>OW569337.1:17287628-18516105 GCA_937595015.1 Polyommatus icarus
GGGAGTCATCTAGCAGGAGCCATATTACTTCCATCGGAGGTTCTAGGAATTCCCATTTTATTCTTTTGTTCTCGCGATCACCGGTGCTCGCGCGGGGCATGAAGGATTATTATACTTGTTTGAGAATATTTTGTGTGAATGATGTTGATTTCATTCGCTAGTCAGAGATTAAGGGGAGTTGGCTGCAGCTCCGTAAACACTCCCGAACAAACAACATGTGTTCTGTGTAAGCGGTCATCATCGTCACCATCATCACTATGATCATTGGCATATACTACGCATTATACACAGTACGTGGTTAGCGCAAAACATAAAAACTAGACTATAAGCTAACTAAAGTGAAGTTATTACATTTTTTCAGAAGCATTTTGCGTTTTTTTATCGTTCTCAGCATAATATAGTGCATTACTATGATTGCTATTTGCTACTATAATTCTACAAACTGTCTATAGTTTGCACGTCAATCACAGGCAATTTAAGACGAGTAACATACACGTATGCAAAGTGATTATGATACGTCTTCGTTGATACCTAGTCAAATTGTATTTGATAGTGTCGTCAGCAGAAGAAAAAAGTGCATGAATGCATAACGTCGCTGCGCGTATGATCAGTTGGTAAATACCGCGTAACAGCAAAATGCGCAAAATTGAGATATTGTGCCAGCCGATTTGAAACGCATATCGGCATATATTAGGCTTCACAGAATTTAAATTATCCAATTAGAAACGTACATTTTGCCATCGAAGCAATACCGCGGAACAGTAGGCGGCCGGAAGTTAGAAGCAATTCCGCGTATTTACTACAGCGGCAAGAAAAATATATCGAAATTAGTAAGTGCTCCTAGAAAAAACTATTTTTATGAGATAAACCACCACGTCAGTATATTTTAATTATTGTTTAATATTGTTCATATGTATTGTATTCAAGCTAGAATGTTTCAATTAATAATTTACCACCATTGCCATTGCTTTGAAGATCAAGGAAGATTACGTCATGTGATCATTATATCTTCACCTTAACAATACAGGCGGCAAGTGACAGCTAATCGCTACGATAAAATATGGTCACCAGGTTGGAGAAGTAGCTCAGTTAAGCTAAAGCAGCCCGGAGATATGGGCGACTAGTAGTGCTAAACCTACCCACTAAAATCACCTGCGATTTGCCTTCAGATGTTCTGGATTTGTCAAACACAGGGCTCCCTCCACGACCGGATGGTCTTCTCCAAAAGGAGCAGACTACCACCAAAGTAAGGGAACGCTTCGGTAGATTTTAGAGTTCCCTTCGGCGTCAGGACAAGCTAAGCCGGGTAGGTTTCCAGCCTCACTGATTTGCCTTCAGCCGTATACGGAGAGATGTTCTGGGTTTGTCAAACACAGGGCTCCCTCCACGACCGGACGGTCTTCTCCAAAAGGGAGCAGACAACCACCAAAGTAAGGGAACGCTTCGGTAAATTATAGAGTTCCCTTCGGCGTCGGGACTAGCTAAGCCGGGTAGGTTCCCAGCCTCACCAGGAGCCCCAATTGCATAGAAATTGGAGAGTCGCATAATGACGCCTCCAAACTCCCGATCCGGAACAGAAAATAGCTCATTATCTTCGTTACTCTATGGCCCAACGATTGTATGCCTTGAAGCTGCTTTCCTTGCCTTTAAACCCTCCGGAACTCCCACTGTAGGCCGCGACGTCCTCTCAGGAACGTGGATAAGCAACTTGGCGAAGACCTTCGTAACCAGCTGCCACGATGGATCTCCCGCTAGGGCAGTAGCTGCCACCTAGGAGACCGTACGGCACCTCCTGGTAACCCGCAACGCTACATTGCGAAGAGTAGCTGTCGCCCGGCTAATGCCCGCCTTATTACTACGAAATTAGTGAAGTAATCTGCCCTTATTGAACCACCGTACAGAGCTAAGCTCCGACAGTCTGGATTCTGGCGGCTATACTCTGGAGAGTATAGCTGCAGCTACTGTGGTCCCTACATTTAAGCGTCAGACTCATTTTGACCTTAGACCCTCTGATAAGAAGTGCTCCAGGTGGAACTTTTCTTCAGGTCCATGGAAGAGCAGGATTTTAGTATATACTTATGTAATAAATTAATGTTTTTTTATTTTAAATGATTATTATGATCTCTGTCAGATAAAGTCAAAAATCCATGAAAAAATAGAATATCAATTAAAAATGAAGAATAGATAATATTGTAAAATAAATTTGGTAGTTAGGTAACATCATATTTTTGCTATGTTACTGTCTAAAAAATATAAAATATTTGATTTTATTATAAAAAATGCAACCCTTTACTGATTTCAAAACCGCGTATCTTTAATATAAAGCCTACTTATTTTGTATTTACTTAATACAAAAACGCGTGAGTGACTTTACACAAAACCTAAGGCGATTGCGAACAAAATTACGTTACTAACCACTAAAGGAAAGTATAAAGAACTAGATGTTATGTTCAGTCGGTAATAGGAGTCAAAATAGCTGAGACATTCAGTTTTTTCCTCCTGTAAAATCATCTAAAAGCAGATACGCGGTATTTACCAACTGCTCATACGCGGTATCGCACGCGCAGCGACGATAAGGCACATCCTTGCTTTCTGAAATTCTGACTTCGCTGCTGAAATTATCGATAGTCACTTGTCTAAACACCCAGCAGTAATTAGTCTACTTGTGATGTACACGAATTTTCCAGAATCCTATAAATAGCGGGTGCAACGTGCCGACGCACGAAGGTCGCCGGGTCGACGCACTAGGTAACGGTATATTTAGTGCATTTTTATCGGAAATTTTGATGTATGGATGTTTGTTTGGACGTACCGGAGAAGAATCGCGTCAGGTATTGTTTTGTTAATCGAACTAGCTATATGACCGAGCTTATTCGGTATTCAAACAATTCAAAAAAACACATATAAAATGACATTTTATGAAAATGATTCCTAGCTAGATCGATTAATCGCCCCCGAAGCGAATTTCATGAAATTTTGTATATAGGGGATATACAAAATTTCATGAAATTCGTTGGAGCCGATTCCGAGATTCCAATTATATATATATATATATAGAGAGAGAGAGAGAGAGAGAGATAGATGAAATCCATACTATTATTATAAATGCGAAAGTGTGTCTGTCCATCAGTATGTCTGTCTGTCTGTAACCTCTTCACGCCCCAACCGCTGAACCGATTTTGCTGAAATTTGGTATGGAGATATTTTGAGTCCCGGGAAAGGACATAAGATACTTTTTATCCCGGAAAAATGTACGGTTCCCGCGCGATAAACGAATTTTGGCGCAACGAAGTTGCGGGCGTCATCTAGTATAATATAAAACACAAAGGCGACTGACTGACATGATGATCTATCAACGCACAGACCAAACCACTGGACGGATCGGGTTGAAATTTGGCATGCAGGTAGATGTTATGACGTAGGCATACTTTAAAAAACGATTTTTATCAATTCTCCTCCCAAGGGGATAAAATGGGGGATGAAAGTTGGTCAATTTTAACCTATCGGGCTGAGACTTTGATAACTAATTAATAAAAATACTTCTTAACGCGAGCGAAGCCGCGGGAAAAAGTTAGTGAAATATAAACATCTACATACGCAATATAAGGTGTAAAAAATCAACCACTGATATTATGGCCATTTGATCTGAGTTCATAAATTAATACAAATTGTAGTGTTCTTGCAATCTACGAGTGCGCGTCGCCCTTAGTTGTGTGAGTGATCATATCTATACACGCGTACATGGCTCGCTCGCTACTGATTGCTCCGTCGGGTACGCACACTAACGAAAATGTCTATTCACATTTCCAACTACAAATAAAGGCGACGCGCACTCGTAGATTGCAAGAACTATACCTATAAAAAAAGAACCTTACAAAACAATAGATACCGAGTATTTTATATAAAATAAGGGGGCAAACGAGCAAACGGGCCACCTGATGGAGAGCAACTACCGTCGCCCCGACACTCGCAACATCAGAAGAGCTGCAGGTGCGTTGCCGGCCTTTTAAGAGTATACGCTCTCTTCTTGAAGGTTTTCTAATTTGAATCAGGAAACATAATATTAAGAAGCAAGAATCTGGTTGGAATTTAGCCCGACTATACAATATGTAACGTACCTATTAAGGTATTTCACAAAATGTGATGACGGGGTGTAACCACATTTTCAAAATTTTCTGTCAAATCCGTAGTTAGTAATAAAAGTGGGAAAATTGTAGCTGTATGGAAAGTCGTAAATCGTTTAAACTCCCAACACCAAGGTTTAGTGAGTGTAGAACTAATGAGCGGTTGTAAAACATTTCCCTTCTATACCTTTCTAATTATAATAGACTCATTGGGTGGATAATGCGAACATAAAATTATCCGACAATTCAATAGTAACAGGTTTTCACTGGCTCATATAATAGAGGTTAGTGGTTAAGTTATAAGCGCTAGCGAGTTATAAAATAGCTAAAGACGCGCTTAAAACCGAGCTTTGTAAGGGCTGGCGTCGTTTCTCTGCGTGGTAATAATCTTTAGGGCAGTTTTTTTTGTTTTAATAACCAAACTTAGACTGACCGATGATAACACATCTACATACAAATAAAAATCACTATGTTAAACCACAAATCAATAGGCGTCATAGTTTTTGACGTGACAACGTCTTATAATTCGATATGGGCTGCGCGCACGAAAAAACATGACGCAATATGCGGCGTTACCTCGCTCTGAGGCGTTCCATTTAAGGCTATGATGTTTTCACATTCAACTATCGTCAGTAAACCGACTTTACAGATAACCGAGTTCGAGTCGAGTTCGAGTCGAGTCGAGTTTGAGTCGAGTTCGAGTCGAGTTCGAGTCGAGTTCGAGTCGAGTTCGAGTCGAGTTCGAGTCGAGTTCGAGTCGAGTTCGAGTCGAGTTCGAGTCGAGTTCGAGTCGAGTTCCGAGTCGAGTTCGAGTCGAGTTCGAGTCGAGTTCGAGTTCGAGTCGAGTTGGAGTTCGAGTTCGACACAAAACACTACTCTCCAACCGTCTTTTTTCCGTAAAGTGTAGTCTACCACAAAAAATGCTCAGGCCGGTTTGTGATATACTAGGGCTCGCTTCGCTCGCCCTGATAAAACCTTAACCTTTCAAATAAAGTTTTGACACTGTGAATAACAATACAATTTCTGTTTGCCTTTTCCTAAAAATTAAAATTGGCTGAAAAACACAGTGAAAAAAAAAATTGTGTATAAAATATTATTTTCACGGCATATACGGCGGTAGCTACGCCACTGTTGGCACTACTAACAGTGGCGTAGCTACCGCCGTATATGCCGTGTCAATTATATAGAGGCCCCCAACGTGCGCTAGAAAAAATGTATGAAATCTTTTTAATTTACAAAAGTCAAGAAAGGCGAGCCTTACTACGGGCCCCCAAACAAATTTTTATATGGGGCCCTGCCAAGGCTCGCTACGCTTCTTACTACTAATATACATAATATAATATTATATTCTGTGGCAATAGGGAGTTGCATGGATGGAAATTTTATAACCCATCAACACCCGGGTGCCGCATAACAATTAAAAATCTATTGTGTCTGGAATTCCCACGATCGAGGTAATGCTTCTCTTATGCATTAAGCCAGCTCGCTGACGGCCATTCGATTATTCAAAGCCTATGCTGTTTAACTAGGATTACGAATCTACTATTAATGAACCGATCGACATACGCATATTCATAATATATTTACGAGAATACTAGCTTTTACTGTGTTTGATAAATATGTTTTAGGGTTTTGTGCCTTGATAGGAAATCATAGAACACTGATCACTTGAGTATCAGTTTATCTAACATTATATAGCACGTCGTCGAAACGTATATAATATTATTAACGTTACGTTTTTGTTAAGATATAATATTATGATACTTCCCATCAGCCTGAATTATTTCCTTTCCTACACACCGGCGATTTCCTTTTTTAAATGCGCTTCGATCAGATCATGTGTGCTGACGCGAGTCTAATTTTCAAAAAGTACATACAGCGCTGCTAAAAAAATATTGATATCAGAGAAGTTGATTCCTAGGCAAATGGGGGTCCTACGTAGTTTTCTGGAGTTACGTCAAACCCAGTCGACAGATCATCACAATTAACATTGAACTGACATGATCCGACCAAATGACGTTGGTGGTCTTAGTCTATCAAAGAATCAAATTCCTCGATGGTACCTTTGAAATCGATAAGCTACACTAGGCGCTTCCGTCTTCAATTTTCGTCATCTTCTTCCATTCAACTTTCGTTTTGGCGCATTAAATAATTGAATGCGTCATCGAACGCAACGCCAACATTGTAATTTTTTAAGTTTTATATATGGTCAGAGGGCATGCGTCGCGGGCATGCCTCATGTTTGCTGTTGACTGCGCTATAGCACATGCCTTTGACGAATAGAAAAAGGCACAGTGTGGACAAAACTAAATGACAATGCTACGGCGAAACAACGGAGCAATGCACCATGCTCCACATTGTGTCAGGATGTGCACTGTATACCTTTACCAAGTTTAAACGTAAATGAATATCATTAATGCGCCATCAAAGGAGTAACAACATCAAAGCGGTCAGCCACTATAATTTGTCACCCGGTTTGCGGTTTCACTCAAAAATCAAAAATGTTTCCAACTGATCATAATATTTCCAAGAATACTACGAGAGCTCGGCCACGAAGTAAGCTGTAAGCGGAGCGGATAGCGATTAAGATGCCCCACAGATGTCTACTTTCTGAATTTAAGTATCATTATTGCAATAAGAACACCCGTACGTAAAATTTTTGAAAGGACGATAGTAAAATACAATTTTTTTTCGCCAAAATCGTACGCTTAAAAGTTATTTTCATAGTAACCGTGCACTTTCCGCGATGATTGGAGCTGAAAATGGCAAAGTACATAATAATATGTATGTGTGTTTGTCTATAACAGTATTTCCCAAAGTGTGGGCCGCGACCCACCGGTGGGTCGCGAGTAGATTCTGGGTGGGCCGCCCTGAAACTATAGGACGATTGTCGTACTCGTTCGATTGTCATATTTTTCGTTTCGTTTCGTTTGTCGTCGTGGGTGCGTGCGGGACGGGGGCGGGGCAAATTAGAATGCATACGTAATTGTAAGTAAGGCTGACGATGATGATATATGGTGGTGAACTACGATAAGAATTAACAGATAAATGCTGCGCCAGCAACATACCACTGCTTTTTTGTCTTCGTGACACAAGGTGGGCCGCGAATTTTAAACTTTCTTGTAGATGGTTCGTGCTCCCGAGAAGTTTGGGAAACACTGGTCTATAATATCTGTATATGTAATTGATTGTACTGTCGGTTCTTGGTGGAAATTTATTTTATACACAAATGAAACACAATATTACTTGCACTTTTTCCACTATATTCATAAATTACAATTTAAAGACTTTAAACACGACCGGTTTCGAACAAAAAAAAAACACCTGATGATGATTTTGTTCGAAACCGGTCATGTTTAAAGTCTTTAAATTGTAATTTATGAATATAGTGGAAAAATTGCAAGTAATATTGTGTTTCATTTGTGTATAATATTAATATAATATTTGTTTCTCTGAGATTTTTTCTATTTAAATACAAGTAAAATTTTATCTATATAGTTCTACATGTTTTTCAATCAGACGCTCTGAAGTTCTTTAATATTTAAATATTTTCTTGTTTGAACTCTTTTTGATTTACGATGGGTAGCCCGAAAGTAGCATTGCTATTAAGACGACACTTTAGTAAGCACAAGTAGCGTAGGGTTCATACAATTATAATATTCTAATCGCCTTTACTATCTCCTTTTGTGCACTATCATCCAAATCTCCAACAGGCTCAAACTGTCCTCTAAGTGTCTAAATACACTATGCCGAAGTTCCGCCGCGGTATTTTCGCGTGATTCCGCCTGCAATGTATTTTTAATTTTTAATTATGACTATGATTAATTACCGATGACACACTATGCCAAAATTCCGTCGTGTTATATTGTATGCGTTTGACATTGCTGATGTAATCATGCGGATTTCCGCCGCGGAACTTCGGCATAGTGTATTTAGACACTCAACCGCCTCCGCTGCTCCGCTTGGTTTGTCCGCTGTCCGCTGCCCCTCTGTGTTAATGGCCCCACTAGACCAAACGTCACTGACCAAGCGCAAGGTGAAGGTGACACGCCCATAGCACAAGGCCGCGAACCTCGTCAACCCTTTTTATGCATTACGTGGAATACCCGAATACTTGTAGATAGTGCCAAGAGTATAAATAAAGTGAATACATAATTCGACATAGTTTTAGTTTTTCTAGACTGAAATATGTAGGTGTCTGGATGCTAGATTTTTGTGGATAGGTATAATTTGGTCGGATTATGTCAAGCAAATAGAATATCCTTAACTTGATACGTCCTGACCAAATAATGTAGGTCGGTCAACTGCATGTATTTTGAAATGATGTATGATGTATGAAATCTTATCTCTGGTAAGATTTCAAAAATATTTTCAAATACGAATATCAAAATTTTTAGCTAAAAAACTTTTCGCAAACAAGATGTACAGCAACAAGCACTCAAAGAGTTTTTAAAATTTAAAATAGCGTTAGGTAAATGAAAATAATCTTAGTTCATAAAACCCCATCGTTTAAATGTTATAAATTAGTTATCCAAATTAACACCTTGTCCGAATGATCCCTAAATATGAATAATTATAAACTAATTTACGTGTTATTATAGAGTTAAAGACCATAAACCTATATGGTAGTTAATAATTATAGTAATTAAATACTCTAATTTTAGGATTTTCAGTTCATTCACCTTTGTTATGTAAATTTAATTAATTATATTTGAATAAATTAAATACAGTTCATTCTTGTGTCTACCACAAAAACTATATTATAAACTAAAGTATTTTTATTATAACACAATATCCCTTTAAACCAGTTCACATCGCAATTCACAACGCAATGATGCAGTAAAACATTTTTACTCAAAGGAAAATCAAAAAAGGTTTACTTAAATAAAAAAGTTTTATTGCAAAACATCACTTTTCAAAACCATTTTTTTTTGGTTTGATCCGTCCCATTCAGGACAGGCAAAGGGAACAAAGCCCATACAGCCATGTCTTTTGTAGTACGTTTTCATGTATCGTCAGGTCTAAAGTCTAGTCAAAGTCTAAGTAAAAGTCAATACAGTCAAGGAGTCAAGTCGGTCGATTCAGTAAAGTGGTAGACGCTTTACTGAAACTTTCGATGGAGTTTTGGAGGGAACACAAAATAGCACGTTTCTGAATATTACACCACTTTCCCACACTTGTGCATGAACACGAATATCTAATGGTTAATATTCTACAATTTAACACAATTTTAGGAAAATAATATAAAAACACAACAGCACTCTTTCACATGCCCGCCAAAAACTCTTTTCAAAACCAAGCGTATTCAAAACATATGACGTACCGCGCTCTTGAATATCAATATAGTGCGCTGACAAGACCTAAGTAACCTAGGCACAGTTGAACGACCTAGGCCGGAGACGGTGCCCAATTTATCAATAACGCGACCTTCGCAATAGGTGCTCCAAAGGTCGTTTGCTGGAGCAGGTCAGTGAACAGTGACGTCATTATATAGTATGTTGCCTTATATGTTTAGCAAATAACTTTTTTCTCCTAAGTCCTAATCATTAACACTAATTCAGTAGGTAGGTACTATTTATACTGTCTGTCTATCTGTCACCTTCAAACCCATACCGCTGAACCGGTTTTGCTAAAATTTTGTATGGAGATACTTTGAGACCCGGGAAAGGACATACGATACTTTATATCCCAGTAAAATGTACGGTTCCCGCAACGGAGTTGTGATCCGGTATTTGTTTCCAAACTCCTCCTAAACGGCTGGGCTGATTGTGGTGAAATGATACGTACTCATCCCGTCGGTGGGTCTGAGAATCGACCAACGTCTATAATATTTTCTTACTTGAAAGAACATAAAATTAAGTTTGCCTGGTCTAATACATCATACATGAAATACTTGTGCTGCTGAAGTATTTGTTGCCAAACTCCTTCTAAATCGGCTGCATCGATTTTAATGAAATTTTGTGCAATGTGCAGTTAGGTTAAATGATCAACTTCACACAATATCATCGTAGAGTTTATCATTACAATGTTTTTAATAGAAGTACAGTAGAAAAGACATCGTGTAAATTATTTTCAGGAAAATGACGGTCCTATGTTATCTGGTTGGGTTATGTCAATTCTATGTTAGGGTCAATTTAGACAGCAACGCAACGCGTCTTGCATTTATGTATTGAATTGACAGACTTGCATGACGTCTCACGCAATTGAAGTCTGTCAAATCTATACAAATTTAGAAAATAGCACGTATCTACGCGTCGCGTTGTGGTCTCAATAGACCCTTAGTTGTAATCTGTCGCTTGTGTTCGACGTAACGCGACTAAATAAGGTAGTTTCATCTACTTATGAATCAACTTCTTCTTAGTACTATCAGATAAGTTGATTCCTATGCAGATGGGGGACCTACGTAGTTTGGTTGCGTTACGTCAAACGCAGCCGACGGATCACAATTAACATTGACATGATCGACCAAATGACGTTGGTCACTCAAATGAATAGGAATCAATTTCCTCGATGGTACATTGTGTAAATTATTTTCAGGAAGGCCTCTCGGAGGTCGCGCAGGCGTTGCACCCGCGACACGGCAATGAACTGCAACACGGGAGAGACGTGTTGAACTTTATTACCATGGAATAAAGTTGAAAAGGAGAAGCGGTGAAGACTGTAGACCGGCCCGAAACTGCAATATATTACAGGGATTTTGAACTTTATTACGTTGTGATAAGAATTGAATGAGTTTGAAAGCGATGATTTCTGTAGACAGGTAGAAATCCATACTCGTATTACAAACTGTACGATTTGTCTGAATGTCTGTTACCTTTTTACGACTAATTGATAAAACTCCACACTAATCATCAAAAAAAAAATGATGAATAGTGTGGAGATTATGTATTTTGAAACCCGGAAGGTCACGTCGTCCTGCAAAAAAAGTACCGTTCCGGAAACAAACAGTTGAAGTGAATTGAGCAAGCGTTACGCAGCAGATGGTATTTCCATAAAAATATTGCTTGTTTACACCTTATCGATACCTTTACTATTGTAATAATTTGTACTATCAGAGAAGTTGATTCATAATTCAAAAGCCGTGTTCAGTCAAAGGGCTAGCTGTTTGATTGAACGGCTGTTTAAACCAGTTGGCTGCGACATAGACACTAGACTCTAGAGCAACGATAAATGCTAATGATACAACTGTAATATTATACTTAATAATAAAGTACTTACCTTTACTGCCTAATTCAGAGATCAGATATACCTAAAGCTACAATTACTATGCTCTTAGGTTTAAAAATTTCTAAATTACTAGCTGTCCTGGCAAACGTTGCTTTGCCATAATATAAAGTACCTATTTCGCCCATATTATTTTTTTGAAGTGACTAAATAAGTATGTTACCATAGCAACGTATATCGCTATCCCGTCACACAAACAATGGTCGCCCTCAGTCTCGAGTTGTAATAATTTATTATTATTTATTCAACAAATGCACTTATCAATATATAAAGTACCCAGTAGCCGATTCTCAGACCTACTGTATATGCATATAAAATTTGATAAAAATCAGTAAAGCCGTTTCGGAGGAGTTCGTGGACTGACATTGTGACACGAGAATTTCATGTATAAGAATAGCTGTCCCGGCAAACGTTCCTTTGCTATAATATAAAGTATTTCGCCCATATTATTTTATTAAAGTGAATGAATAAGTATGTCTCCATGGCAACGTCGATCGCTATCTCGTCGCACAAACAATGATCGCCGTCAGTCTCAGGTTGTAATACTCGTAATTTACTATTATTTATTCACCAAATGCACTTATCAATATATAAAGTACCCTGTAGCCGATTCTCAGACCTACTGAATAAGCATAATATTATAAAATTTGGTTAAATCAGTAAAGCCGTTTCGGAAGAGTTCGTGGACTAACATTGTGACACGAGAATTTTATATATAAGATTATAAACTGCGAAATGGATATTCATTCTAATATGTTGCAAATATCTTTATCTAATATTATGCATTTCATAATTGCGAATATGTGGACGGTTTCAGTTTCATGCGTTTTATAGTTTAGGCTGTATTAAAGTATAAAATGAGCTTTAAAATCACCAATCACTAGTGTAGACTCTACGTCGGTTCTAGCGCAAATTTGCTTCAGGTCCTGAAAATTAAATATCCCTAATCGAAACGCAATGAGCGAACAGTTGATGATGAATTTTCATATCAGTGTTGTCGTGTAATAGAAAACTGAAAACATTGAAACAACGGCCAGTTAATGAGATAACCGGTGTTTTTTAAAGAATTTTGTGCCTGATATTTGCGATGCGACGCGAATTCGCAATTATGTGTGGGAGCCCTTAGTATATATGTGTTGCAAGTGTTCATGATCGGTGATTGTGTGTGTGCAGATCATCAAGTCATGCGCTTATTTCTTGGGTCATTTTATTCAAAACTCAGTCCAAATCGATACCGTAAAACAACGTCGTTAAACCTGTTTTAGGTTTCTAGATGTTTCCGACTTGCGTATCACGCATTACTCCTATCGCATATGACGCATTATATGCAATATGTCTATATCTGTATGTCTATCTACAGTATCAGCAAGGCCGCCCGCATCCCTACCATGTCCGTGACTGTTTCATATTTATTGTCCTATATGTTGCAATTATTCTGTATTGCAATTATTCTGTATAAGGAACAAGAAGAGTTGTTGTTGTTGCTTGAATACATTGCATTCAGATAAACTTCGTAAGCTCGATTCAGGATTGTTTCGAGTATAAAAACTTGATTATGACCATTTCAAAGACCTTCCCGATTAGCACATACAAAGAAATTGGTCCAGCCGTTACAGCGGAGTGTGGCGACCATATTATTATCATCAAGTGATTCGTTCACTTCCTAGTAAATAATTTCATAAAAAAACTCAGTAGAAAACTGCTTAGTTAAGACAACAAATGCCGCGACATGTAGATTTTACACATAAGATTATGGCGGCGAATCAAAAAGTTAAACATTGTGTCTTATTACCGTGACAATATTTCACGTAGTCAAGGAGAACCAGATAATTTTGCAAAAAGAAACAGTAAAGATCAGAGCAAAATCCGCAAAATAAAAACATACTCGCAAAATAAAAAGATCCGTTACGCTCGGGCGAACTTTAAAAGGTTAAGGATCTTTAGAAAAAAATAATGGTCCGTCATGATAACGACGTCCAAAAAATAATCCCATAATGAGTACAAAAACTATGAACCTGACGCATTATTCTACGAAAATTTGATTACTTAATTAAAGAGTCAGGTTAAATTTATCACGCCGGATTACCTCAGATAATTAGCATTAAATTTTACTCAGAAATAAATCTGAATATTGATTTTATGCTTTGGGTGGGGCCGCAAAGATCAGGGTAGCCTTTTGAAACTTACATTACATTTATACGTGTAAAAGCTATGAAATATAGTTCACAATAATTATAATCTAATAACGATGATTAAATAATCTAAATAATTATAATTAATACATAATAATAATGGGTAATTTTTGCGATTTTTTGGACTGAAGTTCATGTATACACTAGCACTTTTAAGAGACTAACGTCAGTATATTAACCAATAATCAACGCTGCTGAATAGATAAACTCATGTGAAGCGATCCTATAAACTTGGCATAAGGGCTGTTTCTTAAAGGCATCTGTTTGATAAGAAACTAATTATACCTTATCTGGAAATTATGTTACTGCTTAATTTATACACAGGCCATCCGTGACATTACTTCTGGATAAGCTGTTGTTTGTCATTTACAACTTATCCAGATTGTAAAACGTAAGTCAAATAGTATAATAGGTATACCTAAATATAATAATTAATAAGATGTGATTATGATAAATATCTTTAATTATAATCAGTAATCACTAATCACACATCGCAAAATATTACACAACAATTTCTAATACAAATGAATGTCAATGATGATGAAATAGTGTTTCAAACAGCTTGGACCCTTGGAATTACGCCGAGATATAACTTCACTCTGCATCCTTAATCGGTTGTATCACGGGGAGTGCTCTGAGGAATTGTTCGGAATCATACCACCTGCAACTTTTCGCCATCGACCCACGCGAAAAATATACCATCCTCATCACCTTGATGAGTGGCAGTGTTCCACGGTGCGTTTCTCGCGTAACTTTCTGCCACGCACTCTAAAACTCTGGAACGAACATACACCAGCAGTTTTTCCGGACCTATACGACCTGTAAACCTTCAAGAAGAGAGCGTATTCCCTCTTAAAAGGCCGGCAACGCACCTGCAACTCTTCTGATGTTGCGAGTGTCCATGGGCGAAGGTAGTTGCTTTCCATCAGGTGACCCGTTTGTTCGTTTGGCCCCTTATTTTATAAAAAATAATAATAATGGGCTGAATGCTGCAGACCTGCTGCTGCCAATAATTTTGACCTGTATTTCATTATGATTCGACAAAATAAATGAGAAACACTCATGTTTTACTTAACTGCAAAGGAAAAGGAGGTCAGCCTTAAAATCCCTTTTATTGTTGTTTTACATTTACATTTGTTGGACACGCTCATCATCAATTTCAATTAAGTTATTTATTTGGTCATCTTCATAACTGTATTTAACAATCAAATCTGAGGTAACCCTTCGCAAAGGTCTCACAGCTTAACCATATTTCTCCTTATCAGTGCAGAATCCTAAATCGATATTCGACGAACTGAAACTCTAACGGTTATTTCGTCTGCTGTTTCAAATTTAACTTTATTGACCTCAGAATATGGTTTGTTTTCGATCGGTGCAATACATTTATCATTTTCTCGGCTTTTAATTAATTCTTAGTCATCGCCACCGGCCGCTGATGACTCAGATTTGGTCATTGACTCGGGATGTGCTCGGGTATTACTTAAATTGCAATTTTTTTATGCATCTTCTTTCTATTTTATTGCACAAAATGGCGTGACTAAATACGTAAATAATTGTTGTGTGTTGATGGCTTACTAAACACTTTTAAATTACATTCCAGGTTTTATAAACATTATTATAGTAAATTGTTTAGTTGATACGGTATTAAATATCATAACTTATTATAAAATGTTCTAGACTTAAGTTGAGTGGGGTCTCACAAGTATTCTGGGCTTATTAATTTACATAAAACTAGCGGTTGGCTTTAAATATTTCTCAGTTAATTAAATGTAAATTAAAATTGTCTTATGTAACATTAAAGTAATAAAATTACAAAGTGCCTTATCTCTAGATCTATTTAAATAGTTAAATCTGCGTCATTGTTCAAAATTTTTCATTTTTTGCCTATGTATATTTTTTATATATTTCACTAATATAAACATATCTGTTATTATGTTTTATTTCCTGTCGTTAACCTTTTACATATGCGTCATATAGACATGTTTATTCTTGTTGCAGCCCGTAGGTTCAAGTAGGATTTGCGGTTTTACGTTTCGATGTTTACTGTTATTCTAATAAAACTATTCGTAATAATTATTGTATTTGTGGTTTTTAGTTTTGTTTACTATAACTCTGATTCATTGTGTTACATCGTATTATTTTATAAAATAGTAGTGTAATTTTTTCTTAAGTATGACACAAATATTTTGATTTCAGAAGTCACTATGATTATGCTTTTAGAGGTGTTCTTCTTATTTTGTATTACCACCAAAATTATACTACAAAATTGACTTACAGCAATATAAAAGTTGCTTTAATTACAAGAAAATGTAAAGAAACGACCACAAGAACAGGCTTTAGATGTGTCTGATTTCGTAGAAGCCTTAGGACTCTTATTACGAACCTAGAGAACCATTTATATGCAAATTTAAAAACCTTTCAAGTCCGAGCTTGAACTAATCTTTAGTTCCGTATTTTCTTGTTTGATCCATGACATACAGCTAATATTTAGATTTTTAATTTTAGCACCCAATTAAAAAGAAGGGTATCATAAGTTAGACGTGTCTGTCTGTTTGTTTTTTTTCAAAAAAAACGATCGAGGAAAAAAATCTAACGACGAGGAAAAAAATCTAACCAGTTAGATTCATCATTTCATCATCATTAGCTTATTCACTGCTGTTTTTTTTTTCAGTTTTATAATTTGTGCATATAAATTGCAACTCCATAGCACTTCATATTTCTGAAATATAGAGTAAACATTCAGCAAATCGTGTAAGGGTTAAGTTTTGTCCTTTTGAGCTGCAGAACTCTAATGGTCAGTCGAAGCCCTAAAATGAGTCACTTTCAAGACTGAACGCGGAATGGTTAAGATAATAAGCGGATAAGTATATTTTGGTCACGATACAATTGTCAATGATAGGTGGTCTAGTGATGTTTAGTTGAAGTGCAATCGATATCGACAAAACTTTATCGATAAATTTCTCGTGTCGCGAACGCACAGTCCAGCCTTTTTTTTTTTTTTTTTTTGATGTCGCAGGGGAAACCCATCATGGGTGCCCCGGGTTGGGTACCCCGGGGGTATGTGAGACTCTTACTCACTAAAACCACCTGCGGTTCGCCTTCAGCCGTATAACGGAGGGAAATCCCGGATCTACCAAACACAGGACTCCCACCACGACTGGCCGGTCTAACGGACCGGACTTCCACCAAAGTAAGGGAACGCTTAGGCGAACTAAAGCATTCCCCTCGGCGCCGGGACTGACAAAGCCGGGTAGGTTCCCATCCTGACCCGGAGCCCCGTTAGACAGAAGTTAGGAGGTTCGCGTAGCGACGCCTCCGCACTCCCGTCCTACGCCGGCGGAGCGGCAGAGAGGTGGGATCGTTCTCTCTGTCCCGCTCCGTGGCCTCTTTCTGCGACATAACTAGTTCGCAGAAAGAGACCGCCGCCTGCCAAGCCTCGTCACTCTCGAGCATGCAGCGCACCATGCTCGGGAGTGAGAGGTCTCCACCTAGCACCGCCACGAGATCGCGGCGCTGCACGGCCCAACGATCGCACACCTCAAGGGTAACGCACAGTCCAGCCTGCCTAGCATACGCCAACGAGATATCTCAATCTACATGTTTCTCGATGTTTGATAGTTTGTATCTTCATCTCTATTGACCCTTGCATGACAAACTTTTTCTCGCGTAGATCTATCATCGAAATAACACATTTTTATAGAGTTTTGTCGAGATAATGTCGAGATTTTGACATTATGAGACTAGTAGTTTTTAATTATCTCGAGAGTGAGATATCTCGTTGGTGTATGCTAGGCAGGCTGGATCGTGCCAATCGATCGGCGTGACATAACGACAACATCATCAATGACAACATCTGGAAATATAGTTACAATAGGATCAATCATATTTGCACATACCGTAATATTATGGCAGTAGGTAAATTATTAAATTCACTATCTGATTTTACTTTGGTGGAACTAGTAACTGTAAGGGAAAGGCGCTAATGGTAGACACTGAACTAATAGAAGACACTTACGACAAAAATGCCATAAAAATAAGAATTATTCTAATTATTTCTCAACACTGTTAATTTTATAAGCTTCTTATGCTATCTGTTGATGTGAAAAAATATATTAGGGATGCCTTCGGGAACAAAATTTTAAAATGGGATCAGTTTTCGTAAATGATGTGACCGCGTCAACACGCACCCGGCAATTTCTTAGCAAATAGGTTAAGGAAGGCTAAATTTTGCACGTTAGTTTTGAATACATTTATTAGATTTTTTGTAATTTCTATTGACTTCATTGGATTATTGGTCATGTTGTTTACACTAATTAATGTTTATTTATGATCTTTTATCAATTTTCCCTAACAATATAAAGGGTGTCTACTATTAGTTCTTGAAAATGTAAAAAAACCTAATAGATGACATGGATCTCATCTTTGAGTTTTGCAATACATACTCAAATTATTTTGTACTTCTACTGCAAAAATCATCACTATTCTCTGAAAATATAATTCTATTAACAATCTAAGAACTTAGAACTACTGCACCTAAAAATGGACGTGTCTAATATTAGACCTTGTACTGATCTAAAAATCGATTGCTTTAGTCTTTTAGCAGTAAAAAAAAGAAAAAGGAGAGCTGAGAAAAGAAAGAAGAAAAAGGAGCATGGAGACTAAAGACTGAAAATAAATTTGCTAGGAAAAAAGACGGATTGCACTCCGGGAGTGCCGGCAGAAGTGAAAACTTAATTATTAACGTTGTGCATTTTTTAACCCATTTTTTATGAAAATCGATTAATAAAAAATCGATTTTTTTAATAAATCGAAACGCTTACAATCGATTAAAATTTTAACCCATTTTTTATGAAAATCGATTTTTAAAACATCGATTTTCATAAAATCGATTTTCAAAAGATCGATTTTTAAAAAATCGTTTTTTTTTAATTATCCGAAACCCTTACAATCGCTTAAATTTTTAACCCAATTTTAATGAAAATCGATTTTTAAAAAATCGATATTTTTATTAATCGGAACCCTTACAATCGATTAAATTTTTAACTTTTTTTTGTGAAAAACGATTACTAAAAATCGTTTTTTTTAATTAATCAAAACCCTTACAATGGATTAAATTTTTAACCCATTTATTATGAAAAACGATTTTTAAAAAATCGTTTTTAGGGTTCCGTAGTCAATAAGGAACCCTTATAGTTTCGGTCTGTCCGTCCGTCTGTCCGTCTGTCCGTCTGTCCGTCTGTCCGTCTGTCTGTCTGTCTGTCTGTCTGTCTGTCTGTCCGCGGTTTTACTCAGAGACCTACAAAGCTGTCATTTGGTATGAATACACATATTAATGATAGCAACAAAATATTTTTTATGGTACCTCCCCTACACATCAAGCGGGGATGATAATTTTTTTCGCGCCCACTCCATTGTGTGGGGTGTCGTTGAATAGGTTTTTTAAAAATATTGCGAGTATTTATAGATCATTTTCCGATTTAGGGATCCGTTTGTGAAATATTAAGTTTTAAAGTGGAAAAAATCGTTAGAGTCCAGTGTCCCCCCCCCCCCCCCCCCCCCCTTCTACCAGCTAAACGGTGGGTTCTGGAAATGTGAAAAAATTCACGGGAGTAGGAAATATGCTGAATTTAAAAGGAAAACTATCACGGCTAAGAATACTTCATAAGTAATTGAGTAAAAGTCGATCAACTAAAAAAAATGTATTCGGCGAAGTAAAAATGGGACTTTTCGTTTAAATTCCTTTGAAAGTAACTGAGATGATGTTGTTAGTAGTATAAAACACGCTATATAATATACGTTCATTGACCATATAAAAATTGACAAAAACTAGCGGTACTACGGAACCCTATACTGCGCGTGGCCCGACACGCACTTGGCCGGTTTTTTTTAATTACTTAATCGAAACCCTTACAATCAATTCGAGTTCGACACAAAACACTACTCTTCAACCGTCTTACGGTTTTTCCAAGGTTTTTCGATCAGCACGAGAATCTGACGCGAGTTTCACAGTTTTTACCCATCCCACAAAAGTGCTCAACGCCGCTAAAGAAGTTTTCACTTCAAAAATATGAAAAATAAAAATAAAAGGAAAGATAGTTTCAGCATGGAAGAAGAATGAATAGAATCTGAAGACAACGTGGATAATATTTCTGATGCATGTAGTGACTATGATGAAGTAAATTAAATCTTTTGAAAAATGGCAAATAAAGACCTAATTTAATAGAAAAAAATATGTAAAATGTAATGTATTGTTCTATGTCAACTATTAGTTCATATTGGTGTCTACTATTAGTGATGTTCGTTTTTTGTGATGTCATCTATTAGTGCTTATGACTAAGTTTACAAAAAGACCAATAATATATTTTTTAATTGATTTGTCAGAGAACAATTATAATAGTTTTATTTTGTAAGAGTTACTGAAGACATGGAAGAAGTTATCAATCCTTTATTTTCATAAATTATATATTTTATAACATTCAAATGTTGCATGTTTCCTTATAGTGTCTGCCATTAGCGCCTCTCCCTTACTAAGAAGTAAAGGTCTGTGTAGTTTATTCTTAAATAATAATGCGATCGGATTTAGTTTGAAATTACAGATACAAGTACAATACAAAGATAACAGCGTATAAAATTATTACAAATATCAGAAGAACTGCATAGTAATGAGATTGTTACACAATCTCATTACTATGCAGTTCTTCTGATATACAAAAAAGCTATATTTAACTGAATCACTATTCTTTTTGATGCATTACTAATGAAGTCAATCTCGATATCTGGCTTAAGGGATTAGAACAATCGATACATTACCCTCACTAACGCCTAACCTTTACTTGACTTCGCTTTTGCAAGTTTAATCATGCTCTCGTGACGCAAAGTTTCGCAAGCTTAATCATTATTTTATCTTACAAATTGTATTCATGTTTTCGATACATTGTTGTATCGATACGATTGAATTTATCGATGTCAGTTACATCACTAATTTTAATTCGTTTATTGACACTGACAGATCTTTCTCATACACTTGCTTTTATCTTGTTAAGCCGTATGAATTCAATTCAATGTTTAGCAGTTATATTCTATCAAGATAGTTATCATCTCTAAATACTATTCAACCAAAAATATAGATGATTTGAGGACTTTTAAAGTAATTCGCGCACTGTGGAAAAATTTGCACTATGGTAAAACTCTATACCTAAGTGGAAACAGCAAAATGAAGAATATATTATTTCTTAACTGGTACCGACTTCAAAATTATGAAGATTGTGTACAGAAATAGTAGAGGTTTAGGAGTATTCTGCATAAGGCACTATTATTAGTAAGAATTATTTCATACTTTTTGTTCATTATAATAATAATTGTTGTTTTTACCAGAGTAAAGACAATAATTATTATTCTTCTCTACTTCCAGAGAAGTCGGTTTTAATTTTTTGTTAAAAATAATAATTTCACTCTTTTTAGTAATTTAAGTAATTTATAAGGTTTTCTGTAAATACTAATGTGTTCTACTAAGTGACTTTGGAGCCAGGATACACATTTATGATATGAAAACTATAAAGTTAAAATACCTAGCGCCCTCTCAGAATAGAGAATTGCATAAGCAACTCCAAGAATATACTCGTATCACTGTATAATTAATAATATAAGCTTGGCGTTAATCAAGCAATGATAAAATTAATGTTCATGCGCATATCTCTAAAGGCTCTAAAGTTCTGTTCAGTGACTTTCTTTCTATCACAATTCACAACACTACTGGAAAGTCATTAGCTCACTATAATTATTGTTCATATAATATTATGCTTAAACTACTTAGAACAATTAAATTAATTTACTTATAATCAAATTGCTAACTTGGTAACCTGATCACCAAGTTTGAATCATTTACTTTGATATAACAATATAACACCAATATAATTTTTGAAATAGTTCGACAAATTAAGAGTTATGATTTAATGATTCTTGGTGTGGTGGTAGTGGTGATGATAATGATGAATGTAACTTGCATGGTAGCAAGTGAGTTCTTAAACCAAAACCGAAATCCCCAAACTTGTATCTATAAGGAATCTGGAGTTCTCTTAGCACCTTCGGAATCAAGGTATATCTTAGTGCAAAATTTTGCTTTTTGGTAGCATATGCTTAGGATACTTCTCATAAAATCGTAATCACCATATGTTTCCATATAAATTTTGAGGAGTTCCCTCGATCACTCATGGACCTTATCATCAGGTCGAAATAATATAATAAAATAATTTTCAAAATAGCTTAACTTTCTACAGAACAATGTTTAAAGACATCCGTGATCCGTTTTGATCTAAATATACTATGAAGAAAAATAACTACAAATTATAATAGGGTCATAATGTGAAGGTGTATGGTGGAATGGTGGTGATGATGATGATGATGATGATTATGATGATGAATATGAATTGCATAGTAGCATATGCTTTCTGTTCACAAACGGGGAGTAATCGTTGAACATACATAAAAAATAATAATAATAAAAAAATTAAAAAAAAATATCCACAGCCGAATATATAACCTCCTCGTTTTTTTGGAAGTCGGTTAAAAAGATATGGACGTATAAAAAAATAGAAGATGTAAATTATTTTCAGATAACATAACAAAATCCCCCAAAAATTACATTTTTGCATCTGCGAAGAAAATAAAATAAGCTTAAATTAACTTTAGTTCCTATGACAAACAAGAACGTATTATTACTGCCGTAAACATAAAAATGAAATAAAATATTTACTTTATAAAAGATCAATGTAATCCGTATTAAAATTAAATCCACTGCAGTTCCGTAATAATAAGTTCGATAAGAAGGTTGCTATTGATTATACCTTTAAGGGGTAAATTTATTGCAATACCTCTTCCTGGTAAGTACCTTTTTCGATGGTAAAGTATGAATTATAATGTACCATATTAGGTAGGTATATTATTGATAAAAATCTCTAGACGCTTGGAACAACGCATACAAATGACTCCGTAATACTTGTCCTTTTCAAGGCTACAAGTTGTACCGGCTTTTCTATCTCTTTTTGCTTTGGTTATGATAATACCTATTTATTTACAATACGGCTAAAGACAAGTCAGTCTAGAACCTTTATAAAAAAATTGAGATGAAGAGGCCTATGTAATTAATAGTCAATGCAGTAGGATCCAAACCCATATTAATATTATAAATGGGCGATTCCATTAGCGAGGTGCAACAGTTTGACACACTTAAAGCTTCCTTCAGGCAAAATGAAGCATATTTATTGATAAAATATCCCTTGAAGGGATACATTTTGACTTGTTTAACAATGATGTATAAATGAAAACCTTCATCAAATGTATGAAGAGCCACAAAACAGGCCGAAGTGCCATCGCGGGTGCAACCAATTTGACCCTCCATTAAGAACTGTGATGAGTTTATATTATGTGAATACTGGCTATTGCGAAACTTTTACAAAATAACTTATATAACTTGCCTATATTTAAAAATAGCATAAAACAAAGAAAATATGTTACTAGATAAAAGTAAATAAAAATAAAATAAAAGTAAATAGTAATAAGTACTAGAAATTATTAACCATTTCTACGATCGCGGGCGCAACATCAAAATTCTCAAATCTCTTAAAGGTGAATTAAATCGTAATTCTCTAACAAATTTTAAAATTTTCATTATGGAATATATAATTATAGTAGTAAGTTTGTAATAAAACTGTACCAAATTGTAGTTATTTTTTTTTAATTTTCAGTTGTTTATTGGCCTGACAAAATTAATCGTCTAAATCACTAAAAACGATTGAATAGTGTAATTTATACAAAAGATTTCGACGTATTACTGTACAACTATACTACAACTAAACGTAAATTTAAAATATATGCTATTTTAATTTAAAATTATGGGAAAAAACATCGCGTCCCTTAGATGATATTGCTTAAAAACGCTCTAAATTATTCGAATTCCATTTTTACCGATAAAAGTTGTTTTTTTTAGTAAATACACATCTTCTTACGTATATTCCAATTGAAAAATGTAACTAATAACACATTTTAAAAATTCTCGTTAATTTTCTCTGTAGCGGAATGGCCCAAATGCGGAAGTGAGTGGGAAATTTTGCAGTGATGTGTCAAAAGGCTACATCCTTTCCTTCGCCGCGCTGAAACTTTACTTTCCTCCAGTCTTACGAATTTTCTATCAGGTTACATGTCCTGACGAGTTTAGCAATAATATTGTTCCCACTCCAGAGATGTATCTAATAATTTTTTTTTCAAGCGTCATGTTTTAAAAAATGGCTTATTGCAACGATTAAATAAGAAAATGTAACTAGGAAGTATGTGGATGACATCATCACGTTTATTTTCAATCGTGAGGGGTGTTTACTACGGCGATCCATATTTATTAGTCATTTGACCTTGAGCCGACTTATGGGTGACTTATAGGATAGCTTTAGCATCGAAACCCTATGTCGGCCCAAGCTCGACAGAAGCTAAAGGAACTTAGGGCATAAATCACAATGTATAAACCATGACCAGTGTCCACCATATCTACCATAAGCAACCATAATATAAGAATATGGCCGATATTATACCATAGAGCCTTCGACCAAATAGAGCTCTAGTATCGTGGGCTCGAGGCCCTATATTGGGCCATGCTTGTCAGAAGCGAATACTAAAGTCTAAAGGCCATAAAGGATAGCCATTATTGCGTAGATGCCTACCTGTCTATAACATGCACAATCGACGTCAATGATGGGCAATCATTGACTACTTAATGTGTCTTTAAGTGTTCGTTATTTGAGCATGATGGGCAAATACAGGCGATTGTCATTTACAAACATATTAACGTAATATAGAGAACACCATGCTTAAAGCCTATAATTTAGTTCAATATTCTATCTAAAGTGTAGTATGATTGTAGTTAATTACTTAAAAATTGAATGAGGCTAGGCATATCGCATCGCAAACGCCATGTTAGTTGTTACTTAGCGATGTCTTATCGACCTCTATCGAAACTAGCGAATGCACGTGGGAGAGCCATGCTTCGGCAAGAATGGGCCGGCTCGACCGGAGAAATACCACGGGCTCACAGAAAACCGGCGTGAAACAGCGCTCGTGCTGTGTTTCGCCGAGTGAGTGAGTTTACCGGAGGCCTAATCTCCTACCCTTTTCCCTTCGCTACCCTCTCCTATTTCCTTTCCTACTCTCCCCTATTACCTTCCCTACCCTCCCCTACCCCATTACCTCTTAAAAGACCGGCAACACACCTGCGGCTCTTCTGATGCTGCGAGTGACAGGTGACCCGTTTGCTCGTTTGCCCCCTTATTTCATAAAAAAAAATGCAATTTGACTAAGCTCTCTGGCCTGCAATTATGGTGATTGCCACGATCAAGGTCCATCGTAGAGACCCTATAAAAAGGACCACAATCATGTCTGACACAATATCGTGTCAGTATTCTGACGTAATCGTCATGATTGCGATCATCAATAATTAAATGATCGTGAGCAAACAATTTATCACTTTTATGGGAAAATTGTATCGATTGCAACTTGTAATTAAAGAAGTAAGTGTATGAACTGGGTAACTAATAATTTAAAAATTAATTTTTGCATAAATGCAGGCTTCAGAGCTAGGAAAAATGATTTGAAATAAAAAAGTGAATTTCATGTAAGTATAGCTAGATAGATACAGTTTATCACGAGATCAAGATACGGTGGAGGGGTATTGTTAGCTGTCAAACGCACTTTCATGGCAACTGACCGTCCCGAGTGGGCTTCCTCTGCTGAGGATCAATGGGCTACTCTATCTCTTCAACACCCAAACAGCGCGCAGACCAAATGTCATTTATGCGTTTTGTATCTTTGCAAAGAAACACATGGTAATTCGTTTAATACCCAGTTAATCAATTTTACAGATAAACTGTCGTCTATAGTCAACTTATGTCCAGATGACCTTTTTGTTGTTCTAGGAGATTTTAATTTAAGTAACATAAGTTGGTCTTTATCTGATAACGGTTTTCTTGAGCCGTCAATGATATCTGGTGAAAGTCAATTCTACTTTTTTGATACCTTGGCAGAATGCAATCTCAACCAATACAATGCATGTTATAATGTATTTAACAGGCTCTTAGATCTAGTACTTACCAACAATGTTCTCTCTGTTTCCTGTTGTGAAGATCCTCTAGTGCCGGAAGATCCTCATCATAAAGCTCTAGTTGTTCTTTTAAAAATTCAAACATCTTGTTTTATTAAACCAAAACCAAGGTTAAAATATTACTACGAGTCGGGCGACTATGATCAAATTAACTCAATACTCGATAAAATAAACTGGGATATTGAACTAACCAGAATACCATTAATTAATGCTGTTGACTTCTTCTACCATCAACTTAACGATAGTATAAATTTATATGTTCCAAAAAAGATTGTTAAGCCGTCATCTTATCCATCCTGGTACAACGCACCTTTAAAAAAGATACTGAATGAAAAACATAAATTCTTAAAAAAATTTCGCAAGTACGGTAATTTATCTGATTATCATTCTTTTACATTACTCAGAAAACGAGCCAAAATACTTGAGTCCGAATGTTATTCTATTTACCTTAGTAAAATTGAAAATGGAATAATAGATAATCCTAAACTTTTCTGGAACTATATTAAAAACAACAAAAAAGGCCCAAACTCTCTACCATCGACACTAATCTACGAAGGTCAAGTTATCGACTCTCCAGAAAACATTTGTAATGCTTTTTCTCAATATTTTCAGTCTGTATATTCTTCTACCACGCCGGTCCAATCAAACAACCCCCCCACACATGTATCTAGTAATCAATCTTATAACAGCGCTTCATCTTCCTCCAATACAATAAGTAGTATTGAGATTACATATGATATAGTTTACAAACTTCTGTCTACTATAGATTGCTCGAAAGGGGCCGGACCTGATCTAATCCCTCCCTTATTTATTTTAAAATGCGCCAAAACTCTCACAAAACCGTTATGCATCTTATTTAAAAGATCAGTACATGAGGGCATTGTTCCGCCAACTTGGAAATTAGCCTTTATCACGCCAGTTTTCAAAAGCGGCAATAAAAATGAAATAAAAAATTACCGTCCTATTTCGAAACAGTGTTTGTTTGCAAAGGTATTCGAACGAATTATATATGAACAGGTTCATCACTCGCTCTCGAATTACTTTATTCAAGAACAACATGGCTTTCTTAAAAACCGTTCAACAAATACAAACCTAATCACTTTTACTGAGTTTGTTAGCTCATCTATGGACTCGGGAGGTCAAGTGGATGCGATTTTTACTGATTTTAGTAAGGCCTTTGACCTAATAGACCATTCCATACTATTACAGAAACTTTATTCGGCCGGTATCCATGGTAGTTTGTTTCGCTGGTTCTCCTCCTATATAAAGAATCGATCCCAGGCAGTGGTTCTTGATGGCTATGCATCTAAATGGAATTTCGTGCCATCTGGAGTACCACAAGGATCTTTATTAGGTCCTCTACTATTTAATATATTTTTGAACGATGTTGGTTCCTGTTTTAAATACTGCAGTTTTCTTCTATACGCGGATGATATGAAAATTTTTAAGCAGATTAATAATCTTGCTGATTGTCTACTGTTGCAGCGAGACCTAGAGGCTTTTAGTAAGTACTGTCTCATGAATAATATGATTTTAAATATTTCGAAGTGTCTAGTCATATCATTTACTCGAAAAAAGGTCATAGTTAATTTTGATTACAATCTTAGGGGTACTAATTTAAATCGTGTAAGCCAAATAAGGGACCTGGGTGTCATACATGATTGTAAACTAAGTTATGAACCACATATAGACACTATTGCTAAAAAGGCCCACAGAGCCCTTGGTTTTGTAATAAGAGCATGCTCTCAATTTAGGTCTATAAAAGTGTTGAAGATCCTTTATTGTTCATACGTGCGTAGTATCCTCGAGTATTGTTCTCAGGTTTGGAACCCCCAGTACAAGGTTCATATTAACAGACTGGAATCAATACAACGTAAATTTATTAAGTACTTGAAGTATAAATGCAACGATGACCGTAGCGCCAGTTATATAGATATTTGTAAAAAACATCATATTTTACCCCTAGAAGAGAGACGTAAATTCGCTGATATAATCTTTTTAGTAAAAATTGCACAATTTCGTGTTGACTCTCCTACTCTACTGTCAAAAATTAACATACGCGTGCCTTATAAAGTAACACACATGCGACAAAGACCGACTCTCTCTATGGCTTCTCACTGTACTAATTACAGGCAAAATTCCTTCTTTATAAGGTCTATATATACCTACAATTACTACAGCAGCACTCATTCGACAGATGGCTCCGCACTCGATCTTTTTGGATCATCACCTAATGTTGTTAGAAATACACTTTCTAGAGACTGGTTTTCGAAATAATTGTAAATTTTTAAAGAGTTATGTTATATGTTTATTTTCCCCTTTTGTAAGTAGGTATTTATATGCGAAAACAATGTAATTGTGTATCTGCTTGTTATGTATTTATCCACATTGTCACTTAATTACTGTTTTGTTTTCCAATAAAATAAAATAAAATAAAATAAAATAAAATAAAATAAAATAAAATAAATCACTGTATGTTTTCCTTTCAAATAAAAAATAAAAATAAAATAAAATAATATACTATTATGATGATGAAATAGGTAAGTTATAACTTATTAGGTTTGTTCAAATTATAACGGAAAAATGAGTAAGTGCTCTTAATATGTTGTAAAATGTTAGTTATCTTTCTCTCATGTCTTTGGTATAGCTATATGATAAAGTAGGTAAGTTACAAGGTTTAATCAAATTTAACGCTTCAACTCCCGTAAGGCCCAAGTGGGCCGCGGCCCGCGATAACAATTGAAAAGCTATTAAGGGCGTTCCGTCCGGAGATTCCGTAATTGACCGTATTTAAAACCTTATAAACTCATAATCTGAAAGCTACAAAGTTATAATAAAAATACAGCAATAATCTTCAGTATATCAACATTCCTTTTGTCGTTTTAAATGTTCTATTTTTGTTTCTTATACTCATGATATCAGCTTCCAAAGTAATACCAATTTGTTAAAATTCAAGCATACATTCAGCATCTCCTTAGGATTTACAAATTACTTTTATTTGAAACTCACGCCAATAGATCGACAATATCATAAACTACATATTCGCCGTTTTAAATTTTTTTAGGACAATTTTGAACTAAGATAAGTAAAAATAATAGGGTTTTGGCGCGATCTCGGCAACGCGGCAAATGTATGGCCAAGGTCGTTTGCTCGGGGGACGGCCTTAAGTATCTCGTTTTGCCGCGATCGAAGGATTAAAGGGAAAAAATAAGTAATTATTATCCTTATGTTATAAAATGTAAGTTATCCACTTCTTTCACTTACGTTTTTAATTATGGTCAGAAAAAAACAATATGCGGAAAATCACTAGACAGAGTTGCTAAGCTGTTAGTCTGCTGTTAGTGTATAATCATTGAGGGTAAAAAGTGATGTTATACTGTGTAGTGTGTACTTAACTACTTACAGGACATTGGCACATTTTTTACCCAACTGTGCCAGAAAGATGATTACGTTTTTCAAGAAAATATTTGAAGGTAGTTTGGCACGCTATGCAACCAAAGCTTGATTTGCTTAAGATGTGTCGTTAGATTAATATTTACTGTAAAAGCGACGGTGGGTATATGAAAATGCAGGCACATAGTTCTTAATCCTTCAAGCCCCATAAGAGCACCGGTGATCGCGACAACATAGAATACAAAAGCATTTCCAAGAATCCGCGATCGAAGGATTAAAATTACACCTTCGACTTATTTTATCAGTTTTCATCAGAAAATGTTTTCAATGTTTGTCTAAAGCACTAAAAATCACCAAACTGCACAAACGTTTCTCACAATTTCACTGAATTAAATAAAATTTAAAAGTATGCCTTTTTTCGTACTTTCTTGTACAGTTCCATAATCAACCCACGTTTATGCACATTATAACCGTAATACATTATAACCGGGTTCGAATCCCGCCGACGACGAAACAAAAAGTTTTCAATGTTCCCGGGTCTGGATGTGTATTAAATATGTGTATGATATAATAAAAATCTTAAATATATTACGAGTATGTATATTGTATAGTATAAAAGTATTAAATATATTTCCGTTGTCTGGTACGTCTGTAACACAAGTCCTTCAGGTACTTAGCACAGGGCCAGACTGACGTGGTGTTAAGCGTCCATAGATATTTATTTATTATTTAATATACACTCCAGAACTAACCAAACAAACCCTAAAAAACCATAACCATAACGTAGCTAGCATACCTGCGAACAGACATAGGTAATTCAAACAGCATCACAGAAATTCGGACGCTACCAACGCCAAACGAAACGCCAGATAAGATTTACATCGCCAATAACCCGGTGGTGGTCCTGAAATACGACCTGGATCCCGGTGATATATCTAGGTAATATCAGACGGAATCTAGGACTCACATTCTAGATTTCTAGAAATGTTATGTTTGGTGATCTGAGGATATTCCTATCAGTGGGACTTAATATGAATTATACATGGTTTGTTCAATATTATAATCCTAATTATAATTAATACGTCTTATTACTAGCTGTCCCGGTGAACTTCGTGTCACTTCAAAACCTTCCCTGGACTTCCACGAATATTTTAAGACTTAAATCACCCCAATCCGTTCAGCGGTTTTGGAGTTTCAGCGTGACTAACACATTTGAAAATCCATTTTTAGGGTTCCGTAGTCAACCCTTATAGTTTCAGTCTGTCCGTCTGTCTGTCTGTCTGTTTTGCTCAGAGACTATAAGACCTACAAAGCTGTAATTTGGCATGAATGCACATATTAATAATGGCAACAAAATATATATAAAAGCGAGAGTGTTCTGTCTATTAGCTCTTCACGCCCAAACTGCTGAACGGATTTTGATGTTTGGTACGGAGGTGCTTTGTGGCCCCAAAAAGGACACGGGATACTTTTTATTCCGATAAAAAAATACAGTTTTAGCACGATCAACGAATTAATAACTTATTTATGTGGGAAGTTCTTTAGCAGCTTTGTACCCTTGGGATGGGCAAAGACGTTTAACATGTGATCTGATAAAAAAATTGTGGGGAAAGAGAGTGAGAGTCATAATTATGGCTGTTCCTATTACCTAATTAGTATTCACTTCTGCTGACTATCCCGAAGTGCAAACCATTATTTTTCGTAAAACCGTTGTTTTTATATCGTTTTTCGAAGCCTAAACTGAATTTTTGAAGTGAAAACTTCTTTAGCGGCGTTGAGCACTTTTGTGGGATGGGTAAAAACTGTGAAACTCGCGTCAGATTCTCGTGCTGATCGAAAAACCTTGGAAAAACCGTAAGACGGTTGGAGAGTAGTGTTTTGTGTCAAACTCGAACTCGAACTCGAACTTGAATTGATTGTAAGGGTTTCGATTAATTAATTTAAAATAATTTTTAAAAAATCAATTTTCATAAAAAATGGGTTAAAATTTAATCGATTGTAAGGGTTTCGATTAAATAAAAAAAAACGATTTTTTAATAATCGTTTTTCATAAAAAATGAGTTAAAAACATGCACAACGTTTATAATCAAATTTTCACTTCTGCCTGCACTCCCGGAGTGCAACCCGTCTTTTTTTAACCCTTTTTTAGACAGAGGCTGAAAATCTTTCAACCAAGAAACGTGCGATGATCGGTCATGGCAAGCAAATTCACTTTAGGTTGTTGCCACAAGGGAACGTTGGCTCTGAGGGCAATGAAGCCATGTCATCGACTCGGCGGCGCGCAGTCTGCAGGCTATTTTACCTGCACCCGCGACATTTAGAGCGGGTTTGTAAGGAGTATAACTATACTATAGTGACTATAGTGGAGTATACTACATACAAGATGGTAGGCGAGCATGACTATACTATAGTACTAGAGATATACTTATAATTACGAGACGTGGATGGTAGTAATTATGAAGTAAAGTTGTGGTCCAGTCGAGAAAAAACGTAAATTCCATGAGACAAAGTTATGAACTTTTTATGGACCATTTTTGAAGATGTCTTAAGCTTTTTCTTGGAGATGTAGTTATAGCCAGTCGAAGTTAAAAAAGTCAAGATTACTTAAATAAGGAGGCATCTATAAATTGCAGCAGAGGTTTTTGGCAATTTTTTGCCCCCTCACTGCTAGACTAAGTCACACCAGGCTAAATTTTCAAATTTTAAAATACTTAATCTTACTTTAAAAAAAAGAACGAACAGAAACACTCACAATTACTGTGTTGGTACCTACCTGTCCCACATGGATAAACCTCTTTTTAACTCTCGATGAAAGCAGATAAGTTTGACATAATATTAACATTATTAGTCTGTATGCTGTAAGTTTTGTAAATCTGTGGCACTGTAGCACCCAAATAGATGCTCGGCCGATTTCGATCTAGTTTTTTTGTTTAAAACCTGTCAAAGTGAGTTTATATCATCATTAACTTGTTCGCCGATGAAAAATTGCTGTATTTTAAATTCCTTAATTTATGTCATTATATTAATTAATGATTTTAGGTTCTCCTTTTTTGCTTATGTAACTTTTTATATTATGACTATAATTATATGACACCCTCAACTCCGTTACGACAAAACTCGTTAATCGCGCGGGAGCCGTGCATTTTTCTGGGACGAAACGTATCCTATGACCTTATGTCCTTTCGACTCTCCTCCTCAAGTATCTCCATGCCAAATTTCAGCCAAATCGGTTTAGCAGTTTGATCGGTTTAACAGACAGATAGACACACTGCGCATTTATAATAATATAAGTATGGATTACTTATACCAATGTTCACTGCTGAAAAACTATGAGGTTTTTTTTAATCCCTAATGTATTATATTATAGTTAATGATTCCTTAGATTCTTTACTTATAAGTTATAATAATAGGTAGCCTTTCATATTATTACTTATACCAATCATTCATTTATATTCAGTTCAACTAACTCGACTGTATAATGCCGACTATTGTTTAAGTTAGATCGTATCTGACTGCTTTACCGACTTGTTGGTGACTCAAATATTACGAGTATATAATCCATACTAATATTAATGCGAATGTGTGTCTGTGTGTTACCTTTTAACGCCTAACCGCTTCCGTTCTTAAGGTTCATACTAAGGTATGTTATACATATTATATGTAAGTACCATCCTTCAAGGGACAACACACTAGACCTAGGGTAGGCCCTAGCTAGTGACTTTCTTCCAGATACAAGACAGTGTCTTAAATCATCTACATTCTACATTCTACATCCTAGTCTAAAATAAAAAACAAATAACTGTTTTTTACGAGAAATCACGATTATTGCGTAAACAAATTACACATTATAATAGTTATAAGTGGTGTAACAAAACAAAGTGATAATACTTTAGATTGTGTATGTGTTCCTCGTAGAGAGTTCACTGTGAAAGTAGCAGCGCTGAAAGACCAAAATTAATTTGGTGATTTGTATGGCCGAGCACCCCCGCGTCACGAGTTTTCCCATACAAAAGTGAAAAAAATTGCTCGATCAGTACTGCTACTTTTACAGTGAACTATATACACGGGACTGATACACAGCCTTAAGTATTATCACTTAGTTTTGTGACACCCTGTATATCTTGTTTAATTATAAGAATAATCCAATAAAACATTGATTTGCACAGAAATATTAATTGGCACCAAAAATACACATTTCTTGGATCTCATCATAAGTGTTCCTGGAAAATCGTGCCGACACCTTTCAGTTATTGCCCTTATAGTAAGGTTGTCTACCTCTGATTCTTCATTAGTCGTGCAAACGAGGTACGCAATTTGACGACCTGTAGCTCAGTTGTTAAGAAGACGCGCAAGCCGGAGGATACAGGTTTAAATCTCGCGGAGGGGAAAGTAGTTTTTTTTTAATTGTCTGAAGCAAACATGCAGTATAATAATAATTAATATGACGTGTGGTCCCATGGCTCAATTGTTAATTGGTAAGAAGCCAAGCTTTAGCTGGAGGAATTGGGTTTGAATCCTGCCGAGGGTTGTTTTTTTTAAATTGGTTAGCAGGAAGCACACACTAATATTGGATATGAGTAATGGACAATATGCCACCCAAGAGTCAAAAAGTCGTTGACAATTTTTAACCGACTTCCACAAAACGAGGAGGTTATATATTTTTTTGTATGTTCAACGATTACTCCGCCGTTTGTGAACCGATTTTCGAAATTTTTATTTTGTTGTATTTGGTTTCACTCCAATTTGGTACCATGATCACAAAAGTGGTGACCTAATGATGGGATCCAGGAGTAATCGAGGGAAGTCCTCGAAATTTATATGGAAATATATGGTGATTTTGGTTTTATGTGAAGTGTACTAAGAATATGCTACCAAAAAGTCAAATATTGGGTCAAGGTATACCATGGTTTCGAAGATGCTGAGAGAACTCCTGACTCCTTATAGATACACGTTTGGGAGTTTTCAGTTTCGGCGTTGTTTTAAGAACAGAAAGCATATGCTACTATGCAATTCATACCACGTCGTGTTAAGGTCACCCATGTCTCATGGCACAGAAAAGATAATAGTACAAGGCATAGGTATGGATATACTAATAATAATAAATATATACTGTATAATAACACCTGTTTGTTTAATACACGGCGGTCGGCGCCGCAGATGCGACGGCATCACCGCGCAGCGCAGACGACAGATCGAATACTTTACTACTTTATAATATACAGATCGAATACTTTACTAACTACTTTATAAAATTTAAATAGACCAATAGAATTAAAATAAAGTTATTTTAAAAAGAGCACTTAAACAAAACAAAGTCATTAAGTGTCTTTTTAATTAGTTATACTTATTATTTATTAATCGATAGATGGCGCACTAAGTATCGATTTGAAATTTAATTCTTGATTACAAGAACAGCTGTCAATAATTATGATAATATTATATATTATGAGTATACAATTTTTTACAAGTTTATGCAATTTTTTTATCTGATAGATCCTTCGATCGTGGAAAAACGAGACACAATAGCCTTTCTATTGTTATCGCAATCGCCGGTGACCGCTTGGGGCTTGAAGCATTAAAATTGCTAAATTACTTAGCACAATATGTTCACTTCACACAACAATATATTATTTTGTGAGTGTGAATTGTGACTCTTAACAAATTGTAATATGATACGTAAAATATACGCGAAGGTTTACCTACTAGTGTAACTAAAAAGAGTGAAATTATTATTATTTTTAACAAAAAATTAAAACCGACTTCCAAGGTTACAAGGACATTAATATGAACTAAAAATATTAAATAATTTTTACTATCTAATAGTGCCTTTTTCCGAATTCGACTAAACCTCAACTATTTCTGTACTCAATCTTCATAATTTTGAAGTCGGTGCCAGTTCCAAAAGTTTCAAATATTCTGTCAGAGGACTGAAGATTCAGATATGTGGTACCGACTTCAAAATAATGAAGATTGAGTACAGAAATAGTTGAGGTTTAGCCGAATTCGGAAAAAGGCACTATTAGATAGTAAAAATTATTTAATACTTTTTAGTTCATATTAATGTTATTATTGTTTTTACGTTGGAAGTCGGTTTTTAATTTGTTTACAAATACCGCCTGAAAATCTTAGCCGCTTATTAAATTAGTCGGTAAACTTGAGGTTGATGCTCCCAGGTCAGCCTAGGTCAATGTCTAGATATTTGAACCTTCATCATGCTATATCATACACTCATTAACTATTAGGAATTATCTTTCAAGTTTCAATCCAATTCTTCGAAAAAGGATAAGGTCCAAGTTTTTCAGTAAAAATGTACGGTTTCAAACCACTTAAACCGATTAATCTGGGCATGTATATTGTAATGGAGGTACAGTTTGGGTTCCGACTCCCGAGATAGGACGTAGGATACTTTTTATCCTGGAAAATGTACGGTTCCCGCGCGATAAACGTATTTAGATTAGTGAGTTACGAGCGATATCTAGTAGATAATATGATAAACGAAATAAGATAATAATATTTATTACTGAAACTATGAAATATATAGAAACAAGCCAGTTCCAACCACTAGTGAAGTAGACGTATACTTGAAAGTATAACTATACACTTGACGGTATTATACACTTCGGGCTCGAGTTGAGAGTTTCAGCTTCTGATACTCCGGAGACCGTCGGCCATTTTGTATACAGCGTGTTTCGTTTTCGATTTTTTTATTTATTTGTTTATTTCTTTCGTAATATGTATTGGTTTATTTGTATGTTTGAAAAACGATAAACAGTCTAACATTTCGTTTGGATATTTTGAGCATCACAAGTGACTTTTTGTCTTAATATCATTTTCATTCACGTGACCGCGTCAGTTTGCGTACAGTGTTGAACGTCAGTAAAATGAAGCTTATATGAGTTTATGATATCGTTTTTACGGCCTGCTTCACCACTTCCTAATAAAGTGCCGAGAAGGCTATCCAAAACTTATCTGACAGATACTCCACACTCCATCTTTCAAAAAAGTCGTGGATACTGGATACTGGATAGCCTATCCGGCATAAAATTTAGTTTGTTATTATTTTTAGCAATATTCCGCGAAATAAACTTCCACCTTTAAGTAAATGAGTGAGTGCACGCATAGGCATGCGTACAGCACCTCCCTCCTCCCACACTGCCTATGCGTACACTCGCATGCAAGAACTTGTAAACACCATCACCACACAAGCAATAATGTTGGCAAATCCGTGCAAGGCCCCTCACCACCATGCAGGTTGAAAACTTCGACGCGCGTTTCGCTCCAACACCGGAGCATCTTCAGGATGTGGACTCAACGAACAACGTCCGTCAAGTGCCGCCGCCGGCCAAAACACCGCCTTTAATACCCTATCAAGCCCCGCTACTATCCCCACTACCCCCACTACCCTCACCAGTACCCCCGAACATATTAATAAGCGGTGACGTAGTCAAGCAAGTTTGGTCATTCAACAATGCAAATCTGTCATTTTTCTTTTCTTTTATGATCTCTAATTGTTCCAACACGCTCAGCCGAAAGCCTTTATCGCATTTATGTAAATTTTTATAGGAATGGCCATCGGGCACGGTATGATTACTATCTAAAAGATGTTTAGCAAAATGTGACTTATCAGGATGATAATTCCTATAAGCCGCGATATGTTCTTTATACCGAGTCTCAAATCTGCGTCCAGTTTGACCCACATACGATACTATCGCATTCAGGACAATCGATCTTATAGACACCGGACTGATATCCTATCCGGCACTTATCAGGAAGTGGTGAAACAGCCCGTTACTCTATTATAATGAACTGTAATAAAGCTGTGCTAATTTAAAGTTTAAGTTATAGATGGAAAGAAAATGAAAAAAATAAACAATTAATATTTTTACCACAAAATATTCTTACATATAAATCATAATGAATTAATTTGTGTTATATTCTGTTGTGGTGTAAATTATAATAATTATACATAATTATTAAACGAAAGTCCAAACTAGGCGTACCTATTAGCCTGTATTTCAGGACATCAGACACCCATATCACGTTACATAACAAAGTTTTAAAATTAAATTAACTATTTACAATAAATCACAAACACACCCTGTATACAAAAATAAACGTTATTGCAAGCAAAACCGTCTCAGACGCAATTAGTACGTACACAGAAATCGCATTATTGGAATGTGTGAAAAAGGATCAACCTGTGTATAAAAAGAAAAAAAAAGCCAGTCCTGTGTACAAAAAGAAAAAAAAAACAGCGACCGCCATGTCTCGTTCAGGATTACGCTTTTTATTGGCAACAAAAAGATTTTTTAACAATAACTCTTGTAAGTTTTCTTTTTTTTTTACAAAAATATATTGACGAGGTACCAATATTGACCCAGTAGAGAGAATTTTCATCCAATTTGTTCCAAACATAAACCATAAATTAGTTAATATTAACTTTATGACATAAACAAATGCATTTTTATTTGATTGCAAATTACAATATCTTTTAATTTTTGTTGTAACTTGTAATGTATTTATGTATCCTGTTATTAAACTATTTAAATTTGAACGCCTCCCTGGTCTAGTGGTATAGAGCGCGGCTCTTGACTCGGAGGTCGTGGGTTTGATTCCCGCGTTGGAAACATGATATTTCCAAGTTTAGTTAGGACAATGCAGGCTGATCACCTGATTGTTTGACAATTAGTAAGATGATCCATGCGTCGGATGGGCATGTAAAAAGTCGGTCCTGCGCCTGATCTCTCGCCGGTCGTGTCGGTCTTCCGTCCCACGGGGTAAAGGAATAGAGAGTGCTCTTGTGTACTGCGCACACACATGGGCACTATAAAATTACTCCTGGTTTCAATGTAACCGGCCACCGTCACCGAAACCGGTGTGGGAGCTATTATTATTAAACTATAATAATGTGCATACATTTCAAGTAACCGACTTCAAAAAAAGTAGATTCTAATTAGATTTTTTGCTTTAATCCGCAATAAAAAAGTGATGTCGTAGTACCTAAAGTATGTTCTTGTATAGAAATATTTCATCAATTCGGCGGCTTAGACTGAACAGATAGATATACTTTTTCACTTATTTTAGACTTATAGTGATCTACTGCCAACAGCTATAGCGTAAGTAAGTAAAAAAAAAACATAACCCCCCTGGCAGTCGGGTAAAAATAATATCAGAATTAACAAATGCAAGCTGAAACTCATAAAAGAGCATCATTTATCAAAAGTAGCAAGTTTCCAGCGTCAGTCTTCAATTATTAGCTTATACAGAATTTGATTGCGAACTTTGGGAACTTTTAAGGAGCTTAAAGCTCGGAAGTTTTTAATACACTTTATTGAATGTTCATAATAGTTCATTAATACTGTATTTTGGATGTTTTGCCAATGACTTGAAAGAATTTCACATTCTAGTTTAGGTGAATATTAAGGCCTTAATTCACTTTGATTAGTGATAAGTGCAGAGGATTATCGGACAAAGTAAGTGTGGACTGTGATCTGTGACTGATTAGTTCAAGTCATTTAATTTCTCCTAATCACTAAACGGGTACACTAATCACCTGCACTCGCACTATAGTCCGCGCGGAACTAGTTGGTCGCTCTGCCGGTATGAGAATATACGGGCAGAGCGGCCAACTAGTTCCGTGCGGACTATAAATCAAAGTGATTACAGGGCCCTGTCACATTGAAGTGAGAATAGGATAAAACAGTATTTAATTTTTTACGTTAAAGGCAGCACCAGCATGATAGACATATAAACAAAAAGTTTTGTTCTATGTTTGACAACGTTTCTGTCTGAGCTATTTTTATGACATGTGCATGTTGTTGGATTTTGGTTGGATTATTTACTGTATGTGCTAGTAGCGCCCTTAGCTACGACTTTTGCGTAATATATTGTCTCTCTAGTGACACTCAGAGGTGAGATCCATCCATCCATTTTCAACAATTCAATTGTCTCGTAGCAATTCGTAGCATCTAAACAGGTGGACCGAATTTGATCTAGTCTTTTAACCCCCGACAAAAAAGAGGGGTGTTATAAATTTGACGTATATGTCTGTTTGTTTATCTGTCTGTGTGTATGTGCGTCTGTCCGCGTCGTCGCAGCATCAAAACGGACGTGGCGGACCTATTTCGATTATTTTCAAAAGAAATAGTCGAGAGTGTTCTTGGCCGTAGTTCATCATGATTACCTCCCTTTTTTCCTTTTTTTTAAATTTTCTAATTTTTTACTTATATTATATGAAGCTACAATCATCATCATCATCAAACTCAACAGCTTTCGGTTCCTGACAACCTAGATTCGTGGTCATGTGTACGTAGTCGCGTGGAATACTAATGCCACCACAGGGTCATCGTTTTGTATGCAACCACAAACGCGTGCGTCTAATAGCAATAGTTTTTTTTTAAAGTAAGTACACTTGTATAAGAACATGACTAAACAATTACTAGCTTTTGGTTTTGCAGCTGTTTGTCAAGTAAGGCAGTCAATATTTATGGTTCAAGTCAGGGGTGAGTCATGATAGTTCCTAGTCAAGAGTCACTAGTCATTATATTATTATGACTTAGACTCTAACAGAACAGAGTTTGCAAAAATTAAAATAGTCTACTGCTAAGTAGGTATTCACGATAGTTTTACTCCAAATCGAAGGAAATTACATATTTGACATATTTAATTCCATCGAGCCGGCTCGAAGCGAGCCCTCGAGCTGTCAGTTTTGGCGGTCCACACGGTGGTTGTTGCTCGATTTGGAGTAAAACTATCAAGCAAAACCGTATGTCAGTACTTAGCATAATGCTATCGAGCCGCTCGAGGGATTGATGGAACCGGATCGAGCCGGATTGATGGAATGAAATATATCGATTTAGAATAAAACTATCGAGCAATGCTGAATGTGTGGACGAAAGCCCGAGCCGCGGGGTTTGCTCGACGTTATTGCCCGATTGAGCAAAACCGCATGTGAGTACTTAGCATAACATGCATTTTATAAGACTTAAAAATAATAAACAAGAGTATGTATTTGTTTGTCCGTCCAATAATTTTTATCCAGTAATCATTCACGTTTAATTCCCTGAACCTTATGATATTTGATAATATATGCATTTTTTGAGCACCAGAATGCCCTATCCTTTGCAGCCTATAGGATTTTCACCGCTAAAATCGAATTTTTGCAAAAGCAAAAGTTGCGGTAGTTAATTTTAAAGCTTTAAATTCATTTTAAGCCCTGCTGTTTTGTTCCATCGCTTCAACCTCCAACCAGGAGTCTTGCTCCTTAGCTTAGGAAGACTAACCAGCCAAGCTACGAAGGTGGCTATGATTATTCAGTAGTTTCAATACAAAAACACGATAAGGTTCCGTCGGTCACTCACCTAAAATCCCACCTTATCACCGAACTGTTGATTATCGTTCAGTCTGATCGAAGTATCAACGATTAGTGACATCCCCTTACCAACGTGGATAGACTGGCTGCAATATAAAATCGACTATATCTATCTTATAAATTAAGTTCAAATTTAATTGGCAAAATAGTTAAGCAAAATAAGTGCATGCAAATTTGAGTTGTATTCTGTAGATGTTAAAGTTGATTTTGGATTGTCAGAATAATAGTAGTAGTCCCTTAGGGACAATAGGTGGCGTATCTGTGTTGCAAGGACTGACTAAGGAATAAACGAAATATTAAACGGCCGCCATTAACGCTATCGTCAGCTTCTGGGCACTTTTGGGGCACTTCTGAGGCACAACTGGGGCACTTCTGAGGCACTACTGGGGCACTCAGTCTGGTCATGGTGAAATGTCTAGATAAATTTAGATGAGAAGGTTTTTGGGTAATCCGTATGTTAACTAGGTCTTAGGCTGCGTTTCCACCGGGGACGTGTTGCAAGGAATGTGTTTTTAAGATCCAATAGAATCGCTAAGCGAGGTCACGTCACTGAAGCGATTCTATTGGTTCTCAAAAACACATTCCTCACAACATATCTCTGGTGAAAACATAGCCATAAGGCGAAGCTTGATGAAATGCAAGACTGCTATGGAATGAAACAAACTTTTTGGGCTAACAAAGTACGGAAAATATTATGGGGAGTTTACAAAAAATGGTACTTCGACAACTTGTATTCAATAATAATTACAACAGAATTTGATACAACTCGAAATGGCGATAACGGTGAAGTGATAAAAAAATTTAATTTGACAAGGTATCGCCTTGTCAAATTAAATTTTTTTATCACTTCACCGTTAAAATTTTCGAATGTAACTTGTGTCTTGACTAAATCATATTTATGAAAATCAAGCCCAGAGTCCAATTAATTCACCAAATGACATTCGCATTGCCTACTTAACACACTGTACGCCCTACGAACTTGACATGCTGTACCTTATTAAATATTATTATAAAAAGTATAAAACATCAATAATTGTTTACTATAAGCATACTTATATTAATCTGTCTAGACGATCACGCTAATTGCAGCCAATGAACTCCGGCCAATGTCATGTCATTGTATGTCATGTATATGTCACACAAGCCACGCCCGTCGTCGTCACCTACGGTGCGTCCACATTTGTATCATTTGCGCGATCAGATCTCCGATCAGATCTCCGTCGCGATCATCGCGCCGTATCATGATCGCTAGTGTGGACGCAAAATGATACGCGTATCATGATACAAAGTATCATGACACGCGTATCATTTTGATACGGCGCGATGATCGCGACGGAGATCTGATCGGAGATCTGATCGCGCAAATGATACGAGTACAAATGTGGACGCACCGTTAAGATTTATTTAAAATTAAGTTAAGATTTAGTTAAAGATTTATTGCTAAAAAATATGCACTTTTTCTTCACTCAGCTATTGAAAAACAGGTTTCGTTGACGATTGACGTTTTAAAACCCAATTTCGCAGGAGTCTGCCTAGTTTACTCTCTTAACCCAGTGACGTAGGTCAGACGCAGAACCTACCTCTTAGATTTTCGTACCCAAGGGGTAAAAACGGGACCCTATTACCGAGAGTTTGATGTCTGTCCGTCTGTCTGTCTGTCTGTCTGTCTGTCTGTCTGTCTGCCTTTCTTTCTGACTATCTTCAGGCCTTATCTCAATACGGCCTTTAAGAACCAGTACCGTATAAATTATAGCTAGACTTCTGAAATCTTCACAGATTGTGTATTTCGCACTTTGATGATAATAATTAAATGCTAATGCGACACATGGATTCATAGTTTGACGACCTCTGTGGCTCAGTGGTAAGCGCGTTGGACGCTCAAGCCGGGGGTCGCGGGTTCGAATCTCGCCGACGGAACAAAATGTTTTCAATGGGTCTGGATGTGTATTAAATATGTATATAATATTATAAAAATCTTAAATATATGTATAGTATTAAAGTATTAAATATATTTCCATTGTCTGGTACCTGTAACACAAGTCCTTCAGGTACTTAGCACGGGGCCAGACTGACGTGGTGTGAAGCGTCCATAGATATTATTATTATTTTATTATTATATTATCTTTCTTATCTACGATCAGGTAATCACCCTGCATTGTCCTAACCAAACTTGTAAATAATATTTTCCAAGGCGGGAATCGAATCCACGACCCCTAACCTCTGAGTCAAGATGCCACTCTCTACTCTGCCAGGGTAAACATTTTACCAACGCGAGTATTGAACAATGAACCTGCAACCTCCGATTTGAAAGCCACACTCTAAAGCACAGGGCGTTATATTTTTGGCAAAGGATAAATAACAAATATATATTATATGCTACATATTCTATCCCTGTCGTCCTTCGTATGTATGAAAGAGACGCCATATTTAACCCAGGCTCTTACACCTTTGTTGACCTCATTTATGATGTAGCGGGTTCGAATTCTTACAAAACAATTTTCGAATGCATGCAATGACGTCAAAGCACTGTCCGGAAAGTTGTAAGGCCTCCATTAAAAGCAATTTAAGTAACAATAATATGTTATTAGGTGATAAACATCTGTTTTCTGTATTTGGATTTTGGACTATCAAATAAAATGGTAGGGTTCCGCGAACCACGAACAGCAAATGGCGGATGGCTACTGACGGCTTTTTAAATTATCAGTCCGCCAACGTTCAGAGATGTTTTAAAAAATGACACTCGCCTGTGGTTTAAGAACTGAATAAACTGGACTATAACTATTCCTAGTACTACAATTCCTAGTAGACAAGGGGAAACAGATTTTTGTGTTTTTTTAAACAAATCCGTTGTTACTATAATACGATTTCTTTATATTCAAGCTATGCAGGAGAGATGACCCGGTGAACTTTGTATTACTCTTTTCGTAAAAACATTCCCTGGACTTTTTGGAAAATTAGACAAATCGGATCAGCCGTTTCAGTTTAATATAACATTCGGTCCATAGACACAATATTTTAGCTTTGTGCACATGTTTAATTGTTTCACCTTCTTCAATATCGCCAAGTAGCAACGTAGCAATGCTAACAATCAGACCTTATCTGCACATCATCCAATTATCATACATCATATGATATTATCGTCCAAATAGAACAATTAACAACGTACAGCAATGAGCCTCGGTAAGACAAATCAGCTACATTTTATAGTGTTTGGATTGTCCCAAGTTAGAGGAGGTAGCGAATAGCGGGAACCGTTCAAACAGGTATGTAGGTGAAGTTAGAAGAATAGTGTCTACGATGAGTCTAATTTAGAGGTAACGGATAGCGTATATCGCCCAAACAAGTATCGTGGTGAAGATTATGTAGTCTAAAACTGGCTCAAGTTAAAAGATGTAGGAGGGAGCGGAAAGCGACAGCACGTTGAGTTGCATTGACGACAATGTTATACAGTATACAGTCCATTGAATGAATCACTCAAATGGGGGTCTAGAGTGCGTGAGCGGGATCGTGAGATTTTTTTTCCGAAACGTGTACAGAGTAACTAGTACATATAACTAGTACACAGTGTAAACATACTAAAAGTCCTGGACACTAGGGGTACTGGCGGAGTGGGGGGAGGGGGGGAAAGGACCCATTTTTGTGTTTTTCGCTTATATCTCAAAATTGGTGCGTTCTAGAGAAAAACTTTCAAGGAGTAGATAAAGACCATGAAATTATCTACAAATTGCACCTAAAACATTTTTAAAATGTCCTACCGTTTTCGAGTTACACCTTTTCGAAAAGTAGGGGTAAAATGGAGAAAATGCCAATTTTTGTGTTTTTCAGTCATAGCTCAAAATTGGTGCATTCTAGAGAAAAACTTTCAATGAACAGTTGAAAGACCATTAAATTATCTACAAATTGCACCTAAAATATTTTTAAAATGTCCTACCATTTTCGAGTTACATTTTTTCGAAAATGAGTTTTTTTTAACTTATTAGCTGCTGGTCTATAACTTATTATATTAGCTGGCCCGGCATACGTCATCCTGACCAGTAAATACACCTACCCTATCCCTATTCTATTCCTGCCCTATCCCTACCCTACCCTACACCTTTTTTTTCATCATGGGTGCCCCGGGTTGGGTACCCCGGGGGTGTGTGAGACTCCTACTCACTAAAACCACCCCTACTTTTTGAAAAGGTGTAACTTGAAAACGGTAGGACATTTTAAAAATGTTTAAAATGTCCTACCGTTAGTTACTCTGTACACGTTTCCGAAAAAAAATCTCACGATCCCGCTCACGCACTCTAGAATTGCTTTATTCGATGGACTAATAGTGATTGTCTTAAGTTAGATAATGTGTCGTTTACTCGTTATTTACTCGTATTTAGTCATACGCTAATAAGATCACGATAAACTTAAATAGTTGGCTTAAATTTTTAGTATTTAGAATGTGCCCAAACTATAGCGTTTAGCGGATAGCGGATATTGAGAGCAGAGAACGCTGAGATCAGTCATTACGTGATAGCAACGCCTTAGACGAATCAACTACATTTTATAGTATCTAGGCCTAAGTCACATAATTTAGCGATTTTATAATTAGATTTCAATTAATTAAGTCGTGGATAATTATTTTGAGTTGTTATATTAAAAGTGTTATTTTAAATGTTATAGAGTTGCTTCTCTCAATATAAACATAAATTATCGATGTAATTTAAAAAATATTTGGACAAACAATACTGTTATTATTCCTACTCGTTTAAAGTTTCTCAAATTTTGATTATAATATTCTGGAATATAAACATTTTATAATAATGACCGATAATAAATACTGTGAAATACCAATCGCTTTGATTTACACTCAAAGCTTAGAAACCAGCACCAATATTCTATATAATATGAATGCCATATGCCATATATGAAAAACATGGTGCCTGAAAATATTACCAATATTCTAGGTAACATTTTCAGGCACCTTACACTTTCAAATTCGCCCTTTCTTATCACTTGGGACTAATCTTTAACTCGCAATAAATATTTATTACTCGACTCAGATGGAGGGATTAAGGGATGCTTCGGTTCGCTCGATTTTATCTACAAAAGCCCTATTCGTGCGACTAATAGAATTTTTAAGGGCCTACCAATCTCTGCGTGGAATGGCAGTGGATCTCCAATCTCCAATTTATGATGTACAGGATCAGCCAGGCAGTTTCCACGGGGAACTTGAGAGTAAATATCTTTTTAATCGTCGACCAATTTGGGCAAAATACCTTTTTTATATGCAGATTTTTGTGGAAGCGAAGGAAATTGTGTAATTTTTTTGTAAGCTTTTTATGATGAATTTTTTGCAAAAAATATCAAGAATTAAGGCCATATTAATTAAATGCTTTATGCTTTTTTATATGCAGATTTTTGTAGAAGCGAAGTATTGGGTTGTTGTTTTTTTTTTTTTCATTTTGCAAGCTTTTCATAATGAATTGTTTGCAGAAAATAATTACGAAGTATACTAAGACCATAATCATTAAGTACTTTAAGAGTATATTATACTATGTTATTTTAATAAGCTGAATAATATTCATAATAATATTATGACCACTATAAGCTGGTAAAATCTCATTGTGCAAAATGTAGTAAGATTAAATTACAAGCATAAACTTTAAAATTAATTAACATTCTATGCCGTTAATTATAAATTAACAAGCTTATTAAATAGCATACCTATTATTATTAATATAACAATGTTATAATGATTAACAGAGCTTAATTTACTACCTAATAACTAAACCATAGACCACAAAATTTAGTACGACAGTAATTACAAATTGTCTATGTTCTCAAATAAAACCCAGTATTCTGGCCAGGTCTAAAGCCATAATACAGTACTGGTGTAACACTGGTAAGACAAGTGTGACGTATTTATAATGAAATCCTTACAAAGTTACACATCAATACACTGGCGTATATTTCAGAACAAATTAACAGTATCGCATCCTATACGTCATGAGCACTGTCCAATACATGGGCAGAAATGATTCCCAAGGGTTGCAGATTTTAGTTTTCTGTCTTTTCTTTTCTTTTCACTTTTTACGAACAACATTGACTGTCTATTTAGGTCAACAGAATACATTTAGTGCCGAAACATTACGAACTATCTTTGTACGCATGGTAATAGGGTTACAAAATGCTTTTTATTTCAATCATTCCTGTTGATCCCGAGATTCCCAAGGGGTGCAAGTGCACCCCCTGGCACCCCCCTGCCGGCGCCCATGGTCCAATACACAGGTTTATACAGTGTGTAACAAAAATATGTTATAATACTTTAGGGTGTGTACGTGTTCCTTGTAGAGAGTTCACTGTGAAAGTAGCAGCTGCCTGCTCTACAGGGAACACGTACACGCCCTAAAGTATTATCACTTATTTTTGTTATACTCTGTATTTTGGAATTTACCCATGGTCTATAATAATTAATTATCTTACTCGTTATAACCGCCTGAAACTGATTCGAACTAGATATTCTACTGTAATCCAGTTCTGCGTTGACAACAGCTGATTTATAGATCCTATTGTTTCTTGTTGTCATTTAATAGTTTTTTTAAATGTTTTTTTTTTTGCCTTTTATGTACCATCGAGGAAGTTGATTCCTATGCAGTTGAGAGACCAACGTCATTTGGTCGATTATGTCAATTCAATATTAATTGTGATCTGTCGGCTGAGTTTGACGTAATGCAACCGAACTACGTAGATCCCCCATTTGCATAGGAATCAACTTCCCCGAGTGTACAATTCAATGAAAAATATTGTTATAATAGACTTGGCCGAGGGTACCGCAGTATAATGTTTTTAATGTTAATGTAAATGCACATAAAAGGGGAATAAACGTTTATTTATTTATTTATTTACATACTTCTTAGTAATAAAAAAACCTACATGACTACCTTCCTACCTACGTATATTATGAAAAAAACGCACAAGTACAATGTAAATTAATTAATTACAATGTAAAACGTGTAAAACAATATTACTTAGACCTCTCTATATAAAACTATTGGTGTGTAGGTTCTTTTATATTATAAGTATACTTTTTTGTCTTATTATATCTGTGTAAAGTTTATTTAGTTTATTATATATTATGTTATTAATATTGTATGTAATTAGTATATTTAATATTTATATTTTTAATTTTATTGTCGGTTGTCTGGAAGAAACTGCTTAAAGCAGTAAGACCGCCTTTTTGCACAATTTTGTAATTTTTCTATACTTTTTTGTTATTGTTATGTCTTTTGTTTTTTGTCTCTTATATGTCTTTTCTTTTGTGTGTGCAAATAAAGAATTTATTATTATTATTATTAAATGTTATTTTGGTCTCATCACTTTTCCGGCGTTTTAAATACTTATCGCAATAAATTAAGTACTATACTGTACTCGGCGAAACATGGCGGTAGCGGTCATTGGGTCCCTGTGAAAAACTTGTCATTTTCTATACAAAGCCGCAATTGACAACATCCGACACTTCATTGTCAATCGTGGTTTAAGTATATAGAAAATGACAAGTTTTTGACAGGGAGTCAATGACCGCTACCGCCATGTTTCGCCGACTACAGTATAGTTAATCGAAATTTTCGTAATATTATAAACAGAATCTAAAACAGATTAATATACATTATTTTGGGATTAGTTCATCAAAAAATACGACAGGAGTCCCGTAAGTTTAACCGTAGATGAAACTATAGATATAAAGTATCCTATGTCCTTTCCCGGGTATCCTTATACCTTTCAGCAAAATCGGTTCAGGAGTTTTGGCAGAGGTAACAGACAGACATACAAACTTTCGCATTTATATTAACATTAACATGGATAAATATAATACATTGCGTAGCATCTCATGTCATTGACCCCAACACAACAATTTGGGCCAAGACTTTGATCTTTCCACATTCACGCGCGATTCGCTGATAAAACTTTCAAGTTTATCAGTGTGTCAGATGTTGAACAAACACGGTTATCGTACGTCGTCGGCCTGTCTGCGAGCACCTTCTAATTGCGATACCATCACGCGGCGCATGACATAAGCGGTAGCGGAAAATTGATGTTATAAGTTACAACCAGAGTGATAATGAGAACAATAACAAAGGATTTTTTATGTAAAGAACAATCACAATTATTTTAGGATAGACACATCTTAGTAATTATCGTTTTTTTTCTGTAGAAGTATTTTTTATTGAGATTAGTGATTTTGGTCGAATGTATTAATTTAGGTCGGTACATTACATTCGGAGCATGCAAAATATATTGACTAAGGATTTTAATTGAATTTTTTTTCTAAATCGTCCATCACCATAATTTATTTGATATTAAATATAACTTCTGTCTGATTAAATTTTAATCTTTCAACTAAAGTAAACGAAATAGTATCCAACAGTTCGATAACAAATGAATAGCAGAGGAAACAACTGAATTGTGAATTATGCCGTGAACTTCTTGAACGCCGAAGATTGATGTGAAAAAGATTGGCTACACGTACACCTAAAAATTTACTTAGCGTTAAGGCATTAAATTAATGACCTCTAAAGCCTTATAAGAAAGGAAACAGATTTATTTTGAACGGCATTTTGCATCTATCAGGTATTCTCGCGTCGGGACACTCTAAAACAGGAAAAACAGGAAAATTTCATTGTTAACCGACTTAAAAATAGGAATTCGACCCGTATGTGTGTAATATTTTAAGAACTGCCCAGTTTGTGTTTGCATTTTACGATCGATTTAAGTACTTTTTTCCACGTAGTTACGTTTGATGACATCGGAAATGTTACGAAAATTGTCATAATTCTACCTCTAATGACGTGATTAAAATTCGATGTTGGTATTAAAGTAACTAAAAATATAATATTTTTGCTTATGAATTGCGCCATACGCGACAGTTTGGCTATCGTGCAATGAACTTATTCTGCTCGGTGTTATTGTTACGTTATCACCGCTTCATATCACCATCTGTTTTCACCGATTTTACTGTCAACAAAATCTCAAAGAAGTTATTTAGGGTTCCGTATGGAAAAGTCTCCCCTTTGACTTTATAAAACCAGTTACAATATTATAGTATATACCTCTAATATAATATTATTTCTAAGAAACGCACAACATAACAGCAAACCATTTTCCATGTTTTTAATTTAAAGTTTTTTTTTTTAAATTATTATTTATAATTTAATTTTTTATTTAGTTTGTAAAATCAGAAACAAACCCTGATATTGCTCGGCAAGGGGACGTCTACAATTTACGCGAGTAACTTAAAAGGGTGTCAAAAATCTTTTAAACACGTCTTACGTAATTTATAGACGCCTCGTAAGGATATCTGGTCCCTCCTATTTGTGCCCAATCTCTCCCACGGTAATAAAATTATGAGATTACAAAAACAACCTTTGTAATAAGTTGAATGTGACATTTGGACTCCGTCACCAAAAACATCTTGGAAATAATTTATGTCTTTAAGGCCTTTCTCCACGTTATGCCAAATGGTAACTATGATTGCCGCGACGCTTGTGAAGCTGTCTATATGAATATTTAATCGACGTTGAATGTGGGCAATCATTGATAAATAACCTCTTCTTTGGTCCATTACGAACCAACGTGACAAAGCCAGGAGTTACTATAGAGTATAGGCAATTATATCTGTTACACAGTCACTGTCGTAATCGGTTGTGTCTGTCCATCAGCAACTTGGAGAAGCAGAATGCCACAATATACGAATATGCTGCTTTACAGAATACGTTCTTAAACCTTTGTATTGGTTTATTATGGCCAACTTGGAGAAGCAGAAGAAAACGACAGACAAATATGACGCATAATATTATGTTGTGATAAATGCCTATGATGGACTTCCAATAAAAAAAAAAATATTTTTATTCAAAATGGGTACTTATCATGATAGACTTTTTGAAAGTCGTAGAAAGAACAAAGAAACTATGTTGCCTACCACCGGTTCGGGAACTACCCCGCCGAGAAGAACCGGCGTAAGAAATTCGCAATACAGGAGTATTGGCGTTCCATCATAGGCCAACTGGGAAGCTTGAAAAACATTAGACAAATATTTTCTAAACATTCACAATCGCCTATATTCGTGTTACCAATTGCCATCATTTGCCAACGTAGAGGGTACAAACGTCAACAATAACATCTCCGAAATAATTTATATTTCTAACCTTAATTATGGCAAATGGCCATTGTCAATGTTAATATCGCCCATAAAGATGGCGCACAAAAGCCAAAGCGAGTTTTAGGCTCGTTCCATATTATGATGCGGAATTAAAAAGCGAGAGGTCTCATAAAATTTTACATAAAGGTCCCAGAGACGTACCCTTATTGTATTTGGACCCTTTCATAACTTTAGGTGTTACTTTTAAATCTCTAGTTTTGGCTTTTGAATTCTGTTAACGTCGTTGATGTTGGTTTAATGTTTGCGATTGTTATACGTCTTCCAAAGTGGAATAAAAGAATTACAAAACAAAGTCTGCTTGTTTTTGCCTGGCTTGTTGGAAAGATCACATGGCAGACGAAGACAGCAGACCTGAAATAGTTCACACTTCGTATTTTTTTATTAGCATCAGAGATTTTAGTACAAATAATACTTAAAATAATAACAAAATTGTTTGATAGGTATACTAAACATATTATGTAAACGGACGATAGTTTAGTTAAGTACAATTTTTTTTTTCTTTTTGATAACTTAGGAAAGTCAGTCTTACAAAGACTAGACGTTGCATACCTGTAACCTACCTAACAAAATCAGTAACAATTTTACTAGTTAAGATTAATGTCCTTTGAGGCAAAATATATATTTTTTATCAAGGGGGTTATTCTATAAAACTTCTGGAACTCCAAACTCTGAGAAAACTTATACAAAAAAGTCTCCTTGGCCCGATATTGTAAACATGTCGAATGTTATTTCAATACAATACACATTAGGAGGTTTTGACGGCTGAATCGGGGCTCCTTCAGCCAATTGGCAAGATGTCAAGCGACGGGGCTGGTTCCGGGGTTGACACAGAGTATGGAGGGTAAAGAGGGTGCAATCTAAAGGATTCAAAAAAGTTATCCAAAAAATACTATGAAAACTTCAATATTTGAAAAGGGAAATATACCATTAAATACTATGGAATATGGACTTGTTACTTTTTTAAAGTTTCAAAATAAGGTTGTATAACAGCTTTTCTCTCGTATTTTTTTTGCGTGTTACAGAACTTTATTTACGTTAAGAACGTTAAGTGATCAAAAAAATTATTCTATAGTTTCATAACGGGTGGGCAGACTTAACGTCTAGCGTACTAGGCTAAACTAAACAAAAAAGTTATTAAACTGAGGTGTAACGCCACTATTTAGATACCCGAATGGATATACTTACTAATATTATAAATGCGAAAGTTTGTCTGTCTATCTGTCTGTTACCTCTTCACGCTCAAACCGCTGAACCGATTTTGTTAAAATTTGGTATGGGGATACTTTGAGACCCGAGAAAGGGCATAGGATACTTTTTATCTCGGAAAAATGTACGGTTCCCGTGCTATAAACGAATTTTGGCGCAACGGAGTTGCGGGTGTCATCTAGTAAACAAATATGTAAGTACATTGTTAACTCACAAATAGTACAGTTATACAACACGGTCAAATTAACTTGACGCATCGAAATGTCAAATTAACAGGCGAGCTCCATAATGACGTCATCAAACCGTGCGTCTAGTTAATTTGACCGTGTTGTAAAAACAATGTTCAAATTATTTTTAACAATAACAAAAGTTCCATCAGCAAAAAAGTGACATTTATTAATAATAATTGTCAAATACTTTATAGTATCAATTATTTCACATTACATGTTACTTTTTCCTCTTTTCTAATTTCTAAAGATACTTACAACACCCTGGACTCTCTACTCCATACTCTAAGTGGCGAGTGTAAGAAAATTTTCGATTTGCGCGTGTAAAACAAAATTCTCGCGTTTTCGTCTGAGTTGCTGCCGGCGACTGGCCCGATCAATCCGTCATGACGGGTGTGAATAATAGCTGCAGGCTTTAACCGATGGAGGATGAAAGGGTAAAAGGCCTGATAGACGTACGAACTTAAAGCACGCGGGTTTTAAGTTCGCGAACTTACTCGGCTCGACGTCGGTGATAGACGTACGAACTTTATGGCTCCTCTTCACAATCGGCGATGATCGGCACTCGTTGATCGCCTGTGATCGGCAAGGTAATCGCCAAGATCATCGTGCGAGCATCCACACGATCGTCCGCGTTCATTCATTGAGCGGCAAGCCATCAAGATGGACGTGGAGGTCATAGCTGCAGCTACAATTAGTTTAATTTCAATTTACAATCATTTTAGCAATATAGTTCAACGAAAAGTTGTGAAAAGAAAATGGAAGAAGAGAAGATGGTGGTGTTTGAGCATTCATCGCAATAGAACAAAGTAATCATTATTTTAGAATAAATTCTCGATGATAAGATAAAAAAAGATCGACGATCGTGTGGGCACGCGCTGCCGACTACACGCGATTCCCTTTGATGCGTGTCCAAAAAACCGACATGTCACCGATCGCGGCGATCACGACGGCGACTATGGACGATCATGGCAGACTACAGGCGAGTAGCCCCTCTACACAATCGTACTCGCGCGTAATCGCCTATGATCGCCGATTGTGAAGAGACGCCTTTAAGCACGTGGGTTTTACGATAGCTAACTTACTCGGCTCGACGTCGGTGAGTGGTGACACACGAGAATGGCTCACACTGGATTACCATGTCCCCAGGCTCGCGGCCCACGGCCCACGGGCCACGGCACGCGGCTCGCGGCTTGCAGTCTTGCCAGACTATACGTGTCGAGACGAGCTACGTGTACAATTCCAAGACGGCAAACTTGCGCGAACTTTGGGTGACACACACGCGATTAAGATCATCGAGCCATAAGTCCGCATACTTACTCGCACGTCTGTCACTCCCTTAACTTCTAGTCTGTCAACGTTCCTGTCATAGGAATATAAGTGCGCACGGCAGTCTGTCGCTGTTCCTGTCATAGGAATAGCACAGGTGTCAAATTTCATTTTATTTTTATACATATGCATACTCAAGATATATTTATTGTAGCTTTGTTATGTTTTTGTATTATGTAAATAATAATCCTCAACTTACTATAAACAAAACATCTGTGTTCATAAATAGGATAAGTCATTTAGTTTTTTGTTCAAATATGACACCCACTTGAGAACTCACTCAAGTGGCTGACCCTTATGATTATTTTAAAACATGTGTTGTGTAAATAAAATGTATGGTGGCATGTAAAGTTTTATTTGTATCTTATACCTAATTATGCTGAAGTGTAAATAAAATACAATTTGAGAATTTAATATTGTTTTTTAAATTTAAATCAGAACAATGTTTAGATTTCACATTAACTTTTTTTTAAAGTTCTGTACTAGATTCATTTTTATATTTACCCAGACACAAAGTTAAAAGAAAATAAAGAATATTTAATATACTTTATGATTTGTAATGTCAATTAACATAATTTCAATTAGAATCTGCGAAATCCAATTAGAACCAAATTCTAACTATAAAAACCCCCCTTCTGTCGGTGTGCCAATGACAGGAACGACAGACAGCATAAATATATATATTTTGACGTGACTGAGAAGAGGATAATGATTTTTGCAGTAAATTCGACGATGTATACATTCTTTATTTTATTTTTTATAATAGAGTTGTTAATGAAGAACGTACGTGTCTGATGTCTTGCTAGCAACTCATTTGTATGTCTGTCTTTTAACGCTTACACCGTTAAACCGATTTTAACGAAATTTGTCATAGAGATAATATTTTGAGTCCCTGGACTGGAGATGACAGTAAGAAAGGGGAAGGGGGGAAAAGGACTTTATAAATGTAAAGTGTTTATCTAACACCACTTAGCTATAGCGCTGATATGATTTTGCAATAACTAGGTACTTTACTTTGAATACCGGGAAAGGAAATAGATCTATATCCATACTAATATCATAAATGCGAAAGTTGTATGTCTGTCTGTTTGTCTATCCATCTGTTACCTCTTCACGCCCAAACCGCTAAACCGATTATGCTGAAATTTGGCAAGGAGATACCTTGAGTCGCGGGAAAGGACATAGGATACTTTTCATCTCGGAATAATGTACGGTTCCCGAGCTATAAACGAATTTTGGTGCAACGGAGTTGTGAGCACCATCAGCTAGTCATATCTTCACGAACGATGTTGCAGGCAACATCTAGTCTACAAGATAAGTGTAGTAATGGAGTTGTGAAGTTGAAGTTTCCAACTTCAAGACTTTCAACACGTTTGTAATATCATTCACGTTCATACTAAAGTTCTGCTCATTCTGAATATAATATTGGGAGATTAAAACTACCAGATGACGCCCGCAACCCCGTCGCGCAAAAACTCGTCTATCGCGCGGGTACCGTACATTTTTCCGGGATAAAAAGTATTCTATGTACTTTCCCGGGACTCAAGGTATATTCATGCCAAACTTCAGCAAAATCGGTTCAATGGTTTGAGCGTGAAGAGGTAACAAACAAATAAATAGATACACTTACGCATTTATAGTATAATTACTCTCCGTTTATTACTATTACTACTCCGTTGCGCCAAAAATCGTTTATCGCGTGAACCGTACATTTTTCCAGGTTAAAAAGTAGCCTATGTCCTTTCCCGGAACCTAAAGTATCTCCATGCCAGATTTCAGCAAAACAAGTTCAGCGGTTTAGGCGTGAAGAGGTAACAGACAAACTGATAGACTCTATAAGTCTCTACACACTTTCGCTTCTATACTATTAGTGTCTAAACACACTATTCCGAATTTCCGCGGTGGAAGTTCGGCTTTATTCCGCCTGCAATGTATTTTAGTGTCTAAACACTATGCCGAATTTCCGTGGTAGAATTTCGGCTTGTTTCCGCCTGCAATGTATTTTAAATTACCGATGACACCCCATGCCGAAATTCCGTCGCGTGATATTGTATGCGTTTGACATTGCTGTCGTAATCATGCGGAATTTCCACCGCGGAAATTCGGCGTAGTGTGTTTAAACACTTAGTATGAATTTTATTCTGCAATTTTCCAAATGAAAAAATGGTAACCTATTTATATTGCAGTGTGCACATCATCTATATATATAAAAGAAAGTGGTGTTAGTTACACTACTTATAACTCAAGAACGGATGAACCGATTTGGCTGAAAATTGGTGGAGAGGTAGCTTAGAACCAGGAATAGGACATAGGGTACATTTTGTCCCGGAAAAATGTACGGTTACTGCACAATATACTTTTATGATTTGCGCGTAAACTATTCAATCTATTTTGATGAATTTTGGTATGGAGATACTTTGAGTCTTGAGAAAGGACAAGGGATACTTTTGGTCCCGGAAAATGTACGGTTCCCGCACAATAAACTTTTATCTCAAGAACGGATAAACCGGTTTGGCTGAAAATTGGTGGAGAGGTAGCTTAGAACCAGGAAAATGACATGGGATACATTTTGTCCCGGAAAAATATACGGTTACTGCATAATATACTTTTATGATTTGCGCGTGAACTATTCAATCGATTTTGATGAATTTTGGTATGGAGATACTTTGAGTCTCGGGAAAGGACAAGGGATACTTTTGGTCCCGGAAAATGTACGGTTCCCGCACAATAAACTTTCATGATTGTCGCTTAAACTATTCAGTCTATTTTTATGAAATTCGGTATGGAGATACATTGAGCCTCGGGAAAGGATAAGGGATACTTTTGTCCGGGAAAATGTACGGTTCCAGCACAATAAACTTTTATGATTGTCGCTTAAACTATTTAATTTATTTTGATGAAATTTGGCGTGAAGATACTAATTTTAATCTATTGTTTTCTTAATTATACCAATTCGAATTAAATAATCATCGTTAAGACAGGACAACGTCTGTCGGGTCAGCTAGTTTTTTATATTTTTATCCACACGTATAATCTAGTGCATTTATTTAAATATATTATATCAACGATTAAAACAATATCTCTTTCAACATACACCTGTCAAGCAGAAACTGGATCTGACAATATAAATAATAATAATTATTTTTTATTGTCAGATCGTTTGTCCACCGTTTCCGTAAACGGGACGTCACTGACAATAATTCAAATAAAAAGCCACTTTATGTCCTTAAGGCCGTCCCCCGAGCAAACGACCTTGGCCATACATTTGCCGCGTTGCCGAGATTGTACAAAATCCTATTTTTTTGCCCTGGCCTAGGTCATAAAGAGGCATATTATTGGAAGTTTTGTCGTACGTCCCGATGACGGTGGCAGTGGAAAAAAGGCCTCAGCAGGTGAACTCGCTAGATAAGGGTCTATAATATTAATTAATACGCGGCTTAGAGACAGCACATAATATTTATAAACTTTTATCACAGACTTTTTCCAGGCCTCAAGCTATAGATAGGAATAGATACTGTTCCTATAGAATAACATTATAATTTATAACTAGACTACATGACGGCCGCAACTCCGTTGCGCTAAAGTTCGTTTATCGCGCGGGAACCGTACATTTTTCCGGGATAAAAAGTATCCTAAGTCTTTCCTCGGGACTCAGAGTATCTCCATACCGAATTTCAGCAAAATTGGTTCAGCGGTTTGGGTGTGAAGAGGTAGGTAAGAGGTTTTGTTTTGTTTTTCCGAGATGATAGCTGTTTTATGTCATTTTCTGGAATTCAAAGTGTCTTTATCCTATCCTACTAATATTATAAAGGCGAAAGTATGTGAGTTTGTGAGTTTGTATGTTTGTTACTCCTTCACGCTTAAACGGCTGGAGCGATTTCGACAAAATTTTACAAGGAGGTTGCTGACATCCTGGATTAACACATAGGCTACATTTTTAACCGACTTTCAAAATGGAGGAGGTGTTATCTTCATTTTTGTAAAAACTTATGTTCAACGCTGACTCCGCTGTTTGTGAACCGATTTTCAAAATTTTGCCTTCTTCTACTTTTCCTGAAAATGTTGCTTTTAACGAAACTTATCTTTTATTCTTATTTCTCTCAGTCATCAAAATTGAAGTTTCCGATGATCAAACTCATTTTTTTTGTCTCTAATACTATTTACCTATTACAACACAATTTAGTTTACCTTATTACACCTAATAAATTGCGGGTAACACCGCGGGGCACAGCTAGTCGCATAATAAAATGGACTAGAGGCGCACATTTGAGACAAGACGTCTAATAGACAAAATTGTCTAATGCGCCCCGCGACAAGTCTGACGACTGTCGGCTTCCCTTTAAAGTGTATGCGAGCGCGCACATCTACGACAAAACTGTTTAGCCACAATAGACATAACTACCAGTAGTTCGACTCAAGGCTCGGAAACCTGGTTTATCTTCGTGAGCCTGTTCGTCAGAAACGCCATACATTTCCAAGAGAGCGTTTTCATTTCGATTCCGCTCTGAACGGTCCGAAATTATTTCTGGTTTTGTTCTAAAAGCAAAATTAAATTGCTCACTTCTCAAAATACCGGTTAGAACCGTTCGCAGTTATGTTCGCCCCGCCTACCCATTGTCCACACATAAACAAGTTATGGCCTATTGGCTATTAGATGGTACAATAAAAAGGGATAGAAGATATCACTCCACTAGTTACTTTCCGCGAGAAATTAACCAGGTAATTTCAGAAGCAATACCGCTCGCATCTCTATTTCGCTCCGAACGAACACTTATCCAAAAACCTGGTTATAGAGCGTTTTAACCTGTTTAAAATATTACCGGTTCCGAGAGTTACTACCGCTCGCATGCCTATTTCGCTCCAAACGAACACTTATCCAAAAACCTGGTTATATATCGTTTTAACCTGTTTAAAAAATACCGGTTCCGAGAGTTACTTTCCGCGAGAAATTAACCAGGTTAATTTCAAAAGCAATACCACTCGCATCTCTATTTCGCTCTGAACGAGCACTTATTCAAAAACCTGGTTAAAGAGAGTTTTAACCTGGTTTAAAAAGTACCGGTTCCGTGCTCTGGACTTCGACTGCAAAGAGACGGAAAGGTTTCAATATATTATTATGTCAAATTCATCGGGTTTCACTAAGATTATGAATGGAATGTGCCTTGCGCTGGCTGGTATAATTTATTTTTAAATACTTATAGATTTCAAAATTAGATTCTGACAATTTTGATAACATGTGCCAAAACATAAACAATAATACGACCAAAAAGAGAAACACGTCCAGCGATCCAAGTACTATCTTTCACGTCGAGTCTTTCCGTTTATTTTTGAAGTTATTTTTATCCGAATGACAACTTTTCTATCTATATTTATAAAAAAATTAAGTACTGCTCGCAATAGACGTAAAATGCACTCGGTTTTAATTTTACTAAAATATAATTTGTTATTTGAAATACCTGAGTTGTAAATATTATAAATTATTTCAAATTGACGTGTTTCACAACCCGTTTTTAACGTGTTTATAACATGTTTAACATCCTAGAGAAATACAATAATAGGAAACCCTAATGCCTGTCATAATATGTCATAGTTTTAACTTTTTAAGTAAATAATTCATAGTGAAAAATTTTCGTCATATACGTCAAATTTAAACATTTCTAACTTCTAAGTCGGCATACTCTATAATTCTGTCTACTCTGTCCGGGCGTTCTCTACTGTTTAATATTATACAATTGTATGCGTTGCGTCATCGTAGTCAAGACAGTTTTGACTTGGTGTGCGCCACATGATAGACACAACTGTTTTAAATGTGTCGTAAGACTGACTTGTCTAATATATATAAATCTCCTGTCACGATGTTTGTCCGCGATGGATTCCTAAACTACTTAACCTATTTTAATGTTTTTATTTTTTAAATGTGTGCTTTTTTCCAACTTGAGAAATAGGATAGCTTAGATCTTTAATTATAGTCGCAATTTTATTTTGTTGCAAATTATTTACAACCTGAGACTGATGGCGACCATTAATGTTTGTGCGACGGGATAGCGATCGACGTTGCCATGGTAACATACATATATTATTTAGTCACATCAATAAAATAATATGGCAAATACATAATATATTATGGCAAAGCAACGTTTGCCGGGACAGCTAGTGTGTCTATAAAGAGCGACCATTGTTTTTGCGACGCGGGTCACGGGATAGCGATGGACGTTGCCATGGTGACATACAGTTTATTTAGTCACTAATTCAATAAAATAATACGGGCGATATACTTTATATACTATGGCGAAGAAACGTTTGCCGGGATAGCTAGAGCTATTATAAATATCTATCAGGCAGTTTAAAGGTGAACGCAGATTTGGGCCGCATCGCAGTCGCCGCGCCGCATTCGAATTCTTTAAAATATGAAGTTGCGTCGACTGCGGCGCGGGTAGGTATGCGAGCTTGCCTTAAAATAATAACTTCATAAGAATTCGAATGCGGCGACTGCGGTGCGTGCGGTGCGGCCAAAATCTGCGTTCACCTTTAAGGGCGTTCCGTCCGGAGATTCCGTAATTGACCGTATTTAAAACCTTATAAACTCATAATCTGAAAGCTACAAAGTTATAATAAAAATACAGCAATAATTTTCAGTATATCAACATTCCTTTTGTCGTTTTAAATTTTCTATTTTTGTTTCTTATACTCATGATATCAGCTTCCAAAGTAATACCAATTTGTTAAAATTCAAGCATACATTCACCATCTCCTTAGGATTTACAAATTACTTTTATTTGAAACTCACGCGAATAGATCGACAATATCATAAACTACATATTCGCCGTTTTAATTTTTTTTAGGACAATTTTGAACTAAGATAAGTAAAAATAAAAGGGTTTTGGCGTGATCTCGGCAACGCGGCAAATGTATGGCCAAGGTCGTTTGCTCGGGGGATGGCCTTAAGATCATGTTATACATCACAAAAAAGTGCTTTCACACAATTTAAGTATGCTAGTCTTTCAAAAACTTTTCAAGTTGGGCCGTGATTGTCGTTTTATTTCCACGATTGCAATTGCACATGGACAGACAGACAAACTTTTTATATTTTTTGTCATGGATGAACATGGTGGATCATAATTTCACAGTATATCTTACTTCATTCGCGTTGCAATTCGATCTCCGTTTCAGCCCTTAAGGACAGGTCTGAGTGCGGCCCTTACTGTGAGTGTTGCTTACCTTGAGGGCAAAGGGCACTTTTGAAAACTAGACTGTTCGCTAAGTAGCAACGTGGAAGTTTGCCAAGACGTTTAGTGGACGATCGATACGATCATGGTCTCGTGGAAGACCGGCGTAAAAAAGTTTAGTTTATTTTTGTGTGATTGGAGACCTGAGGGGGGAGGGGGGATTTTGACAGCATATAGACTGATGTTAACTCTCTGGTCTCTAAGGACTGTTGGAAAATAAGGTTAATGTTATTTTATGTTTAATTAATAAGTTTATAAATATATAATAAAACTTTAAATATTTTATTTTTTAATCGTAACGAAAAAATGTTAAGCATAGACGGCTATGCTACCTACTAATTTGAGACTGATTTTGCACTGAGAGTGCTCAAACGTTACGCATTTTTAACCGACTTCCAAAAAAGAGTTATAATATGTTCGGCTGTGAATATACTAATACATATAGCCAAACCGGTTCAGTCGTTTGACTATCAAAATTTTAAATTAATTTTTGTTTATATGTATAGACTATAGATACACTCTGAGAAGACTAACTAGCCTGCTTGCAGTCAGCGTAACAATCAGTTCGGTGTAAAAAAATAGCTCCCACGCCGGTTTCGGTGACGGTGGCTGCGGTTTCATTGAAACCAGGCCAGCAACACAGGAGTCAGGAGTGATTTTGCCCAAGTGTGTGCGCAGTACACAAGAGCACTCTCTATTACTTTACTCTCATAACCCAGTGGGACGAAAGACCGACACGACTGGCGAGAGATCAGGCGCAGGACCGACTCTTTACATGCCCATCTTACTTGTCAGACAATCAGGTGATCAGCCTGCAATGTCCTAACCAAACTTGGAAATAACATGTTTCCAACGCGGGAATCGAACCCACGACCTCCGAGTCAAGGGCCGCGCTCTATACCACTAGACCATGGAGGCGTTCAGTTCGGTGTGTACACTGTACGCTTCCTAAATATCACGTCGTATTAACAGCGGAATAAAGAAAAGCAACATTGTTTACATTGACAAAAGGATATCTAGCTTTTCAGTTTGAAACCACAAAGCAATTTCCATATCTCACACCTAGACAGCACCAGCTAAATATACAAACTTATTTCCATTCTGTCCGGCAAATGGATCGGAATGGCACGATGGCACACCGGTAATGTCGAATGGCACGGTAATGTAGGATGTTCTACCTTATTCTGGAACTTTCTATCTTCTGCTCGAACGGTTACCCGATCGGACAGTCTAATACGGGTTGTTTAAAGTCGCGTTGTTTATAGGAAATATTGACAATGCAGGGTGGAGTTTATAGTTATTTAAAGTAAGACGTTCTGATGCAGGGTGTAGTATAAGATGCAGTTTAAAGGAAATATTGTTTAATACAGGGGATGTTAAAAATGCCGTGGTCCAGGGGTTCGAAGTGTGGCGCGTTGGAAAAATATAGTTGGACACTGCAGGCTTTTGACGTGGGAGAGCCATGCTTCGGCACGAATGGGCCGGCTCGACCGGAGAAATACCACGTCCTCACAGAAAACCGGCGTGAAACAGCGCTTGCGCTGTGTTTCGCCGAGTAAGTACCGGAGGCCCAATTTAACCTTCCCTACCCTTTTCCCTTCCCTACCCTTTTCCCTTCCCTACCCTTCCCTGCCCTCCCCTATTACCCCTTAAAAGGCCGACAACGCACCTGCAGCTCTTCTGATGCTGCGAGTGTCCATGGGCGACGGAAGTTGCTTTCCATCATGTGACCCGTTTGCCCGTTTGCCCCCTTATTGCATAAAAAAAAGGCTGGTCACCTAATTGTCTGACAAGTAAGATGATCCATGCGTCGGCATGTAAAAAGTTGGTCCTGATCTTTCGTCTACTAACATACTGAAATAAGTTACTAACCGCACTCTGAGTAACTAATAATTTTAATGATTAAACTTCAATTTAATGAAGAGTTTGACAGATAATGTAGCTTATTTCAAAAACTTTATGTTAAAGCCACGCGCACGCGTGGACGTGCACGGATTTATTTCTTTGACTTGAGTCAATTCGTGCGTAGCGTGTCCGTGGATTGCAGTGGAAACAGTCACATATTATATTTTCTTACAAAGCGAAGCTTGACGCACGTGCGTAGCCTCTCTGGAGCTGGAATGGAGCCCTAATAATTATAATTAAGTAATTATTATTCATCTCTGAATGCGGCAGAGATAAGTTTCTAAGAGTAACGACGCTGCAAAACATAAACAAACTCAATGAACACAATACAGTCATAGCGTTAAAGTAATCATATAAATTAATAAAAAATAGTTGAATAATCAATACTTATAAACGAAATCCTAAAAGTCAGACACTAATGATACTTAGACCCAAAAAAGTCGGTGTCAAAATTGCATCACGGAATTGCGGGAAACGGTAAAGTTTCGGAAAATTCCGAGGCAGAAATCCCGGGGCTGCTATTTTAGGTATTTTCAATTACGCCCCTTTTTTCTTTTCTTTCTTCTTTTTGCATTTTGTGACCCTGATAGCATAATTCGGGCTTCTTAAAGTTGTTTTATACTTACTATGAGAAAACAAACATCTCTCAAATTTTTTTTGTTCTTAAAAAAGAAGAGTGGCAAAAACGAGCTGACATTATTTTTGGGTTCCTTAGCCAATTTTCAAAAAATAAACCCATATAGGTTCGTTTCAATCTTTTAATTTACTTAATTATTTAAAATAATTTTCTCAATATAATTAAGTTTTTTTGATTTTAAACAATCAAAGCAACGTATGCTTAGATGTTCAAGATAATACTATTTCGCTGTTAAAACATTGGGACTTAACTGAAACTGTAATATTTTAAGGTTAACTTATGAAACTTATAAAACCCATCGCATTGTCTCGTCCCGTTTCAATATAAACCCTAAACGTACATTTTGTATCTGTTTAATTAAATATACTAACAAATATCTAGAAAAACAAGCAAGTTTTAGATGAAAATGTCACTGTAATCTAGTTGTTTAGTCTAAGGTTATATTAAATTCTTAAGCTGGTTGGGCGGAATTGAACCGTTGTTTTCGGAATGTACCATCGCATTCGCGCTTCCTGCACTTTCGATCCTCGACGATAATATTTTAACTTTATCTCGAGTAGTGTAACCGGAGGACACAGAATAAGTGCAATAGTATGTTAGATTTGTTGAGAATTTAAAAAATGTTGTATTATTTTGATGTTATCTATAACCAATCTCTCTAAAAGCATGTTTCACCACTTCCTGATAGGTGCCGAATAGGCTATCCAACAATTAAGTTGACAGATCGAGTATGGAGAATCTGTCAAAACAGTTGTGAATAGCCTATTCAGCACTTTATCAGAAAGTGGTGAAACAGGCTCTTATTCTAAAAACATTAAATTCCTAGAATAAATTTTAATCCGCCAAAAGTCAAAACCTAAAGCTTTAGAGGCTAATCTTGGCAGCAATAATTGTATTTTAAAATAGTTCTTTATAACGCTTATTTTTGAAGCCTCGTTGCTCTAAAAAGCAAAAAGTTGTTTACTTAGGGGGATATTAGATTATCATTTATATTGGATCCTAGATCATTGAGTCATTTATATTGGATAATGTAATATAGATAAATGATTCATTTCTTCCTTGATCATAGATTTTTGACGTTTGGATTTGGAAGATTGGATCCAATACGATCATAGAAATTGGTGTTGCCAATTATTTAATACAAAAAAAATAGTTTTTAATTTCTTGTTTGTTAATATGTTTCAAATAATGTAATGTAAATCTTTTTCTAATTATATACTTGAATAATCTTGCTGAAATAACAAAAAAACAAGCCATATTAGAAATGACGATGTCTTTTGACAAATCGAATTCTCTGAGATCTAGTAACACTGATGTCAATACCTGTCAGCGTTAGCGCTCCCCATTGGCTATTGAAACCACATATGACGTAAAATAGGATCAATGATAAATGATAATGTAATATGCAGATAATTATGATCAAATGATCATTTTTATTGGATCCTATATACGATCCTATAAATGATCCCATATAAATGATAATGTAATACCCCCCTTAGCATCCTAAGGGGGGTGACCTTTTATACCAATACAATTAAATTTTAATGCTTTTCTACATCAATTCATGCAGCTATAGAAAAACGAATCAAAAGCAATTTCCACTTTTATTGAACTTACTGACAATTTGTTCTACACAATGCCAACGCGCGGCATGTTTATACGGTGCACAAAAACTGCAAGCGTCCCCCGTCTCCTCTTTAACATAATAATAGATTTCGGCTTCGGAGAATTTATTTTTAAATGGCACCGATTGTGAGTCGGAAGGCAATAAGTCGAGTTGCCTAAGTAGCTTAGTTTATAGCCATTTATGGGAGTCTTTATCGGGTATTTTAGTGGAAAGCTTCTTTGCTATGTGGTTGCAATTGATGGCAGATAATATTTGTAGAGCTTCTTTTTATCCGACTAAGTCCTAAGACGAAATCAAATGGAAATGTGATGATTTTGTATATGTGTGTGTAACTGTGTATGTATCTGCTACATACAACATATTCATAAGGATGTTCTCTTTTAGCCTAATCGTACCAATTGTTTGGTACAATTTTACAAAGTGAGGTATCAATAGACGACGGCCTCTGTGGCTCATATTTTGGTTGAGTGTGTGGCAACTCAAGCAAGTGGGGGTCGCGGGTTCGAATCCCGCCGACGAAACAAAAAGTTTTCAATGTTCCCGGGTCTGGATGTGAATTAAATATGTGTATGATATAATAAAAATCTAAAATATATGTATACTTGTATAGTATAAAAGTATTAAATATATTTCCGTTGTCTGGTACCTGTAACACAAATCCTTCAGGTACTATTAGCACGGGGCCAGATTGACGTGGTGTGAAGTGTGCATGTGGATATTATAGATGAGTATTATAATTAAAAGGTTATCTATACTTATAAAATTACATGTCCTGACTGACTGACTGATTCATCATCGCTGAGCAAAAACGGTTAAAGTTACAGCCACGAAATTTGGTGAGTAGGGTTGTTTTATTAAGTAGACACCCACTAAGGAAGGAGTTTTGAAAATTTTACCCCGAAGGGGGTGAAATAGGAGTTGAAGTTTGAATGAAAGTCTGTCATTTCTTGAGTTAGAAACATGAAACTTTATTTTTGGGTTACTGATTAAAAATTAATGGATACGTATTTAAGCGTTTTTGGAAATTATACCCTTAAAGGGGTGAAATAGGGGTTGAAAGTTTGAAAGAAAGTCCGTTATTTCTTAAGTTAGAAACTTGAAATTTTACGTTTGGGCTATTGATTAAAAATGATTGGATACGGGTTTAAGCGTTTTGGGAAATTATATCCCCAAGGGGGTGAAATAGGGGTTGAAAGTTTGAATGAAAGTCCGTCATTTCTTGAATTATAAACATGAAACTTTATTTTTGTGCTACTGATTAAAAATGAACGGATACGTATTTAAGCGTTTCTGGTAATACTACAAGGGGGTGAAATTGGGGTAGAAAGTTTCAATGAAAGTCCATAATTATTTTTTGAGTAAGAAACATGAAAGTTTATAGATATTTGCGTTTGACGTTTGCTTAAATAGGGTCCCGTTTTTACCCTTTGTATAAGGAATCACGAAAAGGGGAAAACTATCCATCTTTATTATTATACTATGTTAACGCGGACGAAGTCGCGGGCAACAGCGAGTAGTTTTATAAACTAATATCTCATTTGAAAGTCCGTTAAAAATATTTCATTATCTTACATTGACAATAAATAAATAAATACTAGCAAAACAGGAATATGCTAATTGATTTCTTTTTTTTGGTTTATTTTCTTATCACGAGTTTATTTACGTTGCAAATCTGGTTGTATCTTATAAAGATAAATCTCCGGAACATAAAGTTGCGTATATTTTAATTTAATTAAAAAAAAACACGCTTCAGGAACCCCTTATCTCCTCGATCGTAAAACGTAAGCAATTGTTTATAGCAATCTTTTTGTAAGGGATGGTGCACATATTACATAAAAAAGTAATAAAAATCGTATACCTACATACGAACAAAGAGCCTTTTGGAAGTTGGTTAAAATATTCAGAAATTTTTAGAAATAAATTTGTGAAATGTAAAATTGATATTTTGTATCAACTTGGTTGTAATATTATCACAGGCAGAAATGCGTAAAAAGGTAAGGAAGTAAAAGTTATAGTAAAATAAAATCAGAGTATTTAAACTACCCAAGTAAAATAAATTAAATTTTAAACTTAATTCAGAATATTCAGCATAAAATATGTTTTTCTAATCTCTTAAAAGGGAAAAGTCGCTATGCCAAGCTTTTCAAATTGTGTTTATACTGCGAAACTATTTCGACATTATCAGCAATAATTCAAAATTTATTAACCTAAACACTATAATATTATTATCTAAAATTACTTACTTTAATTATTAAAACGCTAATCCCACCAATATCACTTAAGCTATTCATGAAACCGTTTTTGAAACACATAACCATCATTTTCCGCCGTCGGATAAAACACAATGGTGTTTTTAATAAGAACACGGCTTACTTTTTACGACACAACTCCAAGTTAATCAACTGCCTCGAAACGTTTTTAATTAAGCTTCATTACGCATTTTTAAGGATTTTTTTATGACTTCGACGCTCGTGTACGCTAAGCCTTACCTCATAATAATTTGGGACGATCTTTAGTGTGTACGATACGATTCTCGTGCTCAAATATGTACGACTAGTTATGGAATCCGATGTAAACCGTGCCTTTTGCTGGAGCCGGGTTTCAGTGTCATGAAAAAAAATAGTCTGTCGCTTATGTACTGATGAGTTGATCGAGTTAGACCTATTTTTCATTTTCAACTTAAATACTTAATATGTCCTTATAAACATTTACTTTATAAATCTGTGTGTCTGTTTGTAACTTCTTTATACTTTAACTACTGAACTGATTTTGAAGATCTTTGATGTGAAGGTACTTTAAGATACGGAAAAGGATTTAAGAATCCTGGAAAACTGTACATTTCTGGCGATGGACGGAATTTTGGCAACGTCTAGTTTGAAATAAATTCAGAAATCACTGTGGCGACGCGTCACATCTTCACATCAACCAAAAGAAATGAAAATTAAAAATATATATATACAAGGAATCATCTGTAATGTACGTCTACTCCATACTAGCATGTCACATAATATGGTATACGAGTATCCCAAGATAGGTATGAACGTGATTGATAATGATGATGACAATAAACTCAGTGAACCCTAAACAAACGGAACCGCACCCCGTTGTGGGTGCAACCCCTCCCTACCCCTCCAAACCCCTCTCAACCCCTCCCAACCCCTCTTATCTGGAGACAAAACGACTTGAAATTTTGCATATGAATGGCGTGAGGTATAAAATTTTATACCGAAGGTTACATAAAGATCACGCTTGACGTTTTATTTGTTATTGTAGAGAGATTTACAATATTAGGACACATATATTAGTATGTATGTAACCTAGATATGCAGGAAACTAAGTTTTATGTAAATTCATGTGGCTAGCAACGACGCGTTGAAATTTATCGCAAAATCTGTTCAGCAGTTTGAGCATGAAGAAGTAGCAATTTTGCCTGCAACTTTGTTGTGACAAATTTCGTTTACCACCGCGTACGGCGTATTATGACATTTGCCGAAATAATAGTTTTTCTTTGTGCTTTTTGGGACTCAAAGTATACCAAAATACTTTGCACACACACACACACACACAGTAGGACGTACTACTATCACACCCTATACGCAACACATTGATAATAATAATGAAAATGTTTCACTGCTCTGTTTTAAATATGTAGTTGGAATACTTTGCAGAAGCGAGCCATACGTTCTATTTATAAAATGTCTTCTTTTGAATCTCTGAGAGATAAATTTAAAGAAATTGGTATTCTAACTGTTGCTTCTCAATACATTTTGGATAATGTAATATATGTTAGAAAAAATATAAGTAAATTTAAAGCTAAAAGTGACATTCACTGTAGGAACACCAGAAATAAGCACAAGCTGGATTTGCCGATGATCAGACTTAGTAAAGTTAGTAAATCTTTTAAAGGTCAATGTATACGCCTGTACAATAAAATCCCAAAAAACGTTCAAAATCTTTCGATTAATAAATTTAAAAAAGTAGTCAAAGAACGTTTGTGTGCCAAAGCCTATTATATAAGGTCAATGATTTCATAAACGATGGCACATCTTGGGAGTAGGATGGCTGCTTGCAAGGCCACTTCTACATGTTATATGACTTACAATTATGTATGGATATTGACATTGTATAATTTTAAGTTACAATTGTAAATTTTATTTTAAAAGATTAATTTTTTTCTCACTTTTTTGGTAAAAAGTGGGACCCCGGCGAGTTTCTTACGCCGGTTCTTCTCGTCGGGATAGTTCCCGAACCGGTGGTAGGCACCAGTAGTATCAACGTTCTGAAAGCATTTGCTACAAATCTATTCGGAAATAAAACAATTTTTATTTTTTATTTTTATTTTTATTTACTTTTACCTAGCCTGGAGATCCTGGTGTCCTGAAATACAGGCTTCGCCTAGTTTAGGCACCAGTCTCCCACAAAACCAGTGCCAAGTTTGTTAGTACGTACTACATAACATTGTATTGATCTTAATGTGGTGAGATAATAAACTTATATTTATTTATTTAGTGTAACGGACAGACAGATACTGTCGAATCCATACTAATAGGCGAAAGTGCGTCTCTCTGTCTGTATGTTTGACTGTCTTTTCGCGTTTAAGCGCTAGTGTAAGTCTCTTGAATATATTAAGCATATAGGATAGTTTTTACTTTATTCCCAAAAAAAAATCAGTTCCCGATAAACAAACATAGGCGCAAAAAAGTTTCAGGAAACGCGTCTAGCTATATAAGAATAGATCTGCCCCCTTAGACAAGTGGCAAAACGATAACGCTAACGCTACATAATGTATGCGATTTGACATAAGTCATCACTTCTCTAGCGAATACTAATGTCAAATCCATACATTTTGTAGCGTTAGCGTTAGCGTCTTGCCAGTTGTCTAGGGGGGCAGGTTGTCAAGTTGTGATGATGATTATCTCATATCCCTATGTTTATAAAATATACATTGGTACCGGATAGGCAGGAGTTTGCATGAAGGGCTTGATTGACAACACTTACTTATTCATCCGTCTGCCCTCAGGAAGGGTTTCTTGGCCCTACTAAGGGCAACTCGAAAGTATTAAAAGTCACTTTTGTGGGGAAAGAATCCTGCAACTTAAGACTTTCTTAGACGGTGGACGATTATTCCAGGGGGGTGAGCCAAGATCTTTTCTTTATCGCTTCTTTATAGAGTCGATCAAAGTGACGTATGGAATTGATATTAAGACGGGTCGAACGTCAAAGCCATCTTAACGAATGCTTAAGTCAGTTCCATACATTTTGGTTGGAGATTATATAGCAAAGCGATAACGAAAAAGTTTTGGCTAAATGGCCAGGTCTGATCGTGAACTTGTGTCTTGTTTTGTGAATGAGTTCCATCAGTACGCCTTGCGATCGACTGATCGCTGAGGATGAGTGTTTTCAGCGATCGGTCGACTTTATTTCTCTCGAACTCGACAGAGACACTTATTTTTAACGTTCCCGTGTGTGTACAAGTCAGCCGATCGAGATCTTTAGCAATTTGCTTGAGATCACAATATCAAAGGGTTTAATTCGTGGTTGGCTACCGCTGTCAATGACTTACAGGTCGAGGTGCAGTGGTGGCGTATTGGGCCCGAAAAAAAAGGAAGTACCATATAATAATGGCCCTTTTCGTCTTACTGTTAATTACAGTTTTCAAATCGACTTATTTATCACTATAATTACTATTCTTATTATTACTCATTTTCGATTCCGTGTTCGCAACATTTTTAGCTATCCCAGAAGCTTAACTCTATTAAGGAAGGAATTGAAGGAAATCTATAAATCGAATTTTATTTTGTACAAATTCGAGTCGAGTCTTCATAGTATTCTTACCCAGTCCGCAGGGCCGTTTAAATACAAACAACCTTACCTTCAGGGATATTTGTTTGAAGGAAAAAATAAATTCATTTATATGAGCCTGTCATGTCGAGCTCGGAACGTTAAAATATTCCATTTACAGGAATTTATAGGAGTCAAACTGGCAAAGATAAAAATAATATGCGCAATATTATTTTAGTTACACAAGACCCATGCTTTGCTAACAGGACTTTTTATTGCCAGTTGCTAGTATAACAAGCTTCTATTGCCACAATAATCCGCCACAATTTTATTTAATTAAGAATGTCAAAAGTTTGTTTGTTTTGCTTACTAACTATTTATCCGATTATCATAATTTTAGAACTTATACAAAAATTTGGAGGTAATACAAGTTACATGGAATACTTATTTTTAGGAACAAATCATTAGGTATGATAAGAAATAACATTTTCTGCTATTTCTATATTTTAGACAAATACTAAGAATAATAATATGTATGTATGGATGGTAATATGTATGGACGCTTCACACCACGTCAGTCTGGCCCAGTGGTAAGTACCTGAAGGACTTATGTTACGGGTACCAGGCAACGGAAATATATTTAATACTTTTATACTATACATAATTTATATTTAAGATTTTTATTATATAGTGCACATATTTAATACCCATCCATGACCCAGGAACTTTGAAAACTTTTTGTTCTGTCGGCGGGATTTGAACCCGTGACCCCCGGCTTGAGCTACCAACAGCCCATCAACTGAGCCACAGAGGTCGTCAGTACATTCCTGATTCCTATAAGGGAGCGAAATAGAGAACCAACATAATATGTTGGTAAGCAAAATATTATTTTGCTTCCCAGAGCCAATAATTCACGCGAAGCCGCGGGATAAAGCTAGTATATCGAATATACTTAGTATATTGAATTTGGTGACTGTACCTTCCTAATACCTTGAGAGAACCAAGTATCTTGATTTCACTTTCCCCCGGGAACACAATCAGATAATAGATAAGGCGTCCAATTTGGACTATCCCAAAATAAAATCTATGTAAATTCAAACAATACATTTGTCCTGCTGTCCAAATATGTCAGTGCGGACGGAGGAGCATTCATCTTTGTCTCGGCATGGGATAATAAAGTTGGGATAAGAGGAGTTTGGAAATTCGGAGGTTAATCGACACTACAAAGGTTTGATGTTTTTGGGGTCAAAAAGGACTTTATTACCCCCAAAAGGTAGTGGCCGAATATGGGCTACATTATGCCCGGTTTGAGAAAAATATTTTGATAGGAGTTTAATATTTTCAGTAGCGTTCTTGTTTAATTGATGCTTGTTTATTCAAACTACAATCATAAAACTGAAACATCCAACCATCCAACCTAAATGTTATTATTAAGACTCTAGTTGCGACAGTTTGTCCTGTCTGTCTGTTACCTTTTTATACTAGACCACTGAACCGATTTTGCTGAAAGGTATAGATATACTTTGAGTCCCGGGAAAGGGCATAGGATACTTTTTATCCCGGAAAAATGTACGGTTACCTCGTGATACACGAATTTTGGCGCAACGGAATGGGGATTGTCCATTTTTTTTTTAATTTTGCTCATTACAAAAACATTTCGAGGAATAAGGTCAGTGATCGTTTTTCTGTATATAAACCAAAAAATACCCATTAGTTACTTATATTTTTGAACAAATATGTTTAACCTTAGTTTGACCTTCAATGGCGTTAAATTAGCAATAAATTCGACCAACATTACGTTTCGAACTTTTGGTAAGCTTCTCGTATCAGCTTTCACATAATAATAACTTGCATTTAACGAACCAGCCATTATAAATAAGATTGAAAGAAAAAAAAACATACTGCAGAGGTCAATGGGCATTGTCCAAAAAAAATGACATGTACTTTTTATATTTTTTTTCTTTAAAATAGGGTATTTTAAGAATATAAATTAAATAATTTTGAAATCCATTGGCTAGTTTTTTCTCAATAAATTTTTAAAGTTTCGCTCTGACGTCATCATCGGCGGCCAATTGACCTCTGCAGTATGTTTTTTTTCCTTTCAATCTTATTTATAATGGCTGGTTCGTCAAATGCAAGTTATCATTATGTGAAAGCTGATACAAGAAGCTTACAAAAAGTTCGAAACGTAATGTTGGTTGAATTTATTGCTAATTTAACGCCATTGAAGGTCAAACTAAGGTTAAACATATTTGTTCAAAAATATAAGTAACTAATGGGTATTTTTTTCGTTTATATACAGAAAAACGATCACTGACCTTATTCCTCGAAATGTTTTTGTAATGAGCAAAATTAAAAAAAAATGGACAATCCCCATTGGCCGCCGATGATGACGTCAGAGCGAAACTTTAAAATTTATTGAGAAAAAACTAGCCAATGAATTTCAAAATTATTTAATTTAAATTCTTAAAATACCCTATTTTAATGAAAAAAAATATAAAAAGTACATATAATTTTTTTTGGACAATGCCCATTAGTGCTACCTATATAAAAATGTATAATCCCATTTGATCGTAAGACTGTCATGTCTACCTCTCGCTCTAATGCCTGATGCTGATAACCTGACTAAATTACATAGGTATTTCCTGTTAGTACATCCAAGATATTCCAACTCCACCCTTCATTTCGCGTGACTCCGCCCTGCGTGACGGTGGATATTAAAACTTTAATTTGTAAATGTTACCTCGTTCCCGCTTGTCACCAGTTTACGACTGATTACGGGGTCCTTGTACGAACAAATAGTGTCTTAGTAAATAACTAGGTGAAACAACGCAAGACGGAGTTTAGAAGCAATACAAAACTATATATAACTGCAATGTTTTGACGCTAGAGGCAGCACCAGTACAGACCGTAAAATAGTTTTATTTTACGTTTAACAACCGCGCTTCTGTCAATATTCTGACATGACATGTGCAACATCAAACATGTCGGTTTTCGGTCGGTCGGTTTATTTACTGTAATGAGCTAGTAGCTGTGAGGTGCGCGCATTACGCGACCAGCGGCCAGCTCCCACTCGCTGGTTACGTGGCTAAAGTCGGCACTACATATAGGCGAACGCGTTGGCCGACGCGTTGGCCAATGCGTTGGCTAACGCGTTCGCCTATTTGTAGTGCCGACATTACGAAAAACATCGCGACACACATGCCTTATGCTGCTTTACATGTTCGCAATAATTGCTTTTATTATCCACCATAGGCCAAGAGAGATTGAATACATATCTGATTTTATCAGACTGCGCCAGAGTACCTATAATTGACTGAAATTGTTTTTTCGATTGAGAAAAGTATAAAATAGTTGACCGATAGCGTTACAGCCAGAGGCAACAACCTGTGATAAGGAAACGCAAGGTTAATGAAAAAGGTTAGATTATTGATTTGAATGATAAGGGTAGAAAATAGCTTGTTAATCTGGATTTCTCTTAATTCTTCTTCTATTTCTTACTGTTAAGTTCTAAGATCTTTTTACTAAGGCGCAATAGCTAGAGAGTTTTACTGAGTTTCGCGGGTACCACTAGAACGCAAATCACTAAGTGCTGGTTTACACGTATTAAGTAGATAAGTAGTTAACTAAATTTTAACTTAATTTTAAGTTATTTATTACATGTAAACACAAAATTTAGTAGCAAGGAGCAAGTTAAAATTTAGTTATTGTACTAAACAAGGAAATTAGAATTTTGACTATTTTCTGGTTGGCAGGCGGGGCTTGTCACTAATTGACACCAAGGCACTTCAAATTAAGTAAGTTAAAATTTAGTTACTACTTATCAACTTAACACGTGTAAACCAGCCATAAGGGCCATAAATGCAAGGGTGTACCTGACGGGTTTGCATGTGCAGTTGTGCATGTCAGGCAAACCTGTCTAATCCTTGTGTGTATGGCCTGCTTTAGTACTTATAATACGTCTAAACTCCCTGGAATCGAAAAAGTGCTTCCATATTGGCATACTATCGTAAAAGTGAGGATGTATGGTTGTTCTTTCACGCGAAAACTACTGGATGAATTCTGATGAGTAGCCTGTATGACAGAAATTCATGTTAAGCCTTCAACTCCCAAGCGGCACCCGGGTGCCGCTTAACAATTGAATATCTTTTGTGTCTGCGATTCCCACGATCGAGTTATTAAGTATAGAAGTAAAACAGCGTGCTTACTATCATATTAAATTATTATCATATTGTTAAAAAGTCCATACCACACATTTTAGCTATTAACTTCTTCAGGATACTTCATTATACGAGTATTTTATTCTTCTATCTTTCTTCCAATTCCAGTTCCTCGGGTTCCCTGTTCTCACACATAATTCATCACATTAACCTATCAAGCCCCATAAGAGCACCGGTGGTCGCGACAACAATAGAATAACAATAGATTTCCAAGAATCCGTGATCGAAGTATAAAAAATATTTTCTAGCTACCACTGCCGATCCTGGCTTGTATGTAGAAGATGCATTGGTGTCAATGTGTGTTGGGCTAAGGAGCTGTATAAAAAAAAAGCAAAAAAATTATATTTAGGCTCCTGATTTGACGAAATAAATGAGTAATTTAGGATCAAAACATTGCGTAATTCACTAAGGGCGTACAGGACGACCTGTTATCAGTTCTCGGTCAATGCCCCCTTATCACTGCAATCGGGCATTTTTGTTTTGCGATAGCGCGTGATTATCTTTTTATTTTCATTTGACGATAATAATAAGGCTACATTGTAGATGTTTGTTTAATAGATGGTCTATAACAGTTATTTTAACGATGGGTAAAAATTACTACGATCGCTCACGTGATCTGATTGTAAATTCTCTCTTTCTGCTGTTAGGTATTAATATTCCTACTTGTTCCTGTTCCTGTTGTTCCTACTTGAAATGTAAAGTTTAACTTAAAATGGAAAGTTGAACTAAGTTTGATCTAAAATCGGGTGTTGCCCACCACGAATGCCACTGTATCTCCTGTGTCGCCATGATCGACAGCGGTATCGCACCACTAAAACCCTTTGATAATATTATCTTAGGGAGCCCAAGGGACATGCTTAAGACATAATATTCTTGAGACCCGCAAAGAAGAAGGAAATAGGAGTAGGATATATATCCCCTAAACTAACAAGACACATAGCGTTGTCATCACCCCCGTAAAACAAAGCAACAGCTAGCAATAAAAAAACGATAATGACTGGGTGAATCACTACAATTAACCCATATACAGCGCCATGAAATTATAAATTATGTAGGAAGTAAATCCCGTCGCGTGCGGCCACGAAATTGTGACTGGGGCAAATTGTTACAGAGTAAACATTAATGCCTTTCGCCGGTTTCGGTGCCGGTTTCATTGAAGCTAGCAGGAGTTTACGTGTCTAAGGGCCTGTTTCACCACTTCCTGATAAAGTGCCGGATAGGCTATCCACAACTTTTTTGACAGACTCTCCATACAAGTTTAAAAGTGGTGTATAGCCTATCTGGTATCTATCATGAAGTGGTTTATAGTGTGTGTAGTGTGTACTCGAGGAAATTGATTCCTAGGCAGTTGACGGACCTATGTAATTTGGTCGGCTTATGTTAATTCAATGTTAGCTGTGATCGGTCGAATGGGTTTGACGTTACGTGACCAAATTACTTATAGTAGGGGAGGTAGTGCTAGCGTATGCAAAGCCATTTCATACCGTCCAAATTTTTGTCCAGCGGTAGCTTGATATTTATCAATCAATATAATCAGCGTCAGTCGCCGCACCCGTGGTGGAATGTTAACTGAGAGTATTTCAAATTTGTAAAAAAAAATAGTCGCGAAAAGTGATTTTATACCGAATGAAACTTTGATGGATGATTATTGAGGTCATGTTTAACCAAAATATCATCGTCAGCCGTATTGCAAACGGGGGATTCAACGTCAGTCGCGTTACTGAACATGTAAAAATTTTTTGAATACAAAGTCATTTTATACCGTACAAAATTTATACAGGTGAATGTTTCTACTTTGTAAATAATAAATAAAACCGTCAGTCGCTAATACGATGGTGGAAAAACCGAAAGCCAGCAATATAAGTTATGACCAATATAGCCCTACTTTGCGCTCAATGTATCCTAAGGCGTCGCGTAGACGATATTTCCACCTGCAAACATTCAGCTGACTCGCCGTCAGCGTTTTCGTTTGAATTAACCATAACATTATCTCAAATAGGAATTTTAAGTAATTAATTCGATAGTCAATACTTGTGAAGAAGAATTATATACATTTTACTTTAAAAGCGCCATCTGTTGTTATATACTAATACTAAAATAACACCTACCCAACCTAAACGTGTATAATCTAGATATGAACCTTTATTGGGTGCGAATTGGGATCGTTTTAATGTCAATTCAATACGATTCCCAACATCAACTTTGAGATGCTCTCAATTTTTATTCCACCCATTATGAAGTGGCTGACGATCAAAGCTGTTATGTATTAGTGGAATACTATTATTGTAACGATTTTCGCTCGGTATGAAATTACTTTTTTAACTGAGCGCGACCTCCCCTACTATTAGGTCCTCCGTCTGCCTAGGAATCAACTTCTCTGATAGTACATTCCAGTACGTTCTTTTTCTTTGCCCAGTGAGATAGACCGACACAACTGGCATTTATATTTTTTCATGTCCATCCGAAGCATGGGTCTTCTTTCTTATAAGACAACACGAGGAATCTAAAGGAGCTGCAGTTTTTACCATGATCGGAACCATGATTGTGAATATCTGTATAGCATGCATAATTATATTAACCTTCAAGAAAAGAGCGTATTCCCTCTTAAAAGGCCGGCAACGCACCTGCAGCTCTTCTGACGTTGCAAGTGTCCATGTGCGACGGTAGTTGCTTTCCATCAGGTGACCCGTTTGCCCGTTTGCCCCCTTATTTAATTTAAAAAAAAACAACGTCCTTTAAGGGCAATCAACTAACTATCCATCCATACTAATATTATAAATGCGAAAGTGTGTCTGTCTGACTGTCTATCAGTCTGTCTGTCTGTTTGTCTGTTACCTCTTCACGCCTAAACCGCTGAACCGATTTTGCTGATATTTGGCATGGAGATACCTTGAGTCCCCGGAAAGGACAAAGGATACTTTTTATCCCGGAAAATGTACGGTCCCTGCGCGATAAACTAATTTTGCGGGCATCATCTAGTATTAAATAAAAATAGTCCAACGCGGACAGGTCGCACAATGTTATAATATTATGTGGAAATATATCAAAAAGGAACCTCAACATACAAAAAATTGCTTACCGGGAGTGCCGGCAGAAGTGCAAACGAAACATAGAGCAGGCATTAACATCCTCTTCTACGCAACACCGGCGGTCTATTCTCACTCGTCTTACGAATTTTGAAATAGCGTCCGAACGAGACTTTAACATGTTTTTACTCATCCCAAAAAGAACACAAAACCGCTAAAGCTGTTTTTACCACAAAAATAAAAATTGATTTTAATCCCTTCAAGTCCACACTTTAAGTGGCCCTCAACCTTGTACTTCATCTGAGTTCGTGTTACAGATCAAGCAACATATCGTGATGGATAATTGCCGCAAGGTCGCGACGTGCTACGTGTTACACGATAAGTTTACGCCAGTTTTGGTGGCCTCCACAATCAGGAGTAAGGGCGGACGATTAGCGAAGAGGTTCCTTATTGAATGGCAAGATGGTAAGAAATAATGCAAAATTAATACTCCTGCGTAGGTCTACTTTACGCAGAAATGATAGTACGCAGTTCACAAAGATATTACGGGCTGTCACTCTCGTTTACTTTATTGTCATAATCCAGTAGGCAGTAGGACTGATGGCTGACACGACTGGCGAAAGATCACGCGCATGATGAACTGCCTATCCGACGCATTTCTTATTTATTTATTTTTGTTTCTTCGGAAAACTTATAGCTTTTATTACAAATTAACTAAATTGTACCTACAAGCCATTTAAAAGTTTTCATTGAACTTTTTTCATGTTAGTCAATAAGGTGACAAATTGTCATAAACATTTTTTTTATTATGCATGCAATCTTTAAAATAACGTTTTCCAACGCGGGAATCGACCTAACGACCTTCGATTCAATAGCTACGCTCTAAGGCCGGCTGCATACACGTTTTCCGTTTATTATTTACTAATTGCAGAATTTCGAATACGGAAAAGTGCGTAAGCGACCAACCTAAACCGTAGTGTTTACTGTTAAGTAGTGAGAAAAGATTTAAGTGCGAGTCAAATTAATCCTTAGTTTAGGCGCAGCTTTTAGTCACATCTGAAGGAATTTCAAATGATCGTAATAATTAATATGCGGTAAGTAACAAGTTACGTCTTTGAACAAACTTTTGGCGGGTTATTACGTATGACTTATTAATGATGAACAGCCCCAACTTCCCTCAATCCGGATCAAACTGTTCCGGTATCTGATCCGGGTATAATACGTGTCATAGAAATTGGTGTCTTATGAACTTAGTGTCTATCCGCTCTATCGTATAAGGAAGCAGACGTGATTCCTATTACGATCGGCATATCTAAATATTATATTTCAATGAATCGTACAATGTTTTGAAAGAATTTCCGCCACAGTAACATTATAATAGCTTCCGCACTGGGTGATAAAATAATAAAAATAAAATAAAATAAAATAATGGTAAATATAATGGATAAATGGATGGTGGCCAGTTTCATTGAAACCAGGCTTTCAGTTACGCAGGAGTGATTTTATATTGCCCAAGTGTGTGTGCAGTACAAAAGATCACTCTTTATTCCTTTACTCTCATAATCCAGTGGGACGGACGACCGACATGACTGGCGAGAGATCAGGCGCAGGACCGACTTTTTACATGCCCATCCGGCGCATGGATCATCTTACTTGTCAATCAGGTGATCAGCCTGCATTGTCGTAACCAAACTTGGAAATAATACCTTCCCAATGCGGGAATCGAACTCATGAAGTCATGACCACCGAGTCAAGTGCCACGCTCTAAGCCACTGGAGCACGGAGGCGTTACAGTAACTTTAATAACTCCTCAATTAACCAAATTTACATTTTAGCAGATTATCATTCAATAGAAAGTTGTACTTGATGTTTTATGTTGATTAAGAGCCTGCTGACAGAAATATCAAAGCACGCTAGCCCCGCCTACACTCCCCGCTATCCTCCAATCGTGATAATATAATGATTCCATGAATCATGTCACCGAGCATTGTGCTTTGCGCTGCAGCTAATAGTAAACAATATCGCATAACAACGGTTCCCGCATTAAAGCACGAAAGTAAAGGTCGTAAGTCCCAAAAATGTTTTGATGATAAATTAAAAATTAAATACAATACTAATGATAGCCTTTAGACATTATTTTATAAAATGTGTGATTGTAGTAGTGCAAGTTATTTAATGATAGTAACTCAATAAGTGTAACAGATATTTGTTGAAAAGCCCAGAAAGATTAATAAATTCGAAAAATATAACTAAAGAGTCAAAATTAGTGAATCGTGTTTTCCGCTAGGCAAAAATCAGATAAATATACAATGATTAAATAAATCTCCATTTCATTTAAGTCAATCGTCTTCCAGGATCGTAATACTTATTATAAAATACAGCATTTAGCAGCCCAGTCTTTATGAGACCGTTTTAAAATTAATCTGATTAACAATATGAAACACTTAAACTACACTTAAGACAACTAGTCCAATATGGTCCGTTATTTTTTAATCACTATGTTAAATTATTATAACTTATAGTTTTAATAATTTAACATAGACACTTAGATATGAGTAACGCTTTGATCCACAAGAAATGTACATTCAGGTAAATTTTCATTTGTGTTTTAGTAATAATAATAAAAATCTGGTGTTAATTGATTTAAGATTAAATTTAATTGTTGTTCTAATGGAGCGACATAGTAATGTTGACTAAGCTCCCTAAATAAAGAAAAAAAATAAGAAAAATCTGGTGTTACCAATTTCATATTATATTACGGTACGTTATAATATATTATGAAAAATGTTATGATTATGTTTTAATTAATTATTATCTATCATCAGAAAATTGATTCGCAGGAAAATGGCAGACTTACTACGTAAATTGATCTGGTAATGCTGAGCAGATCATGACTAACATTGACATGACATTACCTGACATAACGTAGGTTCACGATAAGGCTACGCAAAGAACATACAGCTCCGTGAAAAGTAATCCTACGTCTTTTCTCGGTATATCCATACTAAATTTCAGCAGAATCGGTTGAGTGGTTTGACCGTAAAGAGGCGAAAGGCAGACAGACACACTTATATACTTACTACTTATTAGTATTGACAGAATACTGTCATTCATCATTTTTCGTCAACTGCCAAATGTCATTGCGCCTGATATTTTGACATTTGCATTTACATTCTGTTTACAAAAACACGTCAATTAGCATACACTTCAAAACAGCTGCGTCTTTGAGGTCAACGACCCGCGTCCAAGGTCGTGACGTCACTGATAACGCTTATCACTGAAATTCGAACCGACGTGATATGATAAAGCATATGCAATATGCATAGTCATGACTCATGGGCAAAAATGCACTTGGATGTTCTATGCTATAATCATCTTTCTTTATTTTACTATACATAATATTTTTAATATAATAATATTAAATATACAGATAACACGGTGAACTTCCCTCCTAATATAAACCGATGGAGCCAAGCTCCGTGTATAAATCTTCCCTGGACTTTGACAAACATTTCAAGGCTAAAATTAGCCAAACTGGTTCAGCCGTTCTCGAGTTTTGGCGAGACTAACGCTCGAAGTTTATCTATTCGTTATCGGATTTGATTGGCTAATGTTAACCAATCAACGACGCCATTGATAACATTCTGTCAGAAACCTCATAGCAGGACAAACCTTAAGGCCCTGTTTCACCACTTCCTGATAAAGTGTCGGATAGCCTATCCACAACTTTATTTGACAGATTCTCCATACTGATAGAATATGGAGAATCTGTCAAAAAAGCTCAAGTTAAGTGGTGGATAGCCTATCCGGGACTTATAAGGAAGTGGCGAAACAGGCCCTAGACTTTAGAGCCGCTAGCCCCAACCCGCGGTCCGCTGGGACTTTATATTTTGTGGCCTGCATGATGCAATTTTGAAATTCACGCCCACCGGCTAAATAACGTAAAGTCTACGTGATAGTCGTTAAATTTTTTCCACTTTTAAATCGTTAATTTTAAAGATTTTAAAATTAACTATTTAATTTAGTTAAGTGTAGTAAGTAGTTTAAGTTATTTTCTAATCCTAAAAAAATTTAGTTGCGACCCGCGACACCAAGACCAAAACATGTTTGTGGCCCGCATGAAAAAAAGGTTGGGGACCACTGCTTTAGAGCAACAAACTTAATATTTCGCACACGTTTAATTTTTGTGACCTTTTAATTTAATTTATATACACAATTCCATCCTTAAGGGATTAACCGTGGCTAAAAGGATAAGGCCCAATTTCACCAACGTCTGCTAGTGTTAAAACAGCTTGTTAAAATGTCATATCTTCTATATCATTCATAAGAAAAAACGAAAGCGGTAAATTGCTACTGATTCGAGCGTTAACTTAAACAGTCGTTGATGAAATTCGACCTAAAGCTAGTTTCTTATGATATCACGTCTTATGACCCGGTGCTTTTAGTTAACCTTATTTCGTAATATTTCGCAATATTTTCTGTATTATTAAATCCGGAAACTAATTCCTTAGAGATAAGCCAAAACGAACATTAATGCTTATAGTTGGCTACTATAATAATAGAATTATTAATCTATGATTTAAGTAAAAAAATAATTTAAAATTTTGTTTCTTTCAACTCGACAACGATTGTAACCGAGAACGGATTTAACCTATTTAACCTATTTTAAACTTGAAATAATATCCAAGGTAGTCCAGAAAAGGTTTATATTAGGTGGAAAGTGATAAGAAGTTCACCGGGTCACCTACTAAAATATTACTTACTAGATGACTCCCGCAACTCCGTTGCGCCAAAATTCGTTTATCGCGCGGGAACCGTACATTTTTCCCGGACAAAAAGTATCCTATAATCTTTCCCGGGACTGAAAGTATCTCCATACCAAATTTCATCAAAATCTGTTCAGCGGTTTGAACGTGAAGAGGTATCAGACAGACAGACAGACAGACACACTTTCGCATTTATAATATTAGTATGGATTGTTGAACAAGCTCTTTCTTTCAAAATGTACCTTGATCTTGCCTTTACCAATCTCCTATTAAAAGGGGAATCATATAATATTATTCAAGTCTCAAGATAATACCGGAAAAGTGCACTACAAAACAAAGGTACTGATAGGAGTAAGGAGTTATCTCTTATCAAATCTGATGACCTTTTACATGTCCTGTTATGTATCTATCTATCAGTTCAACAGTTTTGCGAATTGATTGAAAGGAATTGCTAAATGTGACCATTTTAGCCCCGTTGATCAATTCAGGAAGAACATTAAATTGGAATTCAGCAATGAAATGTGTTAACCATGACGTTATCAGCGCCAGAATGTCTGTCACGATAAGCCACACTTGACCGACTTCGATACCTAAACCTTGTTTCTCATATACAATACTATTCGTCCTGAATCATTAGTTTCACAATGTTGGAAAATTTGTACTCATATTTTTATTATCACTAATTATTATTATGAGATTATTTTTTCACCTCCGGGCGGAAAACGTCAACTTTCGTCCCACTGCGTTTACCGATGTTACCGTTTTCCACCTCCGTCGAGGAGAAAAATAGTATACGCACCATGGGCAGTAAATAAAGAAAGCCTCAGATCACATTTTTGTTGACCTCGGCTGATGATCCGAGACATTTGTTATTTTCCTGCCCTAGGTGAGTAATGTACTATTTCCTCCTTATCATCTCAGTGACCATCTTTTGTTCTTTACATAGTGAAATAGAAAATAATAAAGAATTTTCCCAATTTTCCAACCTTTACTAGGTACATAATATATAATAGAGGGAAAAGTCACGACGCTGCGGCGCTTTCCCATACAAATCACACAAAAATATATATTATCTTTTAGCGCTGCTACTTTTATAGTGACCTCTATGCAAGGGTCATACATATATGCCCATAAAGACTAATAAAGACTTATATTATGTAATTAAATACTATGGAAACAGAGCAATTCATAAACTAACCATACTGTAGTGTTTAATTACTCATTAGTTTTTAATCAATATTAAAAATATTAAACGACTTTACTTATACCTCCATATTATGCATTGGCCACAAGCATTACTGCGATTGAACAAGTCCTCAATTTTAGTAGTGTTTCAGAGTTCAGCCGAAACACAAAATACAAATTGAATCAATAATTCCAGCGTGTTTAGTCAAGTTGCTTTCGATAATTTCGACTGTTAATTTAGAATTTATAATACAACATTGTATACCTAAGTCTAATAACGCATCACAAACGCCATAATATTACTTAGCGTAATTCTAATCCATATACATCTTATTATTTTTTTGGTTGTCAATATCGAATGCAAGGTGACTAAGGGCTAAAGTTTAGTTTTCACAGAGCCAGTACTGGCTGCCAATAAGACTGGCATTGTATATGCCTTGGTATAGTATTGGCTTGGTATATACCGCGTGTGAACAGTTTTTCAAGCCAGGCCAAAGTGTTCACACGCGGCATATGCCAAGCCAATACTGGCTTTGTGAAATCTATACTCAAGGCTTTTTAGCCCAGACGTTTTATAGAATTGCCGTGAAGATCAAAATGTATGACATTTAAAGCGTTCGATATTAAATATGATATTCGACTCATATTTTCCATACCTACATTTTGATCGGCGATTCTATACAGAAGCGACAAACAAAACGTCTTGGCTAGGGCCTCTGCATCATTAATTGGTCCTCGTTGTCCGCCATTTATAAGATCAGCCGTGAGTCTTGAATTAATTAGATCCAGATAAACTTAACTGCTATTGCTTTGGGACATGATTTGAAATATTTATTTCTAGCACGGTTGTTTTCCTGCTTCGCTTAGAAACATTTTGATCGAAATGTAAACAATGGATCATACGACGACCTCTGTGGATCAGGTTAGTGGGCTGCTGGTAGCTCAAGCCAGCAAAGCCGCAGCCGCAGTAGCAAGCCAAGTCGCGGGTTAGAATCCCGCCGACGGAACAAAAAGTTTTTATAATTCCTGGGTCATAGTCATGTATGTGTAATGTGTATTAAATATGTGTATCATATAACAAACATCTTAAATTTAAGCATAATATAAAAGTATTAAATATTATATTTCCGTTGTCTGGTACCCGTAACACAAGCCCTTCAGGTACTTACCATGGGGCCAGACTGAGTGGTATGAAGCGAAGCGTCCATAGACATTATTATTATTATTATATTCTGAAAGTGGTACTTGTATGTGTGTTCCTTGTAGACAGTTCACTGTTAAAGTAGCAGCGCTGAAAGATCTTTTTTTTTCACTTTTATATGGGGAAATTCTTGACGCTGGAACGCTTGCCCAGACAAAAGTGAAAAAAAAATTGGTCTTCCCCTAAATTATTATCAATTAGTTTTGTTACAGTACTGTAGAGTGTAGACTGTAGAGGTATACATTTAGGGGATTAAAAATATATTGCTTCTTCAACTATGCCACGCCGCGCGCCGGCGGTCTCCTTGCCCTCCGTCGCGCGTCGTACGGATTTTATTTCCGGCACTCGAAGCATGGTTGTCCCACCAACAACAAAACATATTTACGCTGCGGCAACCATCAGGCTATCTGACTACTCGTTTCCGTTTCATAAAAAAATCATCAGCTTTAGATAAAAAATACTGCAATTAAAATGACAGTCACAAAAATACTACCTTTCTACATATCAGTACAGATAAATCAAGTCGTAAAAAGTCTATGTCGACACAGAATTTATTGCTTTGCAGAATCAATAAAGATAGGGTATAAAATAAACAAGCTATAAAAAGGAAGGGCCTGTCTGATAAGCCCGTCTAGACTAGAAATTAGGACTAGATAGAACATGGAAATTAATTATGGATCTGTGTTTCTAGCGCGACGAGGCTGATACCGCGGAAAAGATTCGAGGCTGATTAGATTTTGTGGCGATGTTTCTTCCACTGAGAAATCTCTCTTCTTCATACCAGCTACTGAACTCAGAATACTCCTGCTCCTCTCTCCAAATCATCTAAGGCTCAATTTACACCACCGCGGAATGGAATCGAAGCGTCAATGCCACCTCATGCGCGGAAATTGACAACAAATTCTCGAGAATTCCGCGGAAGATGTACGACCATTTTTTTGGCTCGTATATATAATTGCAGTTATCCACTACTGACATAGTGTACATAGTGAAATAGTGCACTGACATAGTTCATTGTGCTATGTACAGTTTCGTTGCAAAAAGTCGCTTCCATTCCATCCGCTTTGAGGACACACATAATCTGATTAGATTTTGTGTGTCCTCAAAGCAATATTTTATTAAAAACCAGATGTCGCTGTAAACTTCGTGTCACTTATAAATCTTCCCTGGACTTCCACGATCATTTTAAGACTAAAATTAGCCAAATCGGTCCAGCCGTTATCGAGTTATAGCGTTATTAAAACAGTTGAAAATCCATTTTTATATAATTTAAAGACTATCATCTTGCTGAGCCCTACAGCAGACTTAGCATGGTCACCATAGAAGCAGTTTCTTTCTACGGAAGAATAAACAAAGTGACAAATAGACAAAGGAAATCCCCACTTTTGTCACTAAAATCTATCAGTACGTTCATTCTTTCCCGTTCCTAGCTTCCCCTTGTTACCTATTATGCTAAGCCTACAGAAATGTAGAACTTGCTACTTCTAATTTTAGATTTCAGTTTAAAACATTTCGGATTTTCAGACCGTCGCCATATCCAGGCCAGTGTAAACTTCGTAATGAGCTAGTGTTTGTTCCAAGTCGTTTCACACATTATCAAAGCCAGTGGAATGTTACGAATGATCTAGAATTTATTCTATTCCAAGTCGTGATTTAAGATCCCCAAAAATCCGTACAAGAAGCGAAGAGTGATGATGCTGTATCGATTTATCATTCACAAACACAACACCCCCAGCCAAATTGTAGCGAGGTTATTTAATTAAACAAATAAGACCGAGGACCCTGGACTATTACTCAAATTTATGACTTTAATTTTATATGCCCTGCCTTATATTAGGCGTTACATTACTCATTTTTGATGAGAGCATCAATTCGAGTTTGCAAATTAGAATAATATAACCAGATGTTTTGTCCGGGAGGAAAAATACTATTCCACTTTTCCTCCTTTTATATATAACTATGTACATCTAATATGTTGCTAGCGACTCGTTTATCACACGGTAACCGAAAATTTTTTGCAGGTTCTACGTTCCTTTTTTTGCGTTTCGCGACAAAATTGGTAAAAGACAGACAGACAGGTAGACAAACACACTTTAGCCTTTTAATAATAATTAATAACCCTTTTAATGAAATTGCCTTTGAGTGAAGAGGTAACAGACAGACAGACACTAGGGCTTCACACGAGACGAGAGTAAGCGAGAGTAACAAAAATCTCGTCTCGGTCTCGTCAATCCTCAAAAAATTGAGTCTCGTCTAAGTCTCGGTCTCGTCTCGTTACCAGTTGTCTCGTCTCGTCTCGCTTATTCGAAAATAATGATTTATTTCTATTTAATATAATATAATAAAAATAATAGGGAATATTTTATAACTAGCGTATTTATATATTATGATAAAATGCAGTTTGGATGGTGACCAGATTTTATATTTTGTAAAATATAATATTGTTTTCTAAGTAGACCTTTTCTGATTCTTCCAATAAAAACTTCATTAAAAAAAACCGGCCAAGTGCGAGTCGGACTCGCGCACCGAGGGTTCCGTACAAACCTGCAAGGTTTACAAAGTTCGTTTGATATGAATTTCAACTTGATAGCTCTAGGCGTTCATGAGGAAAAAAGTAATAAATTTATATTTATTAAAAAATATATATTTTGTAATGTAACTAAAAATTTAAGGTTTTCGGAATTTTTCCTTTATGTGTGCTATAAAACGTTGCTTCATGCCAAATTTCAAGATTCTAGGTCGACTGGAAGTACCCTTTAGGTTTTGATTCCCTTGCGAGTACTTGCGAGTTTCAAAATATGCAGCTTAAATTGCTGTTTCTTTTGATTGCGTTAACATAGAAGTTTGATTTTGTTACAGCTTAAAGGTATTATAGACCTGAGTATTTGGTATGAATTTCAATTTAATACCTCTACGCGTTTATGAGGAAATGGGTAGTAAGTTTAAAATTATAAAAAAAAAAAATATTATGTGATGTAACTAAAAATTTATGGTTTTCGTAATTTTTCCTTTATCTATGCTATAAGACGTTGCTTCGTACCAAATTTCAAGATTCTGAGTTCACGGGAAGCACCCTGTAGGTTTTGATTCCCTTGCAAGTGTCGAAAATTTGCGGCATAAACGGCTGTATCTTTTGATTGCGTTGGCTTAGAAGTTTGATTTTTTCACAGCTTCAAGGGACAGTAGACCTGAGTAATTGATATAAATTTCAGCTTCATACCTCCACGCGTTCCTGAGAAAAAGGGTCTTGACAGACGGACGGACAGACGGACAACAAAGTGATCCTATAAGGGTTCCGTTTTTTCCATTTGAGGTACGGAACCCTAAAAATAATGAGATCCAAAACGAGACTCTCGGGTTGCCCTGTATGTGGTCTCGGTATTGCCGAGAATATTTTCCAAAACGTCTCGTCTCGTTCTCGTCTCGTAAAAGCGAGACGAGAAAAATCTCACTCTCGCGTGAAGCCCTAACAGACACACTTTCGCATTTACAATATTAGTATGGATATATTAACTTTCTGTACCATCTCAAGCAGTCCATAAAACGCTACAAAAATCATAATGCAAAATTCCATAATTTTCAATGTAGTTTTACTAAGCCTATTAAAAATCAAAAGAACTTGCCTTATTTATTTATATATTTATTGATAAATTATTATAGTTTTTAAACATTTTAGAAATTTCATATTCTATAATATTATTGTTAATAGTCATTTCAGAATACTTACGAACATTAATTACTTTCTCTATCCCCAGGATCAGGATTTAAGTGTCGTAATTATTTTTTACATATTTATCCATAATATTATTTTATTAATTGATAAATCATTATATTTAATTCATGTTAAAAACTTCAGGATACTTACAAATACTTACTTTCCCGATCTCCAGGATCTCGCGTTCATTTTTTGTAAGTTATAAGTTTTACTCTACTATTTATTCTGTATTCATAGACAGAAACCATAATTATATTTTACTAAAGTGTCATATGTCATAATCTCTAAACTTCAAAACATTTGAAATTAAATACCAACCTGATAATAGTGATCAGTTATTATAAGGTGAGCGTAATTTTTATGGTTGTTGTCTAGTCATAAGCAAGGGTGATAGTTCAAATAAAAATCTGGTTGTTTTTTAAAAACTGGATCATTTATTTTTACCATAATATAATAATAATATATATTCATTATTAAAACAAAGTACGATACAAAATTTACACGTTTGCCTTATATTAACTAAAGTAATGTTATTTCATACTTAACTAGTGAACTACGTACAATATATGCAGTTGTAGAAGGTACCTTACGAGATACTAAGTCAATAATTTACAACGGACGAGGCGGTGCGGACCTCTGGCGCCTCGCTAATAACTTATTAATACAAAATAAAACCCTTAAAGTATCGTCGAATAAGATTTCAAAAGTCCCACGCTGGGAAAATGAAAAGACACGAATGATAGCCCAATATCGATGCTGGTAACGAACGCGTCCAATTTTTGGTAGGCCTGACGTCTGGTATTCCTAAGAGATCCATCGGTAACGGTGTCGAACAGCAACATTATTTTTTGGTATCAATTGAAAAATAAAAAAAATCAGGTATCAATGATAAAGGCCACAATAATACGCGGGGCTCTAAAAGTTCTGGCCGGCCGAAATCTTTCGAGACTAGAATGGTTCGGACTCCGGATGCGAAAGACCAACGCGGCCCTAAAATTATTTACAAGTATTGAACCGATGCGATCGTGAATTTCAGTCCAATATTTAAAGCCATACTTCAGCTTCCAAGGTTATCTTTTGGCATTGAAGGTACTATAAAATGTAAGCGACTACGTTTAGGTATACACATCTTCGAATTACTCTTAACTTATTCGATACATTTAAATGGACCATTTTTCATCTTTTGTTCCTAATAGATTTGATCGAAACTAATATTTACATTACGAAGCCTTAATCGGGGAAGAAAGTAAAGATTAGTATCTACGGGGATTTCGCTCAATGAGGACGCAACGGGAAAGGATTTTAAAACGGCAAAATATTTTCGAATGTTAAACTTACGCCAACTGATTCCGAATAACAGTGTGGGATGTGAATCAGATATTTCAATGCATATAATATCGTATCTATTCGATGTCTGTCGAGAGAAATTGCAGTTTTATTCTTATAATCGAGATCTCGTCTGAAATATTGACGGCGATCGGCGTACACTTAGTTTACGAAGAGTAAAATAACACTATCACACTTACCGCGACTTTAACTCGTATTATATTACCACCTAGTATTACTCCTATGTTAGTTCCTTGACTGAGATTGTGCGAAGTTTCGTTTATTTTATTTCTTATATCGAATACAATTATAATGACACATCTACTGCAACAACGAATTATTAATACTATCGTATTATATGCATCTACAGTTTTGTATATAAGTAATTACTGTTAAATTTATGTTTATAGACACCGATTAGAGTAGCGGCACACGTCGATTACAAGTTATGTGCCGTGAAGAGGGAGACAGAAATATTTTCGTTGTTCTATTGCATCCAACGACAGAAAAGATTATAAACGAACTACAAATAAATTACAGTACATACATATGGTACAATACTAAGATTATTTTGTTTTTTAAACAATATAACGACAATATTTTAAACTTTTTCAGTTCTGTGAATGAATCACTAACATTAAATTTTCAAATCGAATTTACAAAACTTATCTTACGAACGTATTATTGAACAATCTTTAAATCTACTGTCGTTATTATAAACATCGAGCTACTCGTAAAAAAGCTGTGAAAGCACGGATTGCAAATGACAGACGACGCACATTCTCTCGCCTAATTTACGTTTTGAAGGATTTTTGACTCGAATTTATCCATTCACTCGCGTTTGTGATGGATAACGTCAAACACGACCAATCACCAACGCTGTTGTGAAGATAAACTTCAGTCAAAAGGCTCTGGATTCTGAGTTGAGCAAGACGAGATCGATGACTCGTTCAAAAGTTGACGAGAGAATGGACGCCTCCTCGTCGCGTATACCTGTGTATTCTTCAAGCAATACAAAATATGAACCAGTCACAGAAGCTCAGCGTAATGAAATATACAACAATTTAACAATATAATTTCGTTACACAATATCGTACCCTACGATAACTACTACGTCTTCTATGATATTTATTTTTCTGAGACGCGTTTATATCATCTAATATTTCTCACAGTATCGCTTTATTTTGACTTTTTCATTATTATTAACAGTTTCAATATTTACACTTAATACTTCGATAAACGACCGAGGCTCCTAGGGAAAACGCCTACCGTCAAGCAAAGAATCGGGGAACACCTGGGACATCTACGACGAGCTACGAGAGAGGATCATACCACCTAACTCCTAAACGAAACATTTAAACCCTGATAATTCCAATTATTGAAGAACCACAACGAGATGCGCTACAACATTAAATTCGATGTCCAAATCGCTAACGAACTCTGCCCAACAACGTTATCACTTAAGTCAACATTAACATCGTACGATCAAAAATTTGGAAAACGAGACCGACCGAGCGATCGGAGGAAACGTTTAGCGACGATCGAATCGGTACGTTTGAGTAAATTGAGCGTGGCTTGTAGAAGTCGTATATCCGTTAAAGCCGTCCGAAGCTACGTGTAACAGACGAAGACGCGAGAAATTTAAAAGCAGAACATTATTGTCGAAGTTTTGAGTGTTCCAGGTTATTTTAGCGAAACGAAAAGTCGGATAACTACTACAAAGTATATTACGACTTAATCCTAGTAGTTTTATGATAGTTTGATAGATCCATGATAATATTTTCACATGCGACGTATACCATCTCGGCGGCGCGCGGACTCGAATCACCTGATCCCACAAATTGAACACGACCAGCCTGCGATTCGTCTCCGCGTGCCGCCGGTGAAACATCATACAGATATTTTAATGTAGAGAAATATATCATAGATAGTAAAGCGTATGTAAAGCTTTAGAAGAAGCGAACTGAATCAAAATGCTTATCTGGCGTACAAAATCTTATATTCATTTTAAAGACATTATCAACAGCATCTAAATAATCACTACGCGCTTAAGATACCTTGAGCATCACTAATATACATATTATGAAGAATTTTAAGTATTCATTAGGCACAAATTTTTTTTCTTCCATTTATTATCAATATGTTATTATGTATATCGTCTAACACACAGACATTACTTACAGATTTTCATACAATATTGTATAGATAACATGTATTTTTATGTATTTCTTTAAAAATAATTGGATTTCGTAGACACTTACTAAGAATTACACGAAGTTTTTACATAATATATTTATAAGAATATAATATATTATAAGTAAAGCATTTCTTTTTTTTAAGAGATAGAGCACAACGGATCCCCTATATTTATGAAATTTATTTCAGGGACACAGTCACCTACATATTATATCGATTCGTTATTTGAAACAGTATATTTCTATTTAGAAGATTCTTATATAGTAAAACGTTTGAGGTAACAGTCAGTAAAATATTACCTCTCTAATCTAACTGACACCATTTCCAAAAATTGACAGTTTTCAGCGAAATTTTATACAAAATTTTAGCTTATACTTTACTGTGGAAATCGGAGAGTGTGGCAAAGAGTAGACAGCGAACTGAGATATCGGGACTATTATATTAAAATGGCCGGGAAATCTCCAAGTATACAAATATTTCGCAAACAATTTGAGCACGTTAATACAAAACTTTAAAATTTGTACATCGGCATGACCGATCTCCACAGACAAGCAAATTATCAAAAATAGGTATCGTTCCACTAAAATTATGTCCAGTTCTAAAAATTATAAAGTAAGAGAAGCTAGCGCCGCTAAAACTAATCTATGCGATATCAGTCTCCACTAGATCCTTACAATTTAGAAAATCCATAAAGTAAATCACAGAGCTTAAACAGCAAAACATTTGAGTTAAAACGAACCGGTGTTTGCTCACACGAATACCACCTCCCGGAATTTTGATATGTATCCTTCTATAGACTTTACTTTTAACGTCGAAGCGTGAAGAAGTATGAAGAAATTAACGAGAAAATTTTCAGTGTCCCTTCACGTCGATCCTGAGGTGCCAGCAATTCTCTTTTTTCGTACTTTATTTACCTTTGAACGGAGACAGACCTTACCTTACAAGACCTAACATACATTATAGCGAGACATCTCGTAACCTACACACATCCCCCACCGTGCTCTCTAAAAATGGACTCACAACGATAGCGCGCCGTACGAAAAACACGAAAAGACCACGGGGCCTGCGCGCGCGCATATCGCTCCGAACCTCGGCACGGCGAGGGCAATCTTTCCCGAAATTCTACTCGAATACTCCGCACTCCGAAATTCTATCATATTACACACCGATTAGCTTCCGAAAGTAAAATATAAAATACGTGATTTCTGCACGAAATCCTCCGACTATGTGCACGAAACTATAAGTGAACTTCGCGATAAACGTAACGCAACACGAATACGACTACGACCTAGTCTTATATCTCTATTATAGAAGATACGCAATATTTTGAAAGTAAGAGTAAAATTATTATAATCGAAAGTTAATGTACAAAAGTAAAAGTGCTCTATGTTACTTGCGAACTTACTATAGAAGCCAAGTCGAGTAGTGTACACGAAGAATACGGACACGACAACGCGGGGCGAGCGCGGCGCGCGTGCGGCGAGTGACCCGCCCGGACCCGGGCTCGCTAATCAGGCGACGGAGACTAAGACGGATTATTTACTTTGTTGCATCTGAGACGTGCCGCTCGGAAAAACACATCGATTATATTATTTTTGGAAATATTTAACATAAAAGCGAAACAGATAAACGAGAACCAACTCACAGCCTATGTTTTAAGACCCATGCGTTTCGCAACTTCGGGTCGCTGCTTCGAATATTTCGCGTTTGACAAACGGAAACGAAACCGAAAATCCGGCGTCGGCCGATAACAGTCCAAATAAAAATTTCACACCTTATTAAATAACTTTGTACATTGAATTCAAACGTTCCGATCCAAAATAAAACAAGTTTGGACGTAGGCACTCGCAGTAGGCGGGGCGGCGGTCGCCGCGTCGTCGGCCCCCTCGTGGCGGCTCGAACATGAGATCAGTGGTGGCGGCCAGCGGCCGGGGCGACACGAGCACCGCCTTAGGAGGTCGTCAGGTACGACGAGAACGTGTGGTCGTCCCAGGGCGTCACGCCGATCCTGCTCAGCATGTCGGACATGTCCGGCGTGCACGAGAACTCCAGGTGGGAGCCGGAGGAGGAGGACGCCGTGTCAAAGGCCTCCATGTCCGTCAGCGCGTCCAGGTCGACCTCGCAGTCGGTCGGTAGCTCCAGCAGGTCCGTGATGGAGTACAGCTCCGACAGGTCGTTGGCCTCGCGGCGGGAGTTGTCCTCGTAGAGGCACGCGGACTCCGGGGAGTCGGGCGCGCAGGCCGGCGACGCGGGCAGGAGCGGCGGGGCGGGCGTCTCCACAGGCACGCTCCGCACCGAGGGTGACGGTCGCGATCGCCGCCTGGCGACGCCCCTATTGTTGTTGCTGTCGGCGCGCTGCTTGCGTTTCTGTTTGGTGATCGCTCCGCTCCGCTGCGCGGGTTTGGCGGTCTTCTTGCGAGGCCTGTACTTGTAGTCGGGATACTCCCGCATGTGCAGCTGCCTCAGTCTCTCAGCCTCGTCGATGAACGGCTGCCTCTCCTCGTCGTTCAGAGTTTTCCAGACGCGGCCGAGGTTTTTGGATATCTCCGCGTTGTGCATGTCCGGTGTTTGCTCGCAAATTTTTCTTCTCTCGATTTGAGACCAAACCATAAACGCGTTCATCGGCCTCTTGATGTGGTTGGGGTTGTTCTTCTTTGTCTGTGAACAATGAAAAAAGCATGTTACTAAAATTGTTTTCGTAAACACCGTCGGGGATTGTTTTTATGCTATGCTAGATCACCAATCGGATCCTATTACGTTCCTACACGTGTCTAGTAATAAACTGATAACGCTCATCGTAATTTATTCAATGTATAGAATTACAATCAAAATGTAAAATCTGTAGCATCGGTTAAATCGTGGAGAGCGTTATAATTATTATTTCAGGCATGTCCGTTTTGCCTCGCTCTGCCCGTATTATATGCTACACGAAATTAGTATGCATGACGTTGCACCATTAAGTTAGCGTCCTTACTATTAATGATATTGTTATCATAGGAATTATTACTATTATAACAAACGAGTCGCCGTGTAATGGGTGCAAAACAGTCCCAGGCATCGGAACAGCGGCCCTGCCAGTGGAAATATTAATTAAAATTTGATATAACATCCGTGTGGTTAGTTTAACACAAGTCGGTAGATCTCCCTCTAATTTATTGCCAAATTATCGCACGTGAGCTGGAAGTGCTTCCATCGTTTGTGCCTTCCGTGTGCCGATAGCGCCATAAACATTGGCCGCGAAGGATATTAAAGGACGCAGGAAGTAATTATCGAATCGTTCCGGAAGCATATGGGACAATTTGATACCGCTATGGCGTTTTTCCTCATTAGAAGGTGCGGCGGCTCGGCGAGGCTGCTATTTGACGAATTCAGCAGTGAGCGAGCACCTCTTTTATTATTCAAAAGCAACATTCGCTAAACTCAGCGGTCCCTACGGTAACGACGAAGAAAAAGTCTCACTCGACTACGTGTTTTTTTTTCACGTCTTATTTATATTCAAGAAAAAAAAAGGGTTTGTCAGATGGCGGCAAATCAAATTCGGTACGCCCACTAAGTATTCAAGGTGAACTTAGGTTATTTTTTGTCAGTCAGCGTATTCAGGTTACCGATACGACTATTATTAATAATTTTTTGTGGGATAGCTGGAAACCACAATTCAATTAATCATGAACTTGTGGTTCCTTGCAACATTTCGACGCACAGAATCGAAAATGAAAATCGTATTTCGTGATTAATAACAGTCAATTGTGACATGTCAGCGAAGGTCTCTATTGCTAGATCGATTTACAATTATTCGAAGCAATCGGACAGGTGCAGGAAATCCAAAGCTGCAAAGTAGTAATTCTAAAGTGGGTGCATTAGTTATGTTTAATTTTACTCGATTCATTGCTATCATTTAACAACTCAGTAATGGCGTAACAAAACAGAATGGATTCGATTAATTTAAATGCGTTTTCAATATACGTAATTAGTGCACTAAAGTGTGGAGCGCATAAAAATGCTACCATTAATGCCGGCCATCGTTAAAAGCTCCTATAAACGAAGACATAAAGTGCAGCTCCATAATAAAAGCCTAGAAATGAAGTAGTTACATATTTTACTACGATAAGAAACTATTGGCAGGTAAATTGACAGCTGGCACCGTAACTTGATAGAAAATTGCTCGGTTTCCAACTGGTGTGTAATTTTTCCGACGCTTTTAGGGTTACAGCACGATGGTAAAGCTTCATCAATAATGCGAACTGATGCTCATCGATTTCCTTGCGAATAATTGGTAATTATTGTAGAAATAAAATATTCTCTTTCATTTTTAACATTAGTATTTTATCGTCAACCTTCAGCGTACTGAATAATATAGCTCGGTTATTTCAAGTATATGTGATTCGGCAACAAGTTAATGAACCTCACGTAATTAATTATGGGTCTAAGTTCCTGATAAGGGTATTTGTACCGTACAAAAACCACAACATGATCACGGCAATACGTCTAACCGTCCAATTACCCAGAAATGTTAGAAAAAACTTTGCGGAACCTAATGTAAACAGTCGAAGCGTGCTCGTGTTGGCTAAATATGGCTTAGCAACCTTCTGTTTAGTACACCGTCAATGCGCGTCGCTCGACTATGTCTGTAAGCCCAAGGGCAGCCGCTTCACTTCCTGAACACGATATGTAGCTTGTGATTTCGTTACCCGAAGGTTTTACCTTCTAATCTAGACGTTCATATGCATATCGCAACAGATGAACTAAATCTAGATGCAAGAAATTATAAGAGTTGGACCTCATCTGGCAGCACGGAATCGCCTTTTTCCGTTGCCCTTTCTCTTTCTGTCGCTTAGAACTGCCATTTGCTAGACCCAGACAGAAAGCATATTGCGATAGCACGCGGCGGAATCTTCGAGGCTATCGCATTATGCTTCTGTCTCGGTCTAGCAAATGGCAGTTCTAAGCGACAGAAAGAGAAAGGGCAACGGAAAAAGGCGATTCCGTGCTGCCAGATGAGGTCCAACCCTAAGACGAGATGAGAAACTAAAGGTGAAAAACAGACTGAGTAGCAAGTTTATCTGACTTCATCTAGCATTACAATACCGAGTTGGGCAATTGAGCTGTAATCGGGCTGAAATTGGAGCCAATAAGCCAGCCAGAAATGGCATTAAAGTGGTCTAACGATACATGAAACCTTTACGTTTCCAATTTCCCTTATTTCATTGGATACCATAACTCGAGAATCGCTATGGTCGGATGTGATTCGTGATCTCAAATATTTATTGCACCCATACCTGAACGTAGAAACTGCGGGTATACAGCGGATTACATTTTTAACCGACTTCCAAAAAACGAGAAGGTTATATGTTCGGCTGTGGATATATTTTTTTATTTTTTATTTTTGTATGTTCAACGATTACTCCGCCGTTTGTGAACCGATTTTAGAAATTTTTGTTTTGTTGTATTAGGTTTCACTCCAATTTGGTACTATGTTCACAAAAGTGGTGACCTGATGATGGGATCCATGAGTAATCGAGGGAACTCCTCGAAATTTATATGGAAACATATGTTGATTTTGGTTTTATGTGAAGTGTACTAAGAATACGCTACCAAAAAGTCAAATATTGGGTCAAGGTATACCATGGTTTCGAAGATACTGAGAGAACTCCTGACTCCTTATAGATACACGTTTGGGAGTTTCGGCGTTGTTTTAAGAACAGAAAGCATAAACTACTATGCAATTCATATTCACCATCATAATCATCATCATCATTATTACCACGTCGTGTTAAGGCCACCAATGTCTCATGGCACAGAATAGATAATAGTACAAGGCATAGGTATGGATATACTAATAATAATAATTGTGTACTGTATAACAACACCTGTTTGTTTTTAATACACGGCGGTCGGCGTCGCCGCACCGCCGCCGCGCGGCGCGTGGCGGCAGACAGAATATCGAATACTTTACTAACTACTTTATAAAATTTCAATAGACAAATAGAATAAAAATAAAGTTATTTTTAAAAGAGCATTTAAACAAAACAAAGTCATTAAGTGTCTTTTTAATTAGTTATACTTATTAATCGATAGATGGTGCACTAAGTACCTATCGATTTGAATTCTTGATTACAAGAACAGCTGTCAATAATTATGATATTATTAAATATTATAAGTAGCTACGCTACATCCTATGCAAGTTTGTACAATTTTTTATCTGATAGATCCTTCGATCGTCGAAAAACGAGACACAATAGCATTTGTTATCGCAATCGCCGGTGACCGCTTGGGGCTTGAAGCATTAAAATTATTAAATTACTTAGCACAATATGTTCACTTCACTGATAATATTATATTATTTTGTGAGTGTGAGTTGTGACTCTTAACAAATTGTAATAAGATACGTAAAATATACGCGAAGATTTATCTACTAGTGTAACTAAAAAGAGTGAAGTTATTATTTTTTTTAACAAAAAATTAAAACCGACTTCCAACGTAAAAACAATAATAACATTAATATGAACTAAAAAGTATTAAATAATTTTTACTACGAGTATCTAATAGTGCCTTTTTCCGAATTCGGCTAAACCTCAACTATTTCTGTACTCAATCTTCATAATTTTGAAGTCCGTGCCAGTTCCAAAAGTTTCAAATATTCTGTCAGAGGACTGAAGATTCAGCTATCTGGTACCGACTTCAAAATAATGAAGATTGAGTACAGAAATAGTTGAGGTTTAGCCGAATTCGGAAAAAGACATTATTAGATAGTAAAAATTATTTAATACTTTTTAGTTCATATTAATGTTATTATTGTTTTTACCTTGGAAGTCGGTTTTAATTTTTTGTTAAAAGTAATAATAATTATTGTTAACTGCGATTTGTGTGCTTTCAAGTTGTAGACTTCTAGCGGGTTTACATTTATTCTAATCCAGCTCTGGATTGGAACAATGTAAATAAAAAATATAAAGTACTAGATGATACCCACAACTCTGTTGCGCCAAAATTCGCTTATTGCGCGGGAACCGTGCATTTTTCCAGGATAAAAAGTATCCTATGTCCTTTCCCGGGACTCAAAGTATCCTCATGCCAAATTTCAGCAAAATCGGTCCAACGGTTTGAGCGTGATGAGGTAACAGACATACAGACAGACACACTTTCGCATTTATAATATTAGTATGAATGTATTTTCAGATAAATAATTTTACACTGTCCTTGCACTTATTCCACTTTATTTTAGTAGATTTATTACAAATTTAATAAATACACGACCGGTTTCGAAAAAATCATCATCAGGTGTACTGATGGTGATTTTTTCGACTGGATGTTTTTTAAAAATAAAAAATATTTAAATGTAATTCTTTTTAGACTTTAAAAAGATTTAATCTTCATAACTGACACTAATAAAATGTCAATCGATTTTAATTTTTACTTCGACGCTGAAACTTTTATAACAAACTAGCTGTCCCCACAAAATATATTGTTTTGCCATAATATAAAGTATTTTGCCCATATCATTTTATTGAAGTGACTAAATGAGGCACCATGGCAACGACCATATTATCTATCCCGTCGCACAAACAATGGTCGTCGTCAGTCTCGAGTTGTAATATTTTACTATTATAATATTTATTCAACAAATGCACTTATCAATATAAAAAGTAGCTAGTAGCCGATTCTCAGACCAACTGAAAATGCATACATAAAATTTGGTATAAATCAGTAAAGCCGTTTCGGAGGAGTACGGTAGCTAACATTGTGACACGAGAATTTAATACATAAGATAATTTAATTTAGCGCAATGAAATCAAAATTAATTACACCATCAATATTTAATTATGTACCAAGTTCAGTTATAACATCGACGTTATTAACGATTAACACAATTAATGTTTAGTGTGGAATAATATTAGTTGTAATTGTAAATGAGTTGGCTGCTCGTGTATTTATGAAATATATTATGTACATAATATTATTATGAGTATCATCATGGTTGAGCGTATGAATTTGAAAAGTAGATATCGATAATATAATTAATCGTCAAATAACAGCAAAATTATTAGCGATATAATAAATGATATATAAAAAGGAGTATGTTTATAGTACAATTATGTTTATATCTACGTACCTTTATGTTCATTCTTAATACCTGCAGTTTATTGAGTCTTATCCGAACAAATAAAACCGTAACCGTTTAAAGTTTTACACTCTTCAATTAAAATAAACGAGTGCTTAATAATAGAATCGATGGAGCGAACGGCCAAGCTAAATCAGACACTCTACGAGATCCTTAAGCTCCTAAGAGTTTTAGCACATAATGCAAGGTAGAAAATATTAATGAAGATGTTGACAATCCCAGTCCTTTCGCGCACAAAGCCGGGGGCGATTAGGGCCTCAATAATGGAGCCTCACCAGATGAGGTCTTTTGTGTTTGCTGATAATGACTTACAATAGTCGAAATGAAACTTTTTGGGGTACCCTCTGAAATCGAATAGTTTAAATTGATGTGTACATAATGAATGACTAAAGTCGTTTGCTCAGAAATAATGCTATCTGATATTATGACTCATTAAATCCCTTAATTATAATTGCTAGTGAGATCGAAGTGGTAGTTCGCTGCTCCTATAAAATACTATCTCAAAACGTATTTTAATCGCTTTTAATGTGATTATGAGCTGTGCACGTTTGTTAAATAGAACGTGTCGAGTTATATTATAACGAATTCAATATTGCAGATACAAAATTAATTATAAGTTTGAAACGTTCATAATTAATCACGTTAAAACGAGTAGTTCGATAATTAATGCCAATAGCTTCCTAAATAATAAATCATACAACCAATAATGTTGGTCACGATCTCAAATGAACTAGACAATGTGTCGAGGACATAACAGATTTACCTGCTTCAGATAACCGATTAGTTAAATACCTGGTAAAGATTAGAATACTAAACGAGCAAGAATCAAAAAGTTGGTGAGTTTTTATAATTCCCAGCTACGAAAGTTAAAATGGTCGCGTAATTGAAATTGGAACTTTGCCCATTAATTATAATCCCTTTGGTGGAAGGTGAAAGTAAGTTTTTACATAACTTTATCATTCCACGTGCGCTCCGAACCCGTATTATTATAGGGCTTTCGCGCTTGACCGATTCCTTTATTAAAGTCCCTTATTACTGAAGCAATTTTATCGGGTCCGAACGGGAATAAAGAATTAAATTTGTGACGACATCTTGCGATTTATTGAGAGGGATTTTCACAGAAGTCAAGCTTTTGTTAACTCTTTTCGTTATAACTTGCATCTGCTCGTCGATGCATAAAGTCTAGTGGTAAACACGCACGCTTTTGAACTCTATGCAACTACAAATAAAATTGTGTACGTAGAAAAACCCCTTTCACAAAATAAACAGTAGTTAACTCGAATACTGAAATAGATGCCGGCGAAGCCAATTAATGTGCAAACAAACTTACAGAAGCAACATTTTATATTAAACCAATAACAAACCAAACAAATACGAAAGCACTCCGTGAAACGTAAAACACACTCCCCGGTCGTCTAGTTTAAAATGTACGTATTATTTTATGAAGCGCATGCAACAGTCGTACAATTCATGACTTATTCCAAGTACGCTCGCAACTCCACGTTGCCCGGTATATCATAAATGTAACAAAGGCGTGAATCAACTTTTGAGGAAGATCCCTGGCCAATATTTTGAACACGCAAACTTTGCAAAAATCCTTCAATACCTCATAAATTCGTAATGACTCGTATAAATATTGTACTCGAGTAAGCATGTTCATGCAAGGGCATACAGCGGAAGGAATATGTTGTGTTTAATGAGTAACACGATGAAAGCAAAATAATATAGTTGCAAATTGAGAAATTTAATGCAATTAAGTTTGTTATTAATGTTTCCCAGAATTATTAATTTGAATGTAGCTTTCGAACATTAAAACACTATCTAGATATCATGTTCTTCCGGCATGGGTAAAACCTCTTCTTAGAAGACGTTACTTTCGTGACTCATGGCTCATCATTAAAAAACAATAAAAATCTTTTATTTCGTATTTTAAATAGGTTTTTTACAATTGAAAGGTAGATATGGATTTTGCTATCGATTTTAAACTAAAAAAGAAATAGAAAATTAGGCATACGAACTCCAGATGCTGCTCTTACCAAAGTAGACAAAATTGTTTGTTTGAAAAAAGATCTTATGCCATCATATGCTTGTTTCATACTAAAAAAATATTACAGATTTTATAATTCACGGTATACTTGAATTGAATATAAATGTTTGTTTGTAAATGATAATTCCAGACCATGTTTACCACGCAGGTTATGATTACAATATCGTATTAAAATTACAGTCTTCTAATCGCGCTGTATCAATATTCAATTGCCTTTGTCAATTTACAAAATGCCACGGCCGCAATACACTTCTTGTCAGATTTGAGTACTTCATGCAATTACTGTTGATTTAACTTCTATTCAATTTTGTAGGCGTTATCCATCTATCATGTTGCGCAATCTACGATCATTACGTTCCATTGTTAACATTTTCTTTCTGCTTCGAATTTCAATGTTACATGTTCTAATATATAACGATCTTATTAAAGTCATTAAAGGTCATTTTTGGAAATTATTTCAGTACGTTATATTTTGTAGTGTGTTTTTTGGAACATGAATAAGCTTTATTCAGTTTAACCTTATCATCCGCTATTCTAGGGACATTTCGATTCCTTTGGACTTCGTTGACGTGGCCTCAGGGAAGGGTATTCGAGCCCGACCCTACACAAGGGAATGCGCCTTCAAATGTTATTAGAAAATGTTGGCCTTATCGAATTGAATTTGCCAGTTAGCCCCTTGACTGCGGAGTGAAAGTATGACTTTCATCTTTTGAGGGTTTTTAACTCAAACGGAAAACGGAAACCCTTATAAGATCGCTTCGCTATCTGCGCGGTTTCTTCTATTTACTTTTGAACTGTACTCAAAACTAAATGTTATGAATTCTTTATATTAGTATTATTGTTCTCTCTATCAAATTCTTTGACTGCCTCCATTAAATTCATATCGCCACAAGTAATGCCAAATATAAAAAGTAAACGTTCCAATAGTAAAATGCGACAGGAAAATGGGTTACGACTTTCGTGTGCTGCATCACAAGTTCCTCTAGATGGCTCCACGCGCACCCCCGTCATTAAAATTTATTCTACTATCAAATGCTTCACTTATTGCTGTGACCGACGGTTCTTATGAATTCTCTAATAGATTGCAAGGCTTTTCCGCAATAAAGCACCGAGTAGAATTCGGGGTCTACTATTAAATAAATTCTATCGGTAATGTTCCTCGGAATTGTGAATCCATACGTCACACCAAAAGACCGGACGTGAATAATGAACTGACAAAAAGATAGGATATTATTAAAAGCAAATTCTGTTTTGTTTAAAAAACCGACACGTACACGATACTTATCTTCGTAAAAAATGATCTTAGACGTGTTATAATAAGACCTAAGTGTTAACCTTTAAAATCTCCGAACCGTTAAACCGGCCAAGGCTTTTAATCTTTGTTATATGTAACATCACGTACACGTATACTTTTTGTATAACGACTCGTTCTCGATATCGAATACTATAAATTATTAATATTTCTTCGACGATTCCATTAACTCTTAGATGGTACTGGGATTTTCTTTAATTGCTTATATTTTATTCGCTCGATTGACGTCGCAGGTAATAAACTTCATTTTTTCTCTATTCGTACAAGCAATCTCGATGTAGTATTGATACATGAAGAGAAATAGGACTGACAGACAGGCAGACAAATATAGATTGATGTTAAGTTAATAATACTTTTTTAAGTACAGAAGCTAACGACTATATAAAGATAATATTTAAATATATTACGGAAGAATAAGTCGACGACTTTAAAAGGTAATGAAATATTTTTTGCTCGAGTCAAATAAGGTTCTCATTAGATAAGCTGTTATTTTGATTTAAATAATTGTTCAACGTGTTAGAAGTTGGATAGCTACATTCATCACATCTTCTGAATAGGTGTGTAATTTATAATACGCTTTTTATGGTCGATAGTCTAGACATGGCAAAAATGATACCAATAATTTTGGTTATAAACAATCTTTTCTAAAGCATAATAAATTGTAATGCTTGAATATATGTTAATATGTAATAGATGGTTTGGTGAAAATAAAAAACAACATGTACCTAAGTGATTAGAAAAATCTTAAATCGATCAAGAGATATTCAGAAAAAATAGCAAATACACTCAAAGCTGATCATAATTTTGTGAGTTCTAACATAATATCTAAAAAAATAACACTAGCAATTATAGTTGACAATGACATTGTTTGATTTAATTACCATGATCATTTCATAATGAATTTGAACTTGGAATCCCCATTTAAATTTCATCACTCTAACCATTGCGCCAATGGAGAATCATAAATAAACGATCGCCCATATATTATCAGGTTAGCAACAATACAACGGTCGATGTAATGAAATAGCGAATGCGATTTACTACACTATTACAGCGACCATAAAGACCATAATGGAATGAAATTATTAACGGTAATCGTACGTTAGTTTTGCGTACATACGGACAATAATCCAATTCTATATATGGATACACCGAATTTGTAAACACGGTGTGACATACATTTAAAATTGATTAGTGATTCGCCTCGTATATATTATGATTTCATTATTAACATTGTAATATAATATAACTTACCCAATAAGCGTAAATGACACATTGATTATTACTGGAGCTGTATTATTTGCACAATTCCAATTTCTACAATGCTAGTTGCGTTGCCTGTGAAACATAACGTTGGTATAATTTATGGTGTACGGTGTACCTAAGTAGGAAGGAAAATGTAAGAGGCTGAGGTGTAGTAAATTGCATGGGCAGGTTTAAGAGGGCATTCCTGGATTGAAGAGTATAGAACCATTTTTTTTTCAAGTACAAATATGCTTACAGAAAGGAGATTATATTTTATGACTAAGATAAATATTATTTATTTGTTATATGGGACATAATATTACACAAGGAGAGGGACTAAAAATTCTAAGAAAATTAAAAAAAATAATAGGCTTATAAAGTGTTCCAGAGTAAACACGCGCTGCCTTATCAAGTCACAGTTTTACCATCATTCAGATCTTTTCATCTTCCTGGTCGATATGATGATGAAGGAAATTGAAATTCTAGTGCGGCGTAGTATTTTTTCCGAGTCGATAAAATCTTTTTAGTCGGTAACGGTGCGAAATTCAAAACTGAGGTTTTAGTCTACGACCCCTTCCCTATAATCTATTCCCCCGGACATGTTTTGAATATCAAATGGGACATCTCGTGTGCAACCTTTAGCACTTAACCATTAACCGACTTCATAAAAGGAAATTTTACATTTTCTCCAAACGGTACATTTAGATAACACTATTCAAATATTTATATGTCACAAACGAGGAGCGGCGGCGGAGTTATTGGCTCGTTTATCACATTTTAAACGGGTCCGTTTCATCGGGTTAACCATAAATAAAGTTCCTCGGATGCCTAAAAATATCCTGCAAAGACACCGCCGACGCTAATTTGCTTCGATTTGTTTGCTCGATAATGCGGTCGCTTCTGAGAACTTTGAAGAATCTAAGCCGTTCTAAACTCGCTCCACAAATAAACAATGATTTACTTTACTCTGTAGAAACAGAATTTTCCGCCTCATAATGCTATTAGCGAGCGATGTACTGTGCTCGTGATTATCTTCGTGTTAATCTGCGTCAATACTGGTATTGAATTTGACACCAGTGCCTCAGGGCGACTCGGTAATAAGCCTGTCAGTTCATTACCGAACACGTAAGCCCACAAATGCGATACGTCTTCAAAAGCATTACCTAACTACTCACGATCAATAGTATCATCGGTGACGCAGATTATGAGTAGGAGTAAAGGTATAAACATATACTATATTATCATTACCATTTCTAAAATTAGTTACAATAACTACTTTAGCTTCGACTTAATCTAACATATTATTATTAGCTATCATAATATTATCTCTATTCTAGTATTTAGCATTCATATTGTACGATATTACACTTAAATTCAAGTTCACTACTTCATACGAGAGTCTATTATCTATGATATATTTGCTATAAAAAATATACTTCCAAATGAGGATCATTACTGACAAATCGGCAAGGTTAGCTCCTCGGGCGGTGTTTAATATCGAAATATAAATTATTTCTGTTATATTTTCAAGATACCTACGATGTAGAGTCAGAAAAACAAATTTAGTATTAATTATTACTTGCATAAAAATCGTTACATTGTTATAAATTAGTTAGGTATACTGACTAGTATAAAAAATACCATTATATAGTGATTTTCATATTCTCATATACTTTAAATCAAAGTAAATAACATTAAAAACATAATGGCCACACATAAAGAACCTTATAATAAAGCAACATAAAAGGTATAAGTGCCACCTTAACGTAAAAAAGGGTACTCTAGTTTTTTGCGAACGGTACCTGTCTAATCACGTTCATAGTAATCATTCTTATTTTTTGCCGCTGTAAGCCACAAATAACAACTTATTTGTAATGGAGCGGTAGAAGGTGAAATGAAGGTCTCCAACCTTAAAATAAATCGATTTTTTTTCGGTTTTGATAATGTCATATCTTTGTATGACTTACGAGACCTTGGCAGAAAGAGAACGTTAGATTAAGTGAATTAGACGTTTTGACACGCTTTTAACTCACTTCCTACTAATAGTAAATCGGTATCTAAAATTTTTCATTTTCAACATACATAACCTTAATCCTATCCACATTAATCATAATTGATCAAACATTTTCGTTGACAATTTTAATTGTATAAATCTTAGCCGAGCTTTCTAAGAAATAACATCTCCTAAGAATTTATATCAGCAAAATCCTGGGCGAGTCGAGCCAATAAGCGGAGGCGATCCGAAATGATGAATAGACAAACTTTAGAAATATCCTTGTGTTCGTGTTATCATTAAATTTTCTAGAGAGCTCTATTTTGAGATCAAGAACCGCGTTAAATGTTCTCACTGTAGACGGGATAAGTTAGAATTTATGATAAAGTGAAAAGTTTTAAGTGCCATCATCAACAGGACGACGGCACCTATTGCACTATACTATTAAAGTAGTTGTAGCGTATGTAAATTTTATTGACCTGTGAATACATAAAGCTAAATTTTATATCTAAAATCATTCGGAGCAATGTGATCATCAAACTGCTAAAAACGAATAAAGGAAGTCGTTACAAATGCCAGAAACTATTTTAAATAAATATAATAAAGAAAATATTGCCAGCGAGATCTTCAAAATTAAATAATCTGATATCATAAAAGACAACAATGTAAATACAGTTAGTGAGGAAGCGAGGGCCAGTGACATTTCAGGTGAATTAAAAGTATCAGATATCTGCATTAATAATGTATGCCTAAGAGGAGGTCTTGAGTTACGGCAAAGTTCAGCAACCCTGCACCGGCCACGACCGAGCGATGACCCAATACAGCAATTAGGAGACGTGCAGCTAAATCGTTTGTTTTCAATGGTTCAAAATCCGAGGCGAACGTGAATTTTGCAAGTTCCGTTTTGTTTCAATAAAAAACTTGAAACTCGAACAAATTAATGTGTGTGTAATTCTTTATTTTCATTTAATAATATGTGGCACATAAAGCAGCATTACAGCTTAAGATTAATTTACATTAATATGAGACTGAAATAAGAATGTAATATTCCAAATAAAAATATCGGCTCAGAGATCGACTATATTAGAATATGTTGCTGAATACTACCTACAACTTTGGACTCTGATGTTAGCACTTAATATTTTATCATAGATAAACGTAAAATAGCATAATAGTATAATCTAAGTAAGGGATATCCAAAATAAATAAGTTACTTTTCTATTTTTAATGAAGAAAAGAAAGTTTCAAGAATCAAGCCGCGTTTTCACCCGTAATCCTCTAATCAATGTCAACCGAGGCTTTTAAGATAATGTTAGGAAAATGATATTACATGCGAAGGGAAAGGCGTTTTAAGTTTCACCTCGAACAAAGTGTTTAATAATCGATAATTGTCGGGTCGGCCGTTCGATTCCTGTTCTAGGCACGTTTCTAAGCTGACCTAGTGTCGGAAACTGGATTGGTACTTTATACTCATTCATTTATCCACGCATAAAATCTACGTTCAAACTTGTGCACTTCACTCTAATGATACATTTATTCCTATTTATGAGAAATTCTCTACAATGTTTGTTGCATTTGCAAAGTTCAAAGTCATTTTAAGAGCAAGATTTGTAATGTCTTTAAAATAATGTGTTTATAAGAACGGTGATGCCGTTTTACCTTGAAAACGGTTAACTTCGTTTTAACCTTAAAACTGGATAGAAATCTTGATGTCTGCTTCAGAAACATGTATTAAGCGGGCGTCGACCCAAAGTAATGAAATTTCCGATAATCTTAAAGGACTTAGTTCCAGACTAGGGACAGCATTGAAACCTAAATCGGGGGATGTTTTGAACGGATTCTCGAGTTATTCAATAAAGAATTCTTTGACGTAACCTTTTAACGAAAAACAAAGATGCTTTAAAAATTCTTTGTAAAGTCGGAGCGCTGGATAAAGTGAAATTCTGTTATTAAACCTATAATGCAAATGAAGATTAACCTCAAACAGAAAGGGAACACAAAAAATACGCCACATACGACGTCAGTCCGCGGCCCAATTAGTATAATGCAACGAACACAATTTAAATGGCGACTGACAGGGAAGTAAAATAAAATGTCTCGTCGAATTACTTGGTTATTCTTAGGATGCAGATACTATTTGTTATAACTGGAATTTCAGGATGAGATATTCATTGAAATTTAGATTTACAGTAAACAAATAATCATTAAGGCTAGATATTGTTAAGGACTTCGTTGCGTAAATATTTGTTTATCACGTGAGAACAGTTTTCCGGAACAAAAACGTCCTGTCCTAAGCTATGTCCTGTCCCAGGACTTTGGTGATTGGGAAGTCTTAGTGTAAAGAGGTAACAAAAAGTCACAAACTTTACTATTTATAATATTACTATGTATACTCAATTATTATACGAGACTAGCTGGTGCCCGCGACTTCGTCCGCGTTAACATAGTATAATCATAGTATAATAATAAAGATGGACAGATTTCCCCTTTTTATGGTTCCTTATACAAAGGTTAAAACGGGACCCTATTTAAGCAAACGCAAACGTCCATAAACTTTCATGTTTCTAACTCAAAAAATGACGGACTTTCATTGAAACTTTCTACCCCAATTTCATCCCCTTGGGGATAGAATTACCAGAAATGCTTAAATACCCTATCCATTCATTTTTAATCAGCAGACCAAAAATAAACTTTTATGTTTCTAACTTAAGAAATGACGGACTTTCATTTAAACTTTCAACCCCTATTTCACCCCCTTGGGGATATAATTTCCAAAAACGCTTAAATACGTATCCATTCATATTTAATCAATAACCCAAAAATAAAGTTTCATGTTTTTAACTCAAGAAATGACCGTGGAAATAAGGGACTTTCATTCAAACTTTCAACCCCTATTTCACCCCCTTTGGGGTAAAATTTTCAAAATTCCTTCCTTAGTGTCTACTCGATAAAACAACCCTACTCACCAAATTTCGTGGCTGTAACTTTAATAGTTTTTGCTCAGCGATGATGAATCAGTCAGTCAGTCAGTCAGGACATGTAATTTTATAAGTATAGATAAGTACCGTGCGTGTTAAGATTTCAACAATTACAATTACAAAAATAAGATCAGATACAAATGATTACCACGATCAATTATTTAATAATGCTAATGAAAATCACTAAGGAGTAACACATTTTTGCATATGAATTATAATTTTATGTACTCGTATACTCGTAAACACTTGTAACTATTATGATTAATGTTCTATTGAATATCATAATATTTAATATTAAAATACTCGGCTGCATCACATTTTTATTGGTCTATTCACAATAGTAGTTTTTTGTAATTTTATGAGCTTTGCTACAAAAATATTGCAGTAATCGGATTAAGGTAAGTGATCACGTTTTGTTACAAAACTGGCGACTTTTGTAATATTAGTTATGGCTGAGGTCAAAATATTTAAGGCTAAGGTCAAGTCACTAGTACATTAAAGTAAACCCCGAGCTAAAGTTCTGTTAAACAATTGAAGACTTGAAAAACAATTTACCAAAAAAACTAAAATTATTTAAGAATTTAAATGAGCAAACTCATATTATGCACTATTTGTTATGCCGAAAAAGCCCTAAATTGATATTACAAGCATAGTAATTATTCAAATTAAAACAAACAAAAATGAAACATCAAAAATTACGTATCAACGTTTGCGACGAATAAAATATAAACTAAAATGAAACTCTGAGAGACAAATCGTGTATAGGTATTGAATCAATCAGCCGCAATAATCTATTCTGGGCACGTTCCACGTTCTGTGTGTGTGTTCAGAATTATGATCGGCAGTTTTTTATGCCCAACCACACGTCGCTTATTGAATACTATACCAGCTTATTGAAACAGGTCAGACTTAAAAGTGAGCCGTGCTCGTGATAGAACAAACAATGAAACAATTCATAGGCTCGAAAAGCTTCAAATTAGGCCAGAAATATAAACGGCCGCTTTCGTTTCATACTATAAAATATTTGAAATCCATACTAATATTGTAATGCGAATGTGTGTCTGTCTGTTACCTCTTCACGCCCAAGCTGCTGAACCAATTTTGCCGTTTGGTATGGAGATACTTTGAATCCTTGACATAGGATACTTTTCATTCCAGAAAAATGGATCCAGATCAACGAATTTTGTTGCGGACACCAACTAGTTTGCTAAGTATAAGATTCTCATAAAATTGTATTTCATAATATGAATTGAACTACTTATATGAAATTATTTTTAGCACCTGCAAGTTATAATTTGGAATAATAATTTTTATGTTACTACTGAAGATATACATAAGAAAATGAGTGCCGAATAATTTAATGCTCGCTCGAGCTAGCCAAGAGATATACAGCTTTATGTTTTCAATTTTATACCCAGATCAAGTATAAGCTTTTATGAGAGCGTCCACCCTGATGTCATATCTGTATTTTATTTCCAACCGTAAACTCGCTGTGATTATATTATAAATATCTGTGCACCGATCGGAGCATGTGCTAGTCATTTTATGTGCTTGTTTTAGTACAATATTGACTCAGTTAAAATCAAATTTAATATCAACATAAAGTCCATCAACAAAATTAATTTATTATTGATTTATTGCATGGAAGCATTTCATTGGTTGCATTATTGAGCTATTTTTTAATTTAGTATTAATTAATTTAATAAGTTCAAGTTTTTATAATTCCATGAAACAATTAAACTTTTATAATCTACAAATTAGAAAATATTCACAAAAGAATACAAATTGGAGATAACAATTTACCAACAATATAAGACGGGGAAGTAACAAATATAATTTTTATAGTAGTTGACACTCCTTTGAATTTTACCCGGGCACGGAAAGTATAACTTGTTGGGAAGTGGGAAGTGGGAAGCGGAGAAGTAGGGAGGGTACGACGAGGCGTTTGCAATTTGCATCGCAATTCGCAATGTTGCAAATGTATTCTCCGAGAGAACGTATGAAATGAGATATTTTTGTAATTCCACGTTCATTACAGTACACCTAATCCCACTAATGTCGAATACTAGCTTCTCCCGCTACTACGCGTGTAGAAAATCTGTAGAATCACACTTTGCGAAAATAGTATGTAAGTATTTTTTTAATGCAAAGTACTGTAATTTGCAAATTAATTACCTACAGATTAATGAATTTCTTAAGTAGGAACTGTAAGCTCAGCTGATAATAAATTTAAAGATAACGATCTATAAACCGTCGAAGCGATTGCGTAACAGGTAATAACTTATGTTATTGAATATAATTTAAAATTAATTGATGTAAAATTATTTGCAACTTGTAAATTTTTTAATTACATGATAATGTAACCTTAAAATTTCATTGAAACACCAAATTTATCAGTACTTAACCTTCACTCGGTTAAATTATTGACAATGAGAAGACACACTTCAAACGTTTAAAGAATTAAACCCAAGGTTCGGTCTTGCGAAAATCTGTCAATTAAAGTATAGAAGGTAAGAACTGCTGGTTGCCGATAATGAACCAATGATTCTCGCAAAGTTACCATTAAAGACATTTCAAAATGTTAACCTGCATCTAACCCTAGAAAGATAACCTACGTCGGAGAGGCGCCCGCGCAGAAAACAAAATGCTGTATTTTTTTAATTAGCGGGCGAATCTGCGTGTGCGTTCCGGCCAACTAAGTCGCCGATCTATCCTTTCGCGGAACGGCTGTTACATAGTGGTAAGTAACATAGTTTCTTAGTTATGAGTTTGACATGCCCTCGCGAGGCGTATGGTTATCTTTTGCGTAACTTTTGACGATGTATTTTGATCTTTTATTTTTTTATGTATAAAGCGTATTATTATTTTGTTTTAGGCAAAACATAAAGGGAATATCATGACTAGTAGACGGCATTTAAAAACAACGAAATAAGACCAATATTGGACAGGTGAGAGGAAAATGAAGACGATGTATGCTGAGAAAGTGATAGCGAGGCGGAGGATCACCTGTCGGAGGATGAGGTACAGGGTGATTATGAAGAGGGCTTATAGACGAACCTCCATCTAAAAAAGGCGTTTCAGAAACTTCTGCACGTATAAAAAGAAAAGAATGTCCAACATATCTTGCGCGAAATGCAAGAGTGCAACACAAAATTGACGTTTGCCACAAATATCTTTAAATTTTGCTAATTCTTTTTTAATGTAATTTTTAAGACTGATTATACTATTGCCTACTTAATTGTAGAAAAAAACTATGATTTTTTGTCAAAATTCATAAGATTTGTTTCTTTAAACAGAAGACAGTCATTTTTGTGAGGTCTTAATTGAGAATATTGTAATTTCAGTTTAATAATATAAAAAAAATTCATAAGTATAAAAACAATGCATTTTATTTGTACACATATTATATACTTATAAAATATCTAAATAAATTGTAGATATTTTAACTGTAAAGTAATAAAAATCGCATTGGGAACTTGTGCGCTTCTGAGGCGTATGGTTATCTTTCGTGTAAGGTAAAATATGGTTATATTTCTAGGGTTAAACACTTCGCCGGAAGCTCAATATTTGCGAAGTCATTAAATTTACTCCACTCGCAGGACTACATTATACTTAGTCAATTCTGAATAGTCCCAACTTTGTGCATTTCCACGCAGAACTTGCACGCTTTATAAATGGGGTTATTATCCCGGCAAAGTATAGGATGAAGTTAACATTTTCTACCTCATAGAGCAGTAAGTCTTTGTTGATCTTGCCGTCTGTATAAATACTCACTTTGCAAGTTAAGAAAAGTACCAAAGAAACGTTTATTCCGGCGAGCACTTTGCGAAGTAATTTTTGGATGAACCAAACAAATGTTGGCTATTCTATTATAGAAAATGTGTCTTCGCCTATACCAATAAATATCACGTCTTTTATTCCTTCGCTTTTCCTTTGACGCTTTCTGTTTGTCTTTTATTGAAGTCTTTTTGTAATATTTTATCACGACAAAAGATTGTCAGGGTTGACGATAAGCTATCGATAATGGTTTAATGCCATTATTGTATAGCTCTACTTGCAAAATTAAATATGTGGTGAAGACGAACTATCCAAAGAAATTTATTGAGCTATTTTCACATTCTACCCCTACAACACACAACACACAAAAATAAGGACCATCGCTGCAATAAAACCATTCACACAGTTTACTTCCGAAAGACCAATAAAAGTAACCGTGAAAAATATAAAATCAAATGTTCATCGACAGAAAGTAAGGCACGTATGGAAAACTGGAAGTTGTTTCCACATGCACGCGAACTTCATAAATTAATATAGTTACTAACTGTACCTGGGAATGGTAACGGAATTATCCCAACACGGGAACAAGATTAAGCCTCGATGGGGAAATATTTGTTCTTAGCAATTTACCGTCTAATTCGATTTCTATTTCTTCCATAAACTGTAGAACTATCATTCGGGTCGAATGTGGAAAGTGTAATTACACATGCCTTTATTGCAGATTGAGTTAAGAACTTTATAATTCGTTTCTTATAAAGTTAATATAACTTCGTCGTTCTCGCATTGTTGCCAAAGGTAGGCTTTAGTGTGGACCGAGAGGGAACGTCTCTTGGAATAACTTGAAAACAGAGATATAAGTTCATAAATAGCTAAATGTTTGATCAAAACGTACGTCTTTGCGAAAAACAAAAAGCCCTTTCATATTTTAAAAGTAGCAAGTCGTCGGGCGGCGAAATTACTTTTTAAACAAAAGATAACGAGATGATGTTGTATTATTGTTCAGGTCCAGTTTGAAATATTCACAAAGTTCCATTACTCCACCGAGTACATAATAAACTTTATCGTTAGCTTCTTGGAAATTATGAAGACCTTAGGTTACTCGTATTTTGTACGACTTGGAAATGAGGCAATTTAGAGAGATTAAACGAACGTAGCGAGTGAGTTATTCCAACAAAAATTACGTCGCTTTAATAAACTTAAAACGCCCTTTCTCCGCAAGTATTTCAGGAATTTCGTTCATGTTCCGAATTTCATCAAAACCACTATTTTTCAGCGTATAAAATATTAAATTTTCAAAAAATTCTAGCTCATCCCCGCAGGGAGCGGACTGGAACTCGTAAATTTACCCCCACTCGATGTCGGGACTCTCAAAGTTTTTGCCGGTGAAATTTCCACACTCCGACGTCAGGTAGAACCTAATACTAAACTTTCTTGCATAAAATGTATGAGGTGAAATAGGTTGTATCGAGTTCGGCGATTAAAATAATCGCTTAAAATTAGATCTTCTTGCGAGATGCACTTCGAAGAGAGTTTAAAATTTCCGACGTTAATGTTTTATCAAACTTTATGCAAAGGATCCAGAACATATTATACGCTGCTCAAAATTAAGGCTTGAGCGTATTAATGCAAGTCGTCGCAAAGCGAATGTGAAATATATTAAGACATGTTTTGCAGAAGCTTTTTTTAATATGTATGTTAATATTATGGACGCAACGCAAATTATGAGTGGTTCATATCATATGCGAGTCACAATGAATCCTCACAAGACGAAAACAATATTAGCATAAACGTTTAAATACTTAAAACGGTTTCACGCCGAGTTAATTACAATACGTGGTTTATTTTACGGCGCTACAGAGGAAATATAAAAACGAGAACATTGCACGATGGAACACGCCATGCGAGTACATGCAATAGAAACATCAACAATCTGAAGTTTTGATACAGCCTTTATACAGAGAACACTTTATGAGAATGAACATTTACAAAATAGCCGTAGTTATTAATAACGTAGCGATCGTAAGTCGTAACCAATCTGCTAGTGATAAAAATGCTGGAATTAAACACCAATAATAGTTAAGGCGAGACAAATACAAGTAATAATTAAGTTACAGCTAACTATCTCAAATGTCCCGATTCGGGTGAACTTATCGAGGGTTTCAATGGAAATTTATTAGTCCAACAACTATTTGTCAAAATTCTCCCAAAGGGTTCACGAAATTTACAAATATCAAGTCGAATTGGCAATTTGTTTAAGGGCCTCTGATTGTTGCGACCCTCGAATTTGCGAAAGTTTCGAAGCCAATGTATGTTCTCCGAGAGACATTCAAGATAATGAACATTTAGTGAAATTAATTTAAATGAACAGAGCGAAAGTAATTATACAAACATTGAAACTTTAGTCCGTAGTTAAAATTAATTTCACGAAAAAGGATTAGTCTTTTTGAAATTAAACATTATCAATAATTTGCGTACAAACAAAGTCCAAGGAGACTCCGCTATTGTTATTTTGTTGACTCATAAATTAGATCAGCATAATATCACATGCACATTGTAATTTATACCTCTAGTTCCTATTGTCGACAGCTGATTACGTATTAATTGCGATTTCAATCAATAAGAGCAGGTACACATTGGGCGTTTTGAAGCGCGCGCTTTGCTAACGCCCAATGCTGCTGCTCTAAAGAGTTGAAGATGAAGCCAATTCATTAAATAATTACAAACGTTTCAATATAAAGGAGGCAATCGAAGTTAAATGATTCAATAAAGATAAACGTTTAATATTTTCTTTTGTAGGAACGTTACAACAAACTGTTGCCTGCATTTTATTTTCGGAATAGGCGTTCCTTGCCAACTGTTCCGACTCCAGGCTGTTTCGCGGTCTACCGACTTGGCTGTATCGACGACTCGCCTTTAAAAACTCAGATATGTTTAATACAGTGCCCGCTCCAGGCGCAACTTAACCCTAGAGCCGTACCCTGGGGTACAAATGAAAAAATAAACAAAAATTTCATTATACTTTTTTTACTGTTCGACGGTTTGTTTTGCGCGTTCGTGTATTTACGTGGGGCGGGGTGACGCACCGAAACCTCAGTCGGGCAACGATCCTACTTGCAAGTGGAAGCGGTACATTGCTTGTGGGGTACTGCGGTACCCTAGGGTACTTTAAACGTAAGTATTATTGTTTGAACATTTTCATCGTTTTGTTGTTTTTTTGGTTATTTGTGGGTGTGTGTGTAATTTGAAGAAACCGACATAAAATTTATCGAGATCTTCTAGCAGTTTTTATTTTGTGGGTATATTTGTTTTTGATGGCATTATAGGATTGTTTACGAACTCCTAACTTATTTTATTTTTTTCAGACAGCGTCTAGATGTTATTTGAGTGAAAATTAACTACTTAGAGAATATTCTTCTGGAATCGGAAGAAGAAGAAAAAGGTGAAGATCTGTTTTTAGGTGAGGTATCTGATGAAGAGCTGGATGATGTTATCCAAGATTTTCACGATGACGTCATTTTATCTCGGAGTCCTCACTGTTTAGAAGTAGAGTCACCTCCTGATTCAGACGAAGAAATAGAAGAAGTAACTTTGCTGTTCGGTTCTAATGCGAAACCAGTCACTGTCCTCAGCGTTCCATATATTTTACGTGGTAGAGGCTGAAAAAAAAAACAGAAAAGCAGCCATACTTACAGTGTGTCGCACAAAACTCGCCGCTAGAGTCTCTTATGTTCTATGGAATACTAAATATTGTGGGGATCAATTGTATGATACAGTTACATTCTTCAGATGCTGCTAATAAGCAATTTTTCAAGAATAGGCGCACTTACCTGAAGACTCTCGCTTTTGATCACATAAAAACGCACCTAGAAGACATATTTACAACTTTGCCAACGTATCTACAAATAAGTATTGGTGATATACTGGAAAAAGAACGCCCAACGCCTTCTATGGCTTCTCCTAATTTCAAATCTGGAAGGTGTTTTGTCTTCCCGAGGTCCAAAGACCGCAAATCACGTACGCAATGTGAGACGTGCAAAACTTTCATTTGTACTGTTTACCAGAACAAAATATGCCAGAATTGTTTAATAGTACCTAATTAATGCTATTTAATTATGTTCAGAAAGACTGAGATTATTGTTAAAAAGTCTATGTAAGTTGATTTAATAATAAAAACTTTAATTTTTTAAAACGTGTTATTATTGTTGGGGTGCGCTAGTACCCCATGGTAACGTTAGATAAAGTTTAAGATGGGTACGGTTCTAGGGTTAATAATGTATATGCGAAACTTGTTTCGTTCCTGAGGAACGCCCGCTCCTAGCCAACTTTCTTGTTTACTCGCAGCTATTCTTTCTTTCCTTTGTAAATGACGCTTTGCATGTCGACTTCCACGGAGGTGGTTTGTTGTAGGAGCGAATCGTTCGGGACGCTCGGAAATGGAATCGAATTGCATTTTCCAAAACACTTTCAGTTCACTTCTTATTTCACTTTTGAACTCCCATTGTTCGTTGTTTGTTTGTAAATAACAAAAGAAGGGCAAATATTAGGCTGGAATAAAATCTGTTTTATGATGGTCTTGTGAGAGATCCGTAATATTCAAAACGGGGGGACGTTTAATGATATTCATGAATGTTAAAACAAAAGCCTGTCGAAATGTCGCTTAGACTCCTAAGTAACGAAACAATGATACTAAGTTAAGCCGAGGATGTAAATCTACTATCTCATTTGATGGCGTACATAAACAAAGGCGTCTTTTATTACCACCGCAATTTCGTATTATACACCCAAGTTTTAAACGCGAAACTTTGATTCTCGCGAGCGGGGATCCTAACGAAGTATCACCTTAAAAAGTTTGATTCCATCTTAAGTAGAATCCGTAATTCACTTAAATTCGGAGCTAACGAGACAACTCCGGGTACTTATCTCCCGGCCCGGGCAGTCCGAAACTTTAAACAAATAACCGACTGCTAAAGAAAGGCAAACAAATTTAAAGATCAACTTACGCTCTTCCGGAAATTAAAAGACAATCACCGAGAACGCGGAAATATTATCCAGCCTGAACTTTGAGTGGAGAAATAAAAGCATAAACCTGTTGTTTTAACACAAAACGAAATGACATCCAGTCTGCGAACGGAAACAGAATAAATTAAAAGTAAGGATTCGGTGCTCTTTTTGCTTTTGCATGCGTTTTTCTTTAATGAAAATTCAAATGCATTTCATTTGTTTGAATTCTAAAATAAGTTCTCCTAACTGGATTTTTACTTATTCAAATGAAATTAAAACCCTCCTTTACTTAATGATTTCTATGGAAGGATTTAACATAGTGACCATATTAATTAGAGCTTCGAATTTCGTTTATGAATTTGAAATTAACCCAAGTTTAACGCTTCTTGCGCCATTAATATTAAACGCAAGGCGAGTGCCCATAATTGAAAGTGTCATAAATTAATATCGCTATTTAGCTATATTATTGTTGCGAATATTAATAATTTTACTGCTCCCTTCACGAACCATTGTAAATTACTTTTAATCAGCCAAGGAGCGATTGCACAATAACGTTTATTGATTGCCGATATTATTTCACTCGTAAAAGTGTTCGGTTACACCACATCAGACGGACCTGCGAGTGGCTGGAATATAACAAATGCGACGGTAGACCAAACTCTAATTTACATAAAGGCCAGCGTATTTCGTACGACCGGCGACCGGTCTACAAACGGACACCGTGTCGTGATAAATTCTTCCAGCGGCGAAGAGAGTGACACCGTGATCCCCTCTCATATTTCACAATTTCCAGCCAGTGCTCGCTTTGTATTTTAACTCGGATGTACGTATACACACCGTTATCTCCCGCGAACGCCCCGGCCGCTGGAACATTAATAACGTTCGCAGTCTCGTATGACCGTCTAGAGCGTTCAAATTTTTATTCCGCTCCGTCCATGGAAAATCGTATGCATAAATAAGTCATCGTTTCCGCAACAGAGTCCGTTAATGGATCCGGCAAACGGAATTTTATAATAGGGATTTATTGAAAATAAACGTGAAAGGGAGCAAAATTCTCTTTATGGACACCCAGACAAACGTACGGCTGGATACAATTTTCCATTTCGAAATGCTTTACTTGGCCCACTATAATTTAATATTACACGAGCGGGCCGGCGCGGCGGTGGGGACGGAGCTTAGCTCGGATTGCGAAAGTGAATAATTTGACTATGGAGATTTAGTCAAACCGTGCGGCCGGCACGAATGCCTCCGAAGCAATTTATTTGCGAATGATAAACCGGATGATGCATTACTCGGATCTCGTTCCGTGCTCCGGCGAGGCGCTGGTGCTGTTGAGGTAATCCAAGATCGTCGGATTCCGAGTGCGTAATTGGTTCCTCGTCAACTACATTCCTATGAGCGTTATACAACATTATACTTGCAAAATTTATTGTCTCCGCTGCGGTTACTTCGTTTGCGGTCGACGAGGTAAATTCTTAATCGTTATTACCACTATTAATAATTTCCCTCGCTTTATCCGTCTCGTTTAGCATTTGTAGTAAGTCATCATTATATGTTACATCGGTAACGTATTCGCTGACAAATTATCTAAAATGGATGATGCCGCGTTTTCAATAAAATCGACGATCCAACATCGGTAACTCACAGGCGCGGGGCACAAACCTGATAAATCATAGCGAGCCGAGCGCAGCATTTGTCCTCTATAAAGTTATCGCACGATGCGACTGATACGTCTATTTGTGATATACTTTATGATGCACGACTGATATGACATCCGCTTATGTGCTCTAATGGTGATGTACCGTTATGCCATTTATTATATTTTACTGTTCCGCAATTTAATTGTGATTCATAAAGTTTTTGTTGTGGGTAAATGGGATCTATTTAAACAATTTACAATAGTAAATGACACAAAAGAAGTTAATTACTATTTACATTGAATTACTTATGTTAATAATATCTAAGTGATAGACGCTAAAGACTCTTATTTATAGACGTCTCATAATTTGACGATGAAGGAAAGATATTTAATATAAACAATAGCCTTACGCATCCTAAGCATTACGGAATGTACATTGTACAGTAATTTGATATCAAAAGCTTTATCATAAGCGAGATATTTAATCAAGAAGTATTTCAATAAGGAAAAGACGCCAAACGCGACGACCGACGTTACTTCTTACGATGTTACTTCGAAAAATGAAATCGCTATCAAAGCCTTCCACCCAATCATTTTAGGCGGCAGAAATATTGCTTAAAACATTGAAATGCACACTATTCTTAGAAAGTAGCGTATTTGGAAATAGGGAAATTGAAATTTGAAGTATATTCGTGGGTTTGTAATGGAGCGAATGTTCGCTGAATTTTAATAGAAATATTGGATGCACTTTATCGATTTTACATATCAACGTACTAGTGTTATTGATAAAATGTTTTAGTTTCATGTTTGAATGTACAGAGACTGCATTACAGAGTATATTTCTTCGTTAAGTAAAAACATTAATGGCTCCGAGTTCGATTATCAAAATTCAATAACAAGATTTCTGGTTACCCAATGATGGATGACCAAAAAAGTAGACTAAAACAGATGATCTACGCGTCGGATAGGCCTGTGAAATATTTTGCGTGTCCAATCGATCGTGTTGGCCATTTGTGTACCTGAGAGCTGGGGACTGGGTTAGAGCATCTGTGTACTAAATGTACATACATTTAATGTTTTCGGTCAGTTTTATCAAAACCTTTGCACTGGCAACTAACGTTATCTATGCTAATGTTTCAAATAAACATTTAAATGTTTCGCCCTGTTATTACATTAAAAGATAAGGGTATTCCCCGAATGTATAGCATTATATCCTTTTAGTTATATAGTGGAAATTTCTACCCTATTATTTCGCCTATCATTAATGTTACTTTATATTCGTTTGGAGTAGGCTAAGGGTATTCCCCGAATACACGGAGTGGTCTAAAAATTGTTGTCTGGAGAGCTGTAACCTGTGTATTGTGTAGCAAATAAATGGTTCGGTATTATTTAAGGGATTCTCTGGAATTTTATACGAATTTGTCTGCTGCGTATTATGAAATTTCTTTCTATAGATCATTAATCATTATTAACTGTTATACTGAATATACTTTCGTGTGTTTCATGTGTATTATCTTTCTTTTTCTAATTCATTATGTTTTTTCGGACTTAAAAATCTTTATATCGCGATCGTAAGAGTTACTTCTATGATACTGTAATGATAAAAATTAAAAATCACTACATTTTTACAGACATCAAGAGATTTAATATCGTAAGTACTACTTACTTCCATAACGCGATATATACTTTGATGATGAAAATATTATCTTCATCAAATTGTGTAGCCCCAATCCCCCGGCTAATTTGCCCCATAACCCCGGAGATACCTGAAGTTTTTCCATCAATCAGCTCGTCGGTCAGAATCGATTCGTCTCTGATCCATCAGAGACGGTCACCTTAACTGTTATAGCAAAAACTTGTACGGGCGAGATTTACTCAACGACTTTGCAAGATATATTGGCGCTGAAGTAGATTGAGCTTTTTAACGTTATAACATTATAGTATAATATGGTGACGATTAGCTTATATATAAGTTTTAGTTATAACCCAAAGGGCCATTATTACAGTTACTATACGTCTTTTTTATCTTGTAGTGAAACCTTTAAAAATATTTGTAGCTACTTTAGTTAGCATTGCTTAGAAGGTGCTTTAGCAGAAGTCTAAATTGGAAGTATTTTTAAGTTTATATTGTGTTCGACAGTTCTTAATTAGGACATCACCGTAAAAATAACACAAGCCTAGTGAAAAAGTGTCATGTCAATTGGACGTAAGGTGCATTAGCATCTTCCATAAAACAACAGTTACGGAGATAATACGCGGATGAACGACCCGTGGAGGCTGTGTTAAAAACCTTTTTGTGATAATTATGATTTAGTGCGAGATTGTTTTGCGGAAAATATTTACCTCTTAAACACTCTACAGACTACACCGTATACAGATGATATAAATAGTTATGTAGACTTTATACAATGTTTTGTTATTGTCTAATAAGTAAGAAAAGTCACTAGATAAGTCATCATTAATAACGCCTATTTAAACATTATACCAGGTGAACTTTTACTAAGGAGTTTATATTTATTCAAGAATAATTCATTCGTAGATATAAAATCTCACATATAAGTAAAAATCTCTTCGCTCAGTCCAAGTAAATCCAGACAAATATCGCAACCTTTATAAATAAAACTGGAAAGTCTCAAAATGGTACTTGAAATGTATTTTTTCGGATCGAACATCGAATTGTATCTCATGTATGATTAAAATCTGAACATCCGAGCCGAAGTTTGTTGACAGCGGCTGAAATATTGCACGTCGGGTCATATAAACGTCCAATATGATCGCCATTCAATATTTAATGCGTACACGAAACGACCGGTGACTTTGCCTTGTATCACAATATACACAGTTTTAGGAAAAAATATTATATTGTCTATAGTGGAGTTTCCAGGGCATAAATGTACTAATCTCATATTTTTGTTACAGTGGATGAAAGACAAGAGGGGTGCAGTGCAACATGGTCAGCCTGAAATTTTCGAGGGATTCGAGATTTGGGAGGAGATCCATATTCTGTCTAAATAAAAAACTTCCATAGTAATAACCACTTTAAACGTTCCACCCCCTTGTGGCACCTCTTGAATCAAGAGGATTTATCTTGAATAAGACAAAGTCTATAACTGTCTCAACACTGTAGTGCCGAGCGCTAGCACTAAATAGACAGTCCTCCGAAGAATCGTCTACGACTACACGTGACAAATCTGCCTCAACAGTCAATAGTGTCTTATCCATAGCACCATCAAAAATCCTCTAAATTGGCCCAAAAACAAGTGCAAATTCAAGACGGGCCGCTGTGCGGCACGGTGCGTGCGTGGCTTTATTCGGCAATATTTCGCCACGGGCCCCATTACGCAGGTATCGCTGTTTTTACGTGGTATTATTCCTGTAGAATTGGATGCACATCTGGCGTTTCGGGGGCTTTTATTTCGTTGTTATGACTGCAATCCGAATGGGCTGGGGTTTTTTATTTCCTTTATTAACGTGGCGGTGCATAAGGCTGCGTTTGCATGGCGCGAAGGACGCCCGGTTTTTGAAATCTTTTGACAAGAGATATATAGCCTAGTTAAAAGCGCTTTTCAATGGTTAACAACAAAATCATTCGTCAATGTGTGAAAACAAAAAACTTGAGAAGTGTCAAGGGACACCCGGGTGGAATGACGTTATAAAGAAAATCTGCCTTAGAGGAATGGTAGAATTTTAAATTTCTCGCCAGTTGACGTCATCGCCACATCTACACCCTCTGCCCCTACTTCGCAGGTAGGTACTAAAATAAGATGTCGTTACAACTTTTTCCCTCTAGCGGCTAGCCCCCTTTCGTAACGCGCGATAAGGAACTTCGTTCCTAAAAAAACTTGACACTTGGAACTAATGCTGAAGCATTGTAAAGTGTAACTAAAGAGAAAGTGGCACACAATAATCACGACTCCACCTGACAAGTGACAATGTCACCCCAGTGTCACAAGCTCCTTGTGCGATTATAATCAATGTCAAATTCTATAGGACGCCTAATGCAAGTTATAATTAGGTAACATTTCCCATAGAAAATCATGTATCTTCCTTTGACCAGAGCTGATGAATCGTAAAACAATTCCATTTTTTTTCAGAAGCGATTTCCTAGCGTGTGAAAATGCCCTTATATTTTGTGTTGCGTAAGTAAATTAAATAAGTGAATGAATTTTTCATACTTTCAGACCGCAAAAAGTTCTTGGGTTGAATTTTTGTAAGCCAGAGGTAAAGTTTGTACTGTAGCTTATAAAATATTATACTATAGTACATCTCATATTTAACGTAAGGTAGTTAATTTATTATTAAAACAATTAAGTGAAAGGACTTTTACATTATACTAGATGACCGTGCACCGACGGGAACCGTGCATTTTTCCGGGATAAAAACTATCCTATGTCCTTTCCCGGGACTCAAAGTATCTCCATACCAAATTTCAGCAAATCGGTTCAACGGTTTGGCCGTGAAGAGGCAACAGACAGACAGACAGACACATTATAATATTAGAATGGATAGTATGATGTCAATGTTGACACTTTATAAAGTTACAATTTACTATAATTACCGAGAAGCGAACAATAATTATTATTACAGAATACATAATATTTATTATTGAAAACTGAAAATAATTCAGAAACCTAACTTTGTTAGAAATTCTTAAAATGTATCCTTTTTGTAGTTGTAACTGAATAGGCTTTGAGTCCAGGTTATAGCCTAGGTCCTAGGTATGTGCAGCGTCTAGACGTCTAGGTTAGAAACGTGTTTATATTGTTGTACCCTCCACCGCTTCTGTTTGGCGCATCTTCAATATTGGGTATGAAAACACAATTTTTATTTCATATCCATACTTACTAATACAACTGTAAAAAGTTAAATGTTGTCTGTCTGTCTGTCACCTCTAATGTTTAAGCACTCTGTTGTAATATTTGTCATGAAGGTCTTTTAATTTCATTCTAACATGTTAACTAAATTAATTATAAACTTTTTCTAAAAAGCAATTAAAATGAAATTAAGTTTTATGTTTCTGTGAGTTATCTAAATGGTTGTATCTATTTAACGAAAACATAAATTAATTTAGTAAAAGCATTAAATAGTCATTAGCACTTATTTAGGCCAAGTCTAGACACTATAAAACATTATTATAAATGTGTGTCAAATAACGACAATCTCCTTTTTTGAAAGTCAGTGAAAAAAGATAAGATATCCTTAATATTACTTATTAGACCGCAACTCCGTTGCGCCAAAATTCGTTTATTGGGTGGGAACCGTACACTTTTCCGGGATAAAAAGTATCCCATGTACTTTCTCGGGGCTCAAAGTATTATATGCATACAAAGTTTCAGCCAAATAGGTTCAGCCGTTTGGGCGTGAAGAGGTAACAGACAGACGGACAGACACACTTTCGCATTTATTATGGATTTCCATAATATTAGTATGGAAGTATGGATTGTGTTAGTGTAAAATGAATTTGTGTATTATTGTGTTAGTGTAAAATGAATTTGTGTATTATTGTGTTAGTGTAAAATGAATTTGTGTATTATTGTGTTAGTGTAAAATGAATTTGTGTATTATTGTGTTAGTGTAAAATGAATTTGTGTATTATTGTGTTGTATAATTCTTCCATTACTACTTTTATGCAGGTTGAAACAGAAATTAAAATATGGAGATTGCATAAATCACATTAAATTATTTATTCATTGAAAATAAAGTACTTTAAATGAAATTTACATATATATTAAGACCTTAGGGATATAAGTAACAACTAACAACCTTTTGATAGATCAATCGTACTTATAAAAAGTTAACAATGTCATCGAGAAAAAAGTGTGTTAAACTTCCCGCGGTCGTACGATGTGATATTTGAACGGACAGACAAAAATCTGAATCTCAAATACATATTGACATATATAAGAAGGTCATCGACCGAACTACGCATAATTGTAATACGAAATGCGATAAAAATACGCGTTAGGCGTGACATCCCAAAATATCGGCTAGACACGCAGCCAACTGGTTAAAAAGTGTGGACTTCGCCCTTCGCCTAATCATATGGCTGGTTTTCATTATTCCGATCCAGTAATCCAGTCCAGCGCTGGAAAGAATACCCGAAGACTGAATAATAATAATAAATAATACTAATAGTACTGAATTCATACTAATATTATAAATGCGAAAGTGTGTCTGTCTGTCTGTCTGTCTGTCTGTCTGTCTGTTACCTCTTCACGCCCAAACCGCTGAACCGATTTGGCTTAAATTTGGTATGGAGATACTTTGAGTCCCGGGAAAGGACATAGGATACTTTTTATTCCTGACAAATGTACAGTTCCCGCGCGATAAACTCATTTTGGCGCAACGAAGTTGCGGGCATAATCTAGCAATAATAATAATAATAATAAATACTGGAATAATGAAATGCAATAAGTATTCCAGTGCATACCAGTAACCGTTTACATTACTCCAGTAGCAATATAGCGCTGGATTGGGTTACTGGATTAGAGCCTTGCCAAACACGATTAAAATTTGCCTTTGGCCCACCGGCCACCACACATTCCCACACAGTATAGCAATGATATTGCTATACTGTGCCCACCACTGTGTCTCCTGCGTCGCCAGGATTGACAGCGGTATCCGACAGCAAAAATCCGTTGATGTGATCTCAAGGAGCCCAAGGGACATTCTAAAGCTGCCTGAGGACTTAACGACGAAATTAATCAGATAAAAATAGGAGCAATGCAATAGACTTGACAAGTTGACATAACCCAACTGAATAATGGTGGTCTGCAATTTGCCTCTAAATCTATTTCTCTGGAACTCCATTTCTTATTAAGTTAACTAACGTCGCTTGTGATGATCTCTCATAATATTCTTCATCCCATGACACGTACATTTTGGCTGAATCCAATAACGCGTTGATGAATGCATTACCCTATATTATGGTAATGACGTTCATAATAAGACTCCGTATGGCTCGACCTTAATCCAAAAACTAATCATCTATACCAGTATTTCCCAAAGTGTGGGTCGCGACCCACTGGTGGGTCGCGCGTAGATTTTGGGTGGGACCTGGAACTATAGGACGATTGTCCTACTCGTTCGGTTGCCATTTTACTCGTTCGTTCGTCGTCGTGGGTGGCTGACGATGATGCTATGGTGGTGAACTAAGATAAGAATTAACGCGTAAATGCTGCGGCAGCTATATAGGTACCGCTGCTTTTTTGTCTTCATTACACAAGGTGGGCCGCGAACTTAAAACTTTCTTGTAGATGGGTCGCGGTCGCGATGGATGTTGGTCTGTAGTTGACAGGTCTAGGGATCAATTTCCTCGATGGTACATACAAAATTTCATTAAAATCTGTCGAGCAGTTTTAGATGAGTTCGCGCACAAACACTATGACACGAGAATTTTATATATTTTTAGAAGATTTGTACTCTATTCTAAAACAAAATCATATTAAATAAAATATAAGCTGTAGGAACATTATAAATTATCCCGTGGTAAAGATTTTTTAGGAAAATTGACGTTTCCAGCAGTCCCTGATAACTCTAGAGTTGTCGATAAAAATCGGTTATAATATTATATTAATTTTTAGCCAATTGACACAGTTTTTCCTTTTGCTTACAATATTAATAAGTAAAGAAGAAATATTATAATATTATAGAATAGATAGAAGGGGTACATAATATAATATTGTGTAGTTCATAGTAATTCTATAATTAATTTTTATTCAGACAATAATATTATTATGATTCTCTGGAAAGTCTCATAATTTTGGAATTCACGGACACATAATTTTTAACCACATTCGGCACTTTTTCTGTCACGTCCAGACGGCATCCACTATATCACTAATGACGAAATTAATCAACGATTAACCGTAAAGTGCGAGATTAATTTCAATAGTTTTAAGTTTTGACTCAATGATTTAAAGTTGAACGAACCGCGCGGGGTCAGTGACACTTAACCCGTGATCGTTTCACTAATCCGCGATCATCAACAAGAGTGCACACCCTATTTTTTACGAGATTCTTTTTTTTGTTTTTATTTTTTTTAACAGCGTTAAGGTTATTGTGATGGTGGACCGTGGATCCTATTAATTTGAGTAAAAAGTCGAGTCGGGTTCCCACTTTTTTTATTATAAAGTAATCAAAATGTTTGCATGTAAAAAATAAGATATTTTTGACATTGGTGTGGGCACAACCTACACGGAATCACATTTTTTAAAATTTTTTTCTTTCACGTAACAACACACAAAAATGTTTATTTCATTTTAAACCCATGTTTTTTCATTCGCATATCAACGCACGATGTTTATTTCATTGACTATTTTAACTCAAAAAGATGTTTTTAAAGTTATGATAATCTTCGAATTTGAGCGTCAACGAACGTCCTCGTGTGTCGTTGACTCCTGACCTTTGCTGGGTGAACCATAAAGCCGGCGGGTCGCGGACACATCATCGTCGCGCCGATGCCGGCTAATATTCATCATGATCATCGCGATGGCCAGTAAAGAGTGAAAAAAGACCTGCAAGGACGTTTTGCCAAAATTCGTTTATTGCGAAATTAATAGTCCATATTTTATTTATTTATTTATTGGAAAACAAACAGCATTTTCACACATAACAATAATAAATAATAAAGACTTAGTACATATGAGCCAATAAAGTTTTCACAAACAGATATTTTATGTAAGTATGTATTATTACTATGTATATATAATAGATATTTTATGTATGTATGTATTACCATTTACTGTACTAAATTAGTCGTAATTTGTCTTTTATTTACCGGGATAAAAACTTTTATCATACCCATATTGCTTTATCACAGGAGACGTACCTAAGTAATATTAATTTTTTTTTTATATTATTTTAAGTAAGTACTTCAAACGGAGGTTCTAGGAATTCCCATTGTATTCTTTTGTTCTCGCGATCACCGGTGCTCGCGCGGGGCCTGAAGGATTAATATAAATAAATATTAAGTACATTCAATCAAGACTCCAGCACTGGCAAATAAGTAGATATAATTGTAATTGACCGGGATATTTGATGAAAACAGGACAGCAAAAAATCTGTATTTAAGCAATTTTCTCACGTCATCACAAACAATTTACATAATTTTATATACTACGTGTTCATCTAAATATATGTACGCGAATAGTGTCCGATAACGCGGTCGTTGAACTCATATTCGGTACAATCACATACGGTGGTGTCTACTGTCTACGAGGCACGTTGAGTCTACGTGTGCCGCTGAAACGTTCGACTAATAATAATTACGCAGAAATCGTGCATTTTTGCAAATAATAGCTCATGTCATTCACTGTGATCTATGTGCCATAATCGGTCCAGCCGTTTATGGATGCTGCCGTGACAAGGATTTTTTTTTTTACATATTAGGCGTTTTAAACTCGTACATATTCCGCAGATATATATCTCCTTTCTAATGAATATTCTATCCTTTCTGCTGATTTTCAATACAATTATACTATTATCCTATGCAAAATAATTCATAACACAAAATAAAACATAGGTCCGAACAAATTATAAAATGAAGCTAGTGCTTGGTTACATACTAATAAACCCATTTTGATGAAACACGCAGTTGTGAACGCGCCAGAATCCAATGAATAATTACCTGCAAAAAAAATATACATTTGTTATTACGACAGCCATACTAATATTTGGCGAATTATAAATATTTTTCATACAATTTATAAGGCGCTTAACCTAAAATTTGGGCGTTGATATTTTTACGGATACGAAATGTAAAACGGTTGAACGACCCGCCGATTTAGTGGCGCGGATAAGCCGGTCAAGCGCGAGTCTGATTTATGGCATGGGTTTCGCATGGTTACTATTACCTTATTACTTATAATAATATTTTCAAAGTCAAAGTTTTGTTTAATCCTTCGATCGCAGATTCTTGGAAATGCTATTGTATTCTATTGTTGTCGCGATCACCGGTGCTCTTATGGGGCTTGAAGGAAATACAATTATTGCGTCTAATTTCGAAGCAAAACACACTTGTTCCCTTAAAAATTAAAAATATGTTAAATTAAAGTTGGTCCCTGTTCAAGCTACAGTTTACAGCGTATCAGACAAAAAATGCGACTATTGTATGATTATGAGCTATGGGATTATGAGCTATGGCACCTAAAGTAATTCCCTTTTGCCTTGAGTAAAATAAACTGTTTCATTTTGGAAAAGAAAAAATAGGATATTTATTTATATTTTATTTATTTATTTATTTACGTAGCACCAAAAACAGTTTTGCATTTATAATAACATTTGGTTTGGACATTTTTTTGAATACAAGATACAAGCAATAACTAATTATAATTGGTCACAGCATGCAATTAACATTATGGAGTAAACACAAAATTGAGATTAAAATAAATTATATAAAAATATATTAAACTATCATAGTTTTTTTTGCGATTAATAAAAACAAGTCCATAGATACATATATGTAACGGATCCCTAAATAGTAAATATGGTGATGACATACAGCGACGTATGAATGATGCGAATATGTCCGGCGATTCTATCGGATTCATCTTTCCATTCATAACTTGTTAACATAAAAACGTGTGAATTCATCTCACATTTGGATGCTTGTTAACTATACTAATATAATAATCTGTACCGCTTTTCGTATTAATTTGTTATGTAGATACTTTACCGCGAAAAAAAATAGTTTTTATCGCGGCAATATGTACGGTTTCTGCAATTATTTTTAGACGTTACTGCAAAGAAATCGAATCCCATGGGCCATGATCTTTTAAAATTAAAACAATGGTTTTTAAAGAAAAAGTAACGAAAGTCAAACAGTAAAAATTCAAGTTTGATGTTGAAACTTGAAACATAAAAACTTCATTACCATTTTCAGTTGAAACTATTAACTACGTAGTTAAAATATTCCCAAGTTTCCGCTAAGCCACCCAATCATAGCCATAGTTGTGATCACTCCAAGTTGTAACAAAGCCAGGGGCAACGGTAGCGTTGGTCGACAACTTAGACTTTAACTTTGATTTCATGATCTGTGTGATAGTTAGTATAGTAATAATAATTATAGTCGTATCTACATAATAGTAATTTAAATACAACTTGTAAAACATGATAAAAAATTGTAAAATACAAGGGGTTGCACGCCATGAGTGGCAGCAGAAGTGAAAATGAAATAGCAGATATACAGTGTGTTTGTGTAAACACCGTTATCCTTGAAACCATCAAATGAGCCCGTCAAAATGAAAAACTTTTTCTATGAGAACAATGCTGAGAACTCAAAAAAAATATCCGTCTTCATACCCATACGGATGCCCGGATCGGCAATTTGTATGGGTATGAAGACAGATTTTTTTTTATTCCCAGCATTGTTATCATAGAAAAAGTTGTTCATTTTGACGGGCTCATTTGATGGTTTCAAGGACAACGGTGTTTACACAAACATCTTGTAGATCATCGAAGACGGTTTCCTAGTGCTGTTAAGTAGTGAAAAATAGAGTATCACTTCCTTAACCTTCATTTTAAATATTACATATTATTTTGATTAATTGCAAATCCAATTTTAGTGATCCTAATCCCTGAGTCCCTGATAGAGCTAGCTGATGATGATAAATAGGAAAGGTAACTAAAAGATCCAACGGCGACCCTGAAGCCATGTTATCTATATAAGGAGTACGTAGGCGGCAGCGAGTGAACGTCAAAATATAAAACGAAGGTCGTCATCTATTCTTGACCCTAATAGGAAAATTGTATATTACAATTTATGCCATTTTCTTGACAATATAACGTATATGGTGTGGTATTTTGGTATCGCCATACATGGGCTTAATAGACGTTTGGAGATAAAGAAGCAGGTGTGTCGAAAAACGAGACTTTTTCATAATTCACGTTTATGATGGATTAACTTGAAGATGGAAAACCTTTAATCATATCTATCTATCTACCTTTAAAAACCTTCCGACGAAACGCCCGATCTTGTCCCGCAAGGTCTATTCGTGCCAAAGCATTGTAGATCCATGACATACAATTTGTTGTAATGGTCATAATCTTAATGATCCATTCCAACGATCGAGGGCTCTATGACGAATCTTACAATCAGGGATATTACAAAATAATCATCTCATGCGGTCAGTAATTGCAAACCTTAGAGCGAGACCACATTGCGCTGCGTCGAGTCGCTTCGTCGCAGATAAATAATGCATTTATTGCGTTGCGTCGACGCTGCGATAGTGCAACAAGCGTTATGGATCTACAACATAGCTCATCCCATCCTTGTGATGGGTCATATCCTAAGCAGCTCTTTAAACACCAATATGTTCAAACATCGTGACGACGCAACGCTTAAGACTAGTGTATTTTATAGTAAAACGCATCGCAATGGAACAATGTGACTTCGCTCTTATAGTTCAGATACAAATATTAATGTGCATATTACAGAACTCACGATTCTATCAGAAGCGATTACTGTAACGCGATCAAGGGAACCAAACGCCCTTCTGACTAATAAACTACTCAAACTCAAACGTGTCGAGATCAGCAGCTCTTCCATAATATTTCAAAACGTGATTGATTCACCAAAGTTTATAATGTCGCCCATGTTCTTATGTCTTGTTGACTTAGGCGATACGCCAGTGATACTTAGTCCTCTTAGTCCTAAAAAATGGAGGGGCATCAATCTCAAAAAATAGGACAATGTAGTTTCTTTGCGAAATTGCGAACTTGCGAATGCGAACACTAAAACACGCAACAGGCAAAAATATAAAGCATTTAATTGAAATGGCTGTTATGATGTATTTACTTATTGAGTAACGAATATTGAGCTCCTATCAGCTACCGACAGCTGGCATCCTAAATCAATACACCCAGTTACAAAGTCAAATAAACCGAAAATAAACAGGTTTAATGGACCCAGACCGATCCAATATCATAATGGTCTTGCCAAGTATCACACCCATCGCTTCTGGAGCATACATGGGTCATCAACGAGAGAATTTAAGATATACTACTAATTTATCGATAATGATTCCGATGAATCCTTCTTGATCATCAGATTAATCACAATCAAAGGCAGGTGTGCATTTGATGTGATTACCACTGTAATGACTTTTCTATTAAGGACCATAAAATGAGACAATGATTATTATGTTTCATCAGAAATAATTGCATTAACCGTAATTGTTGGTGAATCTATATTATGTTTCTGATCTTACACGGACCATTTTGATCACTGCTCACATGCAGAAAATCTTGTGTCTAACATAAGATTTGTTTAAAACAAGGGTTTTTGATTTAAATGTTATAAAGCTTTATGTTATAGTTTAAACGAAATTATTACCTTAAAATGTACAATTAAAGAGAATTTAAGAAAGAATAAAAAGATCTGTCTGGTCGTTATTCCTATAAACCATGCACTTTCGAAATACCAATGTTTTTTATTACACTTTTTCTCTCAAACTTCTAATATTTTACTATAGCAAAGTAAAGAAAGACAAATTCTTTGAAAATGCAACGATATCAACACTGATGACCATCTATAATCTATTAAGATACCATAAGTTACGATTGACTGGCTTTAATACAATATCAATTGAAGCGACATAACGAAGGAGCTCGAAATACGAGCCACGGAGCGTTCACTAATCGGGCCTCGCGCGTCGCCGCACCGTTCACGTGTCGTTAGACATGATAGATGCAATAGTAATTCAGTTCACCAAGGAGACCATGAGAAATATAATTAGTTTGGTCATATTAAATCCACCGTAAGTACTGACGATAGAGTTAAAAGTATGAAGAAAAGCAATAATTAAGATTGGTGATTAAGTTTATGAAACAAAAATTAAGAAATATATCGTTATTGTTGAGAGGATATAATATGGTGGTAATGATGATAATGATAATACCGTAAGGCTATGAGAAGTGTAACTTGACACTGGAATGGAAGGAAAATAATGTATTCATTTGTCAAACATCAAAATAGCTGATGCACTTAATAAATTAGCAAACAAAAAGCATGAAAGAAACAGCCCGCTACATTCCCATGTCTAAACAACTAAACTGGAAAAAACCTAAGTGAGTGATAATTAATGCACTTACGATCTTGCTTCTAATTATAATGTACATAATTATTAGGTAATGAAACACCATTATACGATATTATCTGACAAGAACCCACACGGTTAGTATTTATGAAGATGGGTTTTTACAAGATAATCATAATCTTGGTTACTTACACGGGGGCATGTAAACATAGTAATAAATTGTGCTGTAAAGAAATTAACGCCCGTGCGTTAAAGTGAAGATAATATATGTATAGTACTATAATTATAATTGTCGAACTTTAATTTTGGTAGTATGGTGTTGGTAGAATATAGGGGACTACATTTTTTTGTATCGAACAGAAAGACTCTAAAATTCTATATTTATATTTTAATGTCAAACGTCTAGTACATATAAGCAAATAATCATGAAAAAACAGTCACCATTAGCAGTTTCAATAATTACTTATAATATACTAAATATTTCATAAAACATTGCAGGAGACAAGTTTTATTTTTATTAAAAATCTCATAAGCAAGAAAACTCTAAACATCCATTAACTGTTTTATGCAAGAATAAAAATAAACCGTAATGCAAGTGATTTAAAGCTACATTTACCAAACATTAAAAATCAGTAAAAGTTAGAGGACATAATATTAAAAATCGCTTGTCAAGAAGACTTTAATGGAGACAAGAAGAGTCTGAAATGTGTCACAATCAAAAAGAGTGCTCCGATAAAAAAGCTATATAACTTTGAGGTGTTTAGCGATCATGAGGGTCTCGGGAGTGGAAATGTATGAGTAATCATATAAAACATTTTCGATGGAACAGCGAAGTGAACGCTGGGATCGTACGATTCACAGACTTTAATTCTGCTCAGCTTAATGTATTAATTTCCATTTGTTTCGTCTTTAAAGACAAACTATGTTTTATTTTTTCAGGGTACTTTATTGCTAACATTAAATATTCTTAACAAGATTTCGAGTTAATCGTAAATTGTGAATAACTGTTTCTTAGAACCTGCACAGGTAAATAAAATTTAATCTTACATTTAGATTTCATAATTAAGATTTTTTCTAACAACATAATTTTAATATTATCTTCAAGTAAGCAAATATCAACAATGACAATATCACATGCTGTCCTCAGACGTAATGTGGCATCGACAAGACAAACGAAGTCAAGGGTAACCAAACGTTATTAAACAGGACCATTAAACTACCATTTTATGGCTTTACCTAATTTTAATGGTTTATCGAGTTAATTACATACGCGAATGGCTATAAATATTTCACAGTCAATGTTCAGTAGCTCTAGCTTCATTTTCGTTTGTTCTTTCGAGCCTTCCGGAGGTATTGGGCAGATAAAAATCTTAAATTACCTCGCGTGCTGCCCCATGTTTAAATTTGGGGGAATTTTTTCACGGGCCAAATAGAAACGTCAGTCATTATAATGGTACTATACATAGCTTCCGCTTCGATTTCGTCCGTGTTATAATTTGTCGAAACAATGGCTCCATAATTACTCAGTAACGATTCAGTCGTCGAGATTGTTAAAATGAGATGTTGAAACGTTGAACACGAAATATATTTAACGTTCATTAGGAATGTTATTTTGGGTATCGTGATAGTCATCTGCGTGAAATTAGTCGAGTGTGTACCTTATTAAGATAAGTGGTGCATAGAATTGTTTAAAAACGCTTCCTTCCCCTGATTAATGTAGTACACAATTTGAATGGAATGAATAGTAAATAATTTTGAAAAAATATTCCGACGAAAGAATTGAGGCAATTTAAAATTTCGAGTTGTGGTTTTCCGTTAGTAGCTTTATCTTTTTCAATTGAATAAATAAAGTCGCGCTTAATTTGAAATGCATTATGTAAACTACGACTCAGCATCCTGTGTCGATATTTAAATTTGATCTCGTAAAAACTTAAGCTGATTAAAGCAGTTTAGTTTTATTGCAGAATTAGTTTTTATTTATCGTCTACTGATTTGCTGATTCGTTATAATGTAAATCCCGTCTCACTTTCGTGTAGGCCTTCATCGAGATATATGTGCTTTTAGATTGCTAACATTGTTAGCAATCTAATAACAATAATCTTACTCTGTTATAATCCTATATAAATGCTTTAAAAGAAATTTAAGTCATTTTGAGCCCCTGTCAAATTAAATATTTGATAAGTAATAATCAGAAAATGACGCATGTATGTATATATAAAAGTAATTTGTAAACATAGGTACAACTAGATATTATATCAGCCAAATGCATTTGGTATCTAATGAAGCAATAACAATAAATCATAAACACTCAGCACGTAAAGACGTTTTTTCTAACAAAACAAAACATATTAGAAGTTACATTAGACGATTTGGTAACATACTTTAGATAATGTCTCAGCCGAGACACTCGAAAAATCCAATTCGAACGCTTTACAACTCACGTACGTACAATTTGCGAGGCATACGGTCTCGACTTTTATTGGCCGAGATAATATTGGGAGCTCCTTTGATTCCGTCGCCATGGTTACCTATTGTCGAGTGTAGACTTCTGCCTACCCACCTGTTCCCTTTATGCTTTCGTCTTTTACATTTTATTGTATTTGCAATATTCCGCTCCAAGTCACCTACATTTATTTCTTTTGAGCAATATTAGCTAACGTATGAAAAAATATAATTGTCATTGCTTACTTTTGACATGTTTGTGACAAAAACGAGTCGGCTAGGCTTAAAAAGAAGTAAATTAGGACGATAGGTGTAGAAATTATTTTCGCTTTTCCGTGTTTAATATGACTTACAAGACTGATAATAATCATCAATCATCAGTTTTGTAATCATATTTTATGAATACAAAACGCTTCTAATGGCCTGTTTCACCGCTTCCTGATAAGGTGCCCGATAGGGTTATTTGACAGATTTTCCATACTCCATCTGTCAAATTAAGTGGTGGATAGCCTTATCAGGAAGCGGTGAAACAGGCCCTTATGGCCTGTTTCACCGCTTCCTGATAAGGTCCCTTATAGGGTTATTTGACAGATTTTCCATACTCCATCTGTCAAATTAAGTGGTGGATAGCCTTATCAGGAAGCGGTGAAACAGGCCCTTAGCCTTTAAAAACTAATCTTGGAAATAATTGTTCTAGCACTATTTCTCGTATTCGAGGTGGTAACAGCAAACACTTCCTAAACGTATTGTATGCGAGGTTCATCATCATTATCGTTAACTTATCTAGAGGAAACATTTGAATCGTCACGGACTAGTAGTGTTCCTCTGACCTTGTCTGCGTTTTTTATATTCTAAACGCTCTATATAAATGGTAGCATGTTCTGTTTTTGTGTTACGCTCAACAACGCTACACTTCCTTAAGTCAATTAATTAGTGATAATGTATTCTTGTTCAATTGTTATGAATAGATGAATATATAAATAATTTAATCCAAATTTCAATGAAAATGTTGTTTATACGAAGTGTGAAATGTACAATTTATAAAGGAGAGGGATCAGTAAGGAGTGATGGATTATCCAAAATATATTTACCATTATTTATCTTCATCTTGCAAATTGTAAATTACAAAACTTATATTATTGTCTCTTGCATCGAAATTTTCCGAGAAAGGTATTATATTTTATCCGTTTTTAATTAGGGAATCTAAAGTTTCATAGATAAAACCATAGCAAAGATTAAACAAATGCGAATTGGAAAGGAGGTGGTATTTAAATTTCAAGGATTGCTGTTGAAACAAAATCAATGACAGGCGCTCCCATGTAGCTGCAAATGCACTTGCGAATAAATTAGTTTGTTAGCTGAAAGCGTTCGTGGGAACCTTTAGTTATAAGCCACAATAATTCTAACATTATTTAGATTATTTATATAATTACTTCTCCTTCGTTTATTGTTGTAGTGTCACACTGTTATATTACAAGCAATGTTACCAAAAAGAGAGTCAATACAGGTTTTTAGTGTTGTAGCTGATCCATATTGATATTAGATATAATTTTGTAAGTGTGTATGTCTGTCTGTCTTTTGCCTCTTTAGTTGAAATTTGGTATGAAGATACCTTTAGTCCCGGAAAAAGACAAACTTTTTATCCCTCGAAAATGTACGGTTCGCGGTAAATGAATTTTGGTGCAACGGAGTTGCGGTCGACGTCTAATTTGTAATAGGTGGATTCTAATTCAGTGCGACAACTATTTATTACTTTGCGTGAAATAGTAACATCCATGATCCATCCATCCTTAGGCTTTGTCCATTTCTGTATCATTTGCGCGATCAGATCTCCGATCTGATCTCCGTTGCGTATCATCGAAGCGTATCATGATCGCTAGTGTGGACGCAAAATGATCGCGTATCGTGATACAGAATACAGATGTGGACAAAGCCTTACTTTCATATTATAATATTGAATTGGTCCAACTCAGTTTGTGGGTCTGTTACGAATCGTATTTTATTATTTTCATAATGAATGCGAAATCTATTGACTATTAATCAATCCGGAGAACCGGTTGGCTTGTATGTGCGGGAAAATTGAATTATATTATAGTCGGCGCCACTCGGCCTATTAGCCTGAACAACTTTAATGATTTATGTTTATTTCCGTTTCATATAAAAACTAAAACACCAATTAAACAGGAAAAAACAGTTTTGGTGAAATTAGCATTAAAGCTTTAGAAAACACCTTGGGTATAAGCTCTCCGAAATGTTTTGGCATTATGAGTTAAAACTAATATTATAAATGCGAAAGTGTGTGTCTGTTACCTCCTCAGGCCTTAACGGCTTGAACGATTTTGATTAAATTTTGTAGTTTGAGTCCCAGGTCTATCCCGGGGACATAGGATACTTTTGATAACGAAAAAAGTGTACGGTTCCCACGCGATAAACTAATTTTTGCATAAGGTATATTATAATGACGATGGTTGAAAAAGATCATGATGATGATGACCGTGATGATGATGATGATAAACATCGTGTTTGTATCTGTGCACTCGATACATTAAAGGTCAAGTTTCCTTACGTTACCTGTACACTAACCAGTCGTTTTAATTTTGTTGGAAATCGCATTATTATATTGTCGCCCTGAATTCATATTTGTATTTAAAACTGTGCAATCCATTCCCATCTAAGAGAAATCACTTTTGTATCTTAATTCATAATCGATGTAAAAGAAGGATTCTTTATTAAATTAGGAAAGAGAAATTGGTAATATAAAACTACGGAACCCGAAGTCCTATAAAGTAATTGTTGATACTACTATTATAGCGACAAAACTGCCTACCATAAGTGTAAGTACTTACTACTTAGCAGTAATCGTCTTAACTAACCTCTACTGAAGTATTTGTCTGTGACTCAGAGTAAATATTGGCCACCTTAACCGACCGTGATAAGTTGTATAATGTTATTCGAACATGCGAGCCGTAATTTCGTAATTACTCGAGGTTGTTAAGAAAACTCACAATAGTGTTAAGGTCGCATCTTAGCCGAATTGGATATTAGACGTAATCGTGTAACTTCACACGCCACGCGGCCACATAACACCATTTATTGAATTGAGAACACGATCCATACTAATAGTATAAATGCGAAGTGTGTATGTCTGTTACCTCTTGTGGCCCAAACCGCTGAACCGATTTTTCTGAAATTTTGTATGTAGATATTTTAAGTACTAAGGAAGGACATAGGATGGTTTTTATCCCAGTTAAAATTAACTAATCGATTAAAATCGCGAAATCAGAAAAGAATGATAAAAAGTTGAAATTTTCTATTAAATTCACATATTAACGAACTAGCTGTCCCGGTAAACGTTGTTTTGCCATATAAAGTATTTCTACTTACAAAATCTGACCCTCCCCCCCCCTTTGGTGCCCTTAGAGGGGCGGGGGGAAAAATTTTATACACCATCTGGTGTTAAGTTGGAAGAAGACAAATGTATCTGCGAAAACCGCATTCAAATCGGATCAGTAGTTTTCGTGTGATGCTGGAACAAACATACAGACAGACAGACAGACGAACAGACAGACAAAAAAACCAACCACATTTTTGGCTTCTATAGCGATGTAGTGACGCCCCCTGCTTATTATTTTTGGAATATCTTTAATGTACAGAATTTTCATTTCTACAGTTTTATTATATGTATAGATAAGAATAACTTAATCAAAAACTTTGCATCTGTTGCAATATTATGATACAATATAAACAAATATGATACAGTCAAACACAGATACATTGAAGAAAAAATATTCCAAAACTAACAGGTCATCAATATAAAAAATAAATTTTGAACTAGGAAGATAACACCATAAGAAACAACACAATAGATAGGAAAAAACCTTTGCTATACATAAACGCAGATCGCAGAGATAAAAACAGGTATCAGTGATTAGATTATATAACCGGTTCGGTAAATACTGGACCGGGGTAACCGGTTCTAGTGTTTGTCCAGTTAGGTTGACCCCTCAAATGTGTCTATTGAATCCTATAGGAACTAGCGAGTGGACTCTGCAAAGGGTTTTAACTTTTAGATAGTAGAACCTACGAATCATAGAAAAAGAGCAGCGCTTTTTGAAGATTTATGAACAGTGATTAATGATTTATTTCCAAAAATAGATAAAACTTAGTTCATTAAAAAAAAACAGAAATGCTACACTAAGCTACTACATATTTCATATGAATAGTGCTAAAGACCTAGAATGGGTAGTAACTAGTAACAGAGTAACCAAGTAGGGCTACAAAAAAAATCATATTGTTCAATGAAATTTTATTAGACAAAGCTTAGATTAATACTTCATCAGTTTATCCCACCTCAGGGAAGTATCTTTGTTTACTCACAGAACGTACTTTATCTATTAATTCATAGTATCAATTAGTTACAGTCTACAGACGTTTTACTGGTTTCATACATGTTATTGATAAATAATATTGATAGGGCATGTATCGAAATTTTCCGTCAATATATCAGTAGGGCATTCGTGTCACTAAAACGTCCTAGAAATTGCGCAAGCGCGTTCAGAATCGCGTTAGTGCCACCCACGCGGGCGTACAAGAGCCTGCGAGGCATCGCTATTGTATTATCTACCTTAATGACTCAGAATTAAGTTTATATTTAAATGACTCGTTAATATTGCTTATGAAGTGCTAATTGTTTAGTAACGTATCTAATGAAGTGTGGGAAATATAAATTATAATAGCATTATGCGATGTAAAATTAATTATTATTTATTATGTCATAAAAATAGTTACAAATGTTTCTGTTCTTCTTTGTCATGTAGTTAAATCATAACATTAAAAAATCCCAAGTGTGATAGTGTCGAAATGTCAAAATGTGACGAGTATCCATGTTGATGACTCAGCGAATACTGATGATGAGACAAGGAATTCTCGTGCATAATTTAAAAGTGACAAAGTCCCTAAAACCACTCCAAAAGTAAACGAGGCGGAAAATCGTTAAAAGAAAAAAGGGAGCCTTGAAAGTTAATAAAAATCGCTCCCAAATGACTTCAGTAAACTTTCGAGTAAACAAACCGATGCAGTCGATTGAAGGTGATGCCTTTCCAAACAAGGAAAAACAAAAAGTACTCTGTCAAGCAAATCCCGTAGATCCCCACTTAGAGCGGGACGGCGATACAAACGAGAGAGAGCTCTGATTTATGATGAATGCCCCATTAATGATAAATGGAAGCTTTTACACGAAACATTAAATTCGCTATCTATACATTGTAGAAGTTACACAAACTGAACTAGAGTTTATGAGCGGAGCATTAGTCGAGAGCGTCACCATTAAACACAATCATGACATAGTAACGTAGTGCTTAAGTGTCAGATCTTTAACTAATATGTCATTGAGCTATTATGTAGTGAGCTTTGTATGTTATTATATTACCAATTACATTACAGATTTTATACTCACACACAGTTTTATTGGACATACAATGTATTTGACGAACATTAATATAACGCTATTACAATTAAATTAAGTAACATTTTCTGTACAAATTCTCTAAAACAAACACTATAATATTATTTCCGTCTTCTCTAAGACATTATAATTTAAGACATTATTTTCGTATAAAAAATAATATTATTTAAATCGAACATAACATTTCAATAGAGAAAAGATTATTTGGTAATATCAATATCAAAACTATATTTGATATGCAACTAACAGACGATATCGTAGCAATTACCGATTAAATATGTAAATAAGTAACAATAGGGTTTTATGATCATTTAAATTGAAAACATCTAACAAGGAAAAATGTATCAAGATATGGTATAGTCATTTAGATGTAAAACATAATTTTTTTATAAAAAATGCATAATTATCTTTTAAATGGAAAATTTAACTCAAAGTTACAAATAAAATCACAATTACTACTATACAAAATATTAAAATAAGATTCATTTTTACCTCTATTATAATAATATAGCTGATGTTTAAAATATTTTTCTTTCAGAAAATTCGTAGCCGCGGATGATGTATCCAAATTCTCAGGACCCCAATATGAAATAAGTCTCTATTACTGAATTGTCACGGGAAATATTCGTAACGTAAAATAAAAAAACAGTTGATTTGCACAGACATCAACGTGAGCACCCTCGCTGTCAATTTAGTGTGATTAATGAACCCCCAGAATATTGAAACGTTGAACCAACGCATAGGATTGCCAAATCTAAAAAGAAAAAAAAAACGTTTTGTTTAACATTTGTAAAGCCAAGTTATACAAGTTGTGTACTTATTAGATGATACAGAGCGGAAAGCCAGACGGAAAAATATATTACTCGTCAAATTACAAAAGGCATAAGCTTAACAAAATAAAGACAATGTTCTGAACACAATTCACCGAACAATCAAGGTTTGACAAACAAGCAAAAAAGGTTTACTGTATACAACTTTACTCACAGAGCTGGAAAAGACAGCCCTAACAACGCGAATTCTCGGTGAAGTACTAACTGAAGCCATCTCGAAGAATCAACTTTTAATAAAGTCGGACAGGGAGGAAAAATTCGTTGGGAAATGAGAGTTAAAGATGCAGTTAAACGAAACTATGTTGCCAGAAATACCATTAAGAATAATTAGGTGTTTTCTATGAAAATGTTTTAAGAATACTCATGTTACTTGACTGGATACTGGAAACCAAATAAATAACGTAATATTTCTCTTGATGACAACCTATTTGATTACACGAGTACAAAAATTTGTTGTAAATTTTTATTAAAACACATTTTACAGCAGAAGTTATCAAAATATGTTTTCGAAAGTAAACAGAATTGATTAAACGTTATTAAAAGCGACAAAAGTTATAGGGCCATCACAATAGGTCCCTTGTGTTTCTGACGAGCAAATTAAACATTTTCAAAGCCATGGCCGCCACTAAATTAAATTATGAATTCGAAATTGATTTCGGTCGCCGTGAGCTATTTTAAAGAACATAGATAAAAGTTAACTGACAGCATAAATTTATAACAACATTTTGCGAAAATAATTATTTCCGAAACAAATGATGGACTTATAATATAGAGTAGAGAAATTCGGTGATAGTTATTGTAAACACAATACTTGGTTATATTGAATTGAAATATTGTATTTCAATTTTTATTATAAAAATGAGATGATCGTGAACACACATTTTAATACAGCCAGTAGAAAATAATCTACTGGCTACATTATTAAAATGTACAATAAAGATGTAGATGTGAGAAAGCTTGATCTCAGGTTGAGTTGAGATTTATCCGCCACTTAAGTAACTAAACAACATTTTAAACAACAATTAGTTAGCAGGGGGGAAAGCATCAATTTTCAGGCAATAAAGGCAATTGTCTCATAATATGGCTCGGGTGCCAGGAAAAATAGTCATTTAAGAGAGGGAACTGTTTTTTCAAAGTTGGCAACATCGAGACGGTTTATAGCGACACTTTACCGCAATCAAGAGGATCATTAGCTTGTAGGAGTCTGCCAAATACCCTTTTCCCTGCCACCGATGTTTTCACACCCTTCTGCTTCAACGACGCTGTAACGTACACCTCTTTTGGAAGACGGCTCATCGGATATTGCCAAGTTTTAAGATTGGACGAAACGACGATGCTTCTCGGAATAGAAACAGTTTTCTCGTGTGTTTATTTTACTGATGCCAAAACAATTGTAGTAAATGCTTATCTAAACAAAATTAATTATGTTTCAAAGCGAAGCATTAATCTTGCTACTGGATAAATTAAACAATTTCGTATTGGATCCAAATAAAATAATGCTCAAGTTAGGGAATCACTCTCGGGAGAAGGCGGGCGTAAAAAAACAAAACATCAATTTTAATGAGTCGAAAACCGAGCATTTTCTCTTCCATTTAGAGAGCAATATTTTTTCTACAACATTTAATCAGAGTTAGAAGTGAAATGGTAATTTGTATGGACCGCTCGATGTAAATTTTATGCAAGAATTCGCTTGACTCCCACCCTTAAAAAGGGGAAGATTTTTGCAACGGACAGAAAATTTTGCTTAGCCGAGTGAAATTTTAACTGCCTCGACACAGACAGCTCTAGAAATGCGAATACTTAATGCTAACTTACTTCCCGCCGGTTCATTATACTACATAATTTCCAAAGAGATTATACTACATAATTTCTAATCAAAGGGTTCACACTTCGTAAATCTAAAACATTTAATTTCGAGATGGACTCGAGTAATCCAATTAGAAAGCGTTATTAAAAGTTTATGTATCTTTCATCTCTAATTCAATTATTTGCAGTACAAAGTTTGTATGAATGTATATTGAATTATACAAAAACGTCGAAAATTCCACCAGATCCGAGGGATTCGAACCAAGTTTACGGTGAATTAATGGATTCTTGCCTCCGTTTGATGGCATTCACTAACTCGGGAGTTCCAGTTTGTTATAATTTGTCAGAACCGATGGGACCCGATGAGTATGACACAGCTCGGTAACAAACAAAAGATGTTCCATTTTGCTTTGGAAACTTCAGTCATTATCTTTATATTAAGTCACGATTCCGAGTATTTGCTTCATCTTCTAATTGTCTTCATAAATCAGACCCTATAGAAAATAGTAAGACGAGTGTTTTAGATCGGATATTTCTGCACGGAGATCTATCATTCGAATAGGTTGTATTTGTTCAAATTTTTAAATTGTAATTTCTTAAATTTTTTGGACTTGGAATTTTTTGGTGCATATAGAGTACGGAAGCCCTAGAACAATTTTTAATTTCATTACTAGCAATCAAATCACTAACTAACTAACTAGCTAACAGAGATAGAAAGATTTTATACTTTGACTTGATGGTTCTAAAATATGGATTGTTTTATTTGTAGGACAAGGTTCCTCTTAAATAATATAACTATTAACCTACAAATATACAAAAAATCAGATGGTTAGGGTTCCGTTTTAGGGTTGTGTAGTCAACCAAGTTTTGTTGATTACAGAACCCTAAAACGGAACCCTAACCAGCATTAGTAATCACAAAAAAAATGTTCTACGGCTCCTTCACTAATATAACTCATAAATTAAAAAAAAGGCTCTCTACTTAAGGCTCTCTAAGTTTTAGACGAAATCAGTAACAATTTTATAATCTTTATTATTTTCGGGGCTAATTGACAGATTTAATTCTGGTTTCATTTGCATATGCAAAAGATTAATTATTGCGATGGTTTGAGCTGGAAACAGCTGCTCTCTCAGCTGCGAATTAATAAATATGGTAATAAATTTAATGACATACATTTAAAAACCTCTTAGCCATGTGTCCAACGAAGTTGATTTTTCATAATTCTGGAAATTTATAATTTACCCTTATGTATGAATTTTATACACACCGTTGATTTTTAAAGTTGGCTAAGACGTTATTCAAAATTCACTTACTACGAAAATTTCATTAAAAAATAATTATAGCCTCACCAAAATTTAGCCTTAAAAGGTAATTGAGGTCAAAATTTTAATTAACTCTGAATTTACGTTACCATCTACATCACTAATTGCTTTACTTATAAATCAATGCCAGATTTTTTTTGCCAGATCCATGAGAAAAAATATTGCAACATGAATTTTTAATTTTTCAAATATAATATGATTTTATTTCATTTATGTAAAAAATATAATATTATAAGTACTTATTAAAATCATTTGATATTTGATTTTTTTATCGATATATTTATGTTATTATTAGGATATTTTTATGTTCATTATTTACGCACTGACTACAGCGTTGAATCCAAGAGCAGTCGTTAAAAACGAATTTTCGATCAAATAAAAATATAATCGTAACAATAACACGTTTCCACTAAATGTGCCTATCGGGTAATGATACAGTATGACAATATGTCAAGGTCGGTAGTAAAAAACAAAGCAGTCAGCCCATCGTCAGCGATTTTGCTTTTATTGAGATGTCACGTTCACTATACAAACACAGGAAGATAAATTTTAACACTTGGCAAACGAACAAACAAAACGATAATATATTTGGTGTAAAACCAAAATATGTTGTAAATGAGAGATCCAACAATTTATGGTTATTACCCAAACGGGACATTGTATTTCATAAAGCGTTCCCTAAATTTAGTCTTGAAAGCCAGCATGTTATAAATCAAATGTAATACAGAAATGAGAAGCAAATAATTTTTGCTTAGAATTACCAGAATATAGAGCAGTTAGCGAAGGCTAATTCTTCGTAATGATAAAGACTTACATCTTAAATATAAAAATCTCCTGTCACGATGTTTGTCCGCGATGGATTCCTAAACTATTTAACCGATTTTAATGTTTTCTTTTTTTAAATGTGTGCTTTTTTCCAACTTGAGAGATAGGATAGCTTAGATCTTTAATTATAGTCGCAATTTTATTTTATTGAAAATTATTTGTGTGTATAAAGTCTATAAAGAGCGACCATTGTTTATGCGACGCGGGTCACGACTCACGGGATAGCGATGGACGTTGCCATGGTAACATTCTAATTATTTAGTCACTAATTCAATAAATACGGGCGCTATACTTTATAAAATATGGCAAAGAAACGTTTGCCGGGACAGCTAGTAATATTATAAGAAGTAGGATTCGGATGACGATGTTCAAAATGATAATGGTAAACTTAAAGAAATGGAGTTATAGGAATTAGGAACCCACGCTACTCACTGAAATTCTATTATTTACTCAATTGTAGTATTTTCTAGTTTTAATCTCACATCGTGCATCTAATAATAGTTTTAAAATATTAAGGTGACTATAGAGTTAAGTGGTCGAGACAGATTAATAGCATTGCGTTTAATGAGGATGTGGCTACTTAAGTGCACGTACGAATTAGTGCGACAGTTAAAACAACGGAAACGTCCTAACAAATCCTAGATTACGACTACTTGTATTAATTGTCAAAAGGTAGTTATAATGAAGAGAACTGGTACAAGAACAGTTATTTTTTTAACACGACCTTAAATGGAAAAATAAAAATACTTTAAATTAATTAAGTTAAGTAATGCTTCAACTGACAAAACATCGAAACAAACATTGAATTCGGGCGTGTAAACAATAGATTCCAAGAATCCACGATCGAGGGATTAAACTCTCTTCCGATTTACTCGCTTATAAGATTTTGAACTTTTTTAATCTACGTAACGAAAATGTATCTATTTCAATATGTAGGTATTTTGAGGTAGAGACATGACAAAGTTTCCAAACAAAACATCAACATACCTGTTCATATATCATTTTTCTCGTCAGGTAATAGCAAACTCCTGGATACTCGGCGCACGGGAATAAAAATCAATGAACACATAAACAATGCCGGAGCTCGTTAAGGTCTAGACTGGTATAAAATATGTTTGGAACTTGATGTAGTGGCTCACCGTAGTGCGGAACGCTATTTACCTGTAACAGAGAGATTTACTATTAAACATAAAATCCTTTAAGTATCAATTTATTTTAGTAACGATACAGGGGAATTTTTTAAATAGTTCTGGATATCCAGGGATGATGATAATATATCAAAGGGATGTATAGTTTAAGGATCGACAGAAATCGCTTCATTGAAGATGTCAATATTCAATTGTGATTTTTTTATATTATAATAAGTGTATAACTAAACGCTATTTTAGTAGTATGAAATCAGTATCCTTCCAAAGTTGGAATACAATATTTTTAGTTAATGGAATCAGGCGTTACTTTGCGGAAATCCATAGCTTAAAATTTAGTTTGTTATTATTTTTACCAAGTTATTATATTTAGCAAGTTATTATATTTAGCAAGTTCTTGCATGCGAGTGTATGCATAGGCAGTATCGGAGGAGGGAGGTGCTGTACGCATGCCTATGCGTGCACTCACTCATTTACTTAAAGGTGGAAGTTTATTTCGCGGAATATTGCTAAAAATAATAACAAACTAAATTTTACAATATTTTTATCCTTTTCTTTAACTTAAATACTGTAAAACTTCAAAAAGAAGATCCTTAAAATAAATCGATGTAACTTATCATAGATTTTGGTATGCTTAGACGTTCAAATACATTGTGAGCTGTTAGTTGTTACATAAGCACAAAATACACAGATCCGTGTAATTATGTGGCTAGCATCAATATCGGGGGAGTTATCTCGTCTCGTCTCAGACGCGTTAATTACAGCCATCAGACTCCTGTTCAAACTGTCTCAGCTCTCAGGCTCTCGGCTTGCGTCTCTCTCGCTGGATTTATTTTATTTTGTATCGCACAGATTGTTAATTGGAGATATTAAGATTAATCGCTATTTTACTTTTCTTTTTTCTCGAGTCTGTATGTTTCTGTTTTATTTACTGTAATTATTTTATCCAAATAGCTGTGTCCACACTATGCGCTTTCGTCTTCAATTTTCGTCATTTTATTTCATTTAACTTTCGTTTTGGCGCTTTCAATAATTGAATGCGTCAGCAAAAGCAACGCCAATATTGTCATTTTTGTTTTTTGTATACGGTCATACGGCATGCGTGGCGGGCATGCCTCACGTTCGCTGTTGACTGCGCTATAACGCATGCTCTTGACGAACAGAAAAAGGCACTGTGTGGACAATGCTATTGGTTATTTATAATGTTATAGTTGTTTAAGCAGTATTAAAATAAAACATTATTATATCTTTGTGATAACATCCATACTAATATTATAAATGCGAAAGTGTGTCTGTCTGTCTGTCTGTCTCTCAGTCTCTCTGTCTGTCTGTCTGTTACCTCTTCACGCTCGAACCGCCGAACCGATTTTGCTGAAATTTGGCATGGAGATTCTTTGAGTCCCGAGAAAGGACATAGGATAGTTTTTATCCCGGAAAATGTACGGTTCCCGCGCGATAAACGAATTTTGGCGCAACGAAGTTGCGGGCATCATCTATAGTTTAATATAGTTTGACATTTGTGTAAAGGTTTCTATTGCTATCGTAGCTGAAAATACAGAGTAATATTCCAATGTCTTAGCTAATATATTACTGGAGAGCGCCCTGGGGCTGTTGTCATACATGCCACCGGCTATGTTCATTACAATAACATCTGAATTGATCGTAGAGAGGGATCACGTGTATAATATTTATGTGTGGGTATATCATACAATCATAACGCTATGTTGGCCTTATTGACGTTTTTCGTAACTGAATTCAACTACTAAGAAAATATGGAGATTTGAAAATATGAATTCAAATTATGCTCAAGTAATGCTAAGTACTCACATACGGTTTTGCTCGATAGTTTTACTTGAAATCGAGCAAAAACCACCGTGTGGACCGCAAAACTCACAGCTCGAAGGCTCGCATCGAGCCAGTTTGAAGGCTCGAATCGAGCCGGCAAGACAAATTTTTTGACACTGCTCTTCCTTAGTTTTTATTATTCGTAGCTAATTTCCTTCGAGCTGGAGTAAAACTATCGAGCAATCCTGAATGTGTGGACGAAAGCCCGAGCCATGGTTTTTACTCTACGTGATTGCTCGATCGAGCAAAACCGTATGTGAGTACTTACACTAATAGCGACATTCCTAGAATTATAAAACACGCCCGATTAAAAAGTAACATAATTGTAAGTTTATCGAATTTTAGTTCACGAACTAAACATAATTTACTAGAACCAAGGTTAATATTACTCCAAGTTTGGCCTCCATTATACAATATTATTGCCCAACGGGCCATCTGTTTTTGGCATATGCCAGTTCTAAGTTTATTATTTAACGGTTATGTGTTTAATTCTATAATAACAGTTTATATTAAAATGAGCTGTCGCTACTCATGTATACTCTATGTTTTTGAGATACGGTTAAACGGAACGAAGAGGAAAAATTCTATCACTTTATTTTTATAAACACGAGTTTCCAAGCTTTAAAATAAATTCCATTTTAGATTAGAAACGCTGGAGCAAAATTGAAAACTCCATTGCAAGAAATCGGTGTAACTACTCAGCGCGCGGCTACTTAAGCCGAATCCATTAGGGGCCTCGAAAAAATAACATCAGTACCCGAAAATGTACAAGCTCAAAACGAGCATCAACATGAAGGAGCCAAATAAACGAATGAGTTTAAGCATTTCGGTTAAGTTATGCGTCGGCACGTACGGTAGCAGACGACGAAGAAACAAACGGACAAAATAAAATGGGAGCACCCGAAATTTTCCTTTGAAGAGTTTCGTACAATAAATCTCTTAATCCTCTTATTCAATTTTATCGGGATCGCCCGAATCGTAACCGAGTTTTTACATGTTTTACCCGGCCCGCTCGTGTTTTAATTACGATTTACAATCGAATAAACATACTAAACTGCGAGTATAAATTATCCAGAGTTCGATTCGAATCTGAGCGCATCGGACGAGGACGATTTAACACGAGAACCTCCAGCGTATTCAAAACGCATCAATCACACCGGACAGACATTAGACAACGTTCGAGGGAACTTCGCGTATAAAAAAAGTATTATTGATGAAGACAGGTAGACCATTCTTACATCTGATACGAGCAGGACGTTTTGATGTATTATTCTATTAGATACGTATCAGCCTCATACGCCACGGGAGCCACTCGCAATAATCGCTCCCCGGTAATTTATCACGGTAATGTTTCATAAAAGGGAAGTGTTTATTAGACACGATTAAAACTTGGCGCTGAAAGATGTCGAGTCGCGCCACGTGCAGCTTCTGAATCTAATAAAATCTAAACGTTATAAATTCGTCAAGGTTTAATATCCCATTAGAAGTTTAATTGAGGATTCGACGTCGAATCCGACGTTTCGCTGCATTCGGCCGTCGGGAAACATAAACATTTGAATAATATTATTAATTAAGCCATTTACAGTTATTCGACTCGGGTGTTAAAATTGATTTAACTACAATTAGTGTTAAAAATTAAATTTAATGACAGTAATTTTACAGCGCATAGCTAATTGCGCTGTAAAGTCAAACATTGCGAGTCGCAAAGGGGAGCCGGGAGTTGTAATCGGTGAAATCGGAAACAATGGTAAATATTTCATCGGCGGTCTCCCAGATTGTATCTACATTCTAATAGATTTTTTGTAACGTGACACTGGAGCAGGCCGTATTGAACTCTTTTTCGATGTTTTGTCGCTCGCCCCCATGTCGCGGACAATAAAACGAACTTATCTCTCCGCTGTGTTTTCGTTTAAAACCCATTTTTCGTTGCGTCATTTTTTTATCCTTCGTTACCACACTAGCGGGTGGCCCCTATGTTTGCTTTTATTAATTTCTCGTCTCTATTTAACTTTGTGAAGCGTATTGTGAGCGGGCTTCATATTTTCCATGAAACTTAATCTATGGTTTACTGGAGTTAAATCTCGATATGACATTAGTTTCGTATTTTGTAATGTTCATCAATTATTTTTGACGTTTAAATCCAATGTCAGAGTAATTCCCAAATAGACACTGACCAATTCATGATTTAAGCCGACGACGATTAGGTATAATGGAGGTCGTATGACATTTCTAATTGGGTAAGCATTGTTCGATTTGCGAGTTTACAGTTTCGCCGGTACTGCCACAAAAAGGCCGTTAACCCTGCCTTTTAAAAGTTCATCGCCATTAAAAAAAATCTGATAGAAACTTCGTAAAGGGGAAACTCGTGAACCAAATGCGTAATTATTTACTCAAGTGTTCAAACACGGTGAAAACAATCCAGAATTTACCGGAACAGATGTTATTCTCGTTACTCGAGTGTGCGAAAATTTTCGAGTCAGGTGGTACAATTATTGTAGCCCATAATTTGGAATTTTGTTCCACGTTTCTTTGATACGCCATATTTGACCTTTTCCTGCTTTTTGTGAGGCGAACCTTAATTTGCCACTTCCGTATCTTCGTATGCTCACTCAGCTGTTATCTTTGGTTGAAGATTCATGTTATCAACATAAGATTCGATCAATGATTATAAATCAACATCAATATTCTGATGTTTGAGGATTAGATAATAATAGACACATAGCTCACTATACCAGCTGTCACTACGGTTTGATACATCTTCTATTTAATATTATATTCATTAAAAAAATATATTATCTTATTTAAATTCTGGTTCTGTTGGAGTGTGTTAAACGAATTTGTCTACGATCTATAATGGTACAATTATACATCTATTGAGTACTTCGTACTCCCTGCTTTGTCTACTATATTCCTACTCCTTAAACATAGTAAATCTGGCGCATTATAGTTTTATGGCGGATTTACTATCGTGCCGGCGATTTTTATTCCTTATCTGTGTAAACTTTATCAAAGTCAGGTCGGTTAAGTTGTTTAATTTGATGTCGACATCGAGTGGAGGCGGAGGAAAATATTGTTTGAGTAAACATTTGTGAGTCGCGAGTCTCTTATCGCGGCGCAAATACGTCTCAATGGTGCAACAATCGCGCAAGTGCGGCGCAAGCGGCAAATATCTTTGTGATATGCGCTGATTTTACTATCAAGTAAGGAAATCGCATTAAGGTTACTAAATATTTCGAAATTGCATCAATGTTTATCAGTTATCTTACTTCTGCGGTCACTGAGCGCTTTGATTTAGCTCACACATCGACAAGTAAAATATATAAAATACCCTTAGTATAAACTTAGTTGAAGGTTAGAAACACAATAAATAACGTATGATCGTTAACATTAAAAATTTAATGGACACAAAATCGAATGATGCCTTTTATGTAAATAAGTAATTAATGATCTAGCAACAGTCATTTTCCAGAGTAACCTTTGTAGAGAATATCACAAAAGTCAAGGCGATTCAGCATCGGTAAGGAAATGTAGTGTTAAGTGTAATATGCAGAACCTGTTAGTAAAAGGGCATTAACAGAATAATTTTCAAAAGTATATTTAGTTACTTGTAGTATTTGGTATCTTGTAATGAAAATTAGTATATTCTATTTAGTGTCTAGTATTTTTCAAAACTAGGATGACAATAATAAGATCTAGGTTGTGTAGTAAAAATAAAAGCAAAGGTGTAAAATTAAATATATATAAAATGCCATAATTTTAAAATCACAGAATCACCCAATGCACATCAAATACAAGAAACCCAGCGGCTAGTAAGCCGTAGATAAAACAAGGCGGTATTTGATTTAATCTGCTCGAATAAAGCTAACGTCTGAACGACAATAGTTCAAGGGTATTTATTGCAAACGATTAAATTGGTTTCAGTGTTATTGTCCGCTTAATCACAAGTACCTAGCAACAGATCAACATTTGAAACAGAAGTTTTTTACTATAGCAAACAATAGAAGTAAATTAAAGAAACACTAAGAACAAATCAAATCGTTTTATCCCTAGATGAAGTAAAATGATTTTATTAAAAATAAAGTAGTATTAAAACGAAAGTACCTATATTGTTCTAAGTCTCAAGTAAAGACACAAAACCGTATTATTTCGTCGTAAATAGGACGCTACATTCTACATAATGTACTGAACATGATCTACAATGTAGAGAATATAGAGTGCACGACGCACACAGCAATCGTAGATTGCAGATGAGGTTAGCGAAGCCGGTTTTGCACGGTCAGACACCTAATGACTCAGCAACACACCAACAGACCAACAAAACTACGGGATAACAAACAAAATTTCAATTCGAGTCGGGTAACTTTTTAATTTTCAAGTCTAATTGGACGAGAAATATCACTTTCGTCCCGACGTCGTAGGCTCAGAGAATCATGCAAGTTACGAATTCGCTGAAACTTCTTAATCTTTCCGAGCCGAGGGACAAGATATTTTACTTAAGTTGAGATAAGTTATATTCGAATTGAAATGTGCTCACTAAATTACAGCCGAGTTTTACGCTCGAGTTATTATGTATCGGGGAATGGTAATTTTTATATTTTGTACATCTTTAATGTTTCATTTCTTATGGAACGTCCCAGAATTGATTTAATGTAATCGAAAGCGATTGAATCTTTTCTCGAAATGGGAATATAATGATATGTTATTACGGACCTCTACTCTTTCTTTTATTATGTACCAAGAAGTAAAGATCAGTTTTACTCTCGGTTTATTTAAAAACAGACCGTAGCTCATATATTATTCGCTTTTCGACTGACACGGTCTACAATGCTACAGTTATTTGCTTTGCTGACTCAGCGGAAAATGGCATCCTTCCCAACTTTCGTATCGGTTTAAACGGCTCGGGATTTCATTTAGTGAACCATTTCTAAAACGCTGTAAACAAATTTCTCTTCAAAAGTAAATTTCAAAACAGGATATTTGGACTTTTGTGCCCTGCTGTGTTGATCTTTACAAAGCATTTAAATCGATAAAGATATAATACGATACATTAGATTGTAGAGGAAATAGCGAGAGATTAATAGTAATTGGCGATATAAAATATGATTAAATTATTCATTTAATAGATCAGTAATCAATGATCCGTGCAGACGGCGTGACCCGGCATCGCCTGACTGCAGTCACATCTTCTGCATAATTGGCTGACGCGAGCGATGACGCGCCGCGTACACGTGTAGTTTTTTCGTTAACTGCAAATGCGTAGTGTCTTATCGGTTTATTTACAAGTGGCCGCAACAATGTTGCCAGCGGTGAAAATAGAATAGATGTATTTGTTTTCGATTTTCACATTAGATTTACTGTTATTGCACTCGTGTAACTACTAACTAATGATCGTTTCGTTGCTTATGGAACGTCATTTTAAAAATGAGATGTATCATCGAGACGTTTCTATTCCACAGTACCAATGGGAAGCGTGATGACTTATAAATTCCTTAAGTTACGCGGTAGGGTTGAGAATCGATGGAAACGGGTGTATCCACGGTATTTACACTACCATTTATATAACACCACGTAGAGTTTAAGCTCCATCGTGTGATTCGTTCCGACGTTTAAAACTTCAGTTTGATACGGTCAATCAGATATCGTTTTAAAATCTATTTGGAACTAAATTTGAATGCACGACCGACTCGTAATAAATGCGGAAGCGATACCGACACAAAAGGTATCATGTTTTTTGTGATTTTAAATTTTCTTAAGATATTTTAGTCGTTTCATACCACAGAAGGTGTAAACTTCTGTGTAAATATTTGTAATTTTTGAATCGGAATATTTGAAATAATCATTGCGAATAACAATAATAATGACGTCATATCGATAAAAAGTATTACGAATCGAGATCGAGCACAATAAACGTTATCAAAGGTAAAAACAATGTAAATATTATTGACCAATTCACTGTGTGCGCGACAAAAATATCTACGCCGATATCGTGCGACAAGTAGAGAGTAATGACATTGCCAATAAAATTTATCGCGCATTGCAGTTTAACACCGACGACGGACCTTTGCCCTGCTGTAGGACAGTAACGGGCTATTACTTCAGAGATAACAAACCACGACAGATAACGACACAAATATACGTCGAATACAACGTTATTATCTGAAGATGCAACGATTAATACAAACATTAAACAGCGAGATAATAAATATGGAGCTCCTTAAAATAAAGGAACAAATCATGGTCGAAATTTAAAATTAGTTTAAAATCGTCAATAAGTCATACAAGATAACGCTATCGTTTTTAACATGAGTATATTAGGTAGGTACTGTACTATCTTATGCAAATGCGACACTGTCATGAGTTGAGCCCACACTCGTATGTAGACGATATGGGGATTAGGGTCACAATACCGAACATCGAAAAGCGGATTTAGACTTGAGACGATTTTTATCAAATGATGATCCAATACCGAATTCTTCCGCAGATGTCTGAAGATAACTTTAGGAAAGATTATTGAATTCGAACGTACTCGAAAAGTCAATATGTTAGGTTAAGGTTAAACTGTACTGACTGTACTTGAAAATGTTGATGAAATTATCTAACTAAAGTGCATTCTCCATTACTTCTTATGTAGAGTGTGTTCTTTTGAAAGCTTTGTGGCCTTAACGAGGTGCACGTCTACACACTACATTGTAACATTAATCTTAATTGTTCGAGTCTTTACAAAGGTTTATAATTAAAAGAAATGTTTCCTCACTCCGACGCGAGTATAGTTAAACCTCCCATTAACACGTTTATGATGTACTTAATTTACACTTATCTTTTTACGCTACATTTATGTGGCTCGGCAGAGATTTTAACGGATTTGAAACACATACTACGAGCGCAAGTAAGAGCGAAAGTCTGTAATATTAGCTTAGCGAGCAAAACGTTTATGTGGAATAAACGCTGGCGAGCATTTACTATCTGCTACATAATTTTAGAAGCTGGATGTTTTAGAATTATAGTTATTAGAAAGTGAATTTCCACGCCACCAACACCATGTAACCGCCGGCTCAGCGCGCAGCGCGGGCGCATGTACGGCGCACTCGGCACACGTGCTGTTTATAAATACGCGGTGCAGGACCGCGCGTGTAATGACGTCACTGCTTTACGATTGTTTTGATAAAACTCTGTGTTTAATTGGAGATCTTTCACGTGTGGCTCGCGATCAGGCGAAATTATCGAGAGATGGGGAAAACACTACAGAACGTGTTCCACCACTATTAAAAAGCAATAAAGATAATCAACAACCGAAAATTAATAAACTCAGTGATTAAACTTGTTTACGAAATATAAACAGGACGATTACGAGGGCCGTTATTGAAAATTCGAACGAGAAAATCGTTTTATTCGCAACATTAAGTTAACCTTTCTTGTTATTTTCGGTAAACATTTGATCAATAAAGAATCAGGAGTTTCGACTTTCGATACGAGCTGGCGCGTGCCAAAACTAGAATTTATTGTATTATACTTGAAAATCGTTTGCTCGACTTCAAACAGCGAATTGATGATATGATTTATTATATAGTTTAGTACGACTTATACTTAATCTGAAGTAGAATTTATTGCAGGATCAGATTCTCGCGGAGACGAACGGGATATTTTGTTGGTTCATGATGGATGAGTCAGCAAGGTTCTGATGCTCGACAGATGGGCGACCTTTGTTGAAGCGTTCGAGTTCATTAAGGGAGGCGTAATAGATGGAATATTGGACCCCATACCAATGGTTATAATGTTACGAATAGAAATCAGTCAAAGAGTTAACAGCTGACATTCCCCGATTGTAAATTAAATTTTCTTGGGCCGCCTGCCCGAATTTATCCACGATTGGCTTACAAGTACGAAGAACGACAGAGATGACGGCGTGATATTTAACCCAAGGTCATTTCAAACCCAGAGCATGTAGACTTAAATGGTAATCGGTACTAAATTTGTATAATCACAATTTGACATCTTTACACGAACCTTGATCAAATCGTACTGTCGTATAAATTAATTAGAGGTGTGAGTCACAATACATTCTGGAATTAATTTCCACCTTATATTCCTACGGGTCATTCAATGCAAATTTAAATAAAAATATACAGTTATTTGTGTTAACGGGTCATTGCGTCGGAATCTTTAATCGGCTATTTTAAGGGAACACAATTAGTGCATCAAAAACTAGAACGTAATTATACTAATAAAAATAAAGTCTAGAAGTGTTAACTCCTCTGGAATGACAATCAACATCAAAAACATTTAACGACAAAACACAATAAAAACTAAAGTAAAAATTATTATCATAACATAATATCGTCGCACAAAAACAAACCGCGATGTAGACCGACATAAAACTTTAAAATAGCAGGTAGTAAAAGGTGAGGTTGGGACGGGATCCAAAAATGTTTAAACAGGTTGTTATCTTTATTAACAAGTGACTGCATTAAGATCTCAAATGTCATGGCGTCCGCCTGTCTAACAGTGGGGTTCTGATCTAACGCCAACTCCACGTCTGCTGTAAACACAAACATTAAGATTATCTACTTTAATGATGTACCATCATCAGTAATTGCACGAGACTCCCAGACGTGAAGTGCCCGAATCCTGCAGGCATTTTTTCCATCATTACGTGCGTAATTACAATATTTCCGTCTCTCGAGTGAGAGATCCGTTCATTAATTCGCGATCCGATACAAAACACTTCAGAGGAATTATATCAATTGCTGTGTAAAAATGAAATTATCATTTACATACAATATGTTTAACGATAAATATTATGTTTGTGATAATAGTGTGATTGGGAGTCTTGGGAGTGATTTTAGACAAAAAATTAAACTTAGATTTGCACATTAATAATATTATACGAAAGTCATTCAAAATGTATGGTTTCGTAATGAGATCATGCAAAGCATTTGTGCACTCCTCAACGTACCTTTACATCTACAAATCGCTTATTCGATCGCAACTTGAATACGCTGTGGCAATTTGGAACCCGTACTATAAAAAATACAGTAACGCACTTGAAATGGTTCAAAAGAAATATTTGCGTACGATGCAATATAGATGTTGTCGTTCCCGTGAATCTTACAATACTTTGCTTAGGACACACAATCTTCTCCCACTAACATCCAGGCGTACCCAACTAGAAATGATGCTCTTATTTGATATATGTCATAATCGTTATGATTGCATTTCTTTAAATAACAAAATATGTTATAGGACACCTCTTACAACACATTCTCGTAGGCCTCACCAGATATTCTTTTCTGCAGTTTGTCGCACCAATATTGGTAAGCGCTCACCATTTTATAGACTAGTTGATACATTTAATAAAAACTTTGTCTCCGTAGACATCTTTAACGATAAGGTATCGAAATATAAAAAAGAGATCCTTAAACTTTTGCCAAAATACACCCAAGACTCCGACTATATTTCCTGAGTTTCGATGGCAACATTTACATTTAAATTTAAATCTAATAATTTTATTTTCTTTCTTTTATCTAAAATTATGTACTGATTGAATATTTACATTATACCTACCGTTGATTATTGTTGCTATTAGTAATGTTTTATTCTTCTTTTGTACCAAGCTAAAGTACCTATCTAATATTTTGTAAAAATATCTTGTTCAATTATAATTAAGATACTTTCTACCTAGTATTCATACAATAATCTGTACATTTCCTTTTCACTGAATGTATTGTTTCATTGTTAAATATAGTAATATGTAGTTAACGTAGTTGGTACCATAGTTATTAAGATTAATCTGTTTGTAACTCTTTTTGGTAATATATACTTTGGTTACTGTTTGTTGACTCAAATAAACTAAAAAAAAAAAAAAAAAAAAAAAAAAGCGAATACGTGCAGAGTTTTACTGAGAATCGGGATCGGCGCATTCTGGTAAACTTGGTTTGCTTAATGTACTTAATAAACTGTAAATAACGTTAATCACCAATAAAATATGAACGAAAATTAAAGCTGTTTACTTTTTAACATAATATCTTTTATGTTCCTTAACAACTATAAATACTTAAAATTTAGTTTGTTATTATTTTTAGCAATATTCCGCGAAATAAACTTTCACCTTTAAGTAAATGAGTGAGTGCACGCATAGGCATGCGTACAGCACCTCCCTCCTCCTGCCACACTGCCTATGCGTACACTCGCATGCAAGAACTTGCAAACACCACCACCACACAAGCAATAATGTTGGCAAATTCGTGCAAGGCTCCTCACCACCAAGCAGGTTGAAAACCTCGACGCGCGTTTCGCTCCAACACCGGAGCATCCTCAGGATATGGACTCTACGAACAACGTCCGTCAAGTGCCGCCGCCGGCCAAAACACCGCCTTTTATACCCTATCAAGCCCCGCTACTATCCCCACTACCCCCACTACCTTCACCAGTACCCCCGAACATATTAATAAGCGGTGACGTAGTCAAGCAAGTTTGGTCATTCAACAATGCAAATCTGTTATTTTTCTTTTATTTTATGATCTCTACTACTATTGATGATAGTTCGATTAATCCTCTGAAAGTTTACTATCAGATCGAAAACACAGCAGAAATAGAATGTGAAAAGCCGGAACGTGTACTTGGTGCCGCTACGCAAATCGCTATTGCGTCGCTCAGATTACGAGCGTTTGATTCTGAACTAATTCCTATGTTGACAGATATACCGATTTCAATATACTCATCATGTTTTTGTAGATCCGATGATGCAAGTATTGCAGTTTATGATCGTGTATCCGTTAAAATAGTAGAAGCAATTCCGGATGCACAATTCCAGTAGGAGCTAAATTTCTAACCGGAGCTCTGGCCTAAAATATAGCGTGCAATGTTTAGTATATTGGATTCCTCGAGACAATATGTTGTTAACGACACGGCGAATGCAAATGCGAGAGAGATACAAATTAAATGCAATAAACACTCGAGAGTAGATTTATTTATAAATCTCGTGTAGAATTACTGAAGACGTTTCAGCTCGGTCTCTGCTGAGAAATTTGAGATTATAATATCTCGTCTTCCCATTAGCGTCTGTATTCTTTCTCTACATATTTTGCTGTCGTACAATTGAGCGGAATGTCTCCCGGTTAAAACTACCGAGTGTGAAATGAGTTCCCTTTTTATGACAGGCATGTCAGTACGTAATATTCGCTAAGTACTAAGCGACGAGATCGTTGACTTAGGTAGAGGAGACGTGATAAAAATGACACAGCGAATAAGCGTTATTTTGTAATAGCTATATGTTTGATAACCGCTGTATGGACTGTTAACGCATTTACTGTTTGTATAAATAGTGTATAAATCATCGCAGTGATAATAGCACTGAGTTTTATTACGATATAGTCTAAGAAAACATACATTACGTAGAATCTGTGGAGCCGAGCAGAGCAGCTGATATAATTATATAATGACATCATATATCAGCGGCAGCTGGGAACAAAAAACGCTGCGTGTACACAACAGTAATTTTCCGTGTATAGTTCTGTTAATTCTAGAGCTGCACACTATATTTGCCCTAACGGAGCTATATGCATCTCCCGAGCGCATGGGAACGGGGTACACGAGTCGATGCAAAATGTTACATGCAAAGTATGATTGAAGAGTGCGTTTTTGCAAGCGACTTCTCAAACGTACGATTTTAATATTGACTACAAACTGACTAGTCGAAGCTTTACATTAAATCTGCGATTTAGTTTCGCCGCAAAATATCGCTATTGCAAACGTTTCAGTCGGCAAGAAAAATTTGACACGCTTAGATTTATACATATTGAGGCAGAATGCGGGATCCGCTGAAATATATGTGTGCGGATCGCGGCGACATGCGTCGACAGTATATTACGGAGCCATCCATGGATGCCCGTTTAGAACTCGCTGGGGATTTAATTACAAACGTAATGTCGATTATACGGAGTGTGCCGGATTGCAGGGACTCGAGACGTTAAACACCTAGATCTTAATTATTAGGGCCCGGAAAAATATGTATTAAAAATCCAAAATATGTACTTAAAATATGGACTAAAAATCGAAAATATGGAAAAATATGGACTATGAAACAGAAATATGGAAAAATATGGAGTAAAAACTTACAATAATTAAACATTGTTTTAGTGTAGGTAGCCCATAAATATTTATTTTATTTTATTTTAATTTTTTTATCAATTATTAAAGCAAAAATATAATTAAGGATTTTGTAAAAATTTTAGCCATTATTGATATCAAGCGAAAAATAGCAAAAAAATTACGTTTGTTGTATAAGTACCCCAAAATATTAATTTTATTTTGTTTTTAGTATTTGTTGTTATAGCGGCAATAGATATTATGTAATGTAACCACAGATCTATATCTAATTTCTGTTAATGTAACACATTCTGTGAAAATTTCAGAAGTCTAGCTATAGCCGTTCTTGAGACAGACAGACGGACAGACAGACATCGAAGTCTTAGTAATAGGGTCCAGTTTTTACCCTTTGGGTACGAAACCCAAATAATCGGCACATAATTTTGTTTTTCTTTGTGTGTTACGTACTTAAATCCTTTATTTTACCCGAAGACCGAAATATAATTCAGTTTTAAGGACTTCCGATATCTGTCCGTCGGTCTGTCTCCAGGCTGTAACTCAAGAACCGCTATAGCTAGACTTTTGAAATTTTTACAGATTGTGTATATCTGTTGCCGCTATAGCAACAAATACTAAAAACAAAATAAATTTAATATTTAAGGGGGGCTGCCATACAACAAACATGATTTTTTTGGCCTTTTTTTGCTCGATCACAATAATGGCAACAGGTAGGCACTTGAAATGTTCACAAAGGCCTTAAATATATGTGTACTTTGATAATTAATACTAATATATAAATAAAATTTAAGTGGGGCTCCCATACAAAAACACAAATTTTGGCCTATGAGTTTGAATTTGAGTTGTCGCGATCACCGGTGCTTTTATGGGGCTTGAATCCTGACGGAATAATCTTCATTGGAAACAATAAATACGACGATAAAGCGCGAGAGGAACGAAATACGCAGCCGCATGGTGGCGGGAACGTATTTTTTTTCTTGTATTTTGTGAAAATATGGACGATTGTGACATTTTCTTGCAAAATATGGACTTATCTTTGAAAAACCCTAAAATATGGAAAAATATGGAAAATAAAACTCGGTTTTTCACAGTCTAAACATGATAATTCGTGTAAAAAACACATTCTAGGCCGAAAATCACGCAAAACAAAAATATGTATTTACATATAAATCCAGGCCCTATTAATTATATTTCCGTGATTACAACTAAACGTAGTAACACTTTTTATGTTGCTTTTAGAACTCGAGAAAACTGAGTTACCGAGACTACGAAGTTATTAGGAGCGGGGCTACTACTGGTTTAGTCGCTCGGGAAAATTATAGTGTTCTACAAAATCCCGTTCCCGATCAGTGGTCGGACGCTCATTAGTGTGATCACACCGACTAAACTGTTTCTCGAACGACGAAGCGAACGCATATGATTATAAACGCATTAGGCGAGCGTATTAAGATCGAGATCGTTTCCATCGTGTGGCTTACGTTTCCGCGCCTCGGTTTTTATCTCGGTGATCTTTTTTGATCTATAAACGAATTCGAGAGGAGAAATAAGGAAGGAGGCATGCTAATTTACCGAATGGGCCACTCGGTACGGATTTGTGTTAAAACAGCGCACCGTATAAAGATAAAAACCTCGGGGGGGTAAAAAGGAAACGTTTCTAAATTCAATGTATCCCGGTCCGGGGTGAGGCGAAAGAAAATAAAAAAGTTTGACGAAGTGAAAACGATAATGACGGCCGTAACAAAGGAAAAGAAACGACTCTAACGTTTGATTTGCGAAATGCGGTGAAAATATATTATTACATAATGCACATGCGAGAAAATATGAGCTAATAGGAGCTAAAATCGATAACGTCGATGATGTTATTGAAGGAAAGTACGTTCGTATCGAAACTGATGAATCATACCATAAGCTCTCATTATGTACTCACACGTAACCGAGCGCTCAAACGTTAATGCTGTGTTTAATTTACTTTTATTCATTACTGATTCGGTTTTCGATTACGAGATTAATTCGAAGCGATTCTGTTTATTGTTTTTGTGTTTAACTTATTACGAACTTTCGCTGATCAAAGACACTCAGTTTCGCTCGAGCGAAGGGCCCTTTCTTTCGTTTTCAAAGACGCCGGAACTTTTCTTATTCCCGAAAGCCGGTGTGGGGAAATGAGTCAGATTACAGAGTCAATAGTGAACCGAAAGGAAAGTTGATGAGAATTGAGACTCCCATCCCCATCGCCGTTTTTGATTACGAGTCTTCGAAACGAACCATGTAATTTAACAATTCGCAACGATGTCACAATAATAAAGGCCGATTAGTCTTATCGGAGCTTGCGTGACTCGTGTCAGGAAACTGGGGCACGAATTGATAACTCGATAGGCGGTGGTCGAGCCGGCGGGGATGAAAAATATTTGCTGCTGCGGATCCTCTCGACGGCGACGAGGACCATCCAGCACGACCGGCCTTCGCCAGATGGAGCCAATCGATGAGTTGAACCGAAACGGACGCAGATGCAATTCGACGGAACGTGAGCCCGCACTCGATACTTTGTTACAAATTGAACTTTTTATAGCCGTACAACAAAGTGGTCGAGTTTTCGACGTTGTAAATGTAAAATTTATAGCTCACTTGCTTAATAAAAAGTATGCACAGGCTCTTTATTGAGTCGAGCGTATGAAATGTGAGAGCGCTTTACGTCCATTTGCACCGTAATAATAGTAGCGGACGTTATTAGAAATTACTCTCAAAGTGTAAAAGGGTTTACGAGACGAGACCGAAAATATCGTAAATCACAATCCGGTCCAACCCTTTATTTGAAAATAAAATTGCTGGAGATTCGTAAGCTACTTTTACTACATAATAAAAAAAGTTACTTCTGACTTGGACATTATATGTATATACTTCAGACCCTGTTTCGGTAGTAAAAGCGCAAGTTAATATTAGTAATTTTAGAAATAATTGAACAGAATATATTTTAATACATCGAGCGAATAGGATTATGTGCGGCAACACAAGTAACGTTTCAAGGATGCATTACAGCTAGATGTAACGTTTAAGATATTCTGTTTAATAGAACATCTCAATAGTGCATTGTGTCGAACGAGAAACAGATGAGGTCGAATATAGACCGGGCTTATTTGTTCCTTACATGTTTATTATAATTGAAAATTTAATTAATATCTGACTGACGCCAGAGAACGTGTATCTTGAACTAATATTTGAATAAAACGAAACTTTCCTATCTGAAAGCTATAAAAGGAACATAAAATTATACGATACGAGAAAAGAAACATGAGCATTAATTTAAAATTAGCATGATGTTAATAAAAATAGCATCCTTGTTTTGTAAATTATACATCAGCTAATCAATAGCTAATACTTTAACGCTTTCCGTGAAGAAGCCATTGTCCGGCGTAATTAGCTTATACCTATGATCTTGTAAACTAATTCTGAATCAACCCGTCCGCTTTCAGAATTGAATCCGAAGACAGATGAAATTGGATAAGAATATTTACACAACGAAGCGTCCCGGACTCCCGATCCTCCGGGACTGGACAAAGTAAATATTGGTGGTGTATTACCAACTGTAACGGGCAACTTTCAAAGTACAACAAAGCTGGGATGAGTTTTAAAATTTTGTCTTTTGTTAAAGGTTGGACAAATGTGGTTTTCATCAACTAGTTTGTTGTTTACTTTATAAGCTTAATATATCGGCGAAGTGTACTGATGTAAAGCTGTAAAGTTCAACAGGAATATTTGTATGCAATAGCAGAATTTAATTTTCGTTTAAAGATTCTGTTCAGATGTTTTCATAAAATTAGGATTTTGGAAATTTGAATACAAGAATAAGTTCTAAAGACGCATTCAGAATAAACTGAACATGCTACAAGATTATAAATGGCGGACAACAAGAGAACATAAAGCGAAATTCAAAAACGTGAAATAGAAATACTTATCATTCATATCGAAGATTTATTAAGAAGGCATCGCAAAATATGGCGTCGAGACAGATTCCATTGAAACTTTTTTAAGTGCATACCTCCCGTCGATGAAAAATAAATTTGCAAGCAGACAGTAGTAAGCCAGACATTTTTTGCATCTTTATTGACATCTCAATAAGCTTCATATTTTTATATTGAATATTTTATTAAAACAAGACGAAAATGATGTTGTGGTATGTTCTTGGATATAATAATAAGATATTTGCTACTTATATTACTTTTTATTTTTTTATATTATATTACGATGCTTTGAAATCGTTTGCAATTTTTGTACACACATTTTCTCTTAGTTCATAATATTTTTCATGATACAGTTCATTATCCGTGTTAAGAAACGTACCTCCATCTTGAACTTCCTGTGCATTATCATTATCTCATAATCAAAGTCCAGTATATCGACTATCGTTAATTTGCATGAGCTGTATCTACGTGATTCAAAGCACATACACTACAGTTAATGGAATTACAAATACACACATACAATAGGGATGATGACAAGGTCAAAGATTAGCGAATTTTGTTAATAAAATAAAGAAAGCACGGTAAAAAATAAGCGTTACCAAAATTTCAGCTCGATAGCATTTGTATTTTTTTTGTTAGGCGCCTTCAAAGTTGGATAATTAAGTCGATTTTTTTTTCAATTAAATTTCTTAATATTTGTATACTATTCGATAAGTTATGCAATTAAAAACAACTTTTGGTATGAAACCACTTTCATAAACACAATATTTAATATACCTATCGAACAAAGTTCTCTCCCGATCCGTACTAACTAAGAAAGACTGACGTCAGTCTTTCGTAGCATTTTGTATGGAGCGTTTCGGGCAGGTCTATTTTATGAGATATTTGAATTGTTCATATCTTGGTGAATTTTTAAGCTGTGAGAGTCATTCTTTCAGCAATGTTTCTATTTTTTAAGGGTCTTTCAATTACCAATAAGAAAAAAAATTAGTCATCAAGCCTATTATAAACTTACCAGATGACCCGGTGATCTTCATATCACTTCCCTCCTATTATAAACCTTCCCTGGACTTCCACAAATATTTCAAGACAAAAATAACCATATTGGTTCAGCCGTACTCGAGTTTTACTGATACTAACAAAATTGAAAATTCGTTGAATTTTAAAAGATTAAAAAAAAATATACTCAACGGAAAAATCATTACAAATAACATGGTTTTAAAAGGGCCAAAGTGGTATACATTAAACAAAATATGCTAACAAGTACGAAAAATTCAATTACAGCATTAAAACACTTCAAAAGCATCAATTAGGTTGAATTTGAACGTTTTCCGTTCACGAATACATAATTACAGAGTCCCACTCGATGCGAATTAACTTCCACGTTTAATATCGGTTGTGCCTTTGATTACGAGGCTACAACGCGGCAACGATTGATTGAGATATTGCATTTGAAAATACAGTTAAAGTAGTATATTAGAGAAGCTATTAGCACTGATATTAAACCACCATCGTGGGTATCGCAGACACAATAGATTCTCTATTATCAGCCGGCTGCCGCTTGGAGATTGATGGGTTAAGCAGTATAGAGGCAAAATAATAGCATGCTAAAGGAACGATGAATATAATCGATCGAGACGTATGTCGTTGCGGTCACTTCAATCAAATATTTTTTGGTATGTAAAAGCGAAGTTTTAAATCAGATCAAGCGGGAACAATGGTAGATACTGTACACGATGTTAATATTGATGATAAAGCACATAATTATACAGCAGAGTTAGTTCAGGTTTTGCCTCCTTAATCATCAGGGAACAGTTGTCAAGTGTAAGGATTCATATTATGACGTACAGTGTCAAGGGGGACGCGTATGAAGTTGATTTGGAAACTATTAAAATTTAAATTAATCCATTTCATGAAAATTAATGTGGGTAGAGTGACTGGGGGGCGACATTAGAGGTCTGGGAATACCTCCTCTCTCAGCTGTTAGTTTGAATATTACGTACGAGGAAATAATATTAGCATCATAATTTCAAGAGCTAAAATAGACCGTTGGCAAACTAAATAATCAGAGTAGTATAGAATATAATTTATTAAACGTAGCTCTCATTAATTACAAAGAGCGAAAATTAATTATCCTAAAAGGTATTTTGAGTATATTTTCATATCTAGATTCGTTAATTATGTTAAACTTCCAAAGTCGTCGTACACGCGAGCTTCACGTCGCCATCGCTACATCAATTTATGGAAGAAATTCTTTTCGTATGTTATTTTATTTTATACATTACACTTTCGGATTATTACTCGGGTGATTAATCAGAAGCTTATTTCTGCAAAAAATAAACGATGTCTATTAGTCAGTCCCCAAGATGGTCTAGAGCGAGCAATAAGTAGGCAATCATTATTCTTCTTTTTTCATTTCGAACGAAATAATGTGGGTGTTTATTAAAATCTTTGTTTTTATCCTACCAAAAAAAAGAACGCCCGCCTCTCGAGGAGGATAAAAATATTATTAGACAAGAATTTTCCTCACCGGAGCCTTCCCAATTTCGACCATGCGAATAATTCCAAAAATTTAAAAGCTATTATGTCTTACAACAGAAGCCGCACGATTTCGTGCACGGAACTTGTTTCCCATTTCCCGTCACTCCCATGGGTATTCCGGGAAACATCAGAGTGGATTACGCGGTGAGGAATATACCTGTCAAATTTCATATTAATACCTCCAGCGAATCCACTGATGACTCAGGCACCCGTTCCATTAAATATGCAATCTAAACATTTTTTCTCGCTATTTATATATTTTCCAAATCTGGTTTGTTCGGTGTCATAAATCTGTTAATAGACTGAGGTGACATTAAATGGGTGCTAATTTAAATGTTTGCGTGATCAAATATCTAATAGGACAATAGGTCGACGATCCCATTAGATATGCGTCATGAGATAATGTTCGTAATCTGACGGCTTTGGAAGCCCAAATCGTTCGAGACGTGTCTTCGATCGATATCATAATATTATGAACAAGAATATTGATTGTTATGATGTCTCGTTTACGTCGCGTCGTATATTATTGCGATCCATACTAATGTTTTTACAAATGTGAGAGTGTGTGTACGTCTGTTAATCAACAAAAATTTACAAGTATAGCAACGTAACATACGAAAGAAAGAAATTAAAGATATGGGCCTACCAGTGCTTATAGTTATTTTTACTGTAGACTTTAGTGTTCCAAACTACAATGGTGGAAGGGTTACACAAAAACACAAAAATGAGTCTAATTTAGGTTAGTTTGCGAACTCTCGTACCCACCAATTCAGGTTTCATAAAAACTTGAGCAGCGTACCAGCATCCCCGTAATTATTTTTGGATTTTATTGCACATTTAAGGCTTTGTTAAGATTTTACAGCCCAACTTCCCAAAAGGATGTTCCCGATTTGTTTTTATGTCTGTTCGAGCATAACTTTTAAATGGTGATTTTGATAATGCTTAACTCCTTCTCCGAATACAATTTAAATTATAGAGGGAGCGTAATTGTGCTCAGATTTAAATATTGTCGAAGCTGGAACGTCTAAATGAGACCTGTGGATAAGAAGGAAGTACTGCACACAGTACAGTAAGTGCACACACACGACGCAGCTATCAACGCAAACGCATTATCTGTCGATTGTTAAATCACTCGACCCAATTATATAATTGTCACTAAGCTAGATAAATAATGCATTTAGTTTTTAATCGTCATCGCATTCGAGGCTAAATTGGCCGCCGACAGGTCACGACACCGAGATCCATTTCCTTTCGGATTGTTAAAGTTTTGTTATTGAGACTTATTGTACGGCCTTATCGGGGATCAAATTATGATTAATTCGTAATTCGCCTTTTGTTGCCTTAGGGGAGTTATAATACTCGAGTACGGTTGGATATTTCTTAATTCATTTTTGTGCATCGCTCGTAATAACTAGTTCACGTTTTTGATAACTTCGTCACCTTTCGGTCTATTAAATTTGGTTTGGTGGTACTAGAATAAGGTTTTAATATTATTTTTAAAAAACGGAAGAAATCAGAATCCGCAGTAAAACAATTTTATGCTCGAGTCTAAGCTAATCATGAGAACAAACCAGATCTGAGTAGGCACTATATTAAGTGCAATCAGTCAACGTTGAATGATAGCGGGATCGACAATTTTGTAATATCAGTACTAAATTCGTGACTTGTAAATTGTGTGCACAATCAGAACTCGAATCATGACGAGGATAACATGGGCAAGGGTAGACTACCAAGCTATAATAACTTTAGAGCGAAATATTGCTAATGAGGGAAGAACATGGAAATCGAATATATTTCATAATATATTAAGTTCTTGAGGTTTCCACGCTTTTACTTAGCAAATTGCTTTCGTATGTGCAAATCATCGAATCCGTAGACATTAGTCGTAACTAGATTGAGTAAAACACAAATTTAATACGTTTAAGATGTGGAATCGAGGAGAGATCCGAGATCGAATTTCAATTTACTTAGATTGCAGATGAAAATTATAAAGTTAGCGATGTAGCGGGAGATTTGGGACGTGACAAAACTTGTTTTGAAATTCTTGCTTAAACATTTCGAACAACAAGTGTTGTTTGCTGAAACAATTTAAAATTCAGGCGTGTATACGTCTGAATTGTTGTTTTCGAACTTTAAATTCCCTGGTAGGGATTACGGTGCACCGTTTAGACGATAAAGGTGTCGGGCGGCGACTAATTCTAACCGTGCATGATAATGTAAACTCGGTTTCACCCACGCCACAGTCGCTTCCAAAAAACGCGCCTTAATTCGCATTATATTCGAGACATGTAAAGAGAAAAGCTAACCCAAAGAAAACAATCGCAGGAAATAAAACGAAACTCACTTATCTACTTAATGTATTAAAAAATCTGGCTGGCTGGTTCGAAAGGGAATTTCGACTGAACTGCGCTGGAAGGGGAACTCGAGTCGGGTGATTAATTTCGCTGGCATTCAAGGGATTTGCCGTTCGTTCCTGGAGTCACGCTACTCGCGATGTAAATCATCCCAGTGCCGTACTAGGGTCCCGCGGGATTTATGAAGCTTCGAAAAAATAATCATATGATTAGTAGCGACTAGTGTTTTGAACGCAAATATTGATGATTGAGAGTATGTTATTGGAATTATTGGCTTTAAAGTTTCAGATTGAAAAGCTATATCGACTATCAAATATCAATGCATAAGTCTCAGCAAAATGATCTAACATGCTACAGTAAGAAATTCTAAATTTAATTGTTTTTTGTACTCTATTTCCAAAAACTTTGGTAAATAACACAATATTACGTAAAAGAAGAGTATATCAAAAACAAGGAGAAAATAAAATATGACAAACGGAATAATACCAACATATACTGATCCAAAGTTGGGGTAAATAATACATTTCGCGGAGCTAGTTGCGATGTGTTTAAATTTCAACTTAAACAGGAATGCTTCGCTCCAACACGCGACTTTAGTTGGTGAAAAGAATTCTGTATTTATTGACTTTATTTCGTTCTTTTTACTCAGAAATACACATTGCATACAATCGTATATTATGTTGCTCGGAATAAAAGCTGCATACATAATTCATTATAATATTATCTGTCTCCGTTTCATTTTACCACATGAAGAATTTTAAAGCGCAATTCTTAACTTTTAGAACGGAAAATGTAAGTTTTTTTTTCAATAAGGGGCGAACCGGGGAAGATGTCCGCAAGTTAAGCGGCTAACGCGATTACCGCAGAGTGAATATCACGAGAAAAAGTTTCTTGAACAAGGGAAGTTGTTGAACACACTCGCGATAACGACACTTCTGATACTGTAGCAATTATTAGTATAATTGTGCTCGACTGCCGTTCTATTCACTCCGTTTAGCATATTATTTCCTCTTATATTTCTGGAAGACTTTATTCTTTGAGTTTCAGAACGAAATTCAGCGTCTTCTGCTTTTGTAACTTTAGGTATTTGTGTTTCTTTATACAAAGAACAAAAATCGCTCATTCTTTTTTGCTTTTCAGTTGGCTCCAGTTTAAAACTAGTTTAGTTTTAAGCACATAAGTTTTATATGAATCGTTGTGACTCATCTCCTGATAAATTATTTAAAAGTTGCCATAAAAAGGTAGGTAAAATAAATTGGATCGGACGTATCAGCGAGACGTCTAGTTACATTTAATGATACGGTAAGTTGTAAAATATCAGACCACTTTACTATAGGAACACGAAAACAGGTCTCGACTTAGATCAGTAACCGGTTGCAGCTCAGCGGAATAAAAGTTGTTAAAGGTCACTGCCGATAATACGAATGGCAACGCAGAATTGAAAACTTCCAACGAACGAGATTAAACTGAAGCACTTTGCGACAGAGTGGAAAATCGATCGGATAACAAATGAGATAATACATAATATTATACATTTTAATATAATAAATGCGAATGTATGGCTGTCACTCTTTAACCACTGAAGTGGTAAGATTTTAGCATAGAGGTAAGAAAGGTAGAGGTAAGAGGTTGAGGTAAGAGAGAGAGGCAAGAAGATAATTTGAGTCCCGAAAAAAGACAAAGAGTTTTTATTGCGACAAAATGTATAATTTCCGTATGATAAATAAATTATAGTGCAAACGAAGTCACGGGTAAGTGATAACATCTAGACCATTATAAAATAAAGAAAACAAACACGAAAAACATACACTTGTAAATCGCAATGTCTGCGATATCACAAGGTTTAATAAAGATTTTAACTGAGCGCTCTCGACGTTACTGGAACATAAAAAATGACAGTCTCAGCAGGGCGTATAAGCGAATTAATTACGCCATAAACCGAGACAGCTGATAAGAGAGGAGTCATAAAGTGAAATAACTCGAAGCAAGGAGAAATTCTAGTTTTAAGAAATTTCTTTTTCGAAAGTAAAGAGGACGGTCGTCCTGTGGCCGGTCGTAAAGTTTACGGTCGGGACGATGGCGCAGAATTAAATGTAAATGGACGATTAGCGATTATTGTTCGTCTGTGCTAATTACGAGATACAACAGCTAAAACATCGTGAGGATTGAGGATATATTTGTCAATGTCCCTATCGTTTACTTTAATTTACAACGGAGTAAATATAAATAAGTCATGTTGTAAAACGAGATTAGCAAAAAAGCCGCCTCCGTAGGCAGCGCTTACGAGTTTTTTAAGAAACCAACTTTGGAATATAAGTAGGTAATTTATTTAAAACGAACATCCATTACTTAGCTTACAAAATTATTTGCATGTTCAAGAAGTTTGTGACTGTGTAAAATGAGTCAAGTAAATCATTTGGGTTGTTACGACTCGCGACAAAAATCACATTTATTTCATAAGAACAATTTAAAACGAAAAAGTAAACTAATTTGAACTTGTCACAAAATAAAACATTCTCATGACAGTTTATACTGTGGACAACCTTCCAACTCCGTGGGGTGGCGGACATTTTATTTCTAAAGTTTAAAATAACTTTAATGACAGTACAAAAGTCGAGCCGCAAGTTTTGATAGAGATTTTATTATCGAAATTACTGTCGGACCGATATAGTCACGTACTGTTGGCGATTATTCTCGAAGCGTTTTGCAAAACTCTCGGGTCTCACAGACAAACCAATAATTATAGTTCCCGCTGCAAATGACAGTGAGGACCCTACCTTCGAACCTCTTAGAATCCGACCCGCTAGCTACAACATCCTAGACAGTTTGCTATCTAGACGCTATCTAGGCTTCGTATCGAGCTGCGTCAACAATACGAACACCGGACACGACACAATAGTAAACTGTCGTCTAGTTACATGGGCACATGTCAGCAAGTTTATACCGAAAGGATACATTCTCTACTCTGAAGGGCAAAATAATTGTTCTCTGCTTTCAAAAATAACAAATTTTGTGGTTTCACAAGTCAAAACATTATTTCAAGAACTGATAAATCTGGAATTTACCAACCGAGTCAACACAAAGTTCTGAAGAAATCAATATAGCACGTCTGATTATCGAGCCCAAGTAAACGTTTGACCTAATAAATTCAGCTTAAGAGTGATTTAGTTCCGCGAGCTGGCCACTAAAATAAATTAAGCTTACTTTCGTTACGATATAGCTAAGTTATTACACCAAATGGAACATATAATTTTGTAATTTTATCCGCTCCTGTCACAATATAAACCGAGGGAGTAATATCGAACATGCTTAGGGTGAGCTGAGCTCGGTCAACCACCTGATCAAGTCTTTAATCCCCCGAGAGATATCTGTTATGAAAACCTCGCCGAGTCCTCTAATGATCGATTATTGAGTTAGCTTTGATTAGATTTGACAGTTTTGGTATTAGTGGCATTGCAAGTTAATGGTGATGATAACATTGTAGCATCTCAATCTCAATACATGACATATTATGAGATTAATTAAACAAGATCACTAAAGTGTATAATATTGTGAAAGACGAAAGAACCCTAGATGTTTCCGTAGAGTTTCCTTCGCTGCCTAGTCAGCTGCGTGTTGAAAAGGCAGATGCATTCATAACCTGACATAAAATTGTTATTTAATATTTACAGCCATTAGCGCCATATAGTTTAATTCCCGCTCATTAGCGACATTCACATTACAAAATAAATTATAATGAAGCGTCTGATTTTATGATACTGCACCTACTGTAATACCTTCATTAGCGTCAATGCTGTAAGTATATTATTACGCCTCTAACGAGCACCGAGAGGTATACCGATTGGGTTTTAACTTTTAGTTAATCTTTGCTGCACGATAATTATGAGGTCCAATGAATGATATTTTGTGTACAAATTAATACGCAGCAGCGAATATATCGCTTCTGGGAATAGTGAAATGTTTAGAGTGGATTGATAATGGTTTCGCTATATTGTTTACCGTCGATTAATTAATATGTACAATTAGTTTCGGTCGCTGATTCGGAGCGTTCATTGTCTAGCTCCTGTTCCTTTCCATCGGTTCGTTCGAATGCAAACAGAACTCCGGAGCTATCTTTAATGAAATTAAAAAGTTTCCGACGAACATCGTCCGATAAAACAAAATAGCGATGTAGATGAATAAATAATATTTGAACATTCCGAGCGTAAATTGTTTTCAGCCAGTCCGAATTAATAAAACTGCAGCGGTATTCCTCGGACGCTGGAAGAATTTTAACACCGATCGCCACCGTACCCCGTTCCAATAATACAGATTTATAGGAGTTCGCGAAAACAGCGCGGATGGCTTAAACATACGAATTCCAGCTTAATTTGGTAAAATCCCGCGTGTTTACAATCAGCCGGCGAGCTAGAGCCGGATTGAAAGATATATGGCTCAGTTTCGGTGTTTCGCAGAAGTTGGCCAGAGATGTTCGGTTCGGCGTCACCGTACCGGATTTATTGCTAGACGGACTTTGTTTTCACATGTCATGAGGTCGCATTTTAAAAGTTTATGCTCCGCGAGAATTTACTGTAATACACTTAGAGCGGAACTTTATTCTGGCTGACGTAACTGATACTCACAAGGATGCATTGGCGCGTGGATGACGTTGGGGTATAGATGCGAAATAGCATTAAAAACGATAAGTTAAAATTCGTTCAGCTGTCTCCTTAGATGGCTTTAGTTTTAATTTAGGTCAAAAAACCTTGTAGGTCTGTATTGCAAATATACTACTTGGAGTCTTGGCTTTTGTAGAAACAGTACCTATGCGTATGTTGCAATCGCATCCGACTCGGACGGTACTCGCCGTAAGAACCATAAATCATAAAGATTAAGACAACATAAGTCTCAATCGAGCACATTACAATATGAAATAAACATCCGAGTAATGCACGAAGGTAATTCTTGTGCAACCGACTCCATTCTCCAGCATAATAGCACCATTTAAACACCACCCACAAGTGTAGAACAAATTGCGTTTGCCGACACGGCCGTGTATTTTACAATCAAACCTTGATTTCCAGTGCTGCCAAGAGCGCATTAGGGTACATAAATTTGCTTACTTAAACGATAAACTTGAGGAAAGGATTCACACGAAATTGATTCTGAAAGCGGGTAGTTGTGAACATAATTTATTGTCTGGGAGCGTCGACTATTTGTTTTACCCTTTAGCTTCCATTCCGAAAGCTCCGTCATTTTTGACGTTGATTTGGAAATTGTTTCAATTTGAAGCATACGTGTTTTTCCTTTTGGGGCTTTATCTTTAGAATAAATTAATTCAATAATTTGATCAATTTTTACATCCTATAAAGACGTCTTCTTTTATCGATTATTAAGACGTATACTATTGGGTTTTTGATACACAACATCTTAAAAATATTTCAGTAAATAATTTTCTAGAAACTAGTTTCCATTGTGAAGTCTTCCATCAAGCTTCCGAACCTAATGAGTAAGATTAGTGGGACAACATTAAAAAGCAATTACGCCAACTATCCTTTTAGAACCAATCTTATCCCTATCCAGAACGCTATCAGTAGCTACTAATGTTGCAATAGCTACTCTGATAACAGCCCAATAAAATTCAAATTTAATTGCAGCACTGTTAGATTTTATCAGGTCTCAAGAGGGCTAGGAAGTTAGGAATTCTACAAACACAGGGTTTGGTGCACTCGTAATGGTTATGGCAGACAGACACGAAGAAAAAGTTGCCTTTTCCAAGGAAGTGTTTGTACCTAAATTAAAAGAGTTCGGGCTAATGCTGGCCATGATAAATGGAACTTGGCACTCTGTTCCTTGTACAGAAAATCATATTTCGAACACGTTAATGTCTGTATTGTTCTTTTATTTTAGTTTACTGATTGTCCAATGAATTTAAATTGTATTCTTTCTGGACGTTTATTTTTATATTCCTACCTATTTGTTATTATTGTTTATTACTTTGTTTTGAATATTGTGTAGTTCGTAATAAAGTTATATTCTAATTTCTATAGTAAGTTTGGGCATTATCATTATGTATTATATTCTACTTTATGTGGCTTTAGTGTTTTATTTTACAGTTCACTAGTGCAGCGGTTTCCGAATGGTGTTCCGCGGAACCCTGGGGTTCCGTGGAAAGGCCGCCAGGGTTCGGTAAAAAATTACAGGTTGGCAACTAAGTAATTGCGGATTTTTTAAGAAATTCAAAGGCAACTTTTTCATGGAATTAAATAACTTTATTCTGTAATGTATTGACCATTTTGATCAATGGCCTTTGCCATCTTTCAGACAGCATCATAACCGTTTATAAAACTTCTGGTTTTTATTAGCAAAAAACTGAATCGGGTACGATTTGATAATCATCATTATTGAAATTTTTACCCACTTACCATTCAAAGAATTTTGTAAAGGCCGAAACAAAAAGTAATCAGACGGTGCAAGGTCAGGAGTCAGGACTAGGTATATGGTGGATGTGGCAAAACATCCCAACCAAGCTTCAATAATTTTTGCCGAGTGACCTTCGATCACTAATATACCGAGTGACCAAATAATATGGAATAGATAAAGATAGGTCCATATTTAGGTGTAAAAATTATGAAATATGGATCTATCTTTGCAGCTTTGACTGGAGGAAAACCTTTGGGTGGTTCTGTAGTGGACACATTTACCAATTATCATCCTGCCGAACCCTAATCCTGTGGTTTCCGTAACGTTTTTCCGTGTCGACGATTACACAAAATCAACAATAGACACAATTACAATGTACATGCAAATGTATAACAATACAATTAAAATCGTAATTAATTTCATTACAATACAATAATCATTATAATTAATCATTTCCTTGGTGGTTTTGTATGGGCTGCGTAATAAGGGTCAATTACTGTCGCGAATCGCGCGAACTTGTAGGTAAAAAAGGTAAACAACGGTATTCATATATAATTATAGGAGGGTAGTTGTAATATTCTCTGTAGTGTATGTGCAGTGTATCTACATATAAAGTAGATACTACATTGTCTCATGCACACCAGTAGTGGGGGCAGTCTATATAAGTCGTTGTCAAGTAGTCACAGGGTTCAGTTGTATAGTGGCAGTGACAGTGAATAGACGTGCGCTCCGCAAGTGGTACTGGGTGTGTTGGTGAGCCAGTGTTCCGAGGATTCCACAGGTATCTTGAACGTTATTATTTAGGCTGTGTGTTCAGTTCATCGAGGATATCCAACGCCTCGAAACTGTTATGTACAATAATATTATAATCGTCTTATGTAACATGTTGATACTGTATTTATATTGCGAACAATGAGTCGATTCGTTTAGTTATCTTATTATACGAGGTGTTGTAGTAGTTTGTGGCCGGTTGGTCACATCTAGTGTTTACTGCCTACTGCTGAGTGGGTTTGATTTAGACCTTAGCTATAGAAGGCTCGGTTGAGCCGTGTAGTAGTTTGTGGCCGGTTGGTCACATCCAGTGATTACTGCCTACTGCTGAGTGGGTTTGATTTAGACCTTAGCTATAGAAGGCTCGGTTGAGCCGTGTGGTAGTTTGTGGCCGGTTGGTCACATCCAGTGATTACTGCCTACTGTTGAGTGGGTTTGATTTAGACCTTAGCTATAGAACGCTCGGTTGGGCCGTGTGGTAAGGGGTCGCTGTAAGGGGTGGTTGGAGGCGACTGCACAGTATAGTATAGTATAGAAACCGTGTTCATTGTTTGTGGTGATTACCAGATGGACACGTGTGTATAGTTTAGTTGGCAGCCTACGCGGTCATTGACCTGCTAGGCCATCACGATATAGAATGCCATAGTCTAGTGCGGACTAGCCGCATAGGTGAAATTGTCACGTGTGCTCACACAGGTGGACGCAGCAGAGTTATTAATATAGTTATAGTTTTCGCCTCCACTGAGGTGGTTGCGACATGGTGGAGGTGCTGGGATCGAACCCGGCTCGGAACCGGCCGAAGGTAGTGTGAAAATAATTTTCACTTAGAATTTTAGAGGTAGTTTGACAGAGCCAGCCAAAGCTTGGTAATTTCGAAGCAGAGGGAAACAAAATTTGGAAAATGATGGATTGGGGGCGTTATTTGTGTTTGGAACCTAATATCATGGGCTAATTTTGTTTTCCCTTAAAGTTAAATTTTAATTTCCGAGAATAATAACAAAATCAAAATTTAGTTTAATAACATTTGAAAAATTAGATATGGCTGGAGGTTTGGTACAAAACTTGAAATAACATTAACGAGCACTATTGAAACGGAAGTGCCTTCCTAAACTAGTTGTCCCGGCAAACGTTCTGTTGCCATTTAAAGTATTTGAAGTTGTAACGTATTTCTTTGTTTGTAAAGAATGTTATTTTGTTGAAGTGACTAGATAACTATGTGGCGCGGGACGCCGTTGCGGCGGCGCGGGGCGCGGCGTCGAGCTGTCCCTTTGCGAAATGCACAGGCAATGGTCGCCGTCGGTCTCGAGTTGAAGTTCGTAATTTATTGTTTACTATCGCTTGTTCAACAAATGCAATATAAAAATATGGAGACAGTAGCGGATTCTTAGACCTGCTAAATATGCATAAAATGGCGCTGGTTTCGTTGATTTGCTACAGTGGGCTTGCTTATGTTGCCATAGCAAATACATTGTGTAGCAGTGAACCACACACTATAGTGGGAATTGTTTATAGAATAACATGCTGTAATTTTTCTGTGTACGAGGAGGGTATATTGTGGAGGATAGGAAGTGACAAGGCCTGAATATTGGTGTGGCAGCTGTAAAGTGGGTGCCTGATAGTTGGCTGGTGTTGATGAGCCTGATTTTCTCATCACACTGCGCTCAGTGTCTCTTGAGTCTATATTAACGCCTTCACAGACGCCAAATTCACTATGATATAATACGATCTTTTAGTAACCGATAACCGATAGTGTTGATGATGGATGGACGGCGGCGTCCTGTTGTCTAGCGTAGCCGTTACGAGTGTATACGCTCGGTGTTGCTATCATCGCACTCTTTAATTTACTTTATTGAAATTAATTAATTTAATAATTTTTAATTAGGTACTAAAATATTATTGCATAATCCTAATGAATTTAATCTGCTCAAGTCAGTAAAGTGGCATATATAAACTTTGTAATGAAATTATCATGTCATATTATTATTGTGAGATTGATGATTTTGCTCTTCTTTACCAAATGTCTCGTCATAGCGGGAGAGCTCATGGTTCATATGTATTATTGTGTGGTAACAAAGTGGAAATAAAATTGCTTCCTATCGAAAATGAGAAGTTTAGAGGTAATTTGGTGGGGGCCGGATGGTACCTGCTGATTATAAGACGAGGTTTAGTTAAAATAAAGATACCAAAAAATGTTTAGAGGTCGTTGGATAGACAAACGATACCTGCTGATTAAATACGTAGTTGGGTTAAAATAAAGATACCTACAAATGGTTAGAGGGTTTAAAGGTAAATTAAGATGAAGTTTGGTTAAAATTCAAACGGGTACCGTTGCTAATAGTTGAAAAGATTGGTCGGCTATAGTTCCAATGTATAAAGTCTACGCTAGTAAAATAAAACGAGGGCTGAAATCGTGTGTCACTGCTGCTACTCGTGAGACCCTCGCAAAAGTAAATGGGCAAAAAGAGGCCTATTATAGTTGACCTGGCAGAGCAGTGGATGGCAAAGTTCGAGTGCTGTAGCCTGTAGGGCAATTATTAGATGATTACTTTTATCCTAAAAGGCCGTGTGGTTTAGAATAATCTATTGAATGAAAAGAGGAAAAATGGTCTTGGCAACTATGTTACTTATAATAAAATAATTTCAGAAGTCAGTTTAGAAACAATAAATTGCCAGCTTTAAAAGATTAGCTCCCAAAGAACGTTCAACGTCGAGACGTTGAACAAAAATTATTGTTACCACAAAAACTAACATTCATCCAATATATTTGAACTTTGAAATATGAATGTATTGGCTATTTTTGCATTGTCAACCAGTAAATATGGTTATTGATATCGGCAGCGAGAATAATAATGTTATTATTAATGATAAAAAATTAAGACTTCTGAATTAGTAGAAAATAGTTTTACCAAATTATTAGTAGTTCTACCAAATTGTATAAACTTCTATGAAGCTGTTAACCCTAATATTTGTTTTGATGATATTTAGTACTTTCGAACTACCGACATTAAGGCACCTAATAATGAATTATTTTAGAATTGGGCGTGCATTTCGTTGATAATAATACCATAATATTGAAGTGGAATAAGTGCATAGAAAGTGGTGTTCATTGTGTTGTGTTTTCATTAATATTAAAACTCGTGAATGAACCCGAAGATCTTCAACACAACAGATTAGAATTTAGATTTCAATTTCAAAGTTATTGCAAATGTTATTGGAGCATAATTAGATATGACGTACAATGTATATAATTGTGTTGTCTATGATTGAAGCTACCAATTTAGGTATGTAACTAATAAGTACAATAGTGTCCGTTTAAAAACCGAGTTGCGGGTCCGGACAAAGGTCAATGGCCTATATTATACCCATAGTAGTTTTAAGCAATTAAAACTATTTCTGAAAGCGAAATTGTTAAAAAAAACCGGTACAAAATTTACTTGGCCAGGATATTCCAGTGAGAGTGGAAGTGTTGAGATTAGAATTCCATGAAAGATGGATTCGAAGGTAATTTTCCTAAAATTATAAATGTTTAAATTCCGGTCCTCGTAAACCGGTCTCTCGAACGTGTTACAGAGTCCTCAATAATGATTAAATAAATGAGTCAATGGAATTGGATGTTATTGGGGTAGGAATTAGGATTACTCCCTTGGTTTCGACACTCAAGGGGGAATTAGAATATGTGTAGATATATAGGGCAAGCTAAAGCCAACATCAAAGAAAACACCCGTTACCAACTATAGAAAAACTTCTTCTATAAAATTAATAAATGCAAGAAGTTTCGTGAAACTTGACCTAAAAATAGTTTTACTTAAATTGTGAAAAAAGAGTGAGCAAAGAGTGAGAAAAAATAATGTTGTTGATATGAAGATCTTATCAACAGCTAATTAAACTTTATTATTCCGCTATAACGATGGAGTGTTATAAAATTAAATTCACCTTAAAAAAAGTTTAGTAGCATAGTAGTTGACATAATATTAAGTAACAGCTTTTATATTTTGTAATCAAGGTTACGTATTTTTGGTACAACTTCCAAAAGACTATGGCAAGGTTGAAGTGCAGAGTCGCTAAATATAAAAGCTTTGTATCAGTGTAATTGAGAAATTTTATTGGCGAAATGATTTGGTGAAGTAGTTCACCTCTTTTAGTTGCGCGGGAGTGTCCGGCGGAATTGTTTTATAGGTGTCAGCTGTTTAGAGATAAGTTGTCATCAATTTAATATATAATGATTGATATTATGGAGCTTGGTGAAATGGACTCTGAAATAAAAGATAATATATTATTAAACAAGAGAGGAAGTGATGGTTTGAAAGCGGTTAACTTGTGATTGATTGCAAATTGTATTGCATATTTTCAGTTTTGATATCTTGGCTCATTTGGTTTAATTTGTATACGCCTATACAATGGAATCCCAGAGGGCGTTTGTGTGCTTAGGCTTACTATAAGGTAGTTTCTTTTCTCAATGATAGCACATCTTGGAGGGAATAGGCTGGCAAACCATAGGCCGCTTCTATATAGATGTGCCACATTTCTCCACACTATGTGTGATTTAGCTTATGCTGTTGTTGTAGTTTTCCACCTTTTTGGTAGAGGTGGCCCGGTGGCCCGGTAAAGTAAAAAGTTTCTTACGCCGGTTCTTCTCGCCGGGTTGGTTTCCGGACCGGTGGTGGGCCTCATGTAGACAACGTTCTAAAATGTTAACTTTGTAAAAAAAGTTAGTAGTAATTGTGTAATAAAAATATATATATAATATATATTTTGTGAAATGTAGATATGGTGTGTTGATGGATAAAGATGGCCGCTTACTACCAATCAGGACAAGGCAAGATGGTCGCCAGAATTGAGAGCTGGCGCCTGGCGCTCACTTGCTCTCTAGAGCCGCAGCCGAGAGTAGAGTGTGCAGAGATACAGTGTTCTGTGTTTGATTTGCTCCTTCAGCGACAATGTACCAATGGTACAGGTCATAAGCGAAGTTTTATATAAAAGTTTTGTATTAATTAGAGTCAGGATACCTATTTCATAGCTTGTATTTTCTTTGCGGTGGGGAGTGTCGCGAATCGCGCGAACTTGTAGGTAAAAAAGGTAAACAACGGTATTCATATATAATTATAGGAGGGTAGTTGTAATATTCTCTGTAGTGTATGTGCAGTGTATCTACATATAAAGTAGATACTACATTGTCTCATGCACACCAGTAGTGGGGGCAGTCTATATAAGTCGTTGTCAAGTAGTCACAGGGTTCAGTTGTATAGTGGCAGTGACAGTGAATAGACGTGCGCTCCGCAAGTGGTACTGGGTGTGTTGGTGAGCCAGTGTTCCGAGGATTCCACAGGTATCTTGAACGTTATTATTTAGGCTGTGTGTTCAGTTCATCGAGGATATCCAACGCCTCGAAACTGTTATGTACAATAATATTATAATCGTCTTATGTAACATGTTGATACTGTATTTATATTGCGAACAATGAGTCGATTCGTTTAGTTATCTTATTATACGAGGTGTTGTAGTAGTTTGTGGCCGGTTGGTCACATCTAGTGTTTACTGCCTACTGCTGAGTGGGTTTGATTTAGACCTTAGCTATAGAAGGCTCGGTTGAGCCGTGTGGTAGTTTGTGGCCGGTTGGTCACATCCAGTGATTACTGCCTACTGCTGAGTGGGTTTGATTTAGACCTTAGCTATAGAAGGCTCGGTTGAGCCGTGTGGTAGTTTGTGGCCGGTTGGTCACATCCAGTGATTACTGCCTACTGTTGAGTGGGTTTGATTTAGACCTTAGCTATAGAACGCTCGGTTGGGCCGTGTGGTAAGGGGTCGCTGTAAGGGGTGGTTGGAGGCGACTGCACAGTATAGTATAGTATAGAAACCGTGTTCATTGTTTGTGGTGATTACCAGATGGACACGTGTGTATAGTTTAGTTGGCAGCCTACGCGGTCATTGACCTGCTAGGCCATCACGATATAGAATGCCATAGTCTAGTGCGGACTAGCCGCATAGGTGAAATTGTCACGTGTGCTCACACAGGTGGACGCAGCAGAGTTATTAATATAGTTATAGTTTTCGCCTCCACTGAGGTGGTTGCGACAATTACCTTGTGATCAGCTGAACCCACGCCCACTTCACTAAAACCGCCTTCTAGAAAAAATTATGTTATAGTTAAGAAGGTGTCAAAGTTCACAGTTTGACACTGCAAAATATTCAGATGTGTCAACCCTTAGTACAGTCTACAGATATGGTCAACCTTCGGCACCTAAGAAAATATCAAAAGTAGCAAAGAAACTGATGGTCAAATGACGCAGGGCAGATGTATCGAACCTTTGGCACATGAAATCTCAAAATCAAACGCGAGCTGCTGATGGTCAAATGACAGCTAAACACCCCGTGCAGAGGTGACCAATCTTTGGCACATAAGAGAATCTCAAATGAACTGATGGTCAAATGACAGCTAAACCCCCAGTGCAGATTGCAGAGGTGACCAACCTTTGGCACATAAGAAAATCTAAAATGTAGCAATAGTACTGATGGTCAAATGACAGCTAAACGCCCAGTGCAGAGATAACCAACCTTTGGCACATAAGGAAATCTCAAAAGTAGCAAAAGTACTGATGGTCAAATGACAGCTAAAACCTAGTGCAGAGGTGACGAACCTTTGGCGCACATGCGACACGCGACAGATATTACAGGCACGCTAGCGCCCGGTGCCATAATTAAATTTACATACAACTTAACGATCGTTTAACTTAATTACGCTTAAACGCCGGTTAACGAAATATAAGAGAGATTAACCCGGGCAAAGGCATATAAAATTAATTTGAATAACGTAATGTAACGTAATACGTATGATGCTAAGATAATTAGGTTTAGCATAAGCTGAGTTCAAGGCTTCTAAAATTCATTTTAATTTTGCACTCTCTCGTAGTACCCATACCCATCGAAATACAATACAGCATAGAATGATAACCCTATAGCCTAGTAAACGAATGCTCGAAATGGGGGTGTGCTTGGAAAAGTCGAAAGCAGAAATTATGACTACACCACTTTATTGTTATATTGTACTACATAAGAACAGCTAATAAAATTCTCTACAACTTTGTCCTTTACAGTTTGTATCTATCTCCTATCGTTGCCTACCTATGAGCTTCTAAAATTGGTCGATTTTCAAATACACACATCAATACGAGCTAAGGATATTTGTATTTTCTGAAATATCACGAATTTTTGAAGACAGTAAATAGATAAATAAAAGCTTATTTTATGGTCTTTAATAAAACATAAAAAACTTTTCTGGATTTTTTGTCTTTATGAAAAATCATTGATTTTTCAATGGCCATAGAACTTTCGTATGTAACCAACAAATCATTACTTCGTTTTATAAAACTGAAAATTTCATTCTAATGAGAAAAAATCTTCAACATTTTTATTGCCAATGGTCAAGTTAATAATAATGAATCCTAATCTATGGTTAGTGCAGACTTTTTTCACCTAAAAATACATTTTTTGAGTCTTTCTGCGGTATGAGGTTCAAAATTCTTTGTAATTGTAAGTAATAATTTTTCCTGCTATCTAAGTTACTAAAAAATCTTTTAAATGTCTGTTCTAGTCACAATAGACCGAATTTATGCCAGAACAGCCTGTAGACCAGTTCAAAACCAGAATAATGTGGTTAAATCAGCCAAAAATTATGCCGATGCGATTTAAAACTATAATGCTCCACAGATTTTACACCACCTTGGTGTAAAATCTGTGGAGTCACTTTTTGACCGACTCACTCTTCCATTATATTGTACATCAATCCGCGAGAGTAGCGATAAAAAAAGTAAAAATCGGCGGGGAATGACCGGAGATTATTTCCTAGTAAACACAAGCGAGGTCACACACACACACACACACGGACTAAAAATACAAGATGACATTGAAATGTTAATGCACCCGCCGCGGTACGCCGCGAAACGATTTATCAACATTACTCGATTTAAATTATTCGATTATTATTGTTTTAGAACACTTCCGTACTTAGGCATTTGATTCGAGAACGAAGTTAGAAAAATTGTATTTATAGCGCCATGACATTTTGCGATGCTTTATGTCTAATACCATACATAGACCATAGTACCATGGGGAGTCCGGAGTTGAAGGACCTACGTTAATTGGTCGGATTATGTCAACTTTTTAAGTCGTCACCTGCCAGCTGGGTTTCACAAAACGCCACCAAAATACGGTCCGCATCTGCCTATGAATCACCTTCCCTGATAGTACATAAATATTTTGTCGAATGCAAGTTGTCCAAGTGTTCTGTTTGTGACTTCTATCTAGGAGCCAAGGGAGGAATTTTTCAAGTGGGACGGACGTATAGGAAAAGGAGTAATCAACTTTTTTTTTTTTTTACAAGTTGTTGATACTTTTCACTTTATCTAGGTTATTATTAGACTTGTGTATCCTCTGATAAAGCAAATAGATTTTATCATTTAGTATTGATCGCGTGACGGAAAACACTTTATACTAATACAGACTATTTTGCCATAAGTGTAATGTAAATTATTTGTTTTGAAATTGTTTTATTTTTTTGCCTGTAATACTAATGTTTTCTATGCTGTTAATTGTAATTTGTACTGTAGTAGGTCCTTCTTCTTCTACTATTTCTACAGTATTTGCCATTTAAAATTGCATTTAAATCTATTTTAATTAGAAATTTAAATACAAAGATTTTAATTTTACATTATATTATTTTTTTATTATTTCCTGTTACCAGTAAATACAGTGTTAATTTAATAACTAATATAAATTAATTAAGAATTTACTTTGAAATTCTTTGTAATAAAAGTAAAACATTTGCAGAAATTCTTACATTAGAGTACATATTATGCAATTTAGAGAATTTAAAAAAACAATAAAAATATGGGGTGAAAGCTGAATGGTTGAACCAGAGTTATACTTTGATTTGTAACTTATTATTGTCTAAAATAAATAATTTCAGGCACATCTGTTTCATAATTTTTTAGATATTTATTTATGTACCTGCTTCATGTCAGTACTAATTTTTAAATCCTAATATAAAAATCTTTAACTAACTACAAAAATTACAAGGTATAGAACGTAATTTACGTAATGTATATTTACAGAAGATTACCGAAACACCATCTTTCCATATTAAGGCTTATCCAGGTATTAATAGTCGATCACAGCATTGCCCTAATGAAGCTGTTCAGCATAATTGCCTTATAAATGTAATTTTGTATTTGTTTATTTTTAAAATTCGTAAGTCCCACTAAAACTCGAGAACGGCTGAACCTATTTAGCTGATTTTAATCATGAAATATTCGTGGAAGTCCAGGAAAAGTTTATTTTACTAGCAAGGTAGTGATACGAAGTTCACCAGGTCTAGTTGCGCAATAATAATTATTACAGTTACACTACTATGCGTTAGATAACATTTTATAGCTCCGCACCCTTTTTAATTTCCAGTAAAATTACCATAACTGAACCCGACGTAACTAGGCTTATAAAAAAGAAATTATAAAATAAAAGAATGAAGATCAAGCTATCTTTGGCTGTACAAGTCCAATTATTTTGAATAACGTCTCACTTACATTAATAATAATAATTGTTCTAAAGAAGTACTGTAAGAATTATTGAAGACTGGTGCAAGTTGCAACTATCCGGCTTTTACCTACAAAAAAATCAAAAATATTTTTGTTTATCAAGTATTATATAAAGAGGGTAACAAACTAATCAATTTAAAATTCTTGAGAAATTTTACGGGTTTTTTAATTGTTTGTGTTGCTTTTATTTACCTTTAAATTTTGTTTATAGTTTTTAATGTCAAGTACTCGGCGTTTGTACAAATTACTTCTTTATTTCTGAGTATAATATTTGCAAATTATATTCATCATAAAGCGAAATATTTAACGACCCAACATTTAATTTTATTTTATTTTCAAAGATTTTTTACAAGAACCTCTCTATATATTTATAACCAAACATATTGGAATCAAAAATTGTTTTTAGCGAAAAATCTTGAAATTTTATTAGAAAACGCACAATATTAATAAATAATAAGTATTAATTTTAATTTAAAAATATAATTTTGAACGTTGATTATTTTTTATTATTATTCGGTATACCTACTATGTAACATGTATAAATGTTTGTTGTTCTAACTTCTAATCATAGACGAATGCTTCTAATGATGAAATAGAAATAATACTTTTCGAAAAACATAGTAATTCAGATTATTTCACAATTTTTAAAACAAAAATAAAGCAGTAACAACTACCACAGCTTTTTAAAATATTTTTTATGTAGTGTGATCAAAGTTAGATTAACATTTTTCATTTATTTTCAAAGTTTAAAAATCTAGTTTTCACGGAAACTCATAAGTTTATTTCATAAACACTCAACTCACGCACTATAAATAAATCTAGTTTCGTGAGAAAACCTAATTTTCTGTCTAGATTTTTACGTAAAATCGAGATATATTTTTATTTTTTGTTGCAAGTACAATTTATATTTTTTAGTAAATAGTAGGTAGTAGGTATCAAGTCAGTAATTATAAATTCTGACAACACTTATATTTTAGTGTAATTTTATTTTAATCGTTGTTGGCTTGTAGCATGATTTAATTACATTTAGTTTAAAAATTAGATAAGGATAAATAAATAAATTGACTGTTGACACACATTACGTTAATTATGTCATTAGAGTAACGAATAACGATATGAAAATTGTTAATTTAGTTTGAGTGTGTAAAATAAGTTTATTTACAAAAAAAAAATCTTTATGCGTATTTAAATATCTATCTTATCAAAGTTTGTAATTCTTTTCTGTAAAAAATATTTTAAAATTGCAATAAAAAATATTTTGTTATGGTCGTGTTTGTTATCGGGAAAAACATGTTTACGGAATTTTATAAATGCGTTTTAGAATTTTTGACGAAGATAAAATCTATTACGCACCTTTTTAGATTTTTTACACCACGTAGGCACGCAATTTTTCTGCATGTTTGCAATTTTGTTGAGTTTTTATTTTAGAGTGCTTCGTCTTATTAATTTTGACTTACGATTTTTGAGTTGATATTAATTCTCTTAATTACAATTTTCGTTAATTAATATTATGAATTCTATTTCAAATAAATTATACTTTTGAATAATTTATTTTCATATATTATTATTTTGAATAGTTAATTTAAGGTCAGTGGACAGTGCTTATTATTTTTTAAAGTATTAAGAGGGTAAACTTTTTTTTTTTATTTCGAACTGTCACAAGAATTTTGCAATGTGAAATTTTTGGACACGAATTTTGCGTGCATACAATTCCCAATATTTTTTATTTTAGTTTACGAGTATTTCAAATTTTTTATCTGACCCCAATTTTTTGTTGGAAATTGGAATGTTTTTGCCTTTTTAATTTGTCGTTCAATTTTTTTTCGGGATTTTTTTATCCTACGGCCCTATTCGGGACCTACCTGAGTTGCATCCGTATAGGGGGTGGAGGAGTTCTTGTCGACGAGCTGAGACCCGAACACCACCCCGCTGACGGTCGGCGTCAGGGACCGCACATCCGAAATCTGCTGCGGGACCATCTTGCGAAAAAAAAATCCCTCCCGGAAAAAAAATAAAACACAAACACAGTTCACCTAATACACTACACTATCGGCCGGCTTCGCCGAAATCCCAGTACATGGACACTACTATGTGCGAAAGATGCCCATAAGTCATAATTTCAACGAACACGGCTGTCGCGTCGTGATTCGCGCATTGCGGCTACGTGTGCACTCCGCGAGAGCTGGGCACCTACTGGCGCGCGGCAGGCCGTGCTGTCAATATGCCGCTCAGCTGTTCGCCCCGCCGCCCGCCCCTCACCCCGCGCCGCTGCCCCGCTCCCCGCGCGCTTTTTATCAACATCGTATGCACGCGTATGTATCCTTCCTAGAGCGTATTTACATACAGGTTGGCGCAGACCACTGTTGTTACTCGCAACTTGCAAGTGTTTACATTAGTAATTATTATTAAGTCACCAATGACAATATTATGACACTGAATTCTGAAACTATGACACTGTGACACTATGACACTATGTCACAATGACACTATGACACTATGGCACTAAGTCACAATGACACTATGACATTATGACACCATGACGCTAGGACTAATATTGACAAATTTTGACACTAATATTATAAAGGCGAAAGTTTTTGTGCTGTTTGTAACTTCTTCACTTATAAACGGCTGGAGTGATTCATGATTGTAATAAAATTTGGCATGGAGTTATTTGATACCCTTGAATCTGGATTAGCACATCCTACTTTTAACTGCGCGAAAATTCTCTCAGAAACTGCAGGGCGCAGCTAGTAAAAATATTATTCAATACAAAGAGTCTGAGTGTGATAATTATTTTGAAAGACCATTTTTACTAATCCAAAGGGAGCCAAAGTCGTGTTACGTGTAGGTACTTATGAAGATATTTTAATAGAAGGGATAGCTAAGTACGTGTTAATTAATTTCTTATAATGTATTACTTCTATGTGTATTACATAATACATTATGCAGACTGAGGACTGTAATTTAAGTGTTTACATAGTAACTATTAGTAACCATGCATTTACTATTTAGTGATCGGTGAATTCTTGTGAATGTTTCAATTCCTTTTGATGCAGATGTATGTAAATAAAACTCGGTAAGTATTTGTATTTGTGGCAGTTTTGCTAGCACAAGACTAGTTAGTACTACTAGCACAGAATATATATTAGTAATACCAACTACTAGTTAGTAAGACTATTATCAAATCGCTGAATTCTGTCCGTAGCGGTTAGTGACCCCCTGACCCCGGTCAAAAAACTTGTCAAATTTCATCGTTTTCTATACAAACCGTGATTGAGAATATAGTGACAAAATATTTCTACACTAGTGAAACATCTGATGATGATTAATTTCGAAAGCGGTCTTGTAATTTGTTAAAATTTATAAAATAACAATTTTTTAATATACTGAGTGGAAAAAGCGCACGAAAAATTATGTTTTACAAGTGTCCAACGTGAATTTCCACTAGAACCGACAGTACAATCAATTACATAAGTATTATAATATAATATTTCTAATCTAAAGGATGATCGTATTTTGCATAGGTATTAGTTAGGTACCTACTTGATGTGAACCCAGCATTAATTATATCACATTCAAACTCCTAAATAGATTGCAGAATATCATACTAAAATTTACCAAGAGGTAAAAAACCTCTTGATAAATCTTAGTTATTAAATAATTACTTAAGTACTTACGTAACTTTAGTTTTTTACGAGCATAGAATAGTTTGTATTTTTATAAGAGTTCAATTTTTGTCTCAAGGAAATAGAATGCAGTGCGAGCATTTTTCTCATAGCTCCTAGACAAGAAAGGTCAATAACCGCTCGTGCCACGTTAAAATATTTTGACTATACCCCATCAAGCCCCGTACGAGCACCGGTGATCGCGACAACAATAGAATACAATAGCATTTCCAAGAATCCCCGATCGAAGGATTAAGTTTTTTATTTCAACTACTTAGATACACAATGATGAAAAAAAGCATTAACTTCTAGTTTCCGTTTTTATTTACATTTAGATTAAATTAGTTGAAACATGTAGTAGACGTACGTATCTTAACCCTGGATTACTAACCTTCGTCGATTCGACGACGAGGTTTTAAAAAATTCGTTCTATCTTTTGAGCGCGCGATCGCACTTCTTCCATACTTCAGCTTATCTCTATCGACCCGTTGCCCTCGCGGTCGACGGTACTATTTTGTATCTGGGAGAGCTGTAAGCGCCATACCAGCAACCATGTTTCGTCGAAACGACGAGGGTTAGTATAAACGCGACATTTTGTGTTATTAGGCTTGTACATTTTTGTGCAATTTTACTCTTTTGCGGATTTTTTTTTTTTGATATTGTGTATTATTATTATAACTACAATACTTTGGATGTTATTACAAGCTTAAAGCGCTAATCAAAATTCATCAGGGAGTGAAAAAGAAGACCATATCGAAATTGATCCAGCTTACATAATGGATGGTCGTATAAAATGTTTGCAAAGTAGTAATATTTCGATTTTCACGATAGAAACTGGACAAAATAGTAAAGCTCTTGCACAAAAAGAAGAAAAACATGTCGCATATCTCCTAAAATTACTTGCAACAAGTGCAAAAATCGTTGTGTGGAGAGCACAAAGTTGACATATGCCACAAACATATAAATAATTACGTTTTTTATTTCATTTTCATTTTATTAGTCTTTTGCATTCAATATTTAATTGATTTTAAATTTTTTTTTTTCACAATACCTTCATAAATAGTAGTAGTAAAGATTTAACTTGTTGACTTGTCATGCAAACTATGATCTCAATTATAAGGCTGTTTGGGTACTAAATATGCCATATCACTTCATTAAAGTAGTATAAATAATTTATAAACAACTTTTCCATTAAATGAAAAACAAAACTGTAAACATTTCATTTGATTAACACCTTTTAATCGCCTTTCTAAAATGCCGTAGTCGAAACGACGAAGGTTAGTAACAAGCGTCGGAAAATAAGATTAGTGTTCTAGGGTTAAGACTAATGAATATGATGACGATAACTGATTATTTCTTTAATCTTATTTCTAGAAAGTAAGATTAAAACTTAAATATAAAAAATAATCCTTATCAAAAATGCGCAGAAGGTGCATTAACTTCTATATTTATTCATTTATTACAAGTAAACAAATTCGACCTTGTTTTTATTTTAAAACGACGACGAATACCTATACATTTTATTACAAAAAGGAAGGTCGGTTATGTTTACAAAGTTCTAGAAAAGAAAATGTCCAGGTAAGGATTAATTTTTGCTTTATAAAAAAAAAGGTAAATTAATGTAATCAAAATCTGAATATCTGCGAAAATATGATTCCTGTTTGTACCTCTTCAGGTTTACCCTTAAACTACAGAACATTTATAATATTTTGATATTAATTATTAAAGTCCTAAAAAGGAAATATTACAAAAGTAAAGGTACTCCTTCACCGGGATCAGCCTCGCCTCGCGATGATACAATGTGAGTTGATCCTTACTAGTTTCTACTTAGGTATGTAATAATAATAATAATATCTATGGACGCTTCACACCACGTCAGTCTGGCCCCGTGCTAAGCACCTGAAGGACTTGTGTTACAGGACAACGGAAATATATTTAATACTTTTATACTATACATATATTTAACACATATTTAATACACATTCAGACCCGGGAACATTCAAAACACAATCCATACTTCCATACTAATATTATAAATGCGAAAATGTGTCTGTCTGTCTGTCTGTCTGTTACCTCTTCACGCTCGAACCGCTGAACCGATTTTGCTGAAATTTGTCATGGAGATACTTTGAGTCCCGAGAAAGGACATAGGATAGTTTTTATCCCGGAAAAATGTACGGTTCCCGCGTGATAAACGTATTTTGGCGCAACGAAGTTGCGGGCATCATCTAGTTATATAATATATCATTCATCATTATCATCAATCATCATCATTCATCATCATCACATCAGCCATTTACTAGCCATTGATGGGGATCAAGCAAAAATTAAGGACTAGTCAAACATTTCCCCAACTGTACTATTATAGTACAGTTGGGGAAATACTTAGGCTCCGGTAGGAGGTACCGTAATATTATGTAGGTAGGTAAAAATTAAGGGCTAATCAGACATTTAACTAACTGTACTATACCTAGATAGGTAGGTACTAGGTAGGTAGGATGTTAATTCCGTGCCGCTATTTCATGAGCTACAGCACAGTAAGCAATCAGCTTACATGTTTACCTACGCCTAACAATTTCACCCAGGGCTGCCACACCCGGGAAAATCGATTCGGGAAACGGAAAAACACGTTTCTCGCTAGATGTATATTAAAAAAGTATTATTAGAAAATTGATTCAGAAGGAACCTACGTAGAGTTTTTGGCGGGCATTTTTTTTAAACCGGGCTTTGGCCCACCACACATTCCCACCACTGTATATCCTGTGTCGCCAGGATCGACAGCGGTATCCAACCACGAAAACCCTTTGATATGATCTCGGGGAGCCCGAGGGACATGCGGCATTTTGTCGGGCATGTGAAAGAGTGTTGTTGTGTTTTTCTATTATTTTCCTAAAATTGTGTTAGCTGGGTTTTTAATGTGTAATATTGGTAGAATATTAACCATTAGATATTCGTGCTCATGCACAAGTGTAGGAAAGTGATGTAATATCCAGAAACGTGCTATTTTGTGCTCCCTCCAAAACTCCATCGAAAGTTTCAATAAACGTCTACCACTTTACTGAATCGACCGACTTGACTCCTTGACTGTATTGACTTTTACTTAGACTTTGACTAGACTTTAGACCTGACGATACATGAAAACGATGATGAAAAACATAGAAATGGCTGTATGGGCAACGCTCCCTTTGCCTGTCCCGACCGGGACGAATAAAAAAAAAAGGAACCTACGTAATTTGCTTGGTTTATGCCAAGCCCAGCTGTTCACGACTGACAGGGACTTGTCATAATCCAACAAAATTACGTAGGTTCGCCATCTGACTATACGAATCAATTTTTAGGGTTCCGTACCCAAAGGGTAAAAACGGGACCTTATGACCTTATTACTGAGACTTCGATGTCTGTCCGTCTGTCCGTCCGTCTTCAGGCTGTAACTCAAGAACGGTAATAGCTATAGAGTTGAAATTTTCACAGATTATGCATTTTTGTTGCCGCTATAACAACAAATACTAAAAACAAAATAAATTAAATATTTAAGGGGGGCTGCTATACAACAAACGTGTTTTTTTTGCCTTTTTTGCTCGGTATCAATGATGACAACAGGTAGGCACTTGAAATTTTCACAAAGGCCTAAAATATATGTGTACTTTAATAATTAATAATAATATTAAAAAAAAAAAAAAATGGGGGGACTTAAAGACGGCGAACTTGCGCGTCAATCTTGAAGTACGCGGTTTTTAGGTGACACACAGGCGATTAAGATCGTCGAGCCATAAGTTACACGAATATTTTAACACTAAAATTTTCCAAATCGGTTCAGCCGTTATCGATTTTTAGCGAGACCTTCCCTAGACTGCTACGAATATTTTAACACTAAAATTAGCCAAATCAGTTCAACCGTTATCGAGTTTTAGCGAGACCTTTCCTGGACTTCTACGAATATTTTAACACTAAATTAGCCGAAAAATATCGACCAAGTACGAGTCAGACTCGCGCACGAAGGGTTCCGTACCGTTATAGAGCAAAAATAGACCAAAAATTGTGTTTTTTGTATGGGAGCCCCACTTAAACTTTTATTTAATTTAAATATTATTAATGATTCTTAAAGTACACATAAAATTAAGGCCTTTGTGAAAATTTCAAGTGCCTACCTGTTGTTATCATTGATACCGAGCAAAAAATGTTTGAAAAATCACATTTGTTTTATGGGAGCCCCCCTTAAATATTTAATTTATTTTGTTTTTAGTATTTGTTGTAATAGCGGCAACAGAAATACATAATCAGTAACAATTTCAACTCTCTAGCTATTACCGTTCTTGATTTACGGACAGACGGACAGACGGACAGACATCGAAGTCTCAGTTATGGAATCAGACGTTAATTTGCGGAAATCCATATCTTAAAATTTAGTTTGTTATTATTTTTTAGCAATATTCCGCGAAATAAATAAATTTTTTTTGCAATATTTCGCGGAATATTGCTAAAAAATAATAGCAAACTAAATTTTAATCGAAGTCTCAGTAATAGGGTCCCGTTTTTATCCTTCGGGTACGGCACCCTAAAAAGAGTTTTAGCAAGACTGATAATTTTTTTTAATAGGTAATTCGTATTTACCTACTATTTATACAGATGTTACATATTATACCATTTGTCCATCCACAGTGAAAATGTGCCGTGTCTTGCGACCTACTAGCGCGAGGCGGACGGCTTGCTTGCGATGCATCGACATCTGAAAATATATCTATTTACTAGATGATGCCCGCAACTCCGTTGCGCCAAAATTCGTTTATCGCGCGGGAACCGTACATTTTTCCGTGATAAAAAGTATCATATGTCCTTTCCGGGGACTCAAGGTATCTCCATGCCAAATTTCAGCAAAATTGATCCAGCGGTTTGAGCGTGAAGAGGTAACCGACCGACAGACAGAATATTAGTATGGATTACGCTTCAACCAACTCCACATATTATTAATATGTAAAAAAGATCCATACGTTTTAACCGCCTCCTCACATCTAAAAAAAAATATTCCCTTAAAGAAAGAATCCGTGTTCGGCTGTACACATTCTAACTTATTACAATTTGACAATTGTTAATAAAAAAATACTTAAATACTAAATTTCCATTTTGTGGCAACCCTGAGTTTTCCATCGGTCGGCCGAATTGGCTCGAACAAGATGACTGGCGGTTGTGAAATGGCTGCTTAATTACTACCGTCATAATAACCTGGGAGTCGGCACGAACGGGCCGGCCAAAAACATCCTATACAGGGTATAACAAGACAAAGTGATGATACTTTAGGGTGTGTATGTGTCCCTATATCGAGTCACCGTGAAAGTAGCATCGCTGAAAGAGCAAATTTTTTGTTTACATTTAGATCAAAATCTATTACGTAGGTACTTAAAAGAATATTTAAAAGACGTACGTGTCTCTCGAAATATTCATAATCATATGGTAATTGATAACTCAAAAGTCAGAAAGAAAATCTAATATATATGTTATAGGCAAACTCCGAAGCTCCGGCGCTCCTAGGTTGGACTGGTCAATCCTCAGGTCAGACTGAATGACTTAGTCAAAGCCCAAACAAATGTAAATTTTCGGCCTTTGACTAAACAATTTTCGTCAAACCTGGGAGGGACTAATTTGGTCAGGCAAACGTCAAAACACAATTTTATTAAATCGGGGTTTGACGAGTCAAACTCCGATATAGGTATGAAGTGTCTTATCTTCGTATATTCGGAAGCATTTTATCATTTAAGCAGCTTTCAAGTCTTAACCGCTTAACTCTGCCTGTTCTGACACCTGATTGGTCAGCTTACGTGATTTTCACTTTTATATTTGAGATGCTTTGAGAGAATGCCGTGTGGCATTAGGCCCGCCTTTTGTACGATGTGCAATTAAGTATAAAATAAATAAATAAATGCTTTGGAATATACGGAGGTTAGTTTGTAAGATTAGGTATAAAAAAATAACATTTTTAAAATTTTGATGTTAATTGTTTTAATAATTTCTTAAGTAATTAAAATGGAAAATTAATCATTTTTCTGACATGGTGAGGCATTAACTTTAATGTTAAAAATTAAATGAACGAACATGAAATGACAAAACAATCGGTCGGAACACCGCGAGAGACATTATGAACCTGTTTAAACAAGTTCAGATCAACGTTTGACCGAGTTTTGCAGTCGCTTCTAGGATTGACTAGGCCAAAACCGAAACAGAATAATTTACTTTCGACGTTTGACTGAAAAGTTAGGAGCTCCTGGGTTTGACTAAAAATACTTCAGGCAAAGGGCGAAATTGAAATGTATTTCGGGGATCGCCTGACGGCTTTGGCCAAACCTAGGATAAACCAGTCCTTCCGCGAAGAGACTGTGTATCGGACTTTGACTATAACATATATAAATCTCCTGTCACGATGTTTGTCCGCGATGGATTCCTAAACTACTTAACCGATTTTAATATTTCTTTTTTCTTTTATCCAACTTGAGAGATAGGATAGCTTAGATCTTTAATTATAGTCGCAATTTTATTTTATTGTAAATTATTTGTCTATAAAGAGCGGCCATTGTTTATGCGACGCGGGTCACGGGATAGCGATGGACGTTGCCATGGTGTCATACTTATTTATGGCCGTTCCCAATATTTGATCTATCTCTGGTTTTGCCCTACTAGATAATAGATATAGGAATAGCTCCACTGACCTCCATTATACAAGTACGCGGGACCTATGATACCCTTTGAAATGACAGCTATTTTTTGTGCCTATTTGAAGCGGAATCAGCTCCCCCATTATTCGGGGTAGGATCTAAATTTGACGTAAAAAAATTTTGTTGTGTTGTATTTTCTAATTTAATTTCTAATATTATCAAAGTATGTAGTGCTAAAGTGTATCGTATTAAAGGTGAACAGAGCTGAATAAGTGTTCTGTGTGATTAGACCCTTACTAATCTATACCATATATACCATTTAATATTATAAAGCGGAAGAGTTTGTTTGTTTGAACGCGCTTATCTCAGGAACTGCTGGTCCGATTTGAACAATTATTTCAGTGTTAGATAGCCCATTTTATATATTTTATCACGCTGAGACTAATAGGAGCTAAGAAATAGAGGAAAATGTGGAAAAAACAGGGGAATGTATAACGTGAAGGATTATATAGGCTATTTTTTGTGGACCAATTTGTCTGTGAAATAATATATTTACGTGGGAGAAGCCGCCCGGAACGTCTTGTAATAATATAAAAGTTCCCTATTTATTTATGGATCTAGCAAGCCAATTTTTATCTATTTACTTTATCTCATTTGATTTTCGCCATTTTGGCGCTGATTGCAGAAGTGCGAGGGAAATTAACTAATTGGATAATGCGATCCATAAATAAATATAGAACGTTTGAATACATTTTTTATTGGGGTGGAGTAGAAAAGGTATTTATAAATAATAAAAATATATGTGCGATACTTTAACATTATATTTTATTAGTTGCCGTTACACAGTTACAGTCTGTCAAGAAAGAGTAGACGCTGAAATAAATTTTCCAGACATAATCCAGATCAAATGGTAGTTTTTGCGCCTTGTATTTTCACAGAGAACGTTTGTACACTTCAAATAGTAACGGCAAGCGGTAGTAGCAATTTTCGTAAGCCAACCAGGCTTTTAAATTTTTTTCAAGCATAATTCCAGTCTTCCTTCGTCAGAACGAAACCTGTCAATTATTTTAAGAGCATAATAATATGTATTTGATAATAAAAAAACGGTTATCGGAGATTTCAATACAATTGTTATAGATATCGATAAGAAATCCAATTCATTCCAGTGCATTCCAGTATCCGTTTACATTGTTCCAGTGGCAAACCAGCGCTGGACTCAACCCCTCGATTGGAATAGTTTAAACCGAGTATAAGACGTGCACGGTTCTTTCAACAAAAATAAGTAATTTTCTCCGGTAAAATTGCATGTTACACTTTTCATTTCACAACGTGTGCTGCCATCTAGTTTACTTTAACGGCACTATGTACAAACTACGTCTTGAGAAACTACGTATTATTTTACTCTTACGATACGAGTTACGAGTAATTATAAATATCGTATTATTGCTATACGATAATTATTATTAGCTCATAGTATTAATATTATATTGTGTCATGTGTGACACATTCTATTTTAATTATTAAGTACGTTACAATTAATTATAGCAAACATTGGCGTTATTCAACAAGACCAAAATTAATTCTTGCAACTTTAAAATAGTGTCGTCTAAACTCGGTGATCGCGCGGTGTAGCCGCCAAACCGCGCGTCCGGACGGACCCATATTTAAAATCCAGCCTAGGTAGCAATTCATACTTAGAAATGCGAAAGCACAGATTACCCATATTATATAAAATCTAAATATTATGTAGTTATTAGTTATAATGTAAGCGAAAGTGTGTATGTCTGTCTGTCTGTTACCTTTTCACGCCCAAACCACTGAACCGATTTTGTTGAAATTAGGTATGGAGATACTTTGAATCCCGGGAAAGGACATAAGTAGTTTTGTTTTGAAAAAAATTTACAATTTTTTTCAAAACAAAACTACTTATGTCCTCATCTACTTAGTTAAAGTATACAAGGTGTAACAAAACTAATTATTGATAATACTTTAGGGTGTATAGAGTTTACTGTAAAAGTAGTAGCGCTGAAAGAGCAATTTGTTTTTTCACTTTTGTATGGAAAAGCTGTGACGATGGGGCGCTTGCCCAGGATACAAATCACAAAAAAAATGTTGGTCTTCCAGCGCTGCTACTTTCACAGTGAACTCTCTACAAGGAACATGAATACTCACCCTTACCCTGTATGGTAATAATAATATTGTGATGTCTATTTTTTACACCATTACATTATATTTTGTACCCCCTTATTTCCAATACAAACTTTTACTATTTTTAGGCGCTCGGTCCATGGGTTGTAGTTATTGAAATTTTTACAAAATTAATATTTCGACGATAATGAGTCCGGCATCTCGGCTTTTAATTATCACAGTAATTGCGAAATATAATTAAAATGTATACCGATTGTAACCTTTAATCAGGTTTCCTTTGTAAAAGTGAAAAATAATTTTCCATCGGCTATTGGGAGATGAAAATAATGTCGAAAATAATACTGTAATTAAAATATTGGAGATGTTTCTTTAACATTAAAATTCATCATCATTGCCACTGGTTTAAAGCCTCCGTAGACCAGTTGGCTAGCTTGGCTTGAGGAGGTCGTGGGTTCGATTCCCGCGTTGGGTAAATGTTTTCAAGTTCGGTTAAAAGTAATTAATTAATTATTAAGTCGTTTGCGCTTAACAATTAATTTAAGATCAAGATAAAATATCTTAACAAAATTGGTTAGGTGGTTTTGGCGTGAAAAGGTAACAGACAGACAGATAGACAGACAGACAAACTTTTATAACGTTTAACATTAAAATATTTGAAACCTTTATCAAACTAGATGTCAACAAAATATGTGAACAGCAAATTAATATTGAAAATAACAACAACATTTCATTTGCCTCAGAAATCGAATTTATTCCACGCTAAATAATAACCTGAGGGGACAGCTGTTCTCGGTAGAAATTGATACTTGTCTATGTCGATGATGTCAATGTATTATGTAAAGTATCAATAATAATTGTTGTCGATCGATCTATAAAATGTGTTTTTCAAAAGATATGTTGAACAATTTGAATAAATAATCGTATTGAAAGTTATAAGTGTAATATGTGAATCTTTTTTTTTTTACGTTGGGAAATGCTTAATGCATTCCTGGCGACCTGGGGGGGCCGCCTGGATATGTGGGACTCCTCGGGTGCTTCGGCAAAGAGGAGCACCCTTGGTTACCCACCAAAACCCAACGGTGCCTCCTCTCCGCGTGTCGCTGGGCCGCTGGACCCGCCTGAGGCGATAACTGCAGCGGTCCAGACAGTGGCATCTGCTCTGCCAGCAGAACCATCCGCGCGGCTTCTGCCGCTTTCTCCGGGAGAGCGATCAAGGACTTCGGATGCTCTTCTACCGGGGGAGCTCGTGGAATAGGCGACGGATTCCCCAGTCCGTCACCTGAGCCCTATTACGGCGGGAGTTGACGCTCGTGTTGAGCGCGTCTTCTGCCTCCACGCCTTCTCCTTATCGGGTCGGCTGCTTCATCAGCCTCCCGATTTCTCTCAGCGGCCTCCTTCTGCGTCATTATGGACTCGCAGAAAGTGGAGACTGCCTGCCAGGCTTCTCTCGACCGGGCCAATGATCTTATTATGACCGGGAGAGTCAGGTCTGGTCCTATAATGGCGCAGAGCTCTGTTCGTTGTGCGACCCAGGCTGGGCAGGCAACGAGCGTGTGCTCCGCCGTGTCGTCCTCGTCCGCGCAATGGTGGCACTGAGGCGTTGGCTCCCGTCTGGCCATATGGTGCAGGTAGTGGCCGAAACACCCATGTCCTGTCAGCATCTGCACCATCCGGTAGGAAAGAGAGCCGTTACGCTGCGCCACCCAATCCTCCAGTACTGGACGAGTTGCTGCGACAATTCTGTGACCGGCAGTTGGCGATGCCATATGGTCCTGCCAGGTGCGCATGATCAACATTCGCGCCTGGCGACGCCAACGGGCTGCCTGTTCTGGTGGCACCCGTTCCCCTCTTTCTTTAGCTACTGCAGTATGGAAATAGATTTCCGCCTGCGCACGGGCTTCCAGGTCCCATGGAGGGGTACCGGCTAATGCGAACGCCGCTTCGGTGGCCACCGTCCGGTAACCGCGAATCATCCGCAGGGCCATTGTACGCTGCGGACTACTCAATAATGGTCTTCTGTGAGCATTGAGATGATCTGCCCAGACAGGTGCTCCATAGAGGGCCATGGATTGAAGGACCCCCGTATAAAGTCTCCTGCAGGCGGAACCTAGACCCCTCAAGTTAGGCAGGTGGCGTCCAAGAACCATGGCCATCTTTTTTAGCTTGGATGCCAATCGGCGGAAGTGGGGTGTGAAGGACCACCTGGAATCTAGGACCAAGCCCAGGTACTTCATCTCCCTGCCAATTGGTCGTTAACGTCCCTGACCTCACCTATATGGATGGTTGTGTCATCGGGAGGCCGTCTACGAGGACCGTGGAAGAAAATGCCCTCGGACTTTTCAACGGCCACACGCAAACCCTGTGCTTCGATTCGCGCAATAACTTGGGACGCGCCCACCCTCGCCAGGCGAATTGCCTCCTCGAAACATTCTCCGCTGGCCAGCATGTAGGTGTCATCTGCGTAGCAGACTTGGCGTAGCCCGCGGAGAAGAGCACCACGCAAGACTCTGTTGTAGCCGATGTTTCACAGGAGTGGGCCAAGAACGGACCCCTGTGGAACACCACACCACGTTACGATCCGGAGCACCACCCGACCGTCCCGACCCACACAGAGAATAATTCTTCGCCTTAGGTATCCGCTGATGGTGCGGCGCAGGTACAGGGGCAGCCCGTGGTATTCCAGCCCGTCCTCAATAGCCTCGAAAGAAGGTGTTAAAAGCGTTGGCGATGTCAAAGGACACCGCCAACACCACTGCGCCGTTCTTCGTCTGCTCCGTGCAGAACTTCTTCACCTCGAGGATCGCGACCGCGATGGAGCGTTGTGCGCGAAATCCGATCTGATCGCCCCCAATGTGTGAACCCTGAAGAATATCCATAACTACTGGTAATAAATGCGAAAGTGTGTCAGTCTGTCTGTTACCTCTTCACGCCCAAACCGCTGAACCGATAATGATGAAATTTCGCATGGAGATACTTTAAGTCCCAGGAAAGGTTATAGGATACTTTTAATTTCGCAAAAATGTACGGTTTTCGCGCGATAAACAAATTTTGGCGCAACGGAGTTGCGGGCGTTGTCTAGTCTATACATATTTTAAAACAAAGTAGCTTTTTTCCCTCATGTCCCAACTTTGTTCCCTTTAATCTTTAAAACTAAGCAACGGATTTTGATGATTCTTTCAGTGTTAATTAGCCCATTTATCGAGGAAGGCTATAGGCTATATTTTATCACGCTAAGACTAATAAGAGCAAAGAAAAAGGGAAAATGTGTAAGGGCTTATCTCGCGAACTACTGGAGCAATTTTTATGTTATTTGGTATAGATAAGAAGTAGACCACGTGAAGGATCATAGGCTATCAATTTTAATAATGTTGTCAGTGGCTATATATTTAACACCCGTGCGACGCCGGGGCGGGTCGCTAGTTAGTAATAAACCAAAAAACTTCCTCGTTTTTGTAAGTCGGTAAAAAAACTATTTGTGGCACGCTAAAGTACTAACTGACATGACGATAAAATATAACGCTACAAGTGACAACTTACAACACATCATAATAAAAACAATATAATATTATGAAAATAATAATCCTATGTCTATTTTTTTGGGAACCTACATTTTCAATGGACCCTTTTGCATAATAATTATTTTGACTTGAACGAAATTAAAGTTAAATTTAACTGCGGTTTAATTAAGCCCGGGTCTAACGCGAAGAATTAACTAAAATATAAACCGTAATCAATATGGCGGTCATCGGTAACCGCGTGCAGCCGGATTCCAGTTAAATATCTCGTTTTGATAGATAATAGTGATGGGACATTCGTTATTTTGTCGATGTTTCACGTAGATATTTAACAATCAAACAAGTTCAAATCAAAGTTTTATCCACTTTTTAATATTTTTTTACGTAGTGGATTCATAAATAACAATTAACTAGGTTTCAAATAACGTTTGTCAACGAGTCTTAACTCTTAACATAATACACTATAATAATTTATTACTTACAGTGAGTTGCAAGTTGCAACTCACTACTACTATAACGATACCAAAAATGTCAAACCAACAGTCAAATCTCAAGTTGCACTATTTTCAATTGTATAAATGACGCCATATTTAATGTTTATCTAACAAGTATCAAAATTATAACCTAACCTAATCTGGTTATTAACTTAATCTAAAGTTATAAAGACTAAAAAATGATAATTATATTTTTGGAATGTAGTTTAATATCATGAGCATCGACTAGCAAATAATACCATTTAAATAAAAAACAAGTAATATTAACAACATAAATGACAACTTAATTTTAAAAAAATTTGAAATTATGTTACAATTTTCCCCAGTAACAATACCCGAATCAGCAGTAACAGTAAATCAAAAGTTTAAAATAGAGTTTAGTCACACGCAATGCGTGAAACTTATCGTCGGGGCGATAAATAATTTGTGTAATAAATAAACGTTACAGCGTATTAACGGTTAAGTTAAACTTAGGTTAAAAATGGCTCGATCATAGAATATGCACACAATAAAACCCACTGCAGTGTCCTCCTGTCCTGTTACCTCTTCACGCCCAAACCACTGAACCGATTTTGCTGAAATTTGGCAAGGAGATACATTGAGTCCCGGGAAAGTACATAGGATACTTTTTGTTCCGAAAAAATGTACGGTGACCCCGCGCGATAAACGAGTTTGTGCGCAACGGAGTTGCGGGCATATCAAACTAACAGAACTAACTAACTAAAACCATAGCTAAAACTAAGCAGTATATTATGTAAAAAAAGAGCATTAAAATGTAAAACATTAAAATATATTTCTAGCGCAGTTCAGGTGTGCGTTTCTGTAATGAGATCAACGTAAAAATGTTAATGTTGCTAAGTAAATGCCTAGGACTTATCTACTTAAGTCCTAGGTTTTATGTTAATTCCTGTGCACATAGCGTCCGTTGTGCTTACTAAATATAGTATATCCTGTATACGTAATTCTGCAGGATAGTTGAGCAGTGAAGAATGTAGATTTTCTTTGGATGTTCTATATACTTGATAACTTTATCACCATATTTCAGCAAAATCAGTCCAGCGGTTCAAGTGTGAAGAGTAACGGACAGACAGACATAATTTTGCATTTATAATATTAGTATGGATATTATATCCATGCCTGCGGAGTGCATTTATATTAAAACGAAGCTTTGGGAGCACCCTGCGATAGAAAAAGAGGAGAATTCATATTCCTTCTTTCCCTCCGTTTAAGTTTTTGATGAGATCACGTGTCTCAACGCGTTAGGGGTGATTCAGACTGCAACGCGACGCGTAGATGCATTTCTAAATTTACTTATATGGATTATACAGATTCGCATTTCGCAAGACGTCTCACGCAATTGAAATCTGTTAAATCCATACTTTATGCCGCGCCGCGCCTAATTGCCTCGCCTCGTCGCGTTGCGGTCTGAATTGACCCTAAACGTAACATTTTTTACTCATCAAAAAAAAACATTGCCCCAAAGGCACGCTTTAAAAAAACGATGCAAAAATATCGATACTAAGCCTGGACATCACTACACAAAATAAATCAGCGCACGTACAGAATTCCCTGTAATTATTGAATCGAGTCGCTCTTCCACAAGAATTTCAAATATTTTTTGATTGATTGCCCGTGTATTTGATAATGTTGCGAGCGCCTTTTGACTGCGCAGTGCGCTGCATTCATCCAGAGCGTGAATTTAAGATAAATAAAAAACATTCTCTATTCAATAGTGCGTTAGCGGTTTTTGCATTGCAATTTCTCATCAATTCACATAAAAATCGGTATGTTGAACACTATAGGGATCTATGCTTTGAAATACCTCGTACGATTATGGAGTTACTGCAGAAACAGTGACAAAATCAACAAGACAAGCAGACGGATCATCTTATGGTAAGCCATAGCTGCTTATGGATACTGGCAATGCCATAGTTACATGTTTAAGTGATATTATGACGTCTTAATCAGCTATTCCCGTTGTGTTTCATGTAGAGTTCCTAATCTCCACCTCCTATGGCGAACCTCACCTGACGAAATGGTAGAAGCGTTATTTTTGCCAGTTGTTTATAAGCCAGATTAATCTGGTCGAGCCAGCCCATTCGTGCTGAATCGTGGCTCAAGCTTTAAATCTTACAAGGAACGAGAAAAGTGTAAAAAGTCTTCAAACGATGCATTTCCCGGAGTTCGATCTCAACAAAATCAACTAGATTAGAGCGAAGCCACGTTGCTCGATTACGATGCGTTGCGTTTTGCGTCGTCAGAACGGAAAGCGTTTTGTATGATTAATGCCACACAATAATAGCTAAAGAACAACACGAAAGTGCTGTAACGCATGCCCTTGGTGAACAAAAAAGGCACAGTGTGAACATAGCTATTATGCGGTGCGACGATGGGCGACAACACAACAAAAGACGGCGATATCACAACGCATCGACCATTCCCTTCGTCTTTCGTCCGTCGTCTCGTCAAAACACCGCGTCCGACAATGCAACGAATCAATGTGGCATATTGTCAAAAAGTTTATTGTAAAACATCGAAGCGACATTGCAGCCACGCATCGCAACGCAATCAGACGACGTGGCCTCACTCTTATGGAGGATTAAATATAATGGAATGCAGAAAGGTACTTGAAAGCTTTCTGAAAACTGCTAAATGCTAAGATTTTGATCTTATCCAATTCTTTTACAAAGATCGTGGATCCATTCTTCAGTGATGAATGGGAATGACGTACAAGATAATGTTGCTATATGATGCTCGCAACTCCATTGCGATTTGCGCCAGAACTCGTTTATCGTGTGGGAACCGTGCATTTTTCCGGGATAAGAAGTATCGTAGGTATGATGGATTCCCGGGATTCAAAGTATCTCCATGTACCAAAATCGGTTGCGCGGTTTGGGCGTGAAGAGGTAACAGACAGACGGACACAATTTCACATTTATAATATTAAGTATGGATGAGCAGTTCATTGAAATCTACAAGGATGGGTTTTTACACACTATTATGCGAAATTATTGGAAGATATTGACGGGATTGGGATTGGGTGGAGCCCGTAAAGTAACACTTTGCAAGATGTCAGGATACTAATTTCAGCCCAATGGAAGAACATCCTTTTAAGCATTATCATTAATCACTATTGTCAGATCCTTTCTAGAAAGGCCATCAGCAGTTTGAACTTTTTCGGATGTTATAAGGCTTAAATTTTTCTAAGTTTTGGTACCTAGCTCAAGAACTGTAGTTCCTATGTATTCCTACTACCTACCGTCAATAATAATAATTAGAAGTGTTTTAATTACATTAAAGTAACAGGAAATGATGCGTCAATCGGAAGTAATATTATCATCGTTTGAATCATGGAAATTTCGCTGACACAACGAGAAGAGGACACGTCTTGGTCATGACACTAATATAAATATGTACAGTAAAAGAAGCATTTGGTGTATAACTTTGGACCCTATTGGCAGGGCAGAAAGTGGAAAAGTGGTACACCACATCTGCCTTTGATTGTACATGAGTATGTTTTTATTGGTTAGTTATAACTTATAACTAACTAGCTGTTGCCTGCGACTTCGTCCACGTTAACAAACGTTTTATAAAGACGAATAATTTTATTCGTTATTTCCACATTTTACATTGATTCTGCGTCCTTATTGGTCGCATCTTGATGTTATATTATGTCACAATTATATCAAAAGGCAATGAACGAGAGTAAACACTAAACAGCCGATATCATTGCAAGAGAAGTAATATGTATCTCTCTTTCTATCTCGGGAAAAATATGTCAAACCTGCTGTTTCGTTTTTATTTATCTAGCACTCCCGGAGTGGGTGTGCAAATCGTTGTTTTTACAATCTGTGGTAGACTGAGCTAACTCAGGTAGATAACAAGTATACTGAAATGTTCCCATGTTTTGGTGGAAGGCCTGTGCTTTATGAGGTAGACCGACCGGTCGTGGATTGTGCCCTCCTGTATTAGACAAATCTGGCGGGACACACTCCTTTCAACGACTGATAGCAAACCACATGACGTGGTTTCAGTGGGTCGGCTGACGGCAATAATTCCCACATACCCCCGGGGTTCAGCTTAACTGAGGTAGGTACATTCCCAATCCTTTGGAATCGCAGGGGAAACGCTTCGAAAAAAAAGGTAGGTCACAAGTAAAACTCACAACGAAATCGCGATGTATGTCAAAGACGCTGATCATTAAGTTACCCTTGGCCCAATAATGACTAATGTCATACGAAACCTAAAGCGCCAGATTTATTGGTGATTAATATTAGCGTAGACAAAATATCTAGGACATAGCCAGCGTCAAAATATTACTCATTGCATGGGACTTTGATTTGATATCATATTTTGTTATGCATTCAATTTTTTGCTGCTAGCAAAGAAGTGATCAGCAGGCTGAAGACTGAGTGTTTGATATTACATTTTTAACCCCCGACCAAAAAGAGGGGTGTTATAAGTTTGACGTGTCTGTCTGTCTGTCTGTCTGTGTGTCTGTCTGTGGCATCGTAGCATCCAAACGGGTGGACCGATTTTGATCTAGTTTTTTTTGTTTGAAAGCTGACATGACCGAGAGTGTTCTTAGCTATAGTTCATCATCATCAACCTGTTCATTGTTGAAATATCACGGTTTATCTGGTTCGTGATAGGACGTTTAGCAACTTGCAGTCGTTTGATGGGTTTTATATTTTGCATTCTGGTGCGTGACACTTATGAATAGGTATATACAATTATACACATTATTGGAAAGTTGACTTGGTGCTGCAGCACCACCTGGTAATCAATAGGATACCCAACTCTTCACCAACTTAGAGCAGAGGTTTCGTGTTTGGACTTTGGGCTCATTTTAATTGCGACAAACAGTAAGACGTAGATAAACAGTAAAGTTTTGTATGCTGCTGCTGCAGCATCACCTGGATTCTATAGGAGCCGAGCTCCGTATGAACCCAAAGTGGAGGTTTCATGTTTGGGCTCATATTGACGGCCTCATCCAAGAAGACATATTTCATAGATGGTATTCATTGGGATATTGACACAGTTGATAGGAATTATTGTGCATAAGTTTAAAAAGCATAAAATTAAATTAAATTAAGAAATTAAAAAAAAAACCCCCGCCAAAAAACTTTAAAAAGTAATGAAATAATATTTACTGACTTTAAGTTTAAATAATTCCAAAGAGTAAAGTAATATTTTAGTCCATAAATGTTGTCAAGGTGTGTCGGGGGACCGCTAAATATGTAGATGTTTGATTTCACATAACATTAAAGTTTAAGGGTCAGTTCACAGCGACCCGAATCGAGAGAATCAGCGACTATTATGGCGATACAAAAATATGCAAGAGTCGCTGTTGTGGTAGTTTACTTGGCGGTCCCCCGACACACCGTGACAACATATATGGACTAAAATATTACTTTACTCTTTGGAATTATTTAAGCTTAAAGTCAGTAAATATCATTTCATTACTTTTTAAAGTTTTTTAGCGGGGGTTTTTTTAAATTTCTTGATTATAGACATAATTAAAGAAGGAGGTACTTCTGAAATGTTAGGTGAATTATTAGATAGATCTTACTGTGGCGTAACTTAATCTTTAAGGGCTTTCGCACCCTTGAGACAAGAGTAGGTATGCAACTATTGTTTGTCTGAAGACTGTCATGTTTTTAGTGATAAGTACCTAATTATTTTAGTCTGAATGATAAACGTAGCGAAAAATTAAAAATAGACACCAAAGCTTTTGAGGGAAACTTAAGTTTTCCTCACAGCTTTATCTACCCAAATCATCGAATATAGTTTAAATCATTAAATCACGAATGAAAAAATTCTGATGATGATGAATGTTACAAAATCATTACTCTTCCTTTTGGCTTGGGTGAAGTCGGTAAAAAATAGAACAGACTCTGACATAAGCACGTATTATAGAAACCAAAGGTCGAGACGTACTTTTGTTGGGTTAAAAATCATATCAACGAAAATCTTTCTTCAAAACCGGTCCGTGAAAGAGCAGGACGGAGCATTTTACCAATAAGAGGGAAAGGGACGGACTATAACGACAGGGTTCGCGACACAAAAATGCTTCCAGAGCGTGATAAACTACGCTATGGTTTGTTTACAATTTTCTGCGTTGGAAAACAATGCTTGGGTCTTGAAGTTAGGGTTCACTTTGTTTTAGCCACATTGTTGTTTAGGATGTTTTAAAATTTAGCCGTTTCCTAGCCGTGCTGACATGGAATGGTCAATTGCATTCTATCAGCGATTCGTAAAATGTAGTTTTTTGCAATTTTTTGTCGCTACTTTGCAGTTTTATGACTTTTTAAAACCGATGGACATATTTTATGCTGGAGGATTTTTTAACGTGTAGCTTGAAATATGTCCCCGAATGAATCGAAGAGATTATTCAATATCCAAGCAATTGCTTTTGATGTAGATCATGTAGGTAGTAACTTATATGTACAGGTTGTGTGTGGCTCCCTGTTAAGCCTTTAATCGTTATCCCGCGGCTATCATACATTTTACCGTGATACTGGTATCTTAAGTTCCTTCCCATGGTAACTAAGTACTCTTTTTCTATGCCACAGTTAATAAAAATCGCCCTAGTAGTTTCAAAGCCAATTTGATGCATTTTTTTTCACTCAGATTTCAGAGTATAGATATTGTAGATTGTAGGAAAACATTTTCCTCTTTATAATAATTAGAATATATTAGTATAGTTATAGCATTAACTATTATTGTTGTATACTTAGTTATATGTGATGATGATGATGTATTGCACAAGATAACGCAACTGGGACTGTTTGCCGTCAATTATGTCAAATTAAATAGGCGATACTATCAATTAGCAATTAAATGATAAGACACTTGAATGGGATGCGTTAACTTATAACTTTATAAGTTCACATTATAATTAGACTATAAGTAGAACCAACCGAAATATATTGCTTATCGTTAATTGTATGTACGTTTTACCAGGATAAAAAATGTGTTATAATATAATCCTTCCGGGATTCAGAGCCTTACAAAATTTATCAAAAATCGGTTGAGTAGTAGATAGGTGTACAGAAAAATATTATGGTCTTCATACTAGATGGCAGCTGTAGATAGCTCGACTCATCTGGTACCTTATTTTCATGCATCGAATTAACCTTTCAAGCCCCATAAGATCACCGGTGATTGCGACAGCAATAGAATAACAATATATTTCCAAGAATCCGCGATCGAAGGATTCTTCCATTAAAAGCAGTCGGGCTCACGCACATTCGTCAAGGCTACATTAGAATCTACTACTCCTGGATCTAAGTTGTAGGATCTCCAACTCGTAAACACACACGGGAATGCACAAAACGATTTCAGTGAGATGAACCTGCGTCATTCCAACTGGATGCAATCGGCCTCCTGCAGTATAACACAATTGATATAACGACTCTATATATTATATTCCTGACCGGTCATGGAAATTTTAAGGTCAAACTTTACGGATTTAAACTAGTGCCTTCACCCATGTGCGAGTGCTCGACCGAAGGCAACATGTTTGAACAAACCGCTCATCATGTTCTCTGGGAGTGCAGTCTCTGGCAGGACGGAAGAACTACTATGCTAAACAACCTATTCTGTACATATGGAGTCGCTTACTATGGTGATCTTGTGGACAGTGCTAGGAACTTCCGTGCCTTCAAGCGTTTTTGTCACAATTATTATTGGCAACAGTCAAACACAATAAACTCCAATATTAAAGTTAATATTGGAGTTTATTGTGTTTGACTGTTGCTGTGACTGTTGTTGAAGCTAAGTAGCTTAGCTTAGGAGTCACAATTATTAACCTTATTTCCGTGGTGCTCCCCCTTAAGTTCTTTGACTTTCGGTCATTGCAACTTTGTGCTGTCTCCCGCTTTTAGGTATGGGGAGGGAAATTGGAATCTTCCTACTCCTCCTATTTTCTTCTGATTAATTTCATTGCGGGTCCCAATACAGTTTTAGCATGTCCCTCGGGCTCCCTGAGATCATATCAAAGGGTTTTCGTGGTTGGATACCGCTGTCGATCCTGGCGACACAGGAGATACAGTGGTGGGAATGTGTGGTGGGCCAAAGCCCGTTAAAAAAAAAACTACTCTATCTACTCAGACTATACTGCAGGGTGTTAAAAAACTAAGCCGTGATGCTACTTTAGGCCTAGGGTGTGTATGAGCTCCTTAAAATATAATATACTGTACTCGGCGAAACATGGTGGTAGCGGACATTGACTCCCTGTCAAGAACTTGTCACTTTCTATAGAAACCGCGATTGACAGTGATTAGTGAAGTGTCAGATGTTGCCGATCGCGGCTTTGTATAGTACGTATACAATTTTTTTGACAGGGAGTCAATGACCGCTAACGCCATGTTTCGCCGAGTACAGCTATTATAGTTGTAAAGTGTAATATTTTCACAGTAAACTCTACCAGGCACGGTCCGTGGGTTGTCACAGGGGACATGACCCCCCCCCCCCAAAATCTAAGATCAAATTGAAAAATCTCAAATTTTGCCAAGTAATAAAAGGAAATTTTTGCCAATCATTTTTTTGTATAGTGAGTGACTACACAAAAAATTTATTGGCTAACTACAGTCTACATAAGGGATACATCCACACTCCAAACGCTCTGTTTTATTGCAACATTCAAGCCTATACGTACCAAAGTAAATAAAAACATCAAATTCAATAGTTACAAAACCTATCATGGCGAGTTAAGCGGTAATAAGTAACTAATTTGGTTACTGGAGCGGTTCTAATCACGTTAAACTTACCAAACAAAACGTTCACACGGTCATTTTGACTTGTATCATAACTGTATTTAACTGACTGAAAAATAGAGGGTTCGTTTCATAGTTTTATACAACTACGTATTATATGCATAGGTCATTATAGTCATTATAGTGCCTTAGACTCCAAAGACTTGCGCGCAGTAAACAACTCCTGCCTCTTAAATACCTCCCACGTCGGATTCGGTGACAGTCGTTGGTTTCATTGAATCCAGGCCGGTTACGCATGAGTAACTTTATAGTCCCCAAGTGTGTGCGCAGCACACAGAGCATTCTCTATTTCTTTACTCAACTGACAAGAGATCAGAAGGCGCAGGACGCATGGTTCATTTTTCTAGTCAACCAGGTTACAGTCTGCATTATAGTCAAAGTCAAAGTTAAATAAATAATTTATTCATGCAACGTGGGAATCGAACCAACGACTCCGAATCCAGAGACATTTCAGCCACGAGGCCACAGAGCTAGTCATTACTTTATTATGCCATCAAAAGGTTAGACAATTAATTTAATAAGTAAATAAATAATTATCACTTCATACCTTACTAATGATCTCATTATTGCAGTACGAGTATTTTCTTCGCCATTTTTAACAATGTCTGGTTATTATAAATTGCTATTAAACAATTATTGTCTGTCACAATAATAATACTTATTGACATTTTCTGAGAAATTTTCTAGTAATAAGCTCGCTGGGAACTTTGGTGTAGCATCTCGGGTTTATGGTTTATGTAATATCTATAATAATATTAGATTGTATTACGAATCCAAAACTTTACTGTCTGCCTGTTAGCCCATCACGCTTAACGTTTCAACTCCCAAGCGGCCACAGGTGGCCACGAGAACAATAGATTTCCAAGAATCTGCGATCAAAGGATTAAACCGCTGAACCGATATTGATGAAATTTAAAGTGATGATATATATTTTAAGTCCCGGGAAAGGACATAGGATGCTTTTTATCCCAAAAAAAGTGCGGTTCCTGCGCGATGAAGAATTTCCACCCAACGGAGTTACAGGCATCGACTAGTTATAACTTATGAGAGAATTCAATGCCTTCTTAAGGGCCTTCTGTAATTTATCGTAGTTATTTAGAGCCTTATCTATACTAATATTATAATTGGGAAGAGTTTGTTTGTTTGTTTGTTTGAACGCGCTAATCTCAGGAACTACTAGTCCGATTTGAAAAATTCTTTCAGTGTTAGATAACCTATTTATCTAGAAAGGCTATTGGCTATATTATGTAATTACGCTAAGACTAATAGGAGCGAAGAAATAGAGGAAAGTGTGGAAAAAACGGGAGAAATTATTTGAAAAGGCTTATTTGAACGTACCTACTAGAGCAATTTTTATGTTATTCGGCACACATGAAGAATAGACCATGTGAAAGGACACATGTTTCTTTTTTAACCGACTTCCAAAAAACGAGGAGGTTATTTTCGGCTGTGGATATTTTTTTTTTTTTTTTTTATTTTTTTTTTATTTTTGTATGTTCAACGATTACTCCGCCGTTTGTGAACCGATTTTCGAAATTTTTGTTTTGTTGTATTAGGTTTCACTCCAATTTGGTCCCATTTTCACAAAGGTGGTGACCTGATGATGGGATCCATGAGTAATCGAGGGAACTCCTCGAAATTTATATGGAAACATATGGTGATTTTGGTTTTATGTGAAGTGTACTAAGAATATGCTACCAAAAAGTCAAATATTGGGTCAAGGTATACCATGGTTTCGAAGATGCTGAGAGAACTCCTGACTCCTTATAGATACACGTTTGGGAGTTTCGGCGTTGTTTTAAGAACAGAAAGCATATGCTACTATGCAATTAATATTCATCATCATAATCATAATCATCATCATCGTCATCATCATCATTACCACGTCGTGTTAAGGTCACCAATGTCTCATGGCACAGAATAGATAGTAGTACAAGGCATAGGTATGGATATACTAACTCGTAATAATAATTTTCTATTGTTACCAACAACACCTGTTTGTTTAATACACGGCGGTCGGCGATACAGAGGCGACGGAGTCGCGCGGGCGGCGCGTGGCGGCAGATGACAGATCGAATATTTTACTACTTTATATTATACAGATCGAATACTTTACTAACTACTGTTCACTTCATTGATAATATATTATTTTGTGAGTGTGAGTTGTGACTCTTAATGTAAAGAAAAGACGTCATACGCCTAAAACTGCTCTTATGGTTCTGTAGGGTTACCCTGGGACGTTAATCCCTCTGGCGTAATATCAATTAAGACAACCAGTGAGTGTGAGCGAGAAGAAAGAAAAAGTTTATTGTAGCGAATTAGTTATATCAAATGAGTCGAGTAAGCGATACCGCGATGCAGAAGCTTAACAACGACATCTGTTGTTGAATTGCAGAACTAAATTTTCTTAGAAAATATTATAAAGTTTACAAATCTCAACACTTAACAAATTGTAATAAAATACGTAAAATATACGCGAAGGTTTACGTACTAGTGTAACTAAAAAGAGTGAAATTATTATTATTTTTAACAAAAAATTATAACCGACTTCCAAGGTAAAAACAATAATAACATTAATATGAACTAAAAAGTATTAAATAATTTTTACTATCTAATAGTGCCCTTTTCCGAATTCGGCTAAACCTCAACTATTTCTGTACTCACTCTTCATAATTTTGAAGTCGGTGCCAGTTCCAAAAGTTTCAAATATTCTGTCAGAGGACTGAAGATTCTGCTATCTGGTACCGACTTCAAAATAATGAAGATTGAGTACAGAAATAGTTGAGGTTTAGCCGAATTCGGAAAAGGGCACTATTAGATAGTAAAAATTATTTAATACTTTTTAGTTCATATTAATGTTATTATTGTTTTTACCTTGGAAGTCGGTTTTAATTTTTTGTTAAAAATAATAATAATTTAGCAGAAAATGTACGGTTTCGCGGGCGCGGACGCGGGCGAAGCCGCGCGGAACATCTAGTAAACTTATAATTTGAAAGCTACAAAGTTATAATTAAAATACAGCAATAATCTTCAGTATATTAACATTCCTGTCCTCGTTTTAAGTTTTCTATTTTTGTTTATTATACTCATGATATTAGCTTCCAAAGTAATACCAATTTATTTAAATTGAAGCATACTTTCAGCATCTCCCTAGTATTTACAAATTACGTTTATTTGCAACACGCGACAATAGATAGACAATTTCATTAACTACATATTCCCCGTTTTACATTTTTAGATCAATTTTGAATTGAGATATTATGTAAAAAAATAGGATTTTTGTGCGATCTCGGCAACGCATCAATTGTATGGTCAAGGTCGTTTGCTCGGGGGACGGCCTTAAGTTTATTGACAAGATTTTACCTATTCAATAACATCATTAATTATTGTTTAGCTTGTCTAACGTTAGCTAGTCAAAACTCAAACATCACTTTAAGCAGAAAGCTTTCGGTCAAAAGACTCAGAAAGTATTATACGCCTACTCATGTTCCCGGGGTCATCATAAAAATTGTTACAACATCATAAAGGCAATAAATAAACTAAACACATTTTGATGTAACAGTTCAAACAGCAGTATTGACATACAGCATGCCACAGATAGGTTTCCACTAAATCTTATCAGTTCGAATACCTGAGATGTTTCAAACATTAATCATAATTTGTTTATCATCTGAATATTTTAATTATGACTAAAAATAATTTAAATATCAGATCACATTACTATTTATATTAATTTTAGTGTAATGTACAGCTTTAACTACAAATAGTTATATTTTCTTCTCAAATTAAGTTCTGAACTGAAAAGAAAAGACAACTGGTTTTCTAGCACTACAGCTTAATAGATATGTCCACATTATGTAATTTCATCTTCAATTTTCGTCATCTTCTTTTTATTCAAATTTCGTTTGGCATATTCAATAATTGAATGCGCCAAAATCAACCCGCGTTGAAAGAAAAGTGTCATAACGAGCGCTACAATTTCAACGCGCGTCACGGGCATGCCTCACGTTCGCTGTTGACTGCGCCATAACGCATGCCCTTGATGAACAAAAAAAGGCACAATGTGGACAAAGCTAATGTATGTTTTCAAAGTACAAAAATAAAATATGTTTTCAAAGTACCTACGCAAGATTTCGAAGTATGCAAGCAGTCGAAATTCTAAATCAGAAATTCTACATTACACATTAGAATAAATTCTAAAACTAAAGGGTTACACTCCAAGAGTGCCGCGGCCGGCAGGTCAAACGAAACAAAGAAGTATGACACGGGGCCAGTTTCCTCTCCTACGTGGCGATGGCGATTTACTCTCCGTCCGTGACGAATTTTCGATCAAGTCACGTGTTATGACTGACGCTAACACTTTTTACCCATCCAATTAGGCTCACAAGTCACTACGCAGTTAAAGTTGTAATCAATAGCAACTTAGATACAATATATTTATTTATAATCCATTACGCCCAAAATTAATTCATCGCGCGGGAACCGTACCTTTTTCCTATGATCTTTCTCGGGACTCAAATAAAGTTTCTCCATGCCAAGCAAAATCATTTTATTGGTATGGGCGTGAAACATCTTCAACGAATCGTTTCTATTATTATGGAATCTTCTACCTATGGGCCTATGTCCATCCTATAACTCATCCGCGTTATCTGGCGTACCGCATATCCTTCCACTTGACCGGGATCCGTTGTTGGGACTTCCGAAACTGGGACACACCCTGGATGACGTTGTAATAATGCTAGTCTAGTGCAGTGCTTGAATTAGAACAATGTGTGCAAAATGTTAGTACGGGTAGTTTTGCTGGCTTCTCGTATTGTAACAATTTTGCATTTTTCTTGCATTACCTACAATATACTCGTTTTATAAACGCGAAAGTGTCCATCTTTCTGTCTGTCTGTCTGTTACCTCTTTAAGCTTAAACTGCTGATTTGATTAGGATAAAATTTAATATTAAAATACGGTTAACTCCTGGAAAAGGATATAGAATAGTTTTTATTATACGGTGTGCCGTGTGAGCGATAAATAATTTTTAAAACGTAGATATTTGTCTCCAACTCTCGTAATTCCAGAAGTAGCCTTTAAGCACAACATCTAAACAGACTCAAGCCAATGCGACAAAACAGTCAAATCCAGTTCCAAAAACAACGATACTTTGCATTCCAGCTCAAAAATTTTCTTGGTAAATATTTAAAATTATTCATGTTAGGGATATCGACAGCTAAAAACTGATTCAGAAGAATTCACGAACTTCAAACGATGTTTTACTGTACTTGGGTAAGAATAAAGTAAACAACTGAATGTATCAAACAGAAACGAAAATGGGAAAGTATTATGGAATGACTGTCCCCGCAACTCCGTTGTGTCAAAACCCATGTATCGTGTGGGAACCGCACATTTTTCCGGAAAAAAATGAATCCTATATTCTTTCCCGGGTTTGGGCGTGAAGAGGTAACACAGGTAAGAAGACGGACAGCAGACTTTTCGCATTTATAATATTAGTATGGATTATTTTTACTATAAAGTATAAACCTTATACACCAGTCTTAATTATTAACCCATCAAGCCCCATAAGAACACCGGTGACCGCGACAACAATAGAATAACAATAGATTTCCAAGAATCCGCGATCGAAGGATTAATATTATTATTATTTTTTATTAATCTTAATATACATAATTCTTCTGTGAGTGTGTATGTCACTGAACTTCTCTCAAACGACTGGACCGATTTTGATGAATTTTTTTGTGTGTTCAAGGGGATCTGAGAATGGTTTAGATTCACAATTTTGTCCGCTGGACAATGTTTTTTTAATTAATTTTTAATTTATTTGTAGTTGTTGATTTTGGAATGTTTTACATTGGATCCGACAGACGGCGCTACCATCGCAGTGTCAAATTTTAAATAATATTCGAATTTGAATTTGAATTTCAGTCTGTCCCGACAGTTAGCGCTGCGATCAAATTAAAAAAAATACTTTATATACTTAATATGGCAAAGAAACGTTGCCGGGACAGCTAGTATTATATAATATGCGAAAGTGTGTCTGTCTGTCTGTCTGTTACCTCTTCATATCAAAACCATTGAACCGATTTTGCTGAAATATTGTATGAAGATATTTTGGGTCCCGGGAAAGGACGTAAGATACTTTTTATCTCGGAAAAATGTACAGTTCCCGCGCGATAAACGAATTTTGGCGCAACGGAGTTGCGGGTGTCATCTAGTTTTAAATATTGTATACTAATGTAATATATAAATAATATATACATTTTTGCCTAAAATGTATATCATCAGAACAACCCCTGAAAAGGTTTTATCCGGTCAAATAAACTATAACCACACACCATATTAGCCTCGAAATGGGCATTTTCCGGAAAAAAAACAAAACAAAAAGAGACATAACGATAAATAATTAACTTCTAAGGACAAATAAAAAAGATAGAAACGACTCTGCCCCACAATGAGTTTTGTGCGTAAATTGAATATTCCCCCGCAAAAGTTTCCACATAAATATAAGATAAGGCAGATTTATGGACAAATCCACACCTTTATTGTCTTAAGATTGTTCATATTTTTGGATTAAGGATTTAAATACAGGTTTTTAAACGTATTTTTAGTTATACTTAAGGGGTAAGTAACCTTCTACAACTGTTTTAACTTTAGATTTTTGTGTGTTATTGTCCTAGTAAAGACTTCTTCTCTTTTTAGGGCTCCGTAGTCAACAAGGAACCCTTATAGTTTCGGTCTGTCCGTCCGTCTGTCTGTCTGTCCGCAGCTTTGCTCAGAGACTATAGGACCTACAAAGCTGTAATTTGGCATGAATACACATATTAATGATGCCGACAAAATGGTATATAAAATGTTTAAAAAATATTTTTTTATGGTACCCCCCTCCCCTACACATCAAGCGGGGTTGAATTTTTTTTTCGCGCCCACCCCATCGTGTGGGGTGTCGTTGGATATCATCATCCGATTTAGGGATCCATTTGTGAAATATTAAGTTTTATAGTGGAAAAAATCGTTAGAGTTCAGTGTCCCCCCATTCTACCAGCTAAACGATTGCTTCTAGAAATGTGAAAAAATTCACGGGAGTAGGAAATATGCTGAATTTAAAAGGAAAACTATCACGGCTAAGAAGACTTCATAAGTTATTGAGTAATAGTCGATCAACTAAAAAAATGTTTTCGGCGAAGTATAAAGGAACTTTTCGTTCAAATTCCTTTGAAAGTAACTGAGACGATGTTGTTAGTAGTATAAAACATGTTATAAATGTACATTCATTGACCATACAAATTTTTTCAGAAACTAGCGGTACTACGGAACCTGGAAATTGCGCGTGGCCCGACACGCACTTGGCCGGTTTTTTTTTATCTCTGTTTCTGTCTTCGTCTCATAAGTTGGAAAAGTCACTTGAAAGGCATATTGTACAGTGTACGGCTTTATGAATTCGACCTAACTTTACGCTAAAGTTTTATTTCCTTCTAAATAAATTAACATCAATATTGTCAGGGCCCCGTAAGGGCTACTGGCGCCTGTGTGCAAAAAAAGGATTTTGGCGCCCCTTTAGGCAATTTTTTTTGGGTCCTTGGTTTTGGCGCCCCTAAAGATGGCGGTTTGGCGCCCCTAGAGGATGGCGCCCGTGTGCATTGCACATATAGCACATAATATGGTAGCGCTGAATATTGTAGAAACTGTTACCTAAGCTGTATAATATGAATATTCATATCATTTTTGTTAATTATTCATGCTTAATTCCCAGCTTTTGGATAGAACTCATCTTTTAATATTATTTAAACTTCGATTGAAAACATCTTTCAATCTAAAAATCAAACATTTTAATTTATTGAACGTCATTTTCCTTACTATCTTAACTTCTTGGAAGACAAAGGTGACCCAAAGATAAGATCTTTTAGATTTTCCTGGTGGTCCGAAAGGTTTCAGGAAGTGCAATGAAATCGACAGCAAATTCCTCAGTAAATGAATCATGTTTCGATGACCCTCAGACCACAAAATTATTTTGAATAGGCGTAGGAAATAACTAAGTTCTGACTAGATATTGAAATTGAGACTTTGAAAGACGTATAAATTAAACAAGCGATATAGGATTCTTCAACCGCATTAAAATACATTAAAACAATGATATTATTATTATTACTCAACTTTAGTGAAGACTGAAGGGTGTGAAATTAAATCTTTAATTCTTTATCAACTAAAATCTTTAATTTAATGAAGATTTTGACAATTTGTTTTACAACAGTTCCATAATAAAATACCTTTTAAAAGTTACGATATTATAATAATAATTACACACTAATATAATAAAATATTTGAAATTCTGTCTGTTTGTGCCTTTATCGTCAAAAGTCTCTCTCTTACAAGTGCAGGGATTAAAATTAAGTATTGATAGAAGTACTAAATTTATCTAGAAAGCTCCGATGAAGTTGTCAGACGCAGTATTTATTAATTAATTAATAATCTTGGCAAGGGTTAGGTTTCTAATAACCGTCACCACGTGCTCCTCCAATATTAATAACTTTATGTCAGGGGAAAGTTATCACGGCGAGCGAGTTACATAAAGTGAATATAGCACATAGTACTTAGTAAATAGATTTATAATATAACGTGTAACAAACTAAGTAAATGATAATACTTTAGGGTGTGTTGTGTCTCTTATTTATCGCGTATTTTTTTATAATAATACTAGCTGTCCCGATGAACTTCGTGTCACTATAGAACCTTCCCTGGACTTCTACGAATATTTTAAGACTAAAATCAGCCCAATCCGTTCAGCCGTTTTCGAGTTATAGCGCGACTAACACATTTGAAAATCCATTTTTAACCGACTTCCAAAAAACGAGGAGGTTATACGTTCGGCTGTGGATATATATATATTTTTTGTATGTTCAACGATTACTCCGCCGTTTGTGAACCGATTTTCAAAATTTTTGTTTTGTTGTACAAGGTATTACTACAATTTGGTACCATGTTCAAAAAAGTGGTGACCTGATGATGAAATCCATGAATAACTCCTCAAAATTCAAATGGAAACATATGTTTTTTTTTGGTTTCATATGAAGTATTCCAAGCATTTGTTATCAAAAAGTAAGATTTTGCACCAGGATATACCATGGTTCGAAGGTGGTGAACAGAACTCCTTACTCCTTATAGATACATGTTTGGAGGTTTCGGCGTTGTCTTAAGAACTGAAAGCTTAAACTACTATGTAATGCAGATTTCATTAATCATCATCATCAGCACCACTATTCCACCATACATCCATGAGTAATCGAGGGAACTCCTCAAAATTTATATGGAAACATATTATAGTGATTTCAATTTTATGATAATAAGTATCCTAACCATATGCTACCAAAAAACAAGATTTTGCAATTAGATATACCATGGTTCCGAAGGAGCTAAGAGAACTCCGGATTCCTTATAAATACAAGTTTGGGGGTTTCGGAGTTGGTTTAAGAACTGAAAGCATGTGCTACTATGCATGTTACATTCATCATCATCATCATCACTACCACCATGAATTATCTAATTATAATCCTATTATTGGTACTTTTAATCGTCTTTAAGAACGAAACCCGAATTCGTCGAACGATTTAAAAAATCTATAATGTAAATTCAATATATCATCATTTCCAATATATCATCATTTCACCAAGGTCGAATCATTTGATTCGACCTTGGTGTTTAGGTTACCAAGTTAGCAATTTGATCATAAGACCTATGAGGTATGTTATTCTCCTTGGAGTTTATAAGAACGACTATAGTTATATTTGCGCATAATATAATATTATGTTGAGCTGATTAGTTTACATGAGTGTAATGAATAATGATAGAAAGAAATAATTCACGGAGCAGAACTTTAGAGCCTTTAAAGACAGGCGTGTGAACATTAATTTTATCATTGCTTGATTAACGCCAAGCATATACTTACAGTATATATTATGCTTGGAGTCAGACAATGACTTCTCATATCATGAAAGTGTATCCTAGATCCAAAGTCACTAAGCATAACACATTAGCCTGTACAGAAAACCAGAGCTTATAAATGACTAAAAAGAGTGAAATTATTATTTAAAAAAAAAAATTAAAACCGACTTCCAGGGTATGTATTGCCGTTATTGACTAAGAGCAAAAAATAGCAAAAAAATCATGTTTGTTGTATGGGAGCCCCCCTTAAATATTTAATTTATTTTGTTTTTAGTATTTGTTGTTATGGCGGCAACAGATATACTCAGTCTGTGAAAATTTCAGAAGTCTAGCTATAGCGGTTCTTGAGTTACAGCCTGGTGACAGACAGATGGACAGACGGACAGACGGACAGATATCGAAGTCTTAGTAACAGGGTCCCGTTTTTACCCTTTAAGTACGGAACCCTAAAAATGGATTTTAAAATGTGTTAGTCGCGCTAATACTCGAAAACGGCTGAACGGATTGGGCTGATTTTAGTCTTAAAATATTCGTAGAAGTCCAGGGAAGGTTTTAAAGTAACACGAAGTTCACCGGGACAGTTAGTCTTCTTCTTCTTATATGTTCATATAATTATTTTTAACAAAAAATTAAAACCGACTTCCAGGGTAAAAAAAATAATAATTTATAATGAACAAAAAAGTGTTAAATAATTCTTACTCTTTAATGTTCCTTATGCATAATAATTCTCCTAAACCTCAACTATTTCTGTACACAATCTTCATTATTTTGAAGACGGTACCAGCTAAGAATGCTGAGTTCTATGACAAAATATTTTTAATATTTAAGACTGGTACCGACTTCAATATAATGAAGATTGTGTACAGAAATAGTTGTGGTTTAGGAGAATTATTATGCATTTAAGGCACATTAAAGAGTAAGAATTATTTAACACTTTTTTGTTCATTATAAATTATTATTTTTTTTACCCTGGAAGTCGGTTTTAATTTTTTGTTAAAAATAACTATATGTACATATAAGAAGAAGAAGACTAACTGTCCCGGTGAACTTCGTGTCACTTTAAAACCTTCCCTGGACTTCTACGAATATTTTAAGACTAAAATCAGCCCAATCCGTTCAGCCGTTTTCGAGTTTTAGCGCGACTAACACATTTCAAAATCCATTTTTAGGGTTCCGTACTTAAAGGGTAAAAACGGGACCCTGTTACTAAGACTTCGATGTCTGTCCGTATGTCCGTCTGTCCATCTGTCTGTCACCAGGCTGTAACTCAAGAACCGCTATAGCTAGACTTCTGAAATTTTCACAGACTGAGTATATCTGTTGCCGCCATAACAACAAATACTAAAAACAAAATAAATTAAATATTTAAGGGGGGCTCCCATACAACAAACGTGATTTTTTTGCTATTTTTTGCTCTTAGTCAATAACGGCAATACATAGGCAATTGAATTGTTCACAAAATCCTTAACTATATATGCACTTTAATAATCAATAATCAAATTTAAATAAATTAAATAATTAAGGGGGGCTTCCATACAAAAAATACAATTTTTAGCCTGTTTTGCTCTGTAGTGGTACGGAACCCTTCGTGTGCGAGTCCGACTCGCACTTGGCCGATTATTATGTATAAGATAATATGAGTGTGGATTGTCTGTGACAGCAAGCCCACACGATGATAACAATTCAACGAACTCTCATTCATATCCCAAATAATTTGTATCACACAATCTAATACCAGAATTACAACGTTTCCCGTAAATTCCCGGAATCGCGGCAGATTTCCAAACATTTTCCTGATACGGACTTGTTAGCTCGGAGGTTTTATTTAACTTTTCGTCCAAACTTTTTGTGTTTCGGAAACCGTTTTGGGGGTAATTATTGAGATGGAAGAAGTTTGTGATTGGTGCGTGTATTTTTGATCTCATTCATGGACTGATAGTTCACTCGACTGAAGCATTATTCGAGAAAAACATTAATAATGTTTCTTTCAGATTCGGAAAATATGAAAAAAGGCTGTCTAATATTTATATTTTGTAGTCTTGCGACATAATAATATTGTTATATAAATATAGCCTCTACATACGCGGAAATATTCCACATTTTGGGTAGACCTTTGCTTCGCACTCGATTACGTCAAAATTTACCTGTCCTAGGAACTATTTAGTGCGTGGGACATACCTACTGCATACAGTACAGGTATTTAAGGGTGCTAACGTCATTCGAAAAATAGTTAATGGAAACAGGCGTTACTTTGCGGAAATCCATAGCTTAAAATTTAGTTTGTTATTATTTTTAGCAATATTCCGCGAATTAAGTAAATGAGTGAGTGCACGCATAGACATGCGTACAGCACCTCCCTCCTCCCACACTGCCTATGCGTACACTCGCATGCAAGAACTTGCAAACACCACCACCACACAAGCAATAATGTTGGCAAATCCGTGCAAGGCCCCTCACCACCATGCAGGTTGAAAACCTCGACGCGCGTTTCGCTCCAACACCGGAGCATCCTGTACGCATGTCTATGCGTGCACTCACTCATTTACTTAAAGGTGGAAGTTTATTTCGCGGAATATTGCTAAAAATAATAACAAACTTAATTCGAAAAATACCTTTAAAATCATCTAAAACGGATGGTTTCTTATATTTATTTTAATTTTAAGTGAACAATAAAAATACTAAATGTCTTTTTATTGTTCACTTAAATTTTTTTAAAAGCTGCAATACCTACTGCACCACATATATTTAGCTTTGACTAAAATAACAAAGTAACACTACAGCACATCCTGAATCAAAGCCAGTCAAAGGTATCTTGGTCCCCCCTCATTATCGGCAGAATATCCCCCGCCTCAATTAGGACGAATATTACGAAAAGGTGTGTTCCCCACTGACAGTAGACTGACTGAGGAAACTACAGACTTGGGAAATATAAACTAGGAAGTAAGTGATGAATGGTTGATTTCAGAGTAGCAGAATGAGAAATATTATGAATATTGTTTCAAGTAGAAACATTGAATTAATAAAGTATTAGGTATAAGCTATTAGTTAACATGCATTAAGGTCTAAAAAATTATACAGACCCACAAGATAATAATAATATTTTTTCGAAGATAATATTATTACCATCAGGATTGGTTAAGGATATTATCAAAGTATTATGTTATGACTTATGACTTATGAATTATGATGCTTTATGACAATAATTCAGCAATGTTCAATCTCGAATGCAAAATGACCCTGAAGTTCTGAACAAATAAAAAATGAAGGCGTTCAGCTTCATTTTTGATTTGTTCAGAACTTAAAGACACGGTAGATCGAAGCTAGTTCAGGTGAAAACTAGCTTCGATCTACCGTGCCTTTAAGTTATTATCGTCTTGTGCCTTTGTACAACTATGTACTACTACTATTGACTATTAGATTCTAAGAGGATTACCGAAAATTCATGTTTTTATTTTCTCTAGAAGTAATTTATGATTACTTTGACCAGAAGTAATTATTATTTAAAAACATGTTCAGGTATAAATGTATATCCTTCGATCGGGGATTCTTGGAAATGCTATTGTATTCTATTGTTGTCGCGATCACCGGTGCTCATAATATGGGGCTTGAAGCATTAAAAACTTAAGATATTATTTTTAGATTGTCCATACTTTCAGTGGTCGTTCCTCATTCGATATTGTTTCCTCCTGCTAGTGATGTCACTCTCTCGGAGGTGATCAGCCGTGTCGAGAAGTTTGTTATCATAAGCGATTATGTCAGCATTGGAGTTTTTTTTTAATCGTTGGGGGAATGCATTTACGCATCCATGGGGCCTGGGGAGGACCACCGAGGTATGTGGGACTCCCCGGGGCGGACGTAGTATCCGCACCCGGGACTACCCACTAAAACCCCAACGGTGTTCCTGCTCCTGAAGGTGGGACTACGGGAAACGCGCGATACACGATCGCAGAGCATTGGAGCCTACTGTGAAAACACTAGCCCCACCTACACACAACGCTATCCTCCAATCGTGATACATTCATTCCATGAATCGTGCTCCCGAGCAATGTGCTTTAGGCTGCAGCTAATAGTGAACAATATCGCGTAACAACGGTTCCTGCATTATAGAACGAAAGTAAAGGTCGTAAGTCCCAAAACTGTTTTTTGATGATTACTTAAAAACTAAATACAATACTAATATTTCCTTTAGCTATTATTTTACAAAGTGTGTGATCGTAGTAGTGCAAGTTATTTAATGATAGTAACTCAATAAGTGTAACAGATATTTCTTGAAATGCCCAAAAATATTCATAATTACGAGAAATAAAACTATCGAGTCAAAATAAGTGAATCGTGTTTTCCGTTACCTTATTTATAAACATCAGATAAATATACAATGATTAAATAAATCTCAATTTCATTCGAGGCAATTATCTGTCTGAAAAATATTAATTATGTATGTGTTTCTGTCTGTCTGTTACGCTTGATGCGCTGAACCGTTTTAGATGACATTTGGTACAACATACTTTGAGTCCCCGGAAAGGACATCCCGGTTTTAAGCTAATATTTACGCGAACGAAGTTGCGGGCTTTATCTAGTTTCTTGAGCTGTCAAGAATACCAGAAAGATGGTAAACAGAAACTTACCTATATATGAAACAAATGCCCGTTTGACTTTTCTCCAAATCTCTATAGTTCCATTTGACTCTAGATTTCACTTAACACTTTCATGGATTTCTGTCAGCAGTGTTAGCGAATTTACATACATCTCTTCAAAAACTGACAGCCATGAGATCCAGATCGGTTTTCCATTTCCGATACCGAACCGAACGTTTCTAGCACTAGTACAGCATAAATTTTAAATATTACACAGTAGAGTAACTTCCCCGTGTCTAGCTACACTAGGCTTGTATGTCTGACCGTTGCATCGTAGAATCCAATGAATAGACCGATTCTGATGTAGTCTTTTATGAAAGATTGTAAATTCTAAGCAACTTCCAGTGATTGCATCGGTTCAATAATTTGGATTTTTTATTCGACTTAAGAGGGCGACCAACCCAAAAAATCAAACATCTTGCTTCTCTCTTCACACACACGCCCGTCTGTCATATGCCAGGTGAAAAAGGATGACGCGGATTCATCGCCCAATTAGTTTTTTCTCAATAACTCGATAAATATACAACATTTTAAAAATCCGCTTAGTCGGTTTCTCGATGATAACATTTTATATAATGTGTTAAAATATTAACTTAGTTCAATGCACGGTTATAGCAATAAATGAAAAATTCTTGAAAATAATATGAAGCTTTGCGTTTTATTCGATCGAGAAAATTTTAAGATATCGTGTTTTTGTTCTGATCGAATTCTTGAAAATATAATGTAGTATCTAATTTTAGAAAATGAAACAATTCGGGGCTTATTCTCAAGTATAAAAATGAATTAAAAAAAAATCTAAAATTTTGGGTAAGTCGCCCCCTTAAAGCTATATTCTGCACGCTAAACGTGTGCGTGCGATGTGGGTGGTTTTGTATTAAGCTAATGTGCTCCAGTCTACTGTATAATATTTTTACTATGCTAGTACAACTTGTGCTAACACTAGTACTACGAGCTCCGGTGAACCAATATTTGCATAGACTTGAAGCTGTCACCGGATTTTTTAATTCTTTTACTCTCTATTCGCTAGTGTTGTAGCAATGCAATTCATTTATCGATATAATTATAAATGATCGATATTTATTTCATTTAAAGTTAAGATTAACCCATCAAAACCCATAAGCCTACCGGTGAGCGAGACACAATAGAATAACAATAGATTTCCTAGAATTCACGACCAAAGGATTAATATCGCGTTTGTGAATTCAGGGTATATTAAGAAGAACCGATGAATACCGATGAAGCTGAAGCAAAAGAATTGAAGGGAATTTTAATTTGGTGATTAACATTCATTTATGCAAGGAAATCAAGGATCAAAATATCACTTAAGGATATCTCTAAGATGAACATAATAGGACGCAAACTAAAGGCCTTTTATTTGCTTACTTTTTATTATAATTACTGTCCTAAATTATTTTACCAAAAACCTGAATAAATGTATCGATACGTGTCACCTCACTATGTCAAGAATAAGGTGAGGTGTTCAAATATTGACAGGCAACTTAGAGGATACGGCACAGAAATGTGACCAAATAGTGATGTTTGTTTGTGCAGGCCGCGCGGGGACCTGTGTGTACATTACGGCCTTACACCCTTATAACACAGTGTATAAGCATATACAGTACTGTTACTCACTTGTTATAATAATAAAAGTTGTGATACACAGAGACCAATGTTTTGCGGAGGTTACCGCTTTGTTCTACTCACTAATCTATCTAAGTCTGTGGACAGACTTTGTGAACTTAAGATATAGACCTGTAAATAAACAGTAGCACAGCTGGGCTGTTATCAAAATCGTGCAACGCAGAGACAATTGGCATGTGCGCGAGGCAATGCGTTAATCTGTACCCCAATGCTCCTGATTTAATTTAAAATTAATATTTTGCCTTTCGTTCCATTCTTTTTTTGAACCAAAACATTTCCCATCGAGCAACGAAATGGTATTCCTATGAAACGTCAAATGTGATACTTTTTTGTAGGAATGAAGCAGTTATTTGTATAGTATGTATCATGTATTACGAGTATTATGAATAATTAGGAAAGTTGCTCTCTAAAATTATCTGCAGTTCTGGGGGGCTAGACGCTTTTAGGAATCATAACATTATGATTAATTTAAAAAAAATCACAAAATTAATGGTCACTCTGTTTTCAATTCATGTCTAGTAATCCGTACTTATTTGACATTCGTCAGTTTGACTGTTTTGACGATTTAGTTTCTAAATTGATTTTAGAGGAATTTCAAAATGTGACCATTTTAGCCCTCCTGTTCAATCGAGTGAGTTAGTATAATATATATATAGCCTACTGTTTAATATTTACACTACAATGTGTACACCACCGGGTACAACACAACTGATGTATCATTGACACGTTCGTAATTATTTGGAAGCTATCAGTAAATTGTGGGAGAACCATGCTTCGGATTGAATGGGCTGGCTCGACTTGATCAATACTACGTCCTTACAATATGAGAACGGCGTGTAACAAAGCTACTAGTAGCAGTGAGTCCATGGCAGCTATTAATTACCATTATATTATGACGCGTCTGCTCGTTTCTAGAAAAAGGTCTAGAACTCTATTACTAGACTTAAGTCATTAAAAGTATATTTTAATAAAATAATTGGCAAACGAGCAATCGTGTCACCTGATGGACAGCGACTGTCGTCACCCATGGATACACACAACATCAGAAGAGAATAATCTCTCTTCTTGAAGTTGGTTGGTATTCTAGTCTATAATAATATTGTGAACGCAAAAGTGTGTCCATTTTTCTGTAAGTGTGTCTGTCTGTCTGTAACCTGTTCATTCTTCAAGCTCTTAAATCGTTTGTCTTCGGAATCATTGAGTCTCGACGACAAAGAATAGTTTTCTGAAAAAAGTACGAATTCCACGCTTTAAGCGTTGCGGATGAATTCTTATACTCGTACTATACTAGCTGTCCCGGCAAACGTTTCTTTGCCATATTAAGTATATAAAGTATTTTTTTTTAATTTGATCGCAGCGCTAACTGTCGGGAGAGACTAAAATGAAAATTCGAATTCGAATATTATTTAAAATTTGACACTGCGATGGTAGCGCCCTCTGTCGGATCCAATGTAAAACATTCCAAAATCAACAACTATTAATAAATTAAAAATTAATTTAAAAAAACATTGTCCAGCGGACAAAATTGTGAATCTAAATCATTCCCAGATCCCCTTGAACACACACAAAAAATTTCAACAAAATCGGTCCAGTCGTTTGAGAGAAGTTCAGTGACATACACACTCACAGAAGAATTATATATATGTATAAAGATATGAAAAAGTGTGTCAGTCCTTCTCTCTGTCTGTCTGTATTGATATACTTTGAGTCCCAGGGCCCCCGTAAGGGCTACTGGCGCCTGTATGCAAAAAAAAAAAAAAATTTTTGGCGCCCCTTTAAGCAAATTTTTTGTGTCCTTGGTGTTGACGCCCCTAAAGTTGGCGATTTGGTGCCCCTAGAAGTTGGCGCCCGTGTGCGTTGCACACTTTGCACAAATCCGCACATGGCCCTGTTAAGTCCCGAGAAAAAAACAAAGAGGAGCCTGAAAGAAGTACAGATTCCGCGCTATAAACGAATGATGGTGAACCAAAGTTGCGTTTATCATTAAGTATACCATAAACTTCAGTACAGCAATAACTCTACCCTTCCTCTAACTGTATTTCCCCATCACCATTAAACTGATGATAATGAACACGAACAGTTAACGGGGAACAAGTGGAAATTAATGTTCAAAACGAATCCCTTAGATTCGAAGAAAATCTCAAATTTTCGATCTCCTTTCCAACGGCGGTACTAATTATTTGGCCCGTCGAGAGGCCCGTGTTTAGCCCCTCGCAATTATGGACCATTCAGTGCGAATTGCTTTTCAAAATTTCAATATAACTGAGTTTCGTTTATGTCTAAATGGTTTTAAATTCTCTCCTTGAAGATGAGGTCAAATTAATTCTTTGGGGGATTAGAAATCGGTAATCGATGTGATTGTATGCAGTAATTCGTTATTCTAATTTCTTCCGTAGATTAACATTAATCTGATTTATTCCGTATAACTCTTAGGGCCACCGCACTTTAGAGACACGACAGTTTTAAGACAGACTATCGCATAATAAAAAGTACTAGACGCGCACAATATTTGAAACAAAACGTCTCATAGACAAACACGGCGACAAGTCTGACTAACGACCGACTGTCGGTTTCCTCTGAAGTGTATGCGAGCGCGCACATCAACGACAAAACTGTCTATAGATAAGACGCGCCCCACTATTCCTCCTAATCGTTTATTTATAGTATACTAAATGACGCCCGCAACTTCGTTACGCCAAAACTCGTTTATCGCGGCGGAACCGTACATTTTTCCGAGATAAAAAGTATCCAATGTCCTTTCCCGGGACTCAAAGTATCTCCATGTCAAATTTCAGCGAAATCCGTTCAGCGGTTTGGGCGTGAAGAAGTAACAGACAGACAGACACACTTTCGAATTTATAATATTAGTATGGATGTGTGCAAGCTTTCGCCAATGTTTGAGTGTTATCGGTACACACTAATTAGTAATTACCTATGAATGCACGCGCACACTATAATAAATAGACCAAGAAAAAGCGACACGGTCATAGGGAAAGACTATTAGAATATACACGGACTATTGCCATTAGCGGTGTACCTAGTCTGATGTATGCGTTGCGTCGTCGTAGATAAAACAGTTTCGTCTTAGTATGCGCCGCGTGGTAGACACAACTGTCGTAAAGCTGACTCGTCTGTGTGAAACAAGATTGTCTAAAAACTGTCGTGTCTCTAAGGTGCGGTGAACCTTACACTAATATTATAAACAGACAACATTTAACCCAGGAATATTGAAAACGTTTTGGCCCCCCGGTCTTGAACCTGCTACCTCCTGCTTGGCTGGGCCACTGAGCCACTTTATTCTGTGAATTGGGTTGATGACGATGATAAATCAGAAGTCATTGGTCCGATGACGGAGGCGGAAGCGAGATAGGATCTGAACCCACACCAAATTACATTACACGACTCGTTGGGCTATCTGCGTACCACTTCACAACTTAACAGTGTATGAGTTATTTTTTTTAGACTTTAGCCGAAAATAAACAAAAAATAAACAAATTTAGCTAGCGAAAAATTGAGAGCAAAATTTAGCACCCGATCCTTCGATCGTGGATTCTTGGAAAACTATTGTTATTCTATTGTGTCTCGCTCACCGGTGAGCTTATGGGGATGGATGGGTTAAATCGATCGTGCATAACCCACATATTATTATGAGTGAATTTCTGTGATTAAAGTTAAGGCTGTCACAGACAGAGCAGGTAATGTAGAGATGTATATTATAGCACGATACATCTTTCTATAGAAATCGTACACAATTACAGCTATAATGTAAAAATATACATTATAGCTGTTGTGTGTGTTTTTTTTTATATGTGTGTGGTCTCCTGAGTCCTGACGATTTCTATATAAAGATGTATCGAGATGTATCGTGTTATAATATACATCTTTACATTACCTGCTCTGTCTGTGACAGCCTTTATCAGGGCGAGCGAAGCAAGCCCTAGTATATCCCACAACTTACAAAACATACAATTTTGTCAAGAGGCTACTAACAACATAAGTTAAATAGATGACCTGGTGAACTTATATCTCTTCCCTCCAAAATCCTAATACAAACCTTTCCTGGACTCCCGCGAATGTTTAAAGACTAAAATTAGCCAAATCGGTTCAGCCGTTCTCAATTTTCAGCAAGACTTACAAATAAAAACCATTTCTATTTATAAAAAAACATTTGACCCATTTTACAAAAGGGGTTGAAATTTTATCACATAACGGTCAACCACCTGTCCGCATAATCAAATAATTGTAAATCTTACGTTTAATGTATTTTCTGACAATTAAACATACAATGGGGTCACCGTTACCCATAAAAGTAAAAAAGGTTCTAATTAAAAGTGTTAATTCATTAATTTTCTATGGAGTTGAACTCGTAAAAAGCTTTATCTGTTTTGCTATAAGATGTCAATGATATAGGAAAACCGTACATGTCAGAAATAAAAACTATTCCATATGTAATATAAATAAATAAATAAATGTGTTTTCCCAGAATACAAAGTAGTAATAGTCATCAAGTTACTCCATCAAGAGATACACAAAACATTGCAATTTATATATCGATCTGTTTAACCAACTTTTTAATTCGACCAGGCCATTTAGCCAAAACTTTTTCGTTGTCGCTTCGTTATAGAATCGCCGATCCAAATGTATGGAATTGACATACGCGTTCGTCAATATGACGTTGACGTTCGACTCGTCATAAGTCAATAATAAATTCCATACATTTTGATCGGCGATTCTATAACGAAGTGATTACGAATTCGTCTTGACACAGGACCCAGTCCTGGCAACCATCATAGACTTATAACAAAGTCGCAAAACCTTTATGCCTGCATAGTGGTGACTTTAGATTAGGTCATATGTGATTATTTTGGGGCCATTATATCAAATTACACTTAGACATAACTTAGGGGTTTTTTCTCCACTTTATGATAAGTGTCGGATAGGCTATCCACAACATAACTTGACAGATAGAGCATAGATCATCTGTCAGATAAGTTGTGGACATAGCTCATCACAAATCAGTCCCTTACTCTTGTATTAAGACTTTTCTGTTATTCGTAGCCTATCCTAACTTTCGAAAGCATTGGCCGGTGGCCGTAGCATAGTGCTATGCGGAGTGAATAATAGACGTATGGCAAAGCCTATATTGATAATAGTTATAAAGTTGTGACTTTAGGTTAGGTTAGTATTTTAGCACGTTCCACGTAACTTTTTCTCGAAATAAGATTTTAACACGCTTTTATTAGTTTGGACTGTATGTATGTAACGGAATCTTTGAGCACGATTTTTACCTATCTCCAGTAGTCGAATTAATTTGAAACTTTGCTCACGTACAATTAAGAGCCAGTGTCAATGCAGTAATTTGTTAAAAATAAAAGAAATGAAATGAAAAAAGGTTTTTTTTAAATATTACTTATTTGTTTTACGTCCTAACCTGACTTTCGAAACCAGCATTGGCCCTACTAGCGTGGCGGAGTATGCAAATGGAACGATGTGTTAAATATGTAAAGGTTTTGAGTGGCAATAATTAAGTTTGGGGCCGTCACGCCAGCGGCCGGCCCTCTGTGTACATTTTGTATCATTTTCCGGTGCGTGGCCGCGTGATAATCGATCTACAATTTTTGAGTTTGGAACTGTGATTTACTGAGAAAATCACCAAAAATTTTGAACAAAGTTTAAATGTGAAAGTCTGTTTGTTACCCGTTCAAGAAACCACTTAACTTACTTCTACTTTTTTTTATGAAATAAGGGGGCCAACGAGCAAACGGGTCACCTGATGGAAAGCAACTACCGTCGCCCATATGATGTGTCCATGACACTCGCAACATCAGAAAAGCTACAGGTGCGTTGCTGGCCTATACGACCTGCAAACCTTCAAGATGAGAGCGTATTCCTTCTTAAAAGGCCGGCAACGCACCTGCAACTCTTCTGATGTTGCGAGTGTCCATGGGCGACGGTAGTTGCTTACCATCAGATGCCCCATTTGAACGTTTGCCGCCTTATTTAATAAAAAAAAAGTAGTATTATAAAATACAGAGCTATTTATATAAACCGATGCAAGAATACCAATGAGGCTATACAACATAGAGCATGTTTAAACAAGTCTCTACAAGTAGGTTAGTATTGGCGTTGTATTTATAATATTATTTTGTTGATAAGGATTGACTCATGTAAACTGTAAACAATTTCTAGACGACCTAGGTCCACAGTTCATTAGTTCATTATTACTACTTAAATTATGGATTGATTGAAAACCAAATTAATCAAAAGTCTTATGCTAAGTACTCACATACGGTTTTGCTCGATAGTTTTACCACAGAATATATACTTATTAGTTGTACCAACCATTATGACATTGAATGCTATGATAAGCATCTGCAAGCCTTAGACCCAATTTCACCGACGACTGTTAAAGTTAATGCCCTAGTTAGTATCGCTATCTCTTTCGTTTTTATATGTAAATAAAAGAAAAGACATGCGATTTTAACGAGCTGTTAAATAAATAATTAATTAAAATTTTATTCCCATTTTCGAAATACCCAACCATATTATTGTTATTAAAACAACATCAAATTACAATTCATTAGAAAATAGACGATACAGGAAAAAAATATTGCCTGTTTTTATCACATTTTTACGTGGAAGAGCCATGCTGCGGCACGAATGGGCCGGCTCGACCGGACAAATATCACGGGCTCACAGAAAACCGGTGTGAAACAACGCTTGCGCTGTGTTTCGCCGAGTGAGATTACTGGAGGCCCAATCCACTACCATATTCCCCAACCTACCCTCCCCTATTCGCTTCCATACCTTCCCCTACCCTATTGCCCTATTCCCTCTTTAAAGGCCGGCAACGCATCTGCAGCTTTTCTGCTGTTGCGAGTGTCCATGGGCGACGGTAGTTGCTTACCATCAGGTGACCCGTTTGCTTGTTTGCCCCCTTTATTTCATAAAAAGGAGTGTTAACACTAATAGACGTAATGGTGAAATTGGAAAAAAAATATCGCTTGTATAAAATGCCTAACTGTCAGTAACCCTTTCTTCAAGTATTTCCCCTTAATGAACACTTCCTTCCCACAATATTTAATTATTCAAACATCAATCACTCACAACATCAAATACAACCTTTTTACCTCCTTCATAATTCATAAAAGATTTTTTGGTTGCTTAAATGGTTATAGTTTTATAGGGTTGTTTTAAATGAATTTACAAGAAAAGCGGTATTGTTCCTAATATTGTATAAGATTTAGGCAAAATAATTTAGAGGTTTGGGCGTGAGGAGGTAACAGACAGACAGACAGACAAACTTTCTATTTATAATATTTGTACTTATATGCATCTGTCACACTCTAAGATTTAAGTAAAAGTACTAGGTAAACTACATTTTAGTACGATTTGATAATTCCCTCAGACTTTAGAGCTTTTTCTAAAAACATGACGTTTTTAATGCAGTCGAGTCAAAGGGGAAGTTTACCAGATAAATTGTTTTGCCTTTTGAAAATGTAATTTAACACTTGTTTTTTGGTTTAATAAGTAGAATAGATTAGTCATTCCACACTTTCAAATTAATGCAATAATAGATTTAGGGATCCTCAATATACGTCAACAAATCCTTAAATAACTTGAGAGGACAAAACACAGAAAAGTTTTTGGAACTTATATAAAAATACAGGTTGAGCCCAAGAAATGGCTGCAGTCATTAAAAAAAACGAAACATCAGAAATAGACACATATTTTCGCCATGTTATGGAAAGAGAGAAAGGTATATTATTTATTAAAACATGAATTCTTTTCATCTCTCTACATCTTACGAATTTTCATCAGTCCAGTGTTCTGACGTGACTAACATTTTGGCCCACATCTAAAAAGAGCACAGCCCTTCTTTAGAACTTCCCACTTAAAAATCACGGAACCCACCACCACAAAGGTAGGTTCACCCTTAACCACTTCGTTTGTCGTCACGCATGGCGCTGCCCCACACCTTCTAACTTACAATTAATTATTCTGATTACCATAAATAATTATCAGAACTTTTTAGAACGTTATAAAACTTATCATACCGAAATTTTAATAGCAAATAACTTTATATTTGGTCGCTTTATCTTCATGGAAATGAGATTTTTAATAGATTATATTTTATGGGTTAAGATGATAAGATTAAATGCTAGGTGTCGGATATAATTGGCCCTTAGTTAAGGGTTAAGTAGGTGGAATCAATTTAACCTTGCATAAATGTTGGTATTTTGTTCTCATGTCCGTAAATTTCACACAATTTTAAAACACACGCTGAGTCCTACCACCTGCGCTGGGTGAAATTAAAATTTTATTAATTTTTACACCTTGTTTTGTTATAAATCATCACCAAATTGGACAGGCATGAAATATTAAATATTTATAGACACCTAGATGACTCCCCCGTTGTGATAAAGCTCGTTTATCGCGCGGGAACCTTCGATCAAAGTATATTAGTGATCGAAGGCGGGAACCGTATATTTTTCGGGATGAAAAGTCCTTTCTAATTTCTTAAGGCTCAAAGTATATCGATGCCACATTTCAGCAAAATCGCTTCAGCTGGTTTGAACATGAAGAAATAACAGCCAGACACTTTTTTTAATATACATTTACTACACTCACTGTTTTGATTGTTGGCTTACCATTGCCACCACTGCATGCGCAAGCGCAAACTTCTTGGCTAAAACTTTTGACTACATACGAGTAACTAAAGTCTTAGCAAAGCTGTTTGCTTCCTCTGTTGAAGCTACCTTTGTATAAGGTAAATAACAAATCTAAATACTTAGATCAGTGGTTCTAAACCGTTTAGTCATGATGGGACTATCTTACCAAACTTTGTCTTTGTCCACCGAGTTGGTTTACCTAAATTAAGGGTTGTTTGATAAAGACAATTAGCACAACTTTTAAATATAATAACAAACCCTAATTTTTTCATTTGGCAAAAATCTAATAGTTAAGTACAGATTTTATTTGTGATTTTTGTGACCGCATACTCTTTAGTCTTTACTAACTTCTGACTTCTCAGTTCTCACAATATATTATTAGGGATGGCTTCGCGGACCACTTGGAATAGCTTCAGGGACCACCAGTGGCCTGCGGACCACCGGTTAAGAACCACTGACTTAGATACATTTTTCATTTCACGGGTAATTAAAAAAATGCTTCCAATTATAAATCAGGGTGCTAAGTTTTGATAATAACAATGATCACATACATCTACACAGAGTGTACTGAATTATTTCGCTTCTAAAATAAACTTTATAGTTATACTGTGGACATAACATGACATAATACTATTTTTGCCTCTTAGTGTGCTCTTTATTGCAAATTTTTGCTACTTATTTACTTACATAATATACACTGTTGGAGGGGATTTAATTAGGTGTTTTATAATTCATTATTTATCCGTGAAATTAGAGTTAATTTTACGAGCCTTAAAATGTAATATGAGTAAATTTTACTTGGATAACGTATTATGCATTATTAGCTACTGTTATTGGTTAGTGTCATATCATGGAATCTAAACTAAGTATATTTTATCAGAATGCTAGAGGCTTGCGTTCAAAAACAGACACTTTCAAAAGAAATGTCTGCCTCAATTCGTATGATATCATATCTATTACTGAGACTTGGTTATTAGAAGGTATAATGGATGAGGAATTATTTGATAGTAGGTACGTTGTTTGGCGGCGAGACAGAAATTACTCTCTAACTAAGCAATCTCTAGGGGGTGGTGTCCTAATAGCGATTCGCCGGGAATTTGAAGCTATGGGCCGTCCCGAATGGCACACCACTGCTGAGGACCTCTGGGTGTCCATAGCCCCGAGGGATAAATCCTATGATACAATCCACTTTGGCGTTCTTTATTTATGTAACCAAAATGAGGGAAATAGTTCTACTGTTCAGCTTGAATCATTTTCAAATAATCTTTGCAATATTGTTAACACGTATCCAAATGATAAATTTATAATTTCTGGTGATTTTAACCTCCCGTTTATTGATTGGAATACTGAGGAAACGCAACCCGTGTCAAATATATCACTCTCTAGGAGCCACATAAACTTCCTCGATACCCTGGCGCAGTGTAATCTCACGCAGCGCAGTCAAGTGCGCAATAACAACGACAGGTTACTGGATTTAGTTTTCTCCAATTGTGAACTGACTGTTACTGCTTGTGACGACCCCTTGGTCCCAGAAGACTTACCGCACCACCGGTCTTTATGTATTGAGCTTGCACTAGTTGCGGAAAGTAATCTGGAATCCAAAACACGTGTAAAATATTTTTACGGCCGTGGTAAATATGACCTTATTCGCTCATCACTAAATTCAGTGAATTGGCTTGAATGTCTTAATGGCATTAACTTGGATGAGGCGCTCAAGTATTTTTATGATATAATATATGACCTTCGGAACACTCATATACGACATAAGATCATTTCCCCAAACAGTTACCCGCCATGGTATGACTCTGCCCTAAAGAAACTCATAAGGGAGAAACACAAATTTCATCGTAAATTTAAACTTTATGGAAATCAAAGCGATTACATTACTTTCTCACTGCTTAGGAGTAGAGCCAAATCAATGGAGCATACGTGTTACGAGTCTTATATTCGCAATACAGAGAACTCGATAGTTAATGACCCTACACTCTTTTGGAATTTTATAAAAAGTAACCGCAAAACTTCTTCTACGTTTCCTTCTACGATGCGCTTTGAAGGTAAAGTTGCAAAAGAAGGTGAGGAAGTTTGCAATTTGTTTGCAACTTACTTTCAGGCAAACTTTCTTGATTCCAATTGTTCACCTGATGAAACATGTACTGAAGAGCATACCGTACATCAGAGCTCCGTAGGAGATATAACGATTGATCCTGATGAGGTACTGAAATTGCTAAAGTCGGTAGATTTGCATAAAAGAGCGGGGCCCGATGATATTTCTCCTCTGCTTATTGTTGAGTGTGCCACTAGCCTTGTTCTTCCACTTACCATTCTTTATTCAAGATCCATAAAGGAAGGATATGTGCCCGGTTTATGGAAGTCAGCATTTATTACACCTATTCACAAGGGAGGGGACAAGGGCAATATTCAAAATTACAGACCAATATCAAAACTCTGTATATTTGCTAAACTCTTTGAGAGAATTGTGCATCAACAAGTTTATACTGCTCTCAAAGGCTGGTTTATACCTGAGCAGCATGGGTTTCTGAAGGGACGCTCAACAACCTCAAATCTCATCTTAACTTATGACCATGTAAATTCGGGTATGGATTCAGGCGCTCAAGTGGATGTAATATTTACCGACTTTAGCAAGGCTTTTGATCGTATAGATCATCGTATATTGCTCCAGAAGTTATCCAATGCAGGTATACATGGGAATCTCCTTCGCTGGTTTACATCTTATATTTGCAATAGGTCCCAAGCCGTTGCTATAAATGGTTTCATTTCTAGGTGGATGTTTGTACCTTCTGGTGTCCCACAAGGTTCCCTACTGGGGCCCTTGCTATTTGCTATTTTTATAAATGATATTTCTTCTTGTTTTCACCATGTTTATTTCTTTTTATATGCTGATGACACCAAAATATTAAAAAACATAACCTCTTTTGATGACTGCCGCCTTTTGCAAGAGGACTTGAATAGATTTGAAGAATATTGTGTGCGTAATAGGCTAGATCTTAACGTATCTAAATGCTTTACTATCAACTTTAGTCGTAAGGTAAATTTAATCAAGTATAATTACAAGCTTAAAAATAAGGCTCTTATTTTCAAAAAATCTATAAAGGATCTGGGAGTTATTGTAGATTCAAAACTAATTTTTGATGAGCATATAGATTATGTTACTAACAAGGCATCAAAAGCCTTAGGATTTATAATTAGATCGTGCAGAAATTTCAAATCTATTAAAGTGGTCAAGATCCTGTATTGTGCCTATGTTCGCAGTATCGTGGAGTACTGTTCGGAGGTATGGAATCCTGCTTACAATATATACATAGATAGATTAGAGTCTATCCAAAAACGCTTTCTTAGATATCTCCAGTTTAAATGTAATCAATTTCTTTCTAACTATGACGCCAGATGTAAAAAATTCCATTTCCTTCCGCTGTGCCAACGAAGGAACATTAGCGACCTTGCTTACCTAAGTAAAGTACTGAATAGTAAAATAGATGTACCCGATTTACTCAATAGATTTAATATTAATATCCCCTTTAGAAACTCTCGTCATTTTACGCCTCTATATGTCCCACCCTACAACACCTACTACCGTAGGAATTCGTTTGTGTTAAGGTCGAGTGCACGATTTAACAATTTTCTGAATACAAATCCGCTTGAAGACATATCCTCCCTTACACCAAATAAAATCAGAAAACTTTTGACTGATGCCTATTTTAATTCTATTCAGTAAACGCCTTTCTAAAAAAATTGCTTTTATATTTTATCGTGATCTACCATATTATAAGTAGTTTTATTCATAGTGAGTAAAATAATATATAGACGTACAACGAGTAAGCGCTTGAGAATTCATGTTTTCCTTTTCTTGTGCTTTAACCGATTCGTGGCCAATGCCGCGCCCAGCGCGTCATTCAAAAAGTTTTAGTGAGGCCGATGACGCGCCAGACGCGGCATATAAGAATTGTTAAAAAACACGTTAAAACTAATTTATTATACTGTAATTACAATTCCCTTGTCTAAATATACGTGTTGAACTCAATTTTATGCGTGGCCGTTTATTTTAGAATTAAAGGCTACTAGTCAGAGATCGTCAATCATTGGTTCACTCGAAGAATCCTTACTTTTCTGCGATTAGCGTATTTATGAAACTTTTTTTTCTTATTAACACTCATCTTCATCAGCGTCACTAATTTAGCTTCGATGCTACTGTCTGTTGAGTTATTTTTTGCGTCATGACAAATACGAGAACTTTCAATTACTTAATGTCCTTTTCAATGTAAAGTTTTGCAATATTGAGTGACTATAATATAGTCACTCAATATGAAGTTTGAATGAAAGTTTTCCAGAATATTATTCTGGAAAACTTTCATTCTCCTTAATTATTGTCGTTTTCCAGGCAATTTTCATTTGAGTATGTTTGTAAATCGTGGCTGGCTTATTCAGGAAAGTCATTATATTCCTGCTGATTATCCAAAACAAACGTATTTCATTTGTTTAAATAAACGATTTTCTGAGAGCTCTTAAATTTTAATACAAATTTATATTGTCATAGCTACACAACTACTCTAAGTTATTTATTCTTCAACTAAAATAGATGAAGTTCCTAGTCATAATAAATCCCACAACCTTTACGGAAAAACTATCATGCCTATTGATTTGTGCTTTAACATGTAATTAGGGTTCTAACTTCCGTACCCAAAAGATAAAAACGGGACCCTATTACTAAGGCTGGCCTCACACAGCCGGAACGTCTCTCTGAATAATTCATAATCGGAAATTCATAATCTAAATTTCGGCACCTTGCCTCACACACATCTTTGAAAATAAGATTGATCAGTAGTCTCATGATTCCTGGCACATATTTAAACGTCTTTATGGAAGAAGAATTAATACTAATAAATATTATTTTTCTTTTACTTTCGTTTTCACTTAATGTTTCCCAATTTGGAATTAAACTTTTAAGAATTTGCAACCACGCTATGTTTTTTTCCCTGTCATGGTAATCCTCAATGGATGTGTCCTATATTTCAATGCTTAAGATTAAATTTTCCGTGTCAGACATCACGCCAGCAGGTCACAACACGTCCAGGGGTTAGCTTCTTGCAGTGTCAACTGAAATAATTCATAATCTGATTCCAGTATGTGTGTGCCGCTCTATTAAAATGTATGGGAATACGCGCGTTATGAAATCATAATCTTAAATTTATCGATCGGGAATTCAGAACGCTCGTCAGTATCATTCTTATAGATCGATCTGAGAAACATAATCTGAAAAAAATCAGAATGTGTACGTGGAGCATACTTACTGATATTGTATGGAATTCCAGTCTTTCTGAATTAATAATATGAATTCAGAAAGACATTCCGGCTGTGTGAGGCCAGCCAAAGACTTCGTTGTCTGTCCGTCTGTCTGTCTGTCTGTCTCCAAGCCGCAACTCAAGAACGGTAATAGAATTGAAATTTTCACGGATTATGAATATATGTTGCCGCTTTAATAACAAATACTAAAAACAAAATAAAATTAAATAAATAAAATAAAAAATGAAGGGGGGCTCCCATACAAAAACATAATTTTTGGCATAATTTTTCTCTATAATGGTACGGAACCCTTCGTGCGCGAGTCCGTGTTATATGTGTTATCATCAGTCAGTCAAGGTGTGACGACGTGAGCCCTCACAAAGCTCGGATTTTAGTAACCAGCACTAATTAAAATCATTAATACCTACATACTCGTATGAGAAAAATTTGTGCCAAAGGTTGACGATTACTTACACATTTTGTTAACAGTATGAATTACTGCATTTATACGCCATATCAGCTTTGAATTACAACTAATACGAACACTGCACACAAAATTTATCTTTTCCCTCTCTGATTTACGCCTATTTACAATAAAATATGCATAAAACACAACCAGTGGCCAATGCCGCACGTGGCGCGTCATCGTTTAGCAGGGCCGATGACGCTTATGGTGCGTCATCGAACAAAGTACTTGGCCTGTCGTAAGAATTTGTTGAAATGAAGGTGGCAACGAATCGGTTATAAGGTTTAGTTTAGCTTTATTGCTTATTGTTAGTTAATTTATTTATTTTATTATATTACTATGTTGCATAATAATTTAGGTCATTGTGTTTGTCATGATTTGATGTTGGATATATATGTTACATTTAAGTTTTAACTTTTTATACATTAGTGGAAACTTTTAATTGGCATATCGCTGTGTAATATATATATTATTGGAGTTGTAAATAGCTGTAAGTTTTCCTAAGAAAATAAAATAAATAAATAAATAAATAAATAAATAAGATTCACTGTTGAAACTCCGGGGCACTATAACTATGAACGGACAATAAACCGGTTCCGTAATTAAAAGTAACTCTAATTTTATTACTCTATTAATAAAGAAAATTGATTTAATTTAGATAAGGAACGCTAATACACGTGTAGTGCGTAAAACCGGCTGAGGCTTTAGGCCGTATTTCTACCTGCAAGCAAACTCTCGGAAGTCGGAGATACTAATTCCTGCAATTTATTGCTGCAATAAATGTCGTGCGAGAAGCTAGCGGATAATAGTAATACTATACGAACTAGACCCTATATCTGCGGTGACGCGCAGCGAGATCTGTCGCGAGTCCTCGCAAACGTGTTTAGACATGCTGTCGCAACAACTCGCAGGAAGCACTTGACAAATTGTCAACAAAATATCGTTAAGCGCTTCCTGCGAGTAGTTGCTACGGGGTTTAGGCAGTGTTTCCACTGAAGCGGAGCGGAGTCTAGCGGACCAATCGGCGGAATGACAGCGAAGCGAAGCGAAGATTCGAGCACGGTGATTGGTCAATTCGACACCGCTAAGCTGCGCTCCGCTCCGCTTCAATGGAAACGCAGCCTTACACTTGCAAGCTGCTGTCCGACAGACTGTCAGACACTTCTCGCGACAGTCGTCTTGCAGGTTAACAACAAGGCATTCCGCCTTATGCTGTATCCACACATGCTGCCGGCTTATACCGGCGGCACGGCCGGCTAACCACACCATGCCGCCGGCTTCGGTGGCAAGGCAGGCTGAAAGCCGGCGGCAAACCCGGCGGTATAAGCCGGCGGCATGTGTGGATGCGGCATTAGGCTCGATTTTCATGCGTCCGCCCGAACGCGCGGTTTGGCGGCTACACCGCGAGATTACAAACAAATGTATGAAACGATTTATCCATACTTAATATTATGAATGCGTTTGTGTGTCTGTCCATTACCTCTAGACGCCCAAACCGCTGAACCGATTTTGTTGGGTATGCAGTTACTTTGAGTCCCGGGAAAGGACATTGGTCACTATCCCGGAAGAATGTACGGTTTCCGCGCGATAAATGAATTTTGGTAGGCATCTAGTTTATTATACAGGTTGTAATTAAACATTGCAGCCGAATTCCGATATATTGATCCTTGTTAAAAAATAAAAAATATACACGTATTTTTTAGGGTTCCGTACCCTAAGGGTAAAAACGGGACCCTATTTCTAAGACTTCGATGTCTGACCGTCTGTCTGTCACCAGGCTGTAACTCAAGAACCGCTATAGCTAGACTTCTGAAATTTTCACAGATTGTGTATATCTATTGCTGCTATAACAACAAATACTAAAAACAAAATAAATTAAATATTTAAGGGGGGCTCCCATACAACAAACGTGATTTTTTTGCTATTTTTTGCTCTTCGTCAATAACGGCAACACATAGGCAATTGAAAATATGTTCACAAAATACTTAATTGTATTTTTACTTTAATAATTAATAATACAATTTAAATAAATTAAATAATTAAGGGCCTATTTCGCTCTGTAGTGGTACGGAACCCTTCGTGCGCGAGTCCGACTCGCACTTGGCCGATTATTCTTTTATAATCACTCAGTACTAACTTGTTGAGAAAAAGCCTCCGTAAGTTATCCTAAAAAACAAAACAATTAATGGACACTGCGGGTTGCCGGCCCGTGACGTGCCGTCGTCCGTTCTGCAACGATTTTGTGGGATAAATTATTATGTTGTGGTAAAAAAATTATCACCCAATTTTTTTGGTTAAATAGACTCTCCTAATAAGTAATAACACTAAGCCCTAAAAAATTGGCCGGTAGGTTTAATTGCACCCTATATACTCGTAGCATCGCGGTCGCGCTGTCATTAGCCGCGTACTGACCAAGCGGCAGCCTCGCGCGCATTTGCTCAGTCGGTCAGTACGTGTTAGTGCGCGGCAAACGTCCGAGGCGCCTTTGAGCATCGAGTATCGACCAAAAACCTAAAACTTTTGGCTCGGCCGCGGCACACTCGGGCGAAGCAGCGAGACGGCTCACTTGGTCAGTACGCGGCTATTTACATACTTACATGAAATCTCGCGATGTAGCCGCCAAACCGCGCGCTTAGACTTTGGACAGACACTAATATTATGAAGCCAGCCTTGTTTGTCGATCATCACTTTTATACTGTTTTATATTCCGGAATTAGGGAGGCTTGAAGAATTCTGAGCTCTAAAAGTAGTACATAATATATTCAGCGTAGAAGTTGTATTCTTTTAAAACTAGTCAATCTAAAGTTATGAATAATGATAAATATTTAAGAATAATCTAAAAACAAGTTGATGCCCGCAACTCCGTTACGCCAAAATATCACGTGGGAGCCGGGAACCGTACATTTTTCTAGGATAAAAAGCATCCTATGTCCTTTCCCGGGACTCAAAGTATTTTCATACCAAATTTCAGCCAAATCGGTTCAGTGGTTTGGGCGTGAAGAGGTAACAGACAGACAGATAGACGGATAGACAGACAGACACACTTTCGCATTTATAATATTAGTATATGGATGTGAACATTTGAGCTTTTGCACACTCACCTGTAATGCTATTTACCTTGTCATTGGCACGGAACTCATTATGGACTCGAACTTGGTCGGATTTTTTCTATAGTCTTCCGGTTTTGAACCGATTACCAAAACGAGGAGTTTATTTTCAACAATAAAATCACTTCACATATCCAATTAAACAATAACAATAAAATCGAAACAATATCGATCGACTATAAAATCGATTCGAAATCAATTTTAAAATGTTATTGACCTTTTTGGCTTCTGTTCGGAGTCACAATAAAAGACACTTCGCTTTTCCGTTACATTAGTAATATTACGATGCGATTGTGTTGTTCAAATTTGAGTTCTGCTCCAAGATTATAGGGTTTAAGCTTCCATAGCAGGTCCAAAGGGACAGTAGGAACTTTCAAATAAAATAGGTTAATAGGCGTTTTAACACCGAAACTTAAGTCTTATAGTTTAAAACGGACACCTCTTAGGTCATTGAGTAGTAAGTGAGTAGAATAGATTTTTAATCAGTTTATTTGGTAGGCAAAGATCTCAAAGAATTTTTTTATTTTGTTGGTATTCAATATAATAATATTATTAATACTTTTGCTTTGTATCAAAGCAAAAAACAATATGGCTTTTTATTTCATTTATTCAATAGTGTCTTAAAGGAAAAAGTCAAGTGACAGACGACAGTCAAAAACAACGGACCTAAAGGTGCCTCTTTTTCTATAATATCCAATATTAAGTTTATAATCATTAATAATGTACAATGTACTTCAAAGAATACACTTTATATTATATTTTGTACACACAATAATTTATAATCAGTTTAAACAGATTTTTTTTATCCATATAATATAATATTATGACCCGTTAACTTCGAATCACTTAACTCCTAATTTTTTTCACCGTATAAACCTTTCCTTGAATTACACAAATATTCCAAAAATAAACAATATAGGTTCAGCCGTTCTCGAGTTTCAGCTAATTTAAAACTAATTTTAAGATTAACTTTATATAGAAGTAGAATCTTGATTAAGATACTTGAACTTGACGCGTATAATAATGTCTTTGTCTTTATCTGAAACGCAGAAAAGACAACGCCAACTACATGGATTATCGTATCGTAGTAGGCGTTGAATAAATTTAGATTGTGGAATCTACTATCGAGTGTGCCCTCTGCAACATAATCTACGTCAGCAAATAAAGAAGTTCGATAAGAGGCAATCGTGTTATCTAACAGAAGCCCTCTGGTGACAAATCGCTTGTTCGTCTGTATACACTAGTCTATAGTTTAAGCAGTATACACGTTTACATACTTGACAGCTGACAATACTATTTCGAACACCTGACTACTTAAACAAAATTTTCGTTAAGTATAATGCTTCTGGGTAAAGGACGTTTTTATAATAAAGTAGCAGTTGACGCCAAAGTTGAAAATTCGTTCATCGCGCGGGAACCGGAACTCAATGTATATCTGTCGCAGCCAAGTGGTTAAAATAGCCGTTCAATCAAACAGCTAGCCCTTTGACTGAACAACGCCATTCAACCTTACGGCTAGCTTTTTAATTGAATATTTCAGTCGCTCGAAACGTTCAACACTACAGCTGATTCAAAAGCAGCCGTTTGATTGAATTAGTTCAGTGCTCACCACCGCGGCGCTAGGTACGTTTTGTTTACAATAATGTGGCGTGTTTTGTGATTGTATTAAGCTATTTTTCTAAAAATACGTTACAAGTGTTATTTAAGTGACAGAATAATGGGGGCACATACGAGTGAATCAAAATTTTAACAAAGATTCGAGGAAAAATTGCGGGATTATGAAATGCATCACCAAGGTATTAATTGCAATTATTATGTTCAAAACGAGTTTTTTATTAAGCTGACCATAAGTTTAGTGTATTAATAATACTAAACTAATGGTCAGCTTAGTTAATTTGCCATTTAACCAGTAAGCTAAGCGTCGTCTAGCTGTAGTGTTGAACGTTGCAGTCAACAAGTCGGCTAAACGACGTATAGCCGTGTGATTGAATGGCGTTGTTCAGTCAAAGGGCTAGCCGTTTGATCGAACGGCTATTTTAACCAGTGGACAGAGTGGACTGCGACATATCCATACAGAAATTTCACCAAAATCGGTTTAGCGGCTTGGGCGTGCCGCGGGAAGAAGTAAATCTAGACAGAAGGATTCACTAACTCATATGAATGAATGAGATTTTTACCACATAAAAAACTTTGTCCCGACTATGTAGAAAATACAAAATTTGGAAAAAAATCAGCCAAGGCAAGCCAAGCCAAGTGCGAGTTGGTTATTTTATAGTTCTTATTGTTTTAGAAAAAAGTGGCTGTGACATAGGTACGGATGGACGGGCAAACATGACAGAATAAGCATTCCATTTTTCCAATTCGCTACGGAATCCTAAAAACATATTATAAACAGACGAACATAATATAATTATAACCTCCTCCTTTTTGGAAGTCGGTTAAAAATATTATAGCCTATGTCGTCTTAGAACTGTGGTATCAATAAGTATAATTGACGGCTTAAATTTTGTTAAAATCGGACCAGTAGTTTACACGCTACGGGGGCACATACGTACATACATAGACTGCAAAAGTTGTCCCTTCTCTTAAATTAAAAGTGTGGTAAAAACATTTGAAATTTATAGTTTTATTTCTTGTGTCACCATAAAACAGTTTTATATTAGTACACAAATAAAAAACAAAAGGATAATTTTATGTTCAATTTACACCATGATTCATAAAGCAAATGCATAAGAAATGCAGTGTACTTGTCATAGTATAAATACTATCATACAGTATAATAACTCAGCTAGTCCTTAAAATCGAGATGATTCAGCACATAGACAAGTTTTGCGGCTTAAAAAATGACACGAAGGTAAACATTCAATTTGTTCGACAGTGCAGTTAGCTATCGAAAATGTATGCAATTTCTCATAATATTATAATATAGATTGGCTCCTAGTTCCCACATCGGTTTCGGTGACATTGGCATTTACATAAAAAATCAGGACGTCTATCCAGATTTTTGATGTGCTTTTAGTGTGTGAATAACAGTACTCTCTTTCTTTATTTACTCGTTTAACCGATGGAAAGGAAGAACGACTTAGAAACAATATTTTATACGATTTGGCGAAGCATTTACAATTACAAGTTTACAACAATTATTGCAATTCCAATTTATCTGAATTGAACCCGATTTTACCGCTCTATAAAGATGTACTACTGTATAATATTACATTGTGACACGAGGACATAAAACAAAACGTGTACCACATCATCGTCTGAGCTGTTATGGTGTTATAGACCCATGAATCACGGGTTATTACAGACAGACACACATAAAATATGTGTATAGATAATTATCGTAATGGGCTACTGTGTTGCGTTAAAGCTTTTAAGAGTTTTTAGAGCTTACAATTGAAATAAAAGCTTAGTCGGTTGACATTACTACGTGACAAGGAGCTTTTTTAAAATAAACACATCAAATCCTAAGGTTTAGTATCAATTTTCTAAGAAAGCCTATTTTTTATATCTAACTAACGGTTCCATGGGGCTCTAACCACGTAAACTAAGATTTTCCCGGGAAACGTACATTTTCCCAAAAAAAGTAGCCTATGTCCTTCCCCGTAGGGTGAAGCCAAACGAGCGAAATTTTGTGAATCGCGATTCGCAGAGTTTCGATCGCGTAAATTATTTATCATACTAATCATGACTCACAAAATTACGCTCGTGTGAATGAAGTAGGAACTATCTATGAAACTGAATGCAGCAGAATTTCTGCCATCCGAAATTCTGCGACTCACGAGTCACGACTCACAAAATTACACTCGTTTGGTCTTCTTTTAAAGAAAAACCAAATTTTTGGAAAATTGATTTCAATTCATAGTCTTTTATAAAAAAGGCTATAAATAGAAATCTAGTTCTAGTGCTGGAATAAAACCTAACATCTTCCAATAGTCTCAGCGCTCATGTCTAGACTTGAAGTAAACTTGTTCAAGTCTTTTCGACCGCGTGATCCTATATTAGTAAGCAAAGATCTGGCCAATACACTCTCCAAGTCTAACTGAACTTTATAAGCCAGAAGCTAAGTTTAGAATGGCTGTTGTATTTTGAATATTTTATTTATCGGATGCATCTTTTAATTTGTAGATAAGAAATGACATGGGTTATTACTTATTAATGGCGCATTTTCACTGGTCGATAGGGCCCGCATGCGGGTGCGGGAGATTTCTGAAACGCATGCCACGACCAATGACTATGCGCCATTAGTTGTCAATTAGTTGTCATAGACTCCCCGCATGCTGTATACCGTACGAGTTAACGATTAATGAAAATGCGCCCTAATCGCTTGGGTGCCAAAGTGTTATCTAATGACCTGACTAAAAATTGTGTTTCTAATTGATTCTTTGATATCTAGAACTTCTAGGAGTTTCTTGGGTGTCTCTGCAATTTAATGTAATATTGTACTTCTATTCTTATTATAAAACAAAGTCACTTTTTTCCTTCATGTCCCTTTGTTCCCTTTAAGTTTTAAAACTACGCAACGGATTTTGAAGATTCTTTCAGTGTTAGATAGCCCATTTATCGAGGAAGGTTATAGGCTTCATTTTATCACGCTAAGATTAATAGAAGCGAAGAAATAAAGGAAAATGTGGAAAAAACGGGGGAAAATATTTGAAAGAGCTAACTTGAACGCGCTAATCTCAGCAACTACTGGTCCGATTTGAAAAATTATTTCAGTGTTAGATAGCCCATTTATTGAGGAAGGCTATAGGCTATATTTTATCACACTAAGACTAATAGCAGAATGTGGAAAAAACGGGGGAAATTATTTGAAAGGGTTTATCCCGCGAACTACTGGAGCAATTTTTATGTTATTTGGCACAGATAAGAAGTAGACCACACGAAGGATCGTGATAGGCTATCGATTTTAATCATTTTTTCAGTGGCTATATATTTTATACCCGTGCGACGCCGGGGCGGGTCGCTAGTATTACATAAAATTTTCGTATTGTGATGTTGGTTGCGAAACTCCTCCGAAATAGCTGAATTAATATTGATGGAGTTACTAACCCATTCCTCAACAAATCCACTTCGCTATATCACATAACGTAGATCAAAACAGATATCCTGCAGGGCCTAGGTATAGAGTATAGGGCATACAGGGTGCAACGAAACCTTTCATAGAGTTTACTGTAAAAGTAGCAGGGGCCTTCTCTACGGAGAATTCGTAATTTACCGTATTTAAAGCCTTATAAACTCATAATTTGAAAGCTACGGAGTTACAATAAAAATACAGCAATCATCTTCAGTATCTCAACATTCCTTTCCACGTTTTAAATTTTCTATTTTCGTTTATTATACTCATGATATCAGCTTCCAAAGTACAGCCAATTTATTAAAATTCAAGCAAACATTCAGCATCTTCTTAGTATTTACAAATTACTTTTATTTGAAACTCACGCCAATAGATCGACAATATCATAAACTACATATTCCCCGTTTTAAATTTTTTTTAGGTCAATTTTGAACTAAGATAAGTAAAAAAATAGGGTCTTGGTGCGATCTCGGCAACGCGGCAAATGTATGGGCAAGGTCGTTTGCTCGGGGGACGGCCTTTACCAAATCACAAAAATTACTCTTACAGTGCTGATACGAGTACATTTACGGTGAACTCTACAGGGTGTAACCAAACTAAGTGATAATACTTTAGGGTGTGTACATGTCCCTTATATAGAATTCACTGTGAAAGTAGCAGCGCTGAAAGACCTGATTTTTTGTGATGACGTCGAGGTGCTTGCCCATACATGAGTAAAAAAAGTTGGTCTTTCAACGCTGCTGCTTTCATAGTGCACTTACAAACGCTAAAGCATTATCACTTTGTTTTGTTACACCCTGTAGACCTATGCCCTATACTCTATAGTCTACAGTCTATAGGGTAGTCTAGATCCAGCTCAAAGCTTCAGGGCTATCAGGTAGCAGTAATTGGGGATGTGTGTACGGACGGGAAACATACGAAACCTTTTATGCATTCGAATGTTGCAATTATAACTGAAACCTGGATTCTACTAGCTTATGCAACACTGATGCAGCGGCTTGTTCGATCTAGTACGAATTATAGGTACTTACTCAATTTTTTAAATTATAGGCTTTTTGTACTTTAAGTCTTAGTTACTAAGTTTTGTATGCCATGTTTGTTTTGGTGCAATCAAGTATTTTCATTCATTTCATTCATTTATAGGTAACCGGTTTATCGCCAGAGGACCGTACATTTTTCCAGGATAAAAAGTATTCTTTGTTAGTTCTCCCTACCCAGTAAAATCGGGTCAGCGGTTTGGGCGGGAGCTAATTATAGACAGACAAACTTTGCCATTTATAATAATATAAAGTATGGATTTATAAAATGTACGGTTCCCGCGCTAAACTAATTTGCGAACAATCAGCTAGTATAGGGTAAATTTTGATGATTTGTGTACGCCATGCCTATTACAAAATTTGCAACTCAACAGAACTGAGCAAACATTTGCCTCATGTTTGATGTTCATTACAACGTTTGTTCGGCTTTGGTATATCAATTATTCATAGTTTAATAAAACATGGCATATTGGTAATCTATTATTATGAATTATAATACATTATACCTACATATTATGTTACAACATAACATGAATATGTACTCGTAACATATCTGGCTGCAAAATAAAAAAAACGATGTGTTTCCCGAACCGGTGGTGGGCCTCATGTAGACGTTTTTAAAGTATTAAAATTGATAACCTATTTAAAAATAAATATTTTGATTTTTAATTTTACAACTTCTACGTATTTAATGTAAACAAACTCTTTTCTTTTTATAATATTTATATGTTCCACGTCTCAAGCCCAGTCGCAGGAAGTTATCAGTCCCACAGCGGAAATTGGCAGACGATGGTGTATGAGAGCAAAAAATGCCACCAGTTATAATATGAGCTACAGTGAATGAGCTAAAGAATATTCTAGAGCTTGACTTAGAATAGAATGGGAATTTACTATTTAGTAATTACGCTTTGTGATCAATATTATATTTTCTGAAGAGGTTTTCAGAAATTCAAATCTCTATCTCTAGTTTCATTTTTATCAGTTCAGACTTTAGATTTTGGAGCGTAGCAGTTTAAGAATAAGAAAGAAGATAGAAAGAAGAAAAAGCAGTTGACATAATTTGGATAAGAAGAAATGAAATAAAGATAATAACCGTCACGTTTTGATGCTTAGTTTTAAATGAATGCAGAAAGTAAACTCAAAATGGAAACTAGTTTTTGTGAACTAAACTTTGGGCATTAGTTAAATATTTAGCTCTCTAAAGTACACTTTTATACCATGATAACTAAAACGTGCAGTTTCCTTGGGACGCGAGCGAAGTCACGAACCAAAGCGAGTATTATAATAATCTTATTAGTAGAGGCGAAGTTGCAGTTGAGTTTACAAAGGCGAACAAAAATAACGAAGTGCACATATCAAAGCTGGCAACAACTTGCAAGGAGTGTCAGCAACAAACACAATGAGAAGTTTTGAGCGCCCTATATACGGTACGATTCGTCTATACCAGTGGTCCCCAACCTTTTTTCCACACGGGCCACAAACATGCCATCAAGATCAAAATCTTGGTGTCGCGGGCCGAAACAAAAAAAATTTTGGGTTAAAAATAACGTTCTTCAAAATTAACGGTTTAAAAGTGGAAAGAAATTCACGACTTTACATTATTTTACCGGTGGGCGTGAATTTCAAAATTGTTTAACATCACGCGGGCCACAAATAAAATCCCGGCGGGCCGCGGGTTGGGGATAGCGGGTCTATACCATTGATTCCCAAAGTGGTCTACGCTTGCGTGGAAAAAAATGGGGGTCCACGGGTCGTTAACGGGGGTCTATAAAATTAGGCGACCCGATTTGACTTCTCCAAAATATAGGCAGACAATATTATATTTAAGGCAGATTAAATATTACAGAGCGAGGAGATTTTGAAATAAGTAAAAGTGTGGTAATTTTTGTGTGAAATAGCTACAAAAGGTAATTGGTTTTCTGTACTGTGACTTGTGAGTCAAACTTAGAATACAAAAAAGTAAAGGTCCAACTGTTGGATGAATACGCTTTTTAGACCGGCCTTGAACTTGGGGGGTTCCACCGGATCCAGCTAAATGCTTAAAGTGGTCTATGAGAAAAAAGTATGGGAACCTCTGGTCTATACGATCGATCGTGACGATTGATTGCATCAAAAATTTCGCTGATATTTGATTAAGTAAATCGTTAACGATCTTGATATACACCATCGATTCGTCGTTTCGATCGATTTGACGCGACCGATCATACAGATAAATCTTACCGTGTCCCTTAAATAAGCCTAATTGCCTAAACAACATTGCCTGTAAGATTCTGAGGCCGTGGGTTTGAGTCCCGGGAGAGAAAAATGTTATTTCTTTAGGACGTTGCAAGTTAATCATCTAATTATTCTGCACCTGATCTCTAGCTAAACGTGTCTTTTCATCCGTGCTTCTGGGTTTTGGGAGCAGGCGAACAGATATATTGCTCTTGGATACCGCATACGTACTTGGACACAGTAAAAATTACGCGTATCTGCTCTGGTTTCTATGACATCGGTCACTGCTACCAATATCGGTGTTGGAGGCCAAGCAATAAGTGAGATGGTAGACCTGTTGAATACCAATACTAATGATTAAAGCAATATTTGCATTTAGGTGTTGCAGGCTCAATACTTTTTTACATTGCAACCCAGATCCTAAGGCTGCGTTTGTACTGGAGCTGATCTAAGCTGTGTGCGAGGAATATGTCCTTGAAGGTCCAATAGGATTGCTGCGCTCAGCGTCAGATTCGGCAAAAAAAAACGGTTTTATCAGTTTTATAAGGCACATTCTTCGCAACGCAGCATAATATTTCATTATCTGTGGTAGAAAATAGAAATAGTGTATCCTTCGACAATTGAATTCAAGCTACAAACATCACTTTCGATTGTTATAAGACGTACAAGTTTTCTTGTTTCCACCAAGTTTAAGAATTGTATTTGAACGAATCTTTTACTGACCGTACCCATGCTCTGCGTAGTTCGGTAGTAGGACAGACGCTCTTACAAAACCGGTCGCAAGCTTAGATCAGCCTCCGCCATCGCCTTAGCGTTTATCACCACGGAATAAGGTTTAGAATTGCTTGAATCACCAACAGATCAGGTTTGAGTTCTCGAAAGGGCAAGAGGTGTTTAGGCAAGCCTCTGCCCGTGACTTTGGCTGATATCATCAGGCAACATGGCCAATATGCTGTGGTCTAGCGGGTTTGAGCTCAGCTCGAGACTAGGAGGTCGTGGGTTCGATTCTCGAGTTGAAACAACTAAGTTTTTGGAGATGGTACCTAGTTTCTTAGTTTAAAGATCTACTTTGAGAAGAAAATCTTGACCCTGATATTATTAAAGAAGATTCAAAAAGTTACACATACTTCTTAGCTTCTTTCTGAAACAAAGAAAATAAAAATTTTAATTTTTCTAACGATTAGGACAGGCAAAAAACAAAACACTTAATCTAATCCTTAAGTTACCTATTAAAATGAATGAATGAATATTCTTTATTGCATTTACACATAACATTTAAAGAAATATATACAAACTATTTATACTACTATTACTATTAATAAACTATATATAAACACAAAAGGCGGCTTTATTGCTATGCAGCAATTTCTTCCAAGCAACCGAAAAGCAGGAAATTATTTTATTTTATAAAAAGCAAATAGGCAATGTGCAAAAAAAAATTATCTAGGTACATCCTACAACTAATTACTAACATCTAGAAAGATAAGATAAAAAAATATATATATATTAAGTAAATAATAATAAAAAGATAAAAAAAATTATTAACAATAACAGTTATGTATTCTAATTTATAAACCATAATATTTAGTCAAATAAATATGATGCATTATAATAAATATTATAAATATAAATAATACACTACTTATATGTTAAAATGTTTTTAGTATTAATGTTTATTGGTCTGGTAATAAAACCAATATAAAAGTAACTCCGCATCTATTCTAATGTTGCCAATTTTATGAATAATTACACTGAACTGGACATACTAGCTTTTCTGGAGAGAGTAGACCAAGTGAACTTATATACTTTAACCTACAACGATTTTGTGGCCCTTATGATAATACATATTATGGTATGGTCATGACTGAGACGTTAAACATGCTGGGAAGGAACAACAGCATCCGCCTAGTATGGGTCCCGGGCCACAGTAACGTCCCCGGCAATGAAACCGCTGACGAACTGGCTAGGCTTGGGGCCGAGAGTCTCATATATGGCCCAGAACCAGTCTGTGGTATCTCTCCCAGTACCACAAAACAGGTGCTCAAGGAATGGGGCCACATACTATGCAGGAAGCAATGGGCTGAGACCCCTGGCCTTGAACACTCCAAGGCACTCAAACTCAAACTCAAACTCAAATTTTTTTATTCAGAATAAATTTTTGCAAATATTTTCTGAAAGTCTACATGATGCCTACCACTAATTCCTGGCTTCAACAAGAAACTATCAGAATTAGTGCTCACCCTGGGTAGGAACCAATTAAGAATCCTTACCAGAAGCCTAACTGGGCACTGCAAGCTCAACAAACACCTAAACAGAATGGGTATTTGTAGTATAACGACTTGCAGATTCTGTGAGGAGGAGGATGAAACACCTATTCACCTTCTCCTCGACTGTCCTGCTCTAGTACAGAGCAGGAACAGGCACCTTGGTCGCCACGAACACTCATCAGAGGAAATTCGTGGCACCAACCCCAACCATATCGTTCAATTTATGAGCAGTATTGGGTTGGGGATGATTCTCTAGTGCGAAGGAGTCACAATAGATCCTCATGGGTCGCAGTGACGCCAGGGCTATAGCGACCTGCCTTCTATTAAAAAAAAAAAAAAAATGGTCATGACTCATGAGTTTTGAGATTTTGCAATTGTCTTGAAGAAAACACGTTACGACTTACGAGACAACATTATTTTGTCATACTGACATGCATATATTTTTACATCTTTTCGAATCCAGAGTAAAAAATGTATGCTTTGCTATCGGCAACTACTATATTTTAAACTATTTCTGGCTTAAGTGGCAAATAAGCCACTTAAAACCCCTAGACTGGCAACACCGTCTTCCACTTCTGCAGGAATTGAAATGGAAACCCCAGCCACGAACTCTGTCCAATGAACCTCGTGCCCCTGCCCACTGTTGTGTGCTAATAAAAACCAGTTTTACATATTCACACCACACGATATATCGTACGATATCTTAAATATAAAATTATAGTAAATTATTGTGATAAAAAAGTATGATGTAAGTTTAAGAGAAAGATAAAAAAAATTATTTGTTTGAATAAATCTTATGCCAACTTAATAATATAATAAAATATCAACAATATTGATTTCCAAAAAAACTTCCTTTAAATAATATTATATTCTGCTAATTTCACTTTTATAAAGGAATCTGGTCAGCCATAAAGTGCCCTTATATTATATTATTAAGTTTATACATTTATATAAATGTAAGATGACATCTCAACAACAGAAACAAAAATAATACAACGACACGATTTTTGCTCCTTTCCAATTTATTTTGTCCCAAATGTGGACAAATGTCATTATTTTGCTACTTTGTAACATTCAAATTATTATAAGTAAGAAATACAAATAATAATGGTCAAGTTTAGTTTGTTCATTAGCATAGATGTTACGCTCAAAGACCGAAATCGCTCAGTGAGCGAAAAAATAGCTCACAACGCGTTGTGGTCACAGTGAAACAGCCACGACGCGAAATTCGCGTTGTGGCTCTAAAGAAAACGGCCATGACGCGTTCTGGCAATCACAAAAAGACCATAACGTGAATTTCATATCGTGGCTGATATGTTATTCGTTTTTCTTGATTTGTTCTTGATTGATTAATCGTCCATAGGTATGGAAGATCAAATTTGAATGACCACGCGTACTACAAAATATTTTTTCTTTGACTAAATCACTTACATAACGTGTAAATTATCATTATTATTTATAAAATATCCATACTTCCATATAAATATCCGTAATAATAGGACTGTCTATAATAAGAATACTGTCTGTCTATCTGTCTGGCGCAACGTAGTTGCGGGCATCAATTAGTAGTAGTTATTATATTTAAATTTAAATTATATAAATTAAAATAAAACTATATTTTTATTATTTCTTGAGGTCAGATTACATTATAATAAAAAAAACAACAACACGTTGCGCCTGACAGACAGACAGATAGTAATAAAATTAGTACGAATATTATGGAACTATGGATATTTATAAATAGTAATGATAAATACGTTATGTAGTGATTTTTACCGATATTTTGTAGTACGCGTGGTAATTCAATTTTGATCTTCCATACCTATGGACGATTAATCAATCAAGAACAAATCAAGAAAAACGAATAATATATCAGCTACGACACGAATTTCGCGTTATGGTCTTTTTGTGATTGCCAGAACGCGTCGTGGCTATTTCACTGTGACCACAACGCGTTGAGGGCTATTTTTTCGCTCACTGAGCGATTTCGGTCTTTGAGCGTAACATATACATCAGAATGTATTAAAACAGAATATATCGTGTCGTACGCACTAAACGACGCGTCAATTTTCTCGATCACATCTAAGCTACGACTTGTTTATATGAATAATATCCGCCGCTTCCCCGGAGCGATATTTCACAGCGGTAACTGCTCCATATTTAAAACACCATCATCATCGTTTACCCTCATTCACTGTTGAAGGTTTTAAAGAAAAATGGTAAGCGATATTCACCATCCACTCTCAAAACCAGAGGATTGACTTTATGGTCCAAAGCCCTAGTCTCAAAATAGTTTATTATCATATTGTTCCTGGTGATCTATCTACCTACTCTACTACTTAGGCCTACGGTTAGGGCTTCAGTAGTTATGTCTTGGGTTCGAAACCCGTTTTTTTTTCTTTCAGACATATTGTATAAACTTTGACATTTTATATATTTTATTTCCTTTTTTATGCATATTTCAAAACACCTATCTGAGCTGGATTGCCTAATGTTTTTAATTCCTAGTACATGGAAATACTAAAAAAACTATCGGTAGAGGATCAGGACTACCAGGAAATAAACCCGAGCGGAGGTGGAATCGATATGAATGCCTAGGGATTCATGGGAAATATCAAAATAAAACAAAAAGTATTTCTGCGTTTCCATAAAACTCGGTTTTTATCAAAGAAAAACAGATTGGTAAGGATTTTGTGTGGAAAACGTTACTGGGACAGTCAGGTAAAGAGGGCATCTATTAATTACCTACGCAAGGTTTTTAGGAGGGAATGTTACAAACTTACAAACTTGCATTTCAACGGGAACAGAAGTGTGGCTTATAAAATAACTAGATGATACCCGCAACTCCGGTGCGCCAAAATTCGTTTATCGCGCGGGAACCGTACATTTTTCCGGGATAAAAGGTATCCTATGTCCTTTCCCAGGACTCAAAGTATCTCCATACCAAATTTTAGCAAAATCGATTAAGCGGTTTGGGCGTGAAGAGGTAACAGACAGACAGACACACTTTCGTATTTATAATAATATTAGTATGTATATGGATTGTTTATTAGCTTTGCAATGTGATATTTTTTATAACTGTTTTTTTGCTAAATTATCATGTAAATAGATGGGTTGAGTCATAGGGGTGAGGTATGTAAATCTCACGATATCTAACCATGGTAGGCCATGAATTTATAAAAATGGCTTGAGAAATTTATGGACCGCATACAACTAAAGACACGAACATGACTTTCTTGCATCTCTAAGATCTTTATTAGTTATAAGTAATAACAAAAGAACAGAAAAAGGTTTACCAAACACCAACCATAAGTCATTTATGAAATCTTCCGAACTATTTAACAAGAAATCAAAATTATCTTACAAATGGAATCTAGCATAATGGCGATTAATAATCAGACATTAGAAGTTTTCCCCATTATGAAGTTAAGCGGTTTAAGTTTAATTACGATCACATGCTACTTCTGCGAGGGGTTCCGACGACATACAACTGCACAACTTTAAGATTTTCCCAAAACTTCGGCGACAGGTAGCTTTAATATAGTTTTTATGGTAATATGAGCCTATGATCCTTTGTTTTGAAACCTTGGTTTGGAACCAGATCTTAGGAGTAATCGTAGATATAAAAATAATATTATGTAATTATTGTAACTTCGTTTCGTCCCCACAGGACAGGCATCGCCTATTGTGGGGATCCGTGATCGCATTATACTATGTTAAAAATTTTTTGTCAATAAATATTTGTATTTGTATAATAATTATAGTACCATAATATGTAACATCACAGAAGTTGATTCACAGGCAGTTAATGCACCTACGTATTTTAGTCGCTTTTTGTCAAACCCAGCCGACAGATGATGACTTACCAAGTTGACACAATCCGACCAATTGACATTGGCCTGATAACTGCCTGTGAATCAATTTATACGATGGTACAGAGGAACACTCTTCTCTTATTCCAGTAATCCAGTGGGAGATGACAAGACTAGTGAGGGATGAGAGATCGGGCGCAGAACTTTTTACATGCCCATCCGAAGCATGGATCATCTTGACAGACAATCAGGTGATCAGCCTGCATTGTCTTAACCAAACTAAAAACATTTTATTTTTAACCTTTTGTTGGCATGAAAAGTAATTCAGCGCTTAGGTAGTTATGTCTATTGTGGCTTAGGCGCAGCGCATACGACAGACTATCCGTGACGCACTTTTTGTCTGTGGAAATAGAACCTATGCAATTATATTTGCGGACTTTTTGCGCGTCGTGTGCGTTACTGCATATTTCTATTTCCCACAGACTAAAAAGTGTGTCACGGATAGTCTGTCGTCTGTGCTGCGCCTAAGCTTACTTCAGACAAATGTACAAATGTTTTTTTGTTATTAATATCAGATAATTTACTTTGGCACGTGTTTGCAAGTTCACAATCTCTGGACTTCCCGATTTGCTCCCAATAAACAGCATTAATTATTATTATTTGTTTCCCTTATTCGTCTTCATTAATTTATCCTTAAGTTGCCTATCAGACACGTGGAGGATAAGTTTTTATAAATATTATTGTGAAAATATTGTGTTATTATTACTCAATTAAAAAGATAAAACTGACTTCCAAGTTGTCCGTAATTAGGATAAGAATTAAAATTCCGTATTTCAAAAACTACCGAACCGATTGTGATGAAATTTGCAGTACCTATTCCCTAAAGGTACAATTCCGTGCATCGCGATCGATCGCGGTCGCGCACGACCTACGACTGTCGTCGGACGCTCGCGACCATAATCAACGTATGAAAACGTATGGCACCGCTATCGCACCGATCGATCGCGATGAACGGAATTGTACCTTAAGTTACAGTACCCGGCGGTAAATATTGCACATCGATCTTTGGAAAGTGACAGTCGGCTAATTTCGGTTTTGTAGAGCGTTATCTCTTACGCACGAAATACAAAAAGTCCGGTATATATTAGGAGCTGTTAAAACAATTATGGTTTGCTTCTTTTGACAATTTTATTATTCTTTGTATAAAATACACCAAATTTTTTATAAGTTATGGCTTTAGGTTCGGGTAAAATAAAATAAAAAAGGGTGTTCAAATTATGTTTACGTATTTAAAATTCGTTTGGAAAATTACAGCTGTAGCAAATTTAGGGGTCTTAACAACTCTAGATATTTATTCTGAAATGGACGCGACTGCACTCTATTGAATTTGAACAACGACTGACATAATGTCAAATAGGTGTGTGCTACAAAGATAACGCTCTATGAAACCGAAATTAGCCGAATGTCTCTTTCCAAAGGTCGATGTGCAATATTTATTGCCGGGTACTGTACAATACCTAGTGTAACAAAAAACACATTAATTAATATTGTAAATGAATAAGTATGTCTGTCTGTTCTGTGATCTGTATGTTTGATATGGAGATAGGTACTTCGAGTCCCGTGAAAGGACATACCATGATATCATATTTTATTCTGGAAAAAAGTATGGTTCCGGGCCATATACCAATTTTGGCGAAAACATGGCGGACGTCAACTAGTTATTCACATACTAATATTATAAATCCGAAAGTGTGCCTCTCTGTCTGTCTGTTACCTCTTCACGCCCCAACCGCTTAACCGATTTTGCTGAAATTTGGCATGGAGATACTTTGAGTCCCGGGAAAGGACATAGGATACTTTTTATCCCGGAAAAATGTACGGTTCCCGCGCGATAAACGAATTTTGGCGCAACGAAGTTGCGGGCAACATCTAGTTCATAATAATTATTCTTACCCTGGCTCATGGAGAAATTTACAACATGACAAATGATTTCAAAGCTACCGTTGAACCAATCGCCAGGGCAATAAATCCAGTGTGAGTCCATTAGGCGATACTATCGGTGAGTCACCACGATACCATCGCTGGTGGGATGGCAATACCACGATCTGGAGACAGTAGATTCATATCTTGAACTGTAAATGGGTTAAAGAACTTAATATTAGGTGAAATAGGTAAGCCAAATGCGCTTTGCAAGCGCGTGAATAGAAAACAACAATTTCAAAAACAAAAAAGGACCATAACTACGATGTTACAATATTATTATAAATGTGAAAGTGTGTCAGGCTGTCCGTCACCTCTTAACCGCTGAACCTTTCGCTGAAAGGCATGGAGATACTTTGGTCTTTGAGTCCCGGGAAAGGACACAGAATATTTGTCCTGGGAAAATGTACGGCTCCTGCGCTCTTTATTTTATTCTGTTAATCGACTTGTGGCACAACAAATTTACAGGCTAGTGTTACCATAATTCCTACTAATATTATAAAATAAATATTCACTAAATAAACATGCTTTTATGTTCATTTGGTAAATAAATTATCAAAAATTTGAAAGAATGTATAAATTATGTCTGATTGAAACATCTTAGCGCTAATAAGCCACTGAACGGATTTTACGGATAAAGTGAAGAAAAAAACAAAAGGAAGAAAAACAGGAAGAGATTTTCAGGGAGGATTTTCGACATTAAGTACATGGAAATTTTGACGTGCTCTTTATTTTATTCTGTTAATAAATATGATGTCTATTTACAGTAAACATGTTGACTAAAGCGTCAAAAGGTATGATTTTTTAGTCTAGAGGTGTTAGTTTTTTTTTTTTTTTTTTATGCAATAAGGGGGCAAACGAGCAAACGGGTCACCTGATGGAAAGCAACTTCCGTCGCCCATGGACACTCGCAGCATCAGAAGAGCTGCAGGTGCCTTGCCGGCCTTTTAAGGGATAATTGGGGAGGGTAGGGAAGGAAATAGGGAAGGGTAGGGAAGGGAAAAGGGTAGGGGATTGGGCCTCCGGTAAACTCACTCACTCGGCGAAACACAGCGCAAGCGCTGTTTCACGCCGGTTTTCTGTGAGGACGTGGTATTTCTCCGGTTGAGCCGGCCCATTCGTGCCGAAGCATGGCTCTCCCACGTCAAGAATACTTCGTATAGCTCTAAAGTCTAAAGCCTTAAAGTTTCTCGGATTTGGTTGGTTGGATGGTAGAGTAACACTGGATACATCGCCTTCTCTATGCTTTACTCTATATATATTTTGGTATTTATCAAAATCGGCACAGTAGCTTTAAGGCATGCAAAGAAAAACAATCATATTATTTTTAAAGAACTAAACAAGAAAATTAATTTAAAAACACAACAAATATAATAGACAATAACAATCTTTTTAAAATGTCGTTTCCGTTTATGCGGTTTTAAAAGTTATGCCAAGCTTAGCTATTATTAATAGTTAATGAGCGGCTAATCAGCTATTGCTGAGTCAGCTCGGCCGGCGATAGCGCGTGAGTAACCGTTGCCATGGTGACTCATGCGCACGCGCTGATCATAAGTTACATCATTATCGACACAGCATATTAATATTACCTATATTGATAGCTTGCGACAGGAAAAGTGCGTGATTTTTGGAGTTATGGTTATTAATTTAGTTTTTATCTGTCTATTTAACCTACTTCCAAAAAAGAGGAGTGTTCAGCTGTGCTTTTTTTCCGCCGTTTGTAAACCGATTTTCTTTGTTTTTGTTAACATCCATTAACTCAGTCATTGTGAGTAGTGAATAGATTTTGATTATTTAAATCCATACTAATATTATAAATACGAAAGTGTGTTTCTCTGTCTGTCTATCTGTTACTTCTTTACGCCCAAACCGCTGAACCGATTTTGCTGAAATTCGGCAAGGACTTTTTATCCCGGAAACATTTACGGTTCCCGCGCGTTAATCGAGTTTTTGCGCAACGGAGTTGTATATATACCCCCTTACCAATAAACGCTGTATAAGCTTTGAATAGTTATACAGTGTTTTGTCTTCTTCAATCCAATTAAAAATGTCACTTGTGTGACAGGAACAAAACACTGTATAACTATTCAAAGCTTATACAACGTTTATTAGTAAGGAGGATAGTTAATAGTCATCTAGTAAGTAGTACATAATTGACTAAGTACTTTACTAATAGTAAAAGTCGGTAATATGATGTCCCCATCGATACTTTTAAACCCTTACAACCTGAAAGCCTTTGCGTACCATTAACGAGAGTATTTCCTCCTAAATTACCAGAACTTCCTCCGGTGCAGCAGAATCTCATGAGTCTTTTACATCAGGGGATTGTTTTGCTCATTTGTCCCCTATTTTTTAAATGAACCCAGGGGAATGCATTAACCCAATTTTGGTACAACGCATACACCACGTGTGTAGCAACAAAAGTATTTGTTAGTTACCTCAGTGAGGGGAAAAGTCAAGCACGTGGTTACTTTGGTTATAGGAGACTGCCGTAAGGACAGGTCCTGATGAGGGTTATTATGTCCCCAATGCGAGTATCCCATGGGACAATTACGTGGTAAATGAAAACTGCGCGCAAAGATCTAATTATCCTTACTAATAAACTACTTACTAGTAAACATCTTATTAAAAATATCTAAACAATGAAGAAATAATAGAGTTACAGCTATTTTAAAATTGTTTTGGTCTGATACGTCAGAAAATTAGTCACTTATTCTTCTACAACTATAACGTTTGCATACACAGTGTGGATCTTCTATAAGCAAAATATGGGTAAGTATCGTGACCACGCGAGAGAGATAAATATATCATAAAAACATTTAAATGAAAAATACTATATCGAGGCACATAATATTACTAAATAGGTTCATCTTACTATGTCCAAGTGAGAGTTACTTTTATGCAGTAGCGACTCATCCTTCCCCATCATTAGGGTTTGCTCTTGGTCAGTCCCTCGGTTTTTAACAAAGACTCTTAAAGCGTTATTGTTGGTTAATCTAGTTCTTTGGACCCCAAAATAAAAAAAAAAATAGTTTGTTATTATTTTTAGCAATATTCCGCGAAATAAACTTCCACCTTTAAGTAAATGAGTGAGTGCACGGATAGGCATGCGTACAGCACCTCCCTCCTCCCACACTGCCTATGCGTACACTCGCATGCAAGAACATGCAAACACCACCACCACACAAGCAATAATGTTGGCAAATCCGTGCAAGGCCCCTCACCACCATGCAGGTTGAAAACCTCGACGCGCGTTTCGCTCCAACACCGGAGCATCCTCAGGATGTGGACTCTACGAACAACGTCCGTCAAGTGCCGCCGCCGGCCAAAACACCGCCTTTTATACCCTATCAAGCCCAGCTACTATCCCCACTACCCCCACTACCCTCACCAGTACCCCCGAACATATTAATAAGCGGTGACGTAGTCAAGCAAGTTTGGTCATTCAACAATGCAAATCTGTTATTTTTCTTTTCTTTTATGATCTCTAATTGTTCCAACACGCTCAGCCGAAAGCCTTTATCGCATTTATGTAAAACTTTATAGGAATGGCCATCGGGCACGGTATGATTACTATCTAAAAGATGTTTAGCAAAATGTGACTTATCAGGATGACCATTCCTATAAGCCGCGATATGTTCTTTATACCGAGTCTCAAATCTGCGTCCAGTTTGACCCATATATACACTATCGCATTCAGGACAATCGATCTTATAGACACCGGACTGATATTTTTCATCAATCAGGTCTTTGTTATGACACAAATGATGTTTTAAAGTATTATTTGTCCTGAATGCGACTTGCATATCGTTGTTTTTCATTATTTTAGATAAGCGTGCAGATACCTCTCCCATGTAGGTCAAACTGGACTTATATCTAAGTATCTCCTTATCAATAGGACCTGCGTACAAAATCTTAACCAGTTCTTTCTTGTTTTTATTTTTCAAAATATTATTAATAATTTTTGTATTATATCCGTTTGATTTCCGCAATTTGGAAAATGATATTAAGCTCATTTTGATAATTATCTTTACTAAGAGGGATCGATAATAATCTATGAATGTAACTATGAAAGGCCGCGAGTTCGTGTTGCCAAGGATGACATGACGAAGCATGAATAGTAGTATTAGTATATGTCGGCTTGCGAAAGATTCCAAAACTGTGTTTATGATTAACTCTAGAAATAGACAAATCGAGAAAATTTAGGGTGTTATTATCTTCACATTCTAATTTGAATTTAATTGTAATATGTTTTTTATTTAGTTCTTTAACAAATACGTCCAGTTGTCTCTGTGTACCCGTCCAACAAAGAAAACAATCATCTACGTACCTAAAGTAAAATAAAATACTTTTATTAACGACGATATTTCTTTGTTCAAAATCGTCCATAAATATTTCGGCCATCAAAGGACTCAAAGGTGAACCCATAGCTAGACCGTCATCTTGAACAAAGAATTCGCCGTTAAATCGAAAGTAGTTGTTCCATGCAGGTTTTAGTAAGAGTAAGCAATTCATTACTTTCACCAGGAGGTAAACGTTTTTCTAATGCATTCCTTAAAATACCTAATGTTTCCTCACGTGGAACATTAGTGAATAAACTATCAACATCAAGTGAAACTAATTTGCAACGAGGTGGCAAAGTCACATCTTTAATTTTGTTGACTAATTGTAGACTATTTTTATGGCATAAGGTGGCCGAAATGAGAGCTTTTCTTTTATTATGAAATTATGTGACTTTGCCAGCTCGTATGCTGGTGCACCAATGTATGAGACAACTGGACGCATGGGAATATCAGTTTTGTGAATCTTTGGCAAGCCGTACAGTGATGGTGCGCGAGGATTCATTAGGATGAGTTTTTCTTTGATGATTCAGTTTGAAATAAATATTGATTATTATTAATTGCTAATTTAAGCTCAGCTAAAAACTTGTTTGTTGGGTCAGAAGGAACCCTTAGAAATTGTTCACCCTGAATCACATCATTAACTCTGTCCAAATAATTGTCGCGCTCCATCACTACTACTGTGTTACCCTTATCCGCTTTAGATATTACTAAGTTATTATTATCTATTGTTTGTTTTAATGACCTCAAAGCCACTCTTTCGGGGTGAAAAGAAGAACCGGAAGGAGTACCTTTGATTTCGTTGTCTAGTAGGCCCTTAACCATGTTATCTTTCTTATTAACTACGGCACTTATTTCCGAATCCACCGCAAGCATTTCAAAGCATTCTGATTAATATTAGGAGTGATATTATATTTAAGACCCTTTTCCAAAAGTGTCATCTCATCCTTGGCAAATTGTACGCTGGTTAAGTTTTTGACACGAGGGTGGAAGGAAAAAGGTTCAGACCTGGATTCTGTATGTGATCGGACAATCCTGTTTTTATTTACCAAAGTCTGAAGCTTTTTCTTTTGACTTAAATATTTAGCGTGCACTTCGATTGCTGCGAAATGGCGTGCCTTTTCGTATAAGCGATCGAATTCGATATTATGTAATTTAAAAGAGAGCTCGGTATAAAGAACTTTGAGATGTAATTTTAAATTATCCCTAACGGTAAACCAGTGACGTGTCTCTTCGTTAAGCCAGATAGTCTCGGCTTTTTTGATCGCAATATTGGAGGCTCGGTTGTGCGTGTTGGTTCTTACATTAATATAATTAGGAATAACATTTAGACGTTTGCATTGTTGATTGAACCAAACATTTTAAGCGGCTATACGATGTAATGTTGTTAACTTAAAAATAAAGTACTGATCTCCTTTTGGAGGAGATCCATTATTGTGATGAAAGCAATTATCGGAAATAAACTGAATCAGAGCTCTGACTTCGAGTGTGTTTACAATAATAATTGTTGTTTTACACGCGTAGCCAAAATAATTAGGTAGTATTTAGCAGGTGGCAGTGACAAATCTTTTCTAAACAAAGTCCATATTATCAGGTATACTTATAGCTACATATTTTATGGGAGTTGTGACGGGATTTTTTTTAAAGTGTTGTATTTTGGATTTTTATATAAAAAATTAAATCTTGATAAATCCAATGATTGAGTCGTCTTTCTTTCTGTGTATAATATTTTTATGTCATTTGTATGTTCAACAACCAGTCAAATGATGATTGTACATAAAAATACCTACACAATTCCAAACTGTGTCAAACTTTAGTATACACTAAAGACGTCTTGACTTGACCCAGGTATTCGGCGAAACTAATCTAAGTTTGGCGTTGCGTGTATTGATAATATGTTTGTCACGCTTCAATTTGGCAATACAAGTTTTCCCATTCTCGACCGGAACTCCCCGCGCCACCCCGGGACTTCCCGGACCCCGCGATATCCCGTACCGATCCCAGCAGCCCGGACCCCTGGATTTTTCGTACCCTTAGGGCTTAGACTCAGTGACTTCTCGCACCCCGAGATATCCTGAGATTTCGCGTCGGACTTTGCATTCCTCATATTTCGAACTCTACGATTCCCCGCACCTTTGACTCCGGGATTTCTCATACCACGGGACTCTGCGATCCCCATGCGCTGCGAATTTTTCGTACCCTGGCATTGACCGTACTTTTATCGTACTCAGACCCCGTGTGTCCAGCTCCCCGCAACTTTCTGTAACCCGGTACTAATGTCCGGGATCCCGCAAGTACTTAGATACACCCGGGATTTTCTGTACCTCGGATCCCGGGACGCCGCGATTCTCGTACATCGGAACTCCGCGACTTCCCCAGGCTACTGAGAATCCCGACTTATCACGTGTTCCTTATCTAAATTAAATCTCCTACGTGAGCTAGTATTATCATTTTCGATACTGCAAGTTGGATCTATATAGTCTTTATGGCGTATGTTCTAAGTTCCAACCCAATACTTCCATACTAATATTGTTAATACGAAAGTGTCTGTCTGTCATATCTTCAAACTTACACTGCACCAATTTTAATAAAATTTGGAAAAGAGATACTTTTAACTCCGGGAAAAGACAAAGAATAGTTTTATTTTGAAAAAGGCGATAATCAAATTGATTTATCATAACTCGAAGCGCTTTTAAAAAGAGCTGCAATTATATCCATGATATTTAGGGGGTCTAAAAGGAGTAAAAGCGATCCGTCTATGCCCGAGTAACCGTGCATTTTCATGTCACTACTCTACAAAACTTGTTCCTAACATAACACGTAAACATTTCGTATGCCGGTGTCGTCCTATATGCCTCACGACTCTTCGTCACGCGTGATCCCAGATAAACTATTTCTTAATTGGTCAAAGAAAAACACGTATTGTACTTTATCATGAGGATTCTGACGATATCAGTTCTTCTATCTACACATCGTCGGTTAAAGACTCGAATAGTTCGCATCCTTAATATTCTTCCATTCTTTTTTGAGTTTGGGTTGTACTTCTTACTTCACTATCTGTCCGTCCGACTGTTTTACGCTGCTGCTACATCCAGAAATCATCATAATACAATATATAAATAAAATAGACAAAACACAGTACATAAGGGTGTAAGTTGTAATAAAACAAAGTGATATGAAGCCGCTAGGATCTACCTAACCACTTACGACAATATTATTCGCTAATTTTGAAGTACTTACGTTATTTTTTTCGATCGCGACACCAAGACCAAAACGTGTTTGAGGCCCGTATAAAGAGGTTGAGTACCACTGCTCTGCAAATACGTTTAATCTTGTATAATATTGTATAGTTTCACAACAACAAAAGCCTAGTTACTAGTAAATAAATAGTGAATCAAAAACGCAACCGCCAACGGCCGCGGTCGTTTATCAAAATTAAACAGCCAAGGTTCAGTAATTTGTGGTAATCTCACCATATTGGTTTAACCATTAAAATAATTTAACCGATTGGTTAAATAACCAATTACGGCTACCGACAGTTTAAGCTATTATTAATAATAGATATGTCGAAACTTCGCCTCGGTAACTAACACATACTAATCTTATGACCATCAACTGTTAATTTATACTAATACTAGATGACGATCGCAACTCCATAAGCTTTGTCCACACTGTGTCCTTTTCTGTTCGTCAAGGGCATGCGTTATAGCACAGTCAACAGCGAACGTGAGGCATGCCCGCGACGCATGCCCTCTGATCGTATCCAAAACTTCAAAAATGACAATGTTGGCGTTGCGTTCGTTGACGCATTCAATTACTGAATGCGCCAAGACGAAAGCGAAAGCGCCTAGTGTAGACATAGCTATTGCGACTTGCGCCAAATCTCCTTTATCGCGCGGGAAAAAGTAACCTATGTCCTTTCCCGGGACTCAAAGTATGTCCATGCCAAACAGCAAAATTGGTTCAGCGATTTGGGCGTGCACGCACACAAACAGACAGACAAACGGACCGACATACAGACACACTTTTGCATTTATAATATTAGTATGATAGTATGGAAGTATGGATATGGATTATAATTTATAAAGGCTGAAGTGTGAGTATACAGTATACTACGCAAGGACCTCTCAACCTTGGTGCATTTTCATTAGTCGTTAAATCGCACGGTATACAGCATACGGGGAGTCCCTGCAGTCGAAATAACAACTTATGGCGCATTTTCATTGTTCGTGGCATGCGTTTCAGAAATCTCCCGCACCTTCGTCCTTATCGACTCGACGACTCTCTTAACATAACTCAACCCAGTTGGATAAACCACAAGAACGGCGAGAAATAAGGCGTAGAACCATTGCGTAGAACCGAGTTTTTTTTTTATTAAATAAGGGGGCAAACGAGCAAACGAGTCACCTGATGGTAAGCAACTACCGTCGCCCATGGACACTGGCAACATCAGAAGAACTGCAGGTGCGTTGCCGGTCTTTTAAGAGGGAACACGCTCTTTTCTTGAAGGTTTGCAGGTAGTATAGGTCCGGAAATACTGCTGGTGACAGTTCGTTCCAGAGTTTTACAGTGCGCGGCAAGCATTTTTACATTAAAACGGAAAGGACATGTTAAGAACAAGTAGAACAGAGGGAAGATAATTTGTTACCACGGCAAAATGTATGGTCCTGTGCGATATAATAAATAAAATATATGTTCTATTTTTTCTTTTTACAAGGTACTGCAAGATCGAGCTGTGTGACGATGCAATAAAATAATTGCAGCCTTTTCCGAAAAAAAGATGAGTTGCACTCCGGGAGTGCCGGCAGAAGTGAAAGCTTGATTATTAACGTTGTGCATTTTTTTAAATCCATTTTTTATGAAAATCCATTATTAAAAAATCGATTTTTTGAATTAACCGAAACCCTTACAATCAATTCGAGTTCGAGTTCGAGTTCGAGTTCGAGTTCGAGTTCGAGTTCGAGTTCGAGTTCGAGTTCGAGTTCGAGTTCGAGTTCGAGTTCGAGTTCGAGTTCGAGTTCGAATTCGATTTCGAGTTCGAGTTCGAGTTCGAGTTCGAGTTCGAGTTCGAGTTCGAGTTCGAGTTCGAGTTCGAGTTCGAGTTCGAGTTCCAGTTCGAGTTCGATACAAAACACTACTCTCCAACCGTCTTACGGTTTTTCCAAGGTTTTTCGATCAGCACGAGAATCTGACACGAGTTTTGCGAAACTCGCGTCAGATTCTCGTGCTGATCGAGACAGTTTTTACCCACCCCACAATTCAAGTGCTCAACGCCGCTAAAGAAGTTTTCACTCCAAAAACATAAACAAAATAATTTCTTGGCTCCTGACTGATGATGATGACTAACTGTACCCATTTTATGTAATCACCACTAATACTATAACCAGTTCTTTCCCATACAATAAATTATTATACAGTGTTGTTTGTTTTCGATACAATAGAAACGCATCGACAAGGGATATCCAACTTTATTGTAGTTGAATATGGTTGCTTTTCCATCGCGAAGGGCTCAGTATTAGGTGACCCTAAGTTCTTTGACAATAGTGCCCTTTATAAGGGTCCGAAATATTAACACGTTCAATAGAAATATTATGCCAATGGACAAAAGTAGCTCCTGTTGGAAATAATCAATAAACTAGATGTAATATCGACCAAACATCCGGTTAACCTATTGGTTTATAAAGGATCTAAAGTTGTCTTAACCGACTGTTAAAAAGATATGTTGTTTCTTCGTGGGATAGAGCGAGCTTATTATTTCTCTTAATAGATATTTTTTTACTTCTATGACTCACCAACTTGTGGAAAAACATCTTGTAATTATTGGTCTGTAATTTGTCTGATAATAATTTTTCTATAAATCTTGTATCTTTACGTTTTAAACCACTTATGGCCTGTTTCACCGCTTCCTGATAAGGTGCCCGATAGGGTTATTTGACAGATTTTCCATACTCCATCTGTCAAATTAAGTGGTGGATAGCCTTATCAGGAAGCGGTGAAACAGGCCCTTAGACTGCCAAAATCATCACCTTTTTGATCATCAGCAGGGAAAAAAATGTGACAGACAGACAAACTTATACGCATATTTTATAATTTTAGTAAACACTAATTAAACACACTAGTTATACTTACAAGATAATAGATACGAGTAATATACTCCACTTTCTTACCCTGCACCTGCCTGTTGTACAAATGTATTTAATACAGTCGTATTAGAGTTTGTCACGCGATCGCTACTTTGTACCATCATCATCATCACCCCAATGGCCATGTCGACTTTAGGGTTCCGTAGTAACTACAAGGAACCTTTACGCTCTGTTAGCCTGTCCGTCCATCCCGACATAAGTTTTTTTAGGTCCTTAAGCACTCTTTAATGACTGGTTTCTGAGATATTTTGGAGAGGAGTCTAGCGCTCGTGATTCGCTACCAAACATTGACTAATTCACAATGCTGTTGAATAGATAACCTACAGTAAAAAAAACGTAGATAACGCGCAAAAAATATACGATCTTCATCACCTTGATGAGTGGCAGTCTTCCACCGTGCGTTTTTCGCGTAACTTTCTGCCACGGACTGTAAAACTCAAAAATGAACTATCGCCAGCAGTATTTCCGGACCAACACGACCTGCAAACCTTCAAGAAGAGAGCGTGTTCCCTCTTAAATAGCCGGCAACGCACCTGCAGTTCTTCTGATGTTGCGAATATCGTAGGGTGACGGTAGTTGCTTTCCATCAAATGACCTGTTTGTTTGATTGAGTCGTTTGCCCCCTAATTTTATGGAAAAAAGGATACTAGGTAGAAGAAGAAGAATACCATGGAAAAACATTGAAGCTTTATGATCTCATGTAGTTGATGATAATGATGATGATTTAATCACAACATAATCTCCGGATACCGTTTTTACAAGGAAATTTTGGGTTCAGTCTCATTTGCCAAATTATCAACATCCTTAATGTGGGGATTTTATGCGAAGGGTTCCTTGTGTCATTTAATCCTTCGATCGCGGATTCTTGGAAATCAATTGTTATTTGTTATTCTACTGTTGTGACGATCACCGAAGATCTTATGGGGCTTGATAGGTTATTACAAATCTCTTTATCATAGTAAAATTACGCACATACTAATATTATAAACGCTTAAACCTCTGAACGGATATTGGTGAAACTTGGTATGGAGTCTAATTATTATGTACTGTCAGTCCTGAGAAAAAACATAATAGTTTTTGTCCCGGTAAAATATACGATTTAATAAACGAATTTTGCTACAGTAAGTAACAGACAAGTCCTTACTCCGTACACAATTAAAAAAATATTTTGCTACAATTAATAAAATACTTTGCAAAAACCACCTTATCACAAAATAAAAGGAAGTGTTAATTACTTCTTTACCGTTTAACTTTTAAACGCATAAATTGGCAAAGGTGTAAATTTTGACAGGAGTAAAAATTACACTTTCGACAAAAATGTCCGGAATTTTTATTCCAGAAAATTCCGGAATATTCTCACGGAACCCCTCGGTGTATTCCGACTCACGCAACGCCAAATACTTTCTTTACATTTGTGCAATTAAAGTCGGTAATCGTTTAGTAACCCTTCACTTCCTCGACAAAAACTTTCAAAGGAAGCTCTCAAGTGTTCACCAAGAACATTATTTAAATATTAAAACTGTTTTATATATAACTGTATGAAATACCTATTTTACAGAATAGAATATAAGAAATTTAAATTCACGAAACTATATTGGAAGAACATGACAAGCTGACGGTCGCTAAAGTAGACTAGTGTTGGAGACCACGATTATCTGTCTGTCTTTATGTCTGTCACCTCTTCACACACTAACCGCTGAACCTATTTTTGATTAAAAGTATGGGAATACTTTGAGTCCCGGGAAAGGACATATAATTATACTTCTTTTATCGGAAAAATAGACGGTTCCTACGCAATAATGTAATTTTGGCGCAACGGAATTGAGGCCATCAACAAGTAAAACGACATTATTTTCTTAAATACTTGAATAAACTCTTTAAAAACTTTCGTAGGACCTCAATAGACTGCCGATTGGATGATGTGGTAGGATGGATAAGAGCTTCCCGAGATCAGAGTGGTTGGCGTTTGTTAGTGGAGCCCTACGTTCAGCAATAGACGATGGTGATAATAATATTATTCTAATTCCAATATAACTAAGTTGTAAGTAACAACATGAGTAAAACTCAAAACGGTACCTCCTGAAAACTGGAGTAATCTATTTTGCCGTACAAGGAGCTAGGAGCATTCGGGTCACACAGTCACAGGTCAGGACGTAACGATACTGCAGCGATACTGCCTCAAAAGGAACCATTCCCTCAGTTCATTATAATAACAGGTGAGGCTGCGACCGAAACGCCCCGGGCGACCGAACGTGCGTATAGTGGTTGGATCTGCCACGAGTTATAAGCGGACGCGTGTTGAAACTATTTGAATATGTAATGCTACGTTTTGATGCTTGCCGAGCCACGGCAAGCCTCCATTAGCCACAAGCCTCCACGAATCTTGCTTTGCATTTGTAAGTCGTTTTCACGCTCGTGAACGCGTCAGTGTATTACGTACATGCCCTTTGACCTCTGTCCAAAAACCGACATTACTCTCGATCGTCTACAAGCGTCCGCAAGCTCACGCAAGCCAAGACATTTCACCTGTTTTCACGCTCGGGCTTGTGGAGGCTTGCCGTGGCTCGGCATGCATCAAAACGTAGCATAAGGTGACGAGACCAGACAAGAGGAGAGGAGACAAGACGAGACGAGAGGAGAGGAGACACGACGTGACTATGCATAGCGGTAAAAAATTGAAATATTGACGGCATCACGATATTTAAATTTGGTTTCGCTCTGATGGAGTTGCAGAATTAAACATTCTAACTGTTCAGTGTTGATAAAGTATGGCTTTGCATTAATACAGTAACAGGCGCTAACAGAATAGGATCAGTTATACCAACTACAAATTCAATAGCTTTGTCCACATTGTGCCTTTTTTCTATTCAACAAGGGCATGCGGCATGCCTTATAGCGCTGTCAACAGTGAACGTGTGGCATGCACGTGACGCGCGTCAAAATCCACCCACGTTGAAAGAAAAGTCTCATAGCACGCGCTACGATTTCAACGCGCGTTACGGGCATGCCTCACGTTTGACGTTGACAGCGCCATAAGGCATGCCCTTGATGAACAGAAAAAGGCACAATGTGGACAAAGCTAATGTACACTACATTAGAAACAAAATTGAGGGTGCGTTTCGTTAATCTGTCTGCGATGAGTAATATTTTTTTTACATTTCTTTTCTTCGTCTCATAGTATCTATACTTATTATAAAACAAAGTCGCTTTTTTCCCTCATGTCCCTTTGTTCCCTTTAATCTTTAAAACTACGCAACGGATTTTGATGATTCTTTCAGTGTTAGATAGCCCATTTATCGAGAAAGGTTATAGGCTATATTTTATCACGCTAAGACTAATAAAAGCGAAGAAATAGAGGAAAATGTAGAAAAAACGAGGAAATTTATTTGAAAGGGCTAACTTGAACGCGCTAATCTCAGGAACTACTGGTCGGATTTGAAAAATTCTTTCAGTGTCAGATAGCCCATTTATTGAGAAAGGGTATAGGCTATATTTTATCACGCTAATACTGATAGGAGAATGTGGAAAAAACGGGGGAAATTATGTGAAAGGGCTTATCTCGCGAACTACTGGGGCAATTTTTATGTTATTAAGCACAGATAAGAAGTAGACCATGTAAAGGATCATAGGCTATCGATTTTAATCTTGTTTTCAGTGGCTATATTATATTTATACCCGTGCGACGCCGGGGCGGGTCGCTAGTTAGGTATAATTCTTACTCTAAATTTCATATTTCATAGTAAGGAGAAGAGGAGGTATTGAAAGCTTGTTAAGACTGACACAGCTATTCTGAAAAATCTGAAGTCTTTTACCATATAAGTAATATTACTAATACAAGCCTACCCGATTCCAACCCCAACGCCTTTTACGGATGAAAATAAAATTTCCGAGTAAATCCGCTTCCGCTTATCACTCTCACCAATCCCCGAGTTGGTACCTAGGCGTAGGGTTTCCACTCCGCCTGTATCACGTGATATGACCGCCGGCGCTTCCTATTAGCATGAATATCTCAAAAATCAATTGGACTTGAACGGTTTATTATCTGCACTTGCTCGTGAGAACGAGGCACAGTGTAGCAAATAGGGCTGCCAATTTTGATAAACCATTTAAGGCGAAACTATATTACCAACACTAGGGCCCGTACAAATAGTCAGTACTTAAGATGCGACCTGGTCTCAAGACGCGGTTCGGCTCTATGATTGGTCCAAATTTTGACGGCCAACCAATCACAGAGCCTGAACCGTGTCTCGAGACCGAGATGCATCTTGAGTACTGACTATTTATACGGGCCTTAGTATAGTAAGTCACGCCAGCACGCGTGGTAGTAGTGCCACGCACAGCGATTTTGGTGACGGTGGTCAGTTTCATGAAACCAGGCCATGCAGGAGTTTCTCTCGTCCTTCACTCTCATCACGGTGAGTGGAAGCACGATACGACTGGCGAGGTATCAGCCATCAGGCGCAGTAATGACTTGTTACACGCCTATCTGACGTATGGATCATCGTGTCAGACAATCAGATGATCAGCAGACATTGTCCTACCCAAAATTGGAAATAACATTTTGTTAGTATAAGAATTATCGAACCCACGAACTCAATCAATACTTCAAGAGCCACGCTTTAAAGTTTAAACCAAGGAGGCATCTTCACATGGTTACTCATGATGGCCCAACGGAAACTTTACAAATTAAAGCAATTAAAGCATAAAATATTTTCCAACTCAATATCAATATTATATTTTAATACGTTCATTTACGGACTGCAACAGCAGTGTGTAATGCAAATAAAAAATTAGTTATTTCAAAAAACACATATGCTAATGGATTCATTGGATGTTGAAACTAATATCCCCGTTCAATTAATGCCCTGGGCAGAGCTCGAAAAGCTCTCGTTATTATAAAATATTTCAGGGAAGAGTCATAGTATAATTGGCATACAGTAGACCATCTTAATACTTGATTGCCCAAGTGCGGTCACAGTCTTAAATTTGGTCATGGATTGTAATCAAAATTGATATAATACCTATGTCGAAATCATCGAAAGTTATAACTGGTATATGTCACACAGTTATTATTCTGGGAGTCCGTAAACTAAAATTGAGGCTGCTCAAATCGGGCACACATTTAAGTGCGCTCAGATAATTTTAAAGTACAAAGGGGTGCATCAGCTACGTTATCCTAAGGTTATTGAAAATCTAATGTGAAATAGGATTTAACAGAAAGTTTTCAAATCATTATTGATCCTACGATTACACCTCTAAAATAAAAATTGTAACTTGTGTTGCAAGAATCGATATTTAATAGAACACGGCCGATTTACTGTTCATCTTTATATTGTGGCACGATCATATAACATAATATATTACAGAAACAAAAACTACGTTACAGAGCTTTTATTCGACGGCAAAGGGAGTGCATTTCTCTTTAAACGTATTTCCAGTTCTTTCAAGTCTTCTCAATTTAATTCCAGCGTGATGCTCTTATTGGGGCACTGTTGACTCCGGCTGTATTTCATATGTCGATTATGCTTTGCTCTGGTTCATACAATACTCCATTGTAAAGCGGAATTGCTTACGTATCTATTTGCCTATATTTCAGTACAGTACCTCCAGAAGTTTGCACATCTATTTCAACTTTACGCACGCAATTTCGATCTTTATTGGGATGTAACTAAGCATCAGATACGTGTAACCCATTTGTGAGTTTACCGGGCGCCGTGTTCTCGTACGGTATCCCAAATTCTGTGCACCTTAACTCAATTACTGCGTACGCAATAATTGTTTCTATTCCGTCGCTTTAAGAGCTATTTGGGGTTGACTGGGTAACGACAATAGCATTAGACGCGACGTCACCGCCGTGACGTAGCGTGCATTGTTTGGGCTGTATTGTTTTCGTATTGCTCGTGCGGAGGCTGCCTTTGATTCCGCCTAGCGTGTATTAATTCGGTATGTGCTTCGAATGTTCTTTGCCTTTATGTTTGTAATTACTGAGGAATGAGGACTAGAGTAGATGAAGTTGGTAACTAACATTTTATAACATACGAGCTACTCTCCCTATACTCCTTTTTGTCCCTCATAATTTGGACGAACCTTGTAACTTATCTACTTCATCATCTCTCTGATAATATTAAATATCATAAAATCTATCAATCTTGCATAAAATCCACTTTCTTTTAATTTTTCCGGTCCTGAAGCCTCCATTTATCCAAAGAACATAAACTTTCAAATCGTTAGTTACCCACTTCAATCACGTCTTCGAATGTATTTACTGGAGTACCTTAAATTGAGCTGTGAATATCCTTTTACGTTGGTTTGGATATGCGCTAATAAGCCAGCTCTGTCGAATTTCCACCGACTGATTTTCGACTAATAAGGGTGGAATCAGGCTGTTTTGTTTCTAGCTGTGTCTTTTGATCCTGACTGGTTAGGTTTTAGTCTATAAGCCACCCTACTCTTGTATTTGATCCTGAATTTTCCAGTACAGTCTACCTCAATATTACATACTTATTTAAAATACTCGTATGCTAAGTACTCACATACGGTTTTGCTCGATAGTTTTACTCCAAATCGAAGGAAATTAAATATTTGACATATTTAATTCCATCGAGCCGACTCGAAGCGAGCCTTCGAGCTGTCAGTTTTGGCGGTCCACACGGTGGTTATTGCTCGATTTGGAGTAAAACTATCGAGCAAAACCGTATGTCAGTACTTAGTAGTGGAGTAGGAATTGTCGAAGTCCGATTATCACGTAGGAAAGTCCCGAAAGTCAAAATAATTTGACATCAAATAAATACCATCGGTTTAAGCATGAACAATGAACACATAACAGTCAAAGACACTCTAGCCTATTTTTAATATCAGCGATTCCTTTTAATATTCATATTCAACGTTGTAATTAAATAAAAAAGCTTACATCTTTGAAAAGATTAAATGCGAAATTATAAACTACATAAAGCGTTTGTAAGTAAAACTCCAGTTTATAAAGTTGCCACGGTTTAAAGCGAAAATGTGAATTCTGTAAATACAAAATGAAATATCTGCTAGTTTTTACATCTCAGACATGCAAAATACTGGTATAAATTTGGCGAGCGCGTGATGGCTGAAAAACAAGTTTAGCCAACGACTCATATTAAATAGATACGCTAGATTAAAGTTAGAACTAACTAAAATTACTATATCGTTTAAATGTTATAAATGCGAGAGTGTGCGGTGTGCCTTCCGTTCTGTATGTCTGTTAGCTCTTGATGCTTAAATCGATTTTGGTGAAATTTGGTACGGAGATACTTTGAGTCCCAAGAAAGGACATAGGATAATTTTTATCCCAGAAAAATACACAGATCCCGCGCGATAAGCGAATTTCTGCGCAACAACGTGTGACTCGGGCCAAATGAGGTTTTATTTTCAGCTTGTTTTATTTTTTCATTTTTAGAAGCTTGTATTCACAATTTTTATTGTTCCAAGCAAAGCTCAGTCAGTCAGATGTTTTTCCTTAAGACACATGCGCTGCGGGCAACATTTATTCTAATCTAAATAAAATGCCATATCTAGACTTAGTACATCATTGGCACCGCTACCATTTTGTGGGATCAACTTATTTGAGGCGAACTTGAATAAATATAAATAGAAAAGAGTAAAGTAAATAAAAGCCTTAAAATTAGAGTTATCTTTTACGGACTAGCTGCAAACGGTTAGCTCTTGTCTTTACTATTAAAAAGCACATTCTTTACTTATTTAAAAGTTCAATAAAATATGTTTAGAATAAAATTTATAAGATAGAGGTAAAATATTATTCTGATGCTCTAAAATCTAAATCAATTATTATAATTTATATAATCAAAATAACGAGGCATTAGATTTCATACAATTTATATTATGTATGTACTTAGTTTTGGTCTTTGGATTAAAACTTTTGGTGCGTTAATTCACCGCTTAGAATTTACCTGTGTTTTAATAAGAAGAATTCTCAAATCACTTTATATTTTTTTAAAACTTTGAGTACGTTCACTCTACTCTCTATATCTACAGTGAAGGTTTTTATTCCTACTTGCTGATAGATACTTTTTATTCCTATCGTAGACTTTTTACAGAGCGCATTATCTGAAAGTAATCATTAAAGATACTCAGCACAGTAATTAGACGTTGCGATCATTATTTATTATAAAATTGTATTAATGGTCAGCTCGAATAAATCGGCATCAAGACGCCACGCCATTCCATAATCAACTAAAGAGCTTCTTGGTGTTAGAGCAAGCGATACGATATGTCGTACGATAAGTCTCGATCGGGTTAAAAAGTTGTATATTGTGATTATTCTAAATAAGGTAATCTATTTTACTTAAGTAAATTGCTAAATGGTGTATTTTGTGGGGTATTTTTGAATTTATCGTATTTTTCGACATAGTTTCGACGATTATAATAATTAATAAGCTACAGCTTACTTAAATATAAACAAAAGATCTTACGCACACTATATTTCGAATTTCGATGCAAAAAAGTAAGGAGACTGCTTTGCTTTGCTTTGCTAAAAAAGCAGTCTCCTTACTTTTTTGCATCGAAATACAGTGTGCTTCTAAACAAGACAGATCCTAAGCATGTTATAAATTAAAAAAAAAACCTCAAAATATTATCTTTTCCCCGGACTAAATTTCATAAAATTGGTTGAGTGGTTTAGGCGTGAAGAGGTTACAGTCAGATGGACAGGCACACTTTCGTATAAATTATTTATTATAGCGTATGGATTGGGCTAGATTCTAGAACAAAAAAAGCTCAAATACAAGCTTTTAATGTGAAAATACCGTACGCTGTAAAGCGCCTCTGTTTAGAATCATTTTTCTTATTCGAGTCTCAATAAATCACTATTGTATACATTACTGAGCCATTAGTTTTTGCATAACCATGGAAATAACTTTATTTAGTAAAAGGTTTCTAAATTGATGGAAAGGGCGAAATTTCCTTCGAAGTAATCGACCGTGGCTTGTGATTAATCATCATCATCATCATTATCATTAGAGATTCTACAAACTAACATTATAAATGCGAAAGTTTGCCTGTTTGTCTGTTACCTCTTCATGACTAAACTGCTGAACCGATTTCGCTGAAATTTGGTATGGAGGTACTTTGAGTCACGAAAAAGGAGATGGGATAGTTTTTATTTCGAAAATATGTACTTGTATTATACTTTGGCGCAACGGACTTACGAACATCATCTAGTATTATAAAAGTGTGTCTTTGTCAATTGCTTCAATTGCTTCAACCTGTGATTGGTTGAGTGCCTTGAAAGGATATACAAGCAGGTACATCTATACTTGTGGAGGGAGTCCTGTGTTAGACAGATCCAGGATATCTCTCTGAAGGCAAACCGCAGGTGGTTTTAGTGGGTAAACCCGGAGTCGGGAGTCCCACATACCCCCGGGGTGCTTCAGCTTAACTGAGGCACATCCCCAACCCGGGGCACCCATAAAGGGTTTCCCCTGCGCAAAAAAAAAAAAGGTACATCTATACTTATAAAATTACATGTCCTGATTGACTGACTGATTAATCATCGCTGAGCAAAAACTGTTAAAGTTACAGCCACGAAATTTGGCGAGTAGGGTTGTTTTATTAAGTAAACACACACTAAGGAAGGAATTTTGAAAATTTTACCCTGAAGGGGGTGAAATAGGGATTGAAAGTTTGAATGAAAGTCCGTCATTTCTTAACTTAGGAAGATGAAACTTTGTTTTTGGATTACTAATAAAAAATAAATGAATACGTATTTAAGAGTTTTTGGAAATTATACCCCCAAGGGGGTTAAATTTGAGTTGAAAGTGTGAATGAAAGTCCGTTATTTCTTGAGTTAGAAACATGAAATTTTATGTTTGAGCCACTGATTAAAAATGATTGAATACGTGTTTAAGCGTTTCTGGAAATTCTACCCCCAAGGAGGTAAAATGGGGGTTGACAGTTATTATACTATGCTAACGCGGACGAAGTCGCCGGCAACAGCTAGTATTACATAATATAATATGATATTTATTAATACGGAATAATTTAGGGTTTTCTCATGATTTTTCAAGCCTGTTCATTTTGGGGTCCAGATTACAAATAGGGACCTAATTTTCAAATTGCGTGAGTGAGACAGTATGTGATATTCGAGACATAAAATAAGGTCCCTGTTAACCTGCTAACCTAAAACTACTAACAAAAACTAAAACCTAACCGTGTTTCGACGATAACAATAAATATTTTTTGATTGGATTTAAATTACGGAAAAATTTTATTGGTCGTAAAAAAGGAAATAAAATATCGCGTAAAACGTGATCTGGCCGCCCACGGAGTAGGCTGTTCCGAGACATTTTGATCTTAATGTAAACAAAGATAAGTGGCAAATATAATGATACTAATTTAAATATAATGCTTGCACGTGAGGTGGGAAGGGGGTTTAGCGAAATCTCATCGAATTTCATTATTTATTGAAAGTTAATCCATTTTTTTCTGTTATAATAAGTTGCAAACCTTTTACATCAATTACCTACGTAAATTTAAAGTTCTGTACCCAAAGGGTAAAACCCGCGACACTATTCTGACTTCGTCTGTCTGTCTGTCTATTTCCAGGCTACATCTCAAGAACTATAATATCACTGCGCGTGCAATACCGCGTATGAGCAGTTGGTAAATACCGCGTAACAGCAAAATGCGCAAAATAGAGATATTGTGCCAGCCGATTCGAAACGCATATCGGCATATATTAGGCTTCACAGAATTTAAATTATCCAATTAGAAACGTACATTTTGCCATCGAAACAATACCGCGGAACAGTAGGCGGCCGAAATTTAGAAGCAATTCCGCGTATTTACTACAGCAGCAAGAAAAATATATCGAAAATAGTAGGTAAGTGCTCCCAGAAATAACTATTTTTCTGAGATAAACCACCACGTGAGTATATTTTAATTATTGTTTAATATTGTTCATATGTATTGTATTCAAGCTAGAATGTTTCAATTAATTTACCACCATTGCCATTGCTTTGAAGATCAAGGAAGAGAATATCATGTGATCATTCTATCTTCAACTTAACAATATATGCGGCAAGTGACAGCTAATCGCCACGACAAAATAATATGATCACGAGGTTGGAGAAGTAGCTCAGTTAAGCTAAAGCACCCCGGGGATATGGGCGACTAGTAGTGCTAAACCTACCCACTAAAACCACCTGCGATTTGCTTTCAGCCATATACGTAGGGATGTTCTGGATTTGTCAAACACAGGGCAGCCTCCACAACCGGACGGTCTTCTCCAAAAGGGAGCAGACTACCACCAAAGTAAGGGAACGCTTCGGTAAATTATAGAGTTCCCTTCGGCGTCGGGACTAGCTAAGCCGGGTAGGTTCCCAGCCTCACCCCGAGCCCCAATTGCATAGAAATTTAGAGATTCGCATAATGACGCCTCCAAACTCCCGATCCGGAACAGAGGATAGCTCATTATCTTCGTTACTTTATGGCCCAACGATTGTATGCCCCGAGGCTGCTTTCCTTGCCTTTAAACCCTCCGGAACTCCCACTGCAGGCCTCGACGTCCTCTCTGGAACGTGGATAAACAACTTGGCGAAGACCTTCGTAACCAGCTGCCACGATGGGTCTCCCGCTAGGCAGTAGCTGCCACCTAGGAGACCGTACGGCACCTCCTGGCAACCCGCAGCGCTACATTGCGAAGAGTGGCTGCCTCCCGGCTAATGCCCTTACTACTACGAAATTACCTTATTACTACGAAATTAGTGAAAGAATCTGCCCATATTAAACCACCGTACAGAGCTATGCTCTGACAGGCTGGATTCTGGCGGTTGTACTCTGGAGAGTATAGCTGCAGCTGCTGTGGTCCCTACATTTAAGCGTCAGACTCATTTTGACCTTCGACCCTCTGATAAGAAGTGCTCCAGGTAGACCTTTTCTTCAGGTCCATGAAGAGCAGGGTTTTAGTATGTAGACATAAACCAATTAGAAATGACGTGCCCCTCCCTTGTATTCACAGTACAAAAATGTTCCATTTATATGAACTTTGAAGTGTTGGGGCGCGTCATTTCAAATTAGACAAGCTTTACTTATGTATTAAATCATTATTTTTTTATTATAAATGATTATTATGATCTCTGTCAGATAAAGTCAAAAATCTATAGAAAAATTGGAATATCAATTAAAAATTAAGAATAGATAATATTGTAAAATGAGTTTGGTAATTAGCGCATCATATTTTGGCTAGGTTACTTTGTAAAAAATATTAAATATTAAATTTTTTAATGAAAATTCAACCTTTTATTGATTTCAAAACCGCGTATCTTTAATATAAAGCCTACTTATTTTGTATTTACTTAACACAAAAACGCGTAAGTGACTTAACACAAAACCTAAGCCAATTGCGAACAAAATTACGCTACTAACCACTAAAGGAAAGTACAACGAACTAGCTGTTAAGTTCAGTCGGCAATAGGAGTCAAAATAGCTGAGATATTCAGTTTTTTCTTCCTCCTGTAAAATCATCAAAAAGCAGATACGCGGTATTTACCAACTGCTCATACGCGGTATCGCACGCGCAGCGATTAGCGAGCATTATATTATCTGGACTTCTGCAATTTTCACACATTATAATATAAGCTTGTTACCGCTATAACAACGAATACTAAAAACACAAATAATATGATTAGTATACAAGAAATGTAATTTTTGGCCTTTTTGCTCGTATTTTGGTACATTAGCAAAAGGTCAAAAAGAATTGATACAGAGTACAGATTACAAAATAGTTACCTCTATAGCAGATCACTGCTACATAATGTATGGGTTAATCACTCACATCTCGCTAATTAAGTATTACGTGATGGTATCTCGTGGACAATGCGAGGCTACGGTTCGAATTTTACATAAAAACTAACCTCAAAACGTCAACCGATAGATAGCGATCGATGTGGTTTATGTGTGGTATTCGACGTGCCATACGTAGACGTCGCGGTACGCATTTCCGAGATTTTGGGGAATTTGAACTTGTAATGCGTTTTGCTATTTTTTTGGGATGTGCAAACTGATAAACAACGATTCATGTTAACACGCTTGATCTGATAGATAAATCGTATGACGGAGGGGTAGAGATTTGTGGGGGTAATAGAGAAAGTAATATGTAATCCGTTTCCCATGTTAAAAAGAACTGCTTTATATGTAGTTGTGTCTGTACACAACTTACTGTTATGGTGGTAATTAAATGCTTTGTATCTGCCTAGTAAGGCACGTTTTCAGTGTTACACTCTTCAGAAAAATACGACTTTATTGACTGTACAAATGACAAGGAAAAAGTACTTTGTAACTAAAACGTACGTAAATAATTATATTCAGTGTTTCTTTTGTTAGTAAAAAGAATGAGCTGATATAAGTAGTGTTAATAAAACAACAGGTTAATAATAATTAAAAAAACAACTTGAATTCTTAACACTGTACCGTCAAAAAAAAAGTATTTCTGCATCTACTGCATTATGAGTGTAACTTCCCTACGCGCATACATCGCTGGCACTGATATCTACATCGGTGAACTTAACATTGCTATTGTTGGTTCACAATAACTTGCGTAACCCGGTCAAGCGCGAGCCGCCCATGGACCTTCCACCACCATCACCATCATCATCATCGTCAATATTATCTTTCATCATCAACGTGAGAGTGGGTAGATGATTAACCCGTCGCGTGGTAACCATATTTAAGAGTCCCAGAAAAGGACGTATACCTGTCGCAGTCATCTGGTTTAATCTGCGATTGACTAGCGCATTCATTGAATGACAACTCGTCAAGACGTTGACTGTAACGTTTAACGTCTTGACTAAAAGTCATATTATAGCGAAGTCGTTAAATGGGATGCTATATTTTTTTAGCCGTTGACGGGGTAGTTACAGCTAAATCCACGCTTTCATATTATTTTATTAGTTATTACAAATAAAGTACTTTAATGTAAATGTAATCGATAAAATATCAACACAATGCTATCAGCTGTGCGAGCTGTTTGACGCCATATTTGTTTTAGTGACTAGTAGCGCCACCGTAGGAAGAAAATGAAATACGTTCAATTACCTGACTGATTTCATGTCCGCTATCTTCAAAACGCTATGCTACAAATCGCTAACTAGTTGAACGTTGAGGGACAATCATTCAATCGACGTTCGGCCGAGTCATTAAATTGAATGGTGTCATTCAATGAATACGCTAGTTATTTAATCGAATCGCAGATTGAACCAGATGACTGCGATATATCTATCATAATCAATTCAGAGGCTTAAGCGTAAAGATCTTACAGGCAGACAAATACATACATAATATATTCGTATTGTTACTTCAGCATGGATATGGATTTCCATAATAAACAAACAAGTAAATAAAAAAACATATTTTGTATTTAGGGAGTTTCTGTTGCCGCAAATGTATGTAAATTCTGACGGATGTTATCTTGAATAATAATGACATAACAGTGAATAACAAACAGAAGAAATGGCCAGAAATAATAACACTGTGCTATACAGCTAACCAGTCGTGACTTGGCGCTGACGGAGGGATGGAGAAGGTTTTATCGATAAAAATTGTCGATAAAATAGGGATACAAAAGGTTGGATTTTAGTGAGAAAGATTTATCGATAAAATTATAAGTCTATCGATAAAAAAGATAAAAAAGATACAAACAGAAGTTATAAGTGAATTTAATATTATATTCACTAACTTCCTTAGTATATATTATGAATATGATAATTAATTTAGTATATAATGGGTAAATGTTACAATGGGTGCAGTTAAATATTAAGTGTCAGCTTTTTCTTTCTACGACTGTCAGGGATTGAAGTTAATAAAAAATAATAAATTAATATTATGAATACACCATACTGATGGCACAATGTCAATGTCAAAAACGAGGTGACAATTTTTCACAAAATATATTATACTTATTAAAGTTAATATTATGTATTTTCACGATCAACGCTTGGTAGAACTTATACGATTCAAGCAAAACTGATAGCAAGCTTAGCTGAAGGATAAAATTAGCACTTAAACACACTTTCGTCAATGACCGTTATTAGAATAGAATCTATAATCGACAATAATTTATCGACTTTATATCGATACCGTCCATACATCCCTAGAGGCCTGGAGCGATCAAATCGTGTCCATACATTAAGAGCATTCATAGCTCTGTCGCTTAATGCAATTCATTGTAGAAGGATCCTCGCTACAACCAGCGTACTCTGAGCCACCCGCCCTCCCCGATCGCCCAAAAACGTGACCAAAGAGGGGGGAGCTCGTACTAATCCAGGGCTCAGCTTACGCCAGCTTAGCATAACCCTCGCATAAACATCGACCAGTTTCAAAAGAGCCCCGACTCACATACATCCGTGTACAGCGGCAGAGGCCGACGTAGCTCAGTTTATATCGGCACCGTCAATCAAATGAAGCCTGTATGGTACGGTTTAAGTTGAAAGGATTCGTGTTGAGATTTTGAATTTAAAAGCTCCGGGTAATGGGGGCCTTATGAGGCTGTAGCGGTTTGTAAGAGGTTTATAAATTAGGTTGTTGACGCCTCGATTTATAATGCTGACCGATGACCGGTCGTTATGGCTGCGTAATGCTACAAATTACAGAAAATATGGAAGTTTTTACAGTTCGACGCAAAAATTTATAAGAAACGGCTGAAAAACTATAGCAGTGGACTTCGGTCTAACTTAAGCCCCCATACATCGATGTATTGGCCTGCTCCATTACGACTGGATGCAATCGGCCTTCCTTTTATGACCTTTAAGAAATTTTCTCTTAGACTAATAGTTGAAGCCAGGTTGGCCTACGGCGTTAAATAAGGACGAATAGAAAACCTTAGAGGACGGCCTTTGCCCAGCAACGGGACAGCAAATGCTGTTAAAAATGGGCGAAAAGATTCTCAAAAAAGGTTTTTGACGTCCAATTTTGAGCAACCTTTCCGGCCGTCTATTACAATGCTATCAGCATCTTTTGGCAACTTTGGAGGGTAAAAAATATATGAATAAAGATATAGATAGTACAGTGGGCGATATCTCACTCGCATCGCAGCCTCAGCGGCCATGGGGGCGATGGAGGGTCTGCAGAAAACGTGAAAGCTTTAACGTTGGGCACTTTTTAAGCTATTACATAGCCTTAATCGCGGGTTATGAACGCGGAAACTGAATCAAGTAATTTCGTTACGAAAATAATCCTATCACCCCCCACTCGGCACAGCGGTGCGGCGTTGAAAGCCGTATCGTCTGACTTCGTTTCAGGCAGACTTCAGCAATGTGTTTGTGTACATGCAACTAGACGTATGTGAATAATAATTGTATATTTTTTTGGTATGGAAAATGTTGATGAACCTGGTCGAAAATTCGTAAGGAGTGTATACTGCTGATGCGACGTAGAAGAGGAGGCGATACCGGCGATAATGTATGCCCACGTCTTGATGCTTACTGTCGCACTCAGTGACGAATATATTACTTCATTCTGATTAAATGAAGATTTTGACATAAGCCCCATACATTATCTGTTAATTTCTTCATCAAATTGAAGCCTAATCAGTAATCACCATTAAATGTCTGTGAGTGCGGCAGTTAGTAACACTGTTTGCAACAACAGATTGGGAATACTCCCTGACGGTACACAATGTATTATAATCTGACCGACAGTGCTTACGCCCATGCCTGCGCGGTTGGACTGACACCATCTACTCTCCCGACTTCCACTGACAGTCGCAAATCTAAAGAAAGCTGCATTGCAAGACTTCATGTTACTTCCAAACGACGATGACTCCGTCACATTTTGTGATCCAAGATTGATGAGGCACATATTTTTTACCAAAATAAACTTTTCTGCTATCCCTCCGCGTCTTATCTATTGAGGTATACCGATATTATGGGCAGTTTTTGCGGCCACATCGGGCGTTATCAAAAAAGTGGCTTCTGGCCAGATAACTGTCCCCTGTCCTTTGACCTCTCGGACCTTTATGGTGGGACTGAGGGTCATAAATTTGACGTTTTATTAGATAAGTTATCGCTACGTTTTAGTGAAGTTTTGATAGTTGGTCAGGTGAAGGTTCAAGATGGTGGGTACTATTTACATCTTAATGTATCCAGCCTCCCTGACTTTACTGTTTCATTGTGACATTAATGCGTCTTTTCTGTTAGATTTAGCCTGGTATAAATTAAACAGCAAACCATTTTCTCGGGATGACTATATTTAAGCAACAAAAAGTTGAAAAAAACTATAAGGGTAAAGACAAACGAGCGTAATTTGTGAGTTGTGAGTCCCAGAATTTTTATTTAAAAATTAGTATAGTAAATATTTTTTCATTACAAATCATGACTCACAAAATTACGCTCGTGTTTAATCAAACAGGACTTATTTGTAATTTCTGCCAGCCGAAATTATGCGACTCACAACTCAAAAATTACGCTCGTTTGGCTTCACCTTTTTTTTTTAACGCAGGGGAAACCCATCATGGGCGCCCCGGGTTGGGTACCCCGGGGGTATGTGAGACTCCTACTCACTAAAACCACCTGCGGCTCGCCAAACACGGGACTCCCTCCACGACTGGCCGGTCTACCTCGGACTGGACTTTCACCAAAGTAAGGGAACGCTTAGGCGAACTAAAGCGTTCCCCTCGGCGCCGGGACTAACAAAGCCGGGCAGGTTGGCTGCACCCTAAGATAGACTATATTAGGAAGAACACTAATATGAACATATTTTTTGCAATAATATGGCACTTACCAATAATAATATAGTACATTGTATAAATTTAAATATCTAAGATGCAAATTCTCCATAGGCAACCTCCTCTTGAAATATAAGGTGTGACGAAACAAAGTTATAATACTTTTGGGGATATATGTGTTTAAAGGGTTAACTGTGAAAGAAGCAGCGGTGAAAAAGCAATTTTTTTAGTGATTAGCATTGGCAAGTACCGCAGGGTCGTAAGTTTGTCCGTACAAAAGTTAAAGAAATTAAAAGAAGTACTTACAAAAGTTATAAGAGAGATAATTCTTTCGCCACGGATTATACCTAAACTGTTATCACTTAAGGTGAACGCAGATTTGGCCGCACCGCACGCACCGCAGTCGCCGCATTTCGAATTCTTCATATAAAGAATGTAGAAGTTGCGTCGACTGCGGCGCGGGTAGGTATGCGAGCTTGCCTATAACTTCATATAAAGAATTCGAAATGCGGCGACTGCGGTGCGTGCGGTGCGGCCAAATCTGCGTTCACCTTTATACTGTACTCGGCGAAACAAGGCGGTAGCGGTCATTGACCCTGTCAAAAACTTGTCATATAAACCGCGATTGTCAATGTCAGATGTTGTCAATCGTGGCTTTGTATAGAAAATGTCAAGCATTTTACAGGGAATCAATGTCCGCTACCGCCATATTATTTCGAGTACAGTATACTTCTGTATACAGTCTAGGTACCAGCGGATGCTTATTTTGGTACCAATAAAGCTTATAATTGTACTCAAGCGATTACTTAACTGTTTTTTTACCACAATGGTTAGTTAAATTAACTAATAGGAGTTTCGTTCAGTAACCATTAGGCTTATCACTGTGATCGGTTTGTTTGAACATTAACGACCATCTTGTATCTTTATCTGGGCCATCTTAATAAGATTATATAATGAAAGTTTTGGGGATCCGCGGTGCCATCAATAACTATTGACGCGCTAGCAATAAAAAATTAATTTAATAAGCATAAAGAAACTATATTTTATTTTTTATGAAATAAGGGGGCAAACGAGCAAGCGGGTCGACTGATGGAAAGCTACTACCGTCGCTCATGGACACTCGCAACATCAGAAGAGCTGCAGGTGCGTTGCCGGCCTTTAATAATAATAATAAACTTTATTTGCAAAAATATGGTCATAAGATGGTACAATTTTACAGTGTTTCACATATTTTGGTCGATTTTCTCGACATGCAAACATTAAAATATGAACATTGGTCAAGACTCGAGTTAGTAACATTAATTTCATAATAATCATTACATTGTCATAATCATTACACTATTATTAATCGAATTTATAAGTAATTTAGTCATATATTATCGTATTGTATAACATGTCAATTCATAAAATCTTAAAATTAGCAATGCGTACAGTACAATTAAATTAATCGTCTAATTAAAAACAAACCATATAAGATGAAGGAGAAGAAGAAAAAAGAAAAAAAAAAAGATATTAACAAGTCAGTGTCAGCTTTACAAAATATCTGTGCTTTACAAGGGTTACAAAAATCAAAATATTTTTGTAACCCTAGTAAAGATTGTACTGTATTTTAAGAGATATGCAGGTCGTATTGGTCCGGAAAGTTCTTTCTGCTCCTTGCTCTGCGTTCATGTTGCTTAAATACATTACATTTTGCATATTTTGCTCCAAAATGATCTCCGTGACGTACGCTAAATAAATCCTGAAGGAACTGTGCATTTTCCCGCGATAAAAATTGGCTTTGTCCTTCCTTGGTACCTACTACGTAGCCTACTTGGTACGTCTATACTCAACATTGGTTTTAGCGTGAAGAGGTAACAGACACACTTTTTAATTTATAATTTGAGTATTATGTATTATATTAATTAAAAAAAAAGTATTTATTAAGTATTATACAAGGTGTCACAAACTAATTGATAATACTTTGTGGGTGTATAATATGAGTCCCCTGTATTTTGTATATTTTGAAAGTAGCAGCGCTACAAAGTATTTTTTTTTACTTTTGTATGACGCTTAGGGCGCTTGCCCATACAATCACAAAAATTTATCTCTTTCAGCGCTCTATATAAGGAACAACTAGTGAACTCTATATAATATAAAGAACACATACACACCCTAAAGTATTTTCACTTAGTTATGTTACATCTTATAGATTCATCGTTAATTATTATTCTCTAAACATGAACAAGAATCCACGTTCTCCGGCACCTCTCACGCTTGACCGTTTTTTCGAATGTTCGTATTAATCCAGTGACCTCAGGGTCGGATCGTGGCGATGGTAGATACAACGAGCCGATTGTCGACCTTCAGATATGATTTGGGGTTCCGTCGGCGGGTCAGAGATTTACTGATAAGATAAAATAGATTCGGCCAGAATAAGGTAGGTATAATACTTGGGTTAGTACCAGTCATTAGTGGGTTTCTAAAATAGCATAAAATTAAAATAAAAACCTTTACTTCCTGCCCTAGAACAATTTTTTTTTGTGATTACTAAGAAGCTAATTTTTTGTGAGTAGCTACATTTTGATAAGACGAACAACATTTTTATTTTCGAAAAATCTCGAAAGTGTTAGTTAAAGAGATAGAAAGGATTTCATAATTTGACTTGGTGGTCCTAAAATATGTATCTATTGTTTTATTTGTAGGACCAGGTTACTCTTAAATTATATATTTAACTATTAACCTACCAATATACAAAAAAATCTGCTGATTAGGGTTCCGTTTTAGGGTACTTACAGTAGTCAACCAAGTTTTGTTGATTACAGAATTACATTAAGATTACTTACAGGAAAAAAAGGGCTCCAGTACTATCCAAACTAATATAAATATAAATTCGAATGTGTGTCTGTCTGCCTGTCTGTCTGTTATCTCTTCACACACTAATCGCTGAACGCTGAAGTTGAACAAACAAAATTCGAATGTGTTGCACTTTAATAAAGTTTTGACTATTAAATAGTTCTCTCGACATTATAATAATAATTATAAAGAACTCATTACAGAAAATGCGAAATTTGAATTTCTAGATTTTGTAATAATTTATTATAACATTGTTTGAATCTAAAAACTGGCCTGTTTCATTACCAATATGTATAAATAATAAAATTGCAGTGTTGGCTATCTTCCGGCTACGAGTACATGTTGACACAGCAAGTTATAGGCTAAGCAGTGACTGCAAAAATTATTTTTAATATGGGGTATTTTTGGTGGTAGTACTCGTAGTATTTTTTCTACGACATGACCGCTTATGATCTACATAATATATACTACATTTTCTATCCCTAAAATACCGATTAACTTTAAATATTAAATGCAATGCAGATTTTAATATTTTAAAATATAAAATAATTGTTAAAGTTTTTCATTTCAAATTATATATTCATGTTACATTAAAACGTTATTTGTAATGCAACTGTAAGTGTGATGCACGAGATTGAAAGCGATAACTCGCCTGATGGGAAGTGATTAATCTTTTCAGCGACGCCATTAAAATCCCTTCCGATGCGTTATTCACCATTTAATGCACTTACTATTTCCATTCAACATTACGAGTATTTCATTAATTATTTTAAGAGACTTCCAAAAGTAAATTTATAATTTATATTTTGTACTTACCTCAAACTATCTTCTTAAAACTTAAAGAGAACTTATCAAATATCTTATCTATAAAATTCTCGTGTCACAATGTTAGGCCGCGTACTCCTCCGAAACGGCTTTACTGATTTTAACCAAATTTTATATGCATATTTAGTGGGTCTGAGAACCGATTCTCAGCCCCACTGAATATGCATAATATAAAATTTACCCAGTAGCCGACTACTGGGTACTTTTTATATTGATAAATGCATTTGTTGAATTAATAATAGTAAATTATAACTCGAGACTGACGGCGATCATTGTTTACATGCTACGGAAAAGCGATGGACGTTGCCATGGGGACATACTTATTTAGTCACTTCAATAAAATAATATGGACGAAATTACATCTCAATGGGGCGAAATACTTTATATAATGTGGCAAAGCAACGTTTGCCGGGACAGCTAGTTATATAATATTAAAAAAAAAAAACATTTGACGAAAACTAATTTAAGACTAAAATTAGTTCTTTCCAAATTCCTAAAACGTACCTTTTTCTCCTCTCGGCCTATTCCATCGGCCTATCTCATCATCTATTATAGTTATTTGCTTTATAGTAAGTTTTTAAGGAAAACTAATTTATTATTTCAAAAAATATATAATTCGTCATAATATTTATTTATTTTATTTTATTTTTATTTATTTATTTATTTATTTATTTAGGTAACAAACAGTCTTTAACCAATATTTATAAATAAAAGTTTTAACTACAACTAGACCTAAAGTACCATAACATTAATACTAAATATTAACATTCAAAAAATACAACTAATACATTATTATTTTATATGCATATAATATAATATATAAGTACTACTTTACATATAAATATATCCTAGAACCTATACACAAATACAATGATAAACTTATTTTATGAACCAAATATTACCTCGTTTAATTCTTTTTTGTATTGTCTTAAATTTTTTGAAAAAATATCAACAGAATTATTCAGATCACTATTGTAGCAGGAACATGCTCGCCTGAAGAAGGTATTTCTCGCGTAGTTTGTATGATAGGGCGGGACGTAAAACGTGTCCCTAATACGTGAAGATGGTCGCGGAACTTTTAGATAAATTTTGCTTAAGAGATTTGAGGAATTAATGGAACTATGTAGAATTTTGAAAAGAAACACACTATCTAGATATTTACGCCTTAAATCTAATCGTTGAGTATTATGTCTTGCAGCACTCTCAAGATAGTCAGTAGACCGTGAGCCAGACCTAAAATCTAGTGTTTTCAAAAATTTAAATTGGACCCTTTCAATACGTTTGATGTTAAAAGCATAACTCGGATTCCAAACAATACTCGCGAACTCAAGAACATTTCTAACATAAGCATTATACAGCAGCTTAAACGTTTCTACGCGTTTAAAAGGTTGACCTATACGAATAATTGTTCCCAGTTGTTTGTAAGCTTTAGCTACAATCCCATCGATATGCTCATTAAAATTTAGCTTCGAATCCAGGGTCACTCCCAGATCACGTATTGAAGACACACGACCAAGGGCCTGACCACTAATCCTGTAGTTAAAAATGATTGGGTTTCTCTTCCGCGTGAAAGTTATAACATGACATTTGTCGGTATTTAAATATAATTGGTTAGCTTCACAATAAGAGTCGAGACTATTCAGATCGTTTTGTAATTCAATACAGTCATTATTCGTCTTGATAATTTTATAGATTTTTGTGTCATCTGCGTAGAGAAGGTGATGAGAATTCCTAAAACATTTTCGAATATCATTTACGTACAGGATGAACAGAAAAGGTCCCAGAATAGACCCCTGTGGAATGCCCGACATGTTCACTAGAAACGTAGATTGAAATCCCTTTAGCGCGACTGCCTGACTACGATTGGATACATAAGACTCCACCCATCTCAGCAGATCGCCGTGAACACCGAGCTCCAAAAGTTTTTTGATGAGAACTGAATGATTTATTTTATCAAATGCCTTCGAGAAATCGGTGTACACAGCGTCTACTTGGTATCCTGCATCCATAGCGTTTAGTATGAAGTCTGTATAAGACACTAAATTAGTAGCAACCCCACGTGACTTACGAAAACCATGCTGTTCGTCAGATAGTGCATGGTTTATTTGTGTGCATAATGTGGAAGTAACTATCTTTTCCATAATTTTCCCGAAAACACAAAGTTTCGATATAGGTCTGTATTGTTTTATGTCGTGTTTATCGCCACCTTTTGGGATAGGTGTCACTAAAGCCTTTTTCCAGATACCTGGAAAGCACCCTTCCGAGATTGACTTACGATAGATTAAAGTAAGGGGTATTGAAAGTTCCCTATGCAGCTTGTTGATAAGTATGGGGTGTACTTTGTCATACCCAACTCCTTTATTTACATTTACTTGCTTAAAATATTTTGATACAGTAGGTTGGGAGAATTCAATAGTTGATATATTAACCGGCGACGACTCATTTAAAACGTTCAAATTTAACTGTGTGGTGTCGTTAGAAGCTACAAACACCGAATTAAAATAGTCGTTAAACATATCACAGATATGATCTGGATCAGTGGAAGTTTCCCCATTCAGATTCATGTAAGCGGGTACGGAGTTAGACCCTAACTTAGACTTAATGAACGACCAAAAATATTTAGGTGATGAGTTTATTTTGTCCTCAGAAAATTTTATAAAGTTATTATAACATTCTTTTTGAAGTTTTTTCTCTTTCGAGCGTAATTCTCTGAATAATTCGTAATCATAGGCATTTCTATACTTTTTCCATCTACTGTGAATTTTGGATTTTTGTCTAATTAGTTTTATAAGGGACCTAGAAAACCAGGGGGGAAAATTCGTACTAGACTTGACAATTTTTTTGGGAGTATATTTATCCATTAAATCATAAAAAATATTGTAAAAGTAAGTAACTGACTCCTCCGTATTAAGATAGGAAAGTTCCGATACCCAATCGATAGCTAAGATGCCTTCGCTCATTTGTTTAAAATCTGTAGCATGGTAAATAAATTTAATCCGGTTATTCTCCTTCAAGTATGTAGTAGCAGCTAAGGTAAAATTATATGCGAAAATAAAAACTATACGATGCAAAAAGATACTTAATTTCCTAATCCTTATTCAACGTCTTTTCACATCTGCCTCCCGGCCTATGATCTAATATAGTCCGAGCGAAACTCAGGTCACAAGATGTGAAAGCGCGATGTTATCTGAGGAGTTATTAAGTCATTATAACTATATAAAGGTTAGTTTATCGCCGCACGCATCGGCTAAGGGTCGGTTATATTAGAACGATGCGTAGATCGATTGAGCCAATTCAAAACAGTTGCATCAGCGGGGCTAAAATGGTCGCTTTGAAGAATCATGATATGAATCATATTAATATGATTCATTTTTCTAAAATCGCAAAATGCAACTCTTCTGATTTGACATTTGTCAGTTTGACAGTTTTGACAATTCATCTGCTGCATTGATTGAGAGGAATTGCTAAATGTGACCATTTTAGCCTCGTAGGTTTAAAGTCAATGTTGACTCAATATCATGTCACATGTCATTGAGATTAAGGGCTTGTTTAACCACTTTCTGATAAGTGATAAGTTCCGGATAAGCTACCCACCACTTAACTTGACAGATGGTGAATCTGTCAAATAAGTTGTGGATAGCATATCCGGCACTTTATCAGGAAGTGGTGAAAGAGGCCCTAAGTTGCATTGACAGAAAAGGTCTAATATTATTCAGAACTGGCTTATTACTTTGGAAATATAGAGAAAGGGAAATAAATAAAAATGATGTACTTAGTATATTTAATTATTATTATTTTTAACAAAAAATTAAAACCGACTTCCAAGGTAAAAACAATAATAACATTAATATGAACTAAAAAGTATTAAATAATTTTTACTATCTAATAGTGCCTTTTTCCGAATTCGGCTAAACCTCAACTATTTCTGTACTCAATCTTCATTATTTTGAAGTCGGTACCAGATAGCTGAATCTTCAGTCCTCTGACAGAATATTTAAAATTTTTTGAACTGGCACCGACTTCAAAATTATGAAGATTGAGTACAGAAATAGTTGAGGTTTAGCCGAATTCGGAAAAAGGCACTATTAGATAGTAAAAATTATTTAATACTTTTTAGTTCATATTAATGTTATTATTGTTTTTACCTTGGAAGTCGGTTTTAATTTTTTGTTAAAAATAATAATAATTTCACTCTTTTTAGTTACACTAGTACGTAAACCTTCGCGTATATTTTACGTATTTTATTACAATTTGTTAAGTGTTGAGATTTGTAAACTTTATATTTTCTAAGAAAATTTAGTTCCGCAATTCAACAACAGATGTCGTTGTTAAGCGTCTGCATCGCGGTATCGCTTACTCGACGGTATTTGATATAACTAATTCGCTACAAAATTTTTCTACTCGCTCACACTCACTGGTTGTCTTAATTGATATTACGCCAGAGGGATTAACGTCCCAGGGTAACCCTACAGAACCATAAAACCAGTTTTAGGCGTAAGACGTAGACGTCTTTTCTTTACATTATGAGTCACAACTCACACTCACAAAATAATATATTATCAGTGAAGTGAACAGTAGTTAGTAAAGTATTCGATCTGTATAATATAAAGTAGTAAAATATTCGATCTGTCGTTTGCCGCCACGCGCCGCCCGCGCGACACCGTCGCCTCTGTAGCGCCGACCGCCGTGTATTAAACAAACAGGTGTTGTTATGTAACAATACATAATTATTATTACGAGTTAGTATATCCATACCTATGCCTTGCAGTACTACTATCTATTCTGTGCCATGAGACATTGGTGACCTTAACACGACGTGGTAATGATGATGATGACGATGATGATGATGATGATTATGATGATGAATATGAATTGCATAGTAGTTTATGCTTTCTGTTCTTAAAACAACGCCGAAACTCCCAAACGTGTATCTATAAGGAATCAAGAGTTCTCTCAGCATCATCGAAACCATGGTATACCTTGACCCAATATTTGACTTTTTGGTAGCGTATTCTTAGTACACTTCACATAAAACCAAAATCACCATATGTTTCCATATAAATTTCGAGGAGTTCCCTCGATTACTCATGGATCCCATCATCAGGTCACCACCTTTGTGAAAATGGGACCAAATTGGAGTGAAACCTAATACAACAAAACAAAAATTTCGAAAATCGGTTCACAAACGGCGGAGTAATCGTTGAACATACAAAAATAAAAAAAAAATAAAAAAAAAAAAAAAATATCCACAGCCGAACATATAACCTCCTCGTTTTTTGGAAGTCGGTTAAAAATAATTTTATTTTTGATATTCTCAATACGAGGTATTTTTATGCAAATTTTCTGTGTTATTGAATATCCGTTGAAATGAACATAGTACTTAATATTGTAAGTAAAATGTTGAGTTTAGGCATAGAGATGCCTATTAGTGGAATATTGGATTAGATCATTAATTAATAATTATTATCTGAGGATAATACATAATATTATATTATTAAAAATAACGGCCAAAACATTATTATTGAAGGACTCAACCCAGGTACATACTTTACTATATCTATAATAGTCATAAAACAAGTTCCTAAATTGCGAAAACCGAGCAAAAACTAATAAAATATAACATTTAATAAAACTTCTACAAATTTCTAAAAGGTTACCAAATGATATTTTTATTTAAAGTTCGAAAGTGCTACAGCTGCTCCACAAAAACTGAATCAGTAGAAAAACCTGTTGAAATGAAATTATTTACACAATACCTAGCCCCGCGACTCCGTGCAAGGTATTGCGAGAAAAGTACTTACATTTTGTGTAGGCACAGAATATATATTAGCTGTACCAAGTGTGGGTACTGTTCCATTTGAAACGTTGATACCTTTATTCATTACTATATTGACCCGGTGAACTTTTATTGTTGATTATTACTTTCCTTATATTTTCTTACTATATAAAAGGTTTGTATGGACTGGACCCTGAACTTTCACAAATAATTCAAGACTAAAATTAGCCAAATCGGTTTAGAAGTTCTCGAGTTATAGCAATTCTAACAAAATTGAAAATTCATTTTTATTTATATAGACCCGCGCATAATTTTCCCTCGTAGGAATCATACGTTTTGCCTATACAAAACTATCTCATATCCTCAGTACTCGTACCTATCTCCACCTTCACCTCCACCACAAAGCAAGTGCCCAAGGAATGGGGTCACAAACTACGCAGGAAGCAATGGGCTGAAACCCCTGGCCTTGAACACTCCAAGGCACTAATTCCTGGCTTCAACAAGAAACTTTCAGAATTAGTGCTCACCTTGGGTAGGAACCAATTAAGAATCCTTACCAGAAGCCTAACTGGGCACTGCAAGCTCAACAAACACCTAAACAGAATGGGTGCTTGTAGCATAACGACTTGCAGATTCTGTGAGGAGGAGGATGAAACACCTATTCACTTTCTCCTCGACTGTCCTGCTCTACTACAGAGCAGGTACAGGTACCTTGGTAGCCACGAATACTCATTGGGGATGGATGGAGTGCGAAGGAGTCACAATAAATATGGGTCGCAATGTCGACAGAGCGACAGCGACCTACCTTCTTTAAAAAAAATCCACATAGCTTTGTCCACACTGTGCCTTTTTCTGTTCGTCAAGGGCATGCGTTATAGCGCAGTCAACAGCGAACGTGAGGCATGCCCGCGACGCATGCCCTCTGACCGACCAAAACTTTCGCTTTGTTATTAAAAATGACAGTTGGCGTTGCGTTCTTTGACGCATTCAATTATTGAATGCACCAAAACGAAAGTTGAATGAAAGAAGATGACGAAAATTGAAAACGAAAGCGCATAATGTGGACATAGCTAATTACGTTAAGCGGTTTAACGTCGAGTAAATGGTGACAAACAGACTTTTACATTAAGATATTAGTAGTTCATAATAATTAACATGGGCGATACACAAATACTAAGTATAATTTTATTTAAATGAAGTTTTTCTGATGATGTTAGTTTTATTATAATTAATGCGGTACTGTTTGACTCATACACGACCTACTAGATATACCCAAATGTGATGAATTCTTATCTACTTTGATCATACATAATCATAATATTATCTTTATTAGAGAATGTAATTATTAATTTATGTAAAATTAAGCCTGTCGGTTTGTTATCTTTTAACTTGAACCAATTTGAATGCGTACACATAAATCTAACACTAATTACTCGAACCTAACCTGTATTAATTTAGGAGAAGGTCCATAATAATAATAATAAGGGTGGGTTGCACCAAAGGCGTGGTTATAGTTGCAGTTATGGTCAAAGTTATGGCTATAGTTAAGGCTAACTTGACTTTAACCTTAACTTTGACCACAGATTTTGACAGATGTCTGTTGCGTTTATATTAAAGCTACATTTAATGGGATTGAGAGTAAGTATAAAAATGATTTATCCGAAAAATATTTTTTATAACAACACTGTGATCCATTGTAAATCATGAAAAAATTTCGATATAAGTTTGAGCGGTTATACCTATTAAAGTTATAGTTACAGTTATAGTTTTTTTTTTACGCAGGAGAAACCCATCATGGGTGCCCCGGGTTGGGTGCCCCGGGGGTATGTGATACTCCTACTCACTAAAACCACCTGCGGCTCGCCTTCAGCCGTATAACGGAGGGATATCCCGGATCTAACAAACACGGAACTCCCTCCACGACTGGCCAGTCTACCACGGACCGGACTTCCACCAAAGTAAAGGAACGCTTAGGCGACTAAAGCGTTCCCCTCGGCGGTTCCCATCCTGAATCGTGAGGTGTGAGATCGTGGCGCTGCACGGCCCAACGATCGCACACCTCAAGAGTATGCTGGCCGTGTCCTCCGCAGCGCTACATTCATGGCAGGCTGGCGTTGGCTCTCTCCTGGCAACCCTACAGTTATAGTTAAAGTAAGTTGGTACAACCCACTCTAATAGTAGCAATTATTTTTCGTAGTCAAGTTAAAAATGTTTTTTATAAACATAGAATTTGAATGGGTATAGCCTGTGTCATTACACCAGTAATATAGTAGGGCCTCGTTAATCCGGAGAGGCAAAAACACGACCCTTTTCGAATTATCGAGGCGTCCGGATTATAGTATGCAATATTTAATGATAATAAAACACATGTTTAACCTTAGTTTCTTTAATCAATTTTTAAAATTTTATATCATACAGACAAAATGTACATGCTCATAATTATTATTATAACCATGTAAGAAATCAGTAAGTTAAAATAAAACATTAAGTAGTTAATTCCTTTCGCAAAAGTCTGTAATAGGTACACTTCTGTTTATGATTTTCGCATTTCATTTTGAAAGCTCGGTCTCTAAGTTGACGGAGAAACATAACTTTGTGGCTCAAATTCGTTAACTTCAGCCCATTTTAATGCAATGTTTAATCCTTCAAGCACCATAGCCGCACCGGTGATCGCGACAACAATAGAATAACAATAGATTTCCAAGAATCCGCGATCGAAGGATTAAAGCTCCGGCCCGCTGGATTACAGCGATCACCGAACAAGCGGAAGTCCGGATTACCGAGGCCTTACTGTATTTATATTTCGGACACGACGTATAAAAAGAACATAAGTATACAATAACACAAGTAATAAGTATAAACATACATACCTATATTTTATTAATTACAGACATGACAGACAAAAACAGGAAAAACATTTCACAAAAATCAACTTTTCAATTCAAACTTTCTATAAAAAACCTAATTATATCCAACGATCATCAGGAGACTTTAAAATAAACATAAACGCGATAAATGAGGGGAACCCCCGTATTTATTTTCATAAAAGATTAAACCTATACACAATAAGTCTTTATACCGGAAAACTCGGCCCCCAATGGGTAATGCCGCGAAAAGTAATTCCAAAAAAGGCCATAGCCCAAATGTATTACGTTATAATTTACCCGAAAACCACAAAAGATATAACTTTGTTTGTCCTTTTCCGGAATTTCAAAGCGAAAATGACTTAGGAAAAACGTAAGAATCTCGCATTCTTGAACTTTTTGTATCTTTAAATAGCTGAAATGCTTTGAATAACGGCCAGGGATGGACTTAAGTCGACTGTTTTGGTTATAACATGAATATAATAATATTAGGTTAATGTATGTGTATGTTTGTTAATTGCTTACAAAAATTATTAAAGGATTTTGACCAAATTTCGTAGAAACTATTTTATAGTAAAGTACAGCTCCAATCGAAATTAAATCCATGACAATATCATCCAAGATTCCATCCTTGTAGTTCTGTATCAGAATTCAGACGTAAAGCCTGATCATAATATTATGTCAAAATGATATACGAAGACATGAGCGTATGAAGCGTTTATCTTTACCTACTTCATCGTCTAGCTTTTTTTCTATAAAATAAGGTGGCAAACGAGCAAACGGGTCACCTGTACGCAGCATATCATAGTAGTGTGGCTATAACAGTAGAAATACGAAAGTATAGACAAACAGCGGAGACAAACTGACGGTGCCATTCCGATCCTTACCGCGGCTAGCCGCGATCGACAAAAAATCAAAGCCACTTTATGACATTAGTCTGTGTCGTAAAGTTTTGGTACACCCTGTTATAGTCCTAAAAAAATTACTTTGTGACGTAGATAGTATAAGTCATAAAGTGGCATTTTAATTGAATCTTTGTTGATCGAGACTAGCCGCGGTAAAGATCGGAACGGCCGCGGCACCTTCAGTTTATCTCCGCAATTTGTCTTAGATACTTTCGTATTTCTACTGTAGTCTGTAGCTGCTGCGGGTGCTGATGGAAAGCAACTACTCGTACCGTCGCCAATTCGTCCCGTCGCAAAATTAGAAGAGTTCAATTTATGCAAAAAAAAAACGTCATTTTCAAATTGTTAGTTACCTACTTCATCAACTTGCTACAGTAAGCTCATGAGGCTGATGATGTTGAATGAATACAAACGTTACAGTATTACTGGCTGATGTTGGGGGCTGGTTTCAGAAAGTTTTCAGTAAATTAAACAGCGCAATACACCGAACACGCGCGCCGACGGGAACACGTAAACTGTGAACTTGCTAAATAGTACCCGAATACTATTTAGTATTTACCAATAAAATAATTAAACTTAGTGCCGCACTCAGAGCTGAAACTTACTAGTTACTAAACTGCAAATTAAATGAAGATGTTCATCGATTAGAAAAATTCTACACATTTCCAATGTTTAAAAAATCGTTGATGATGATCTTATTTAATTTTAAACATAAATAATTGTTGATTGAGCAATAGTGTTTAAAGTTAATTTATATTACCTACTAGCGACCCGCCCCAGCGTCGCACGGGAATAAAATATATAGCCACTGAAAAAATGGTTAAAATCGATAGCCTATCACGATCCTTCATGTGGTTTCCCTGCGTGGTTTCCGTGGTACGGCACTTTGTTAAATATTGTATTTGTTTTATAAGTAAATAAACGATTAAAAAAAATCACAAAATTACATACAAATTGTGACATTTTGTATGAAGTTTTGTACCTCGATCCACTTAAGTGCAATTAATTTTTTCCCATTAACTGTGCTCAAGTCCCCAGTTTTCGTGGTTCACCAGTTTATTGAGTACTCGACGAGCACTGCCGAGTGAGTACACTAGTATATTTTATTTCCATTATTAAACAATCCCACTAATATAAATTGGAGTTCGCAACTTGTGGGCGCACCGCTCATACCGCTCATGCAGACAACAGTGTCCGTGCCAATAGCTTTATTATTTCACTTTCATATTAATTTACTATTCTCAAATCGCGGAATTCTGTCTGTAGCGGTCGTTGATCTCCTTTCAAAAAACTTGTCATATTCCATCGTTTTCTATACAAACCGCGATTGACAATGAAGTGACAGATATTTCTAGTCGGGTGATATTGTACATACTCGATGTATGTGGACTCAGTGTGAAGTATATCACTTTGAACTCATAAATAGTTGAAAATTATCATTCTAATGCTAAATACTCACATACGATTTTGCTCGATAGTTTTACTCCAAATCGAGTAATAATTACTGTGTGGACCGCAAAACTGACAGCTCGAAGGCTCGCATCGAGCCGCTCGAAGGATTGATGGAACCGGATCAAGCCGGATTGATAGAATGAAATAATATATCGATTTAGAATAAAACTATCGAGCAATGCTGAATGTGTGGACGAAAGCCCGAACCGCGGGTTTTATTTGACGTTTTTGCTCGATAGTTTTACTCCAAATCGAAGGAAATGACACATTTGACACATTTAATTCCATCGATCCGGCTCGAAGCGAGCCTTCGAGCTATCGAGTTTTGGCGGTCCACACGGTGGTTATTGCTCGATTTGGAGCAAAACTATCGAGCAAAACCGTATGTCAGTACTTAGCATTAAATTTACCAAGAGGTTTTCCGATGAATCGTGTGTGTCTTTATAAGAGTTCAATTATTGCTATTCTCAGTTAACAGAATACAGTGCGACCATTTTTCACTTAGCTCCTAGACTAAAAAGGTCAATGACCGCTGGTGCAAACATAAGTTATTTTGACTATGTAGTTATGTTGAGCTGATAGTCGTTTTTTCAGGATTAATGATAAAAGCCTTATTACAATCCAACCTTCGGCCAAAGATAGTTGAAGCCAGAGGCGAAACATGTTTAATATCCCAAAAAAAAAAAAAACTAAATAAAGTATCCCGGGCAACCTAAACAATAAATTATCATATTAATAACTAATAATATTATTTATTTATTTTCAAATCACATACATGTGGAACTCTAACCTATTCGATGCAAACAAACAAAGAAATAAACTTTTATTTTTATACTAAGTATGTATATATATGTTATAATATAATTATTGCCCTTATTTATAATAAAATATTAAATTATTAACCCTTCAATGAGTCCTGTTACCTCCCGACCGTAGCGAAGCGCATGGGGCCTCTGGGACCTCCCCGGTTAACCCTCCACTTAGACCTTTCAAATTAGTAATTGTAGCTACGTAGTTTTCGTGTTCTGCAAAAAAAAAAAAAAAGAATTAGGATATTATGTTGAAAGCATTTTCGGAAATGAATTATAATAATATATAATATGTTACGCTCAAAGACCGAAATCGCTCAATGAGCGAAAAAATGGCTCACAACGCGTTGTGGTCACAGTGAAACAGCCACGACGCGTTCTGGCAATCACAAAAAGACCATAACGCGAAATTCGTGTCTTGGCTGATTTGGTATTCGTTTTTATTAGTTTGTTCTTGATTGATTAATCGTCCATAGGTATGAAAGATTACACATTTTGAACTACCTCGCGTACTACAATTTTTTTTTCTTTTACTAAATCACTCCTTAACTATGGATATTTTCAAATAATAATGAAAAACATGTTATGCAGTAATTTAGTAAAAGAAAAAATATTTTGTAGTACGCATGGTAATTTAAATATAATCTTCCATACCTATAGACGATTAATCAATCAAGAACAAATCAAGAAAAACAAATAGCATATTAGCCACGACACGAATTTCACGTTATAGTCTTTTTGTGATTGCCAGAACGCGTCGTGGCCGTTTTCATTAGAGCCACGACGCGAATTTCGCGTCGTGGCTGTTTCACTGTGACCACAACGCGTTGTGAGCCATTTTTTCGCTCATTGAGCGATTTCGGTCTTTGAGCGTAACATATACATGAAATTATGTATGTCTGTTACGTTTCCGCTTAAACTTTCTTCCGCTTTTAATGTGATGGATTTTTGAGTCCTGTCAAAGGGCAAAATGTATTCGTCCAGTGCGATAAAAGAATTTCTATGCAGCAATTTAATATGCAACATATAGTTTTTTAAATTTTTAATTTAAGTATCTTCGTATTAAAAGCATTTCTTTTTTGTCTATGCTTATGTTTTGCCAGGTAAGTAGGCTAAGTCAGGTAAAAACCGCAATCATAAATTTTAATTCATTCAAAAATAAAAACACTTAATTAGTCTAGACTAAAAAACGAATTTTATCAACGTTTAGCTTACACGTGTAATAAATAATAAAATTGATTAACCTTTGCACAGTGAGTCAGTGGGACACGATAAGACACCTGTGGTCAGAACGACCATATCACGTAACAAGCGGACACATCGTGGGCCGACGTGACTTATCCTTACCGATCTAATGTTATTACGAAATTATAATTGCGACTTAATATAATTGTTATTGTTTTTAATGATAAAGGTAGTTTTAGGGATTTTATTAGCAGACCTCTTAGCCAAGATCTTTTCTTTATCGCTTGATCTCTATAGAATCGCCGTTCAAAATGTATGGAATTGACTGAAGAGTTCGTGAATGTGACGTTGACGTATGAATGTATTATAGAATTGACATCTTATATATAAAATTCTCGTGTCACAATGTTAGTCAGCAAACTCCTCCGAAACGGCTTTACTGATTTTTATCAAATTTTATATGCATATTCAGTAGGTCTGAGAATCGGCTACGGGGTACTTTATATATTGATAATTGCATTTGTTGAATAAATAATAGTAAATTATTATAACATGAGACTGACGGTGACTATTGTTTGTGCGACGGGATAGCGATCGACGCGACGTTGCCATGGCGACATACTTATTTAGTCACTTCAATAAAATAATATGGGCGAAATACTTTATATTATGGCAAAGCAACGTTTGCCGGGACAGCTAGTGATTCTATACATTTTGATTGACGATTCTGTAAAGAAGCGATAAAGAAAAAGTCTTGGCTACAGGCTCAGGTGTTCCGTACATAGAGTTACAATCCTGCATCGCGCTATCGTTATTTTCTAACCGTACATTTTTCCGGGATAAATAGTATCTCTTGTCCTTTCTCGGGACTCAGACTATCTCTATTTCTTTTAACGGTTTAAGCGGAAGAAGTAACAGATAGACAGACAGACCCACTTTCGCATATATAATATCAGTATCGATGTTCGATAGTACTTGTAAAATAGCCAATAGGTACATTTGCGGAAGCATTTCACCACCGAAAAATTCCAACCATATAAATGTAGGTACATCAAATAAATCCTAAACACGTAAGGTAATTCTTGCCAACGCTCGTCGTGGACTTTTTTTCGGCGTCGACGGCTGAACCCATAAATTTCACTTTTGGCTTATTTTCATCGACGCACTATAAATTTAAAAACGAAACACGTATTATATAATGCACACTAATAATACAAATCTGATAGTGTCTCTGTCTGTCACCTCTTCAGGTCCTGGGAACGGACATTGGATACTTTTATCCCGGAAAATGTGCGGCTCCCGCGCGATAAACGATTTTTTGCACAACGGAGTTGCGGGCATCATCTATAGTAATAACTACGAGTATATTTTGTGGGACAACAGCTGTTTTTGGGCGACCTTCTTTATTTTCATCCGTGAGCATAGACCGCCCACGATTAAACTCACTGTACCAGTGATAAACAGTGGTTTTTGATGGTGCTTCATCTCCAAAAGTTGCGGTGAGTTGAATAAAGCACTGTTGTTGATTTAGCCCACGCCGAAAATCGTAGTAAATCATTGCACGAAAATGTTCACGCGTTAAATCCATGGCAAATGAAGACAGGCAATTTTCAAAATGACGCCACAATGGAAAAATAATTGACAGTCACATGAAACAAAATGTATTCTTCAACCAAAGAGTTCTATTTTCAAATGTTGTAATTACTTTTTAAATATTGTTCTTGTAAGTGGCCAGTTCCGGATACATAAATAGCAGCCCTCGTATTATAAATCCGAAAATGTGTCTGTCTGTCTGTTACCCCTTCACTCTTAAATCGATTTTGCTGTTTCGTATGGAGATACTCTGAGTCCCGGTAAAAGACATAGGATACTTTATATCCCGAAAAATATACCATTTTCGCGCAATAAATGACTTTTTGCGAGACGGAGTTGCGGGCGGTATCTAGTTATATAATAAACGCTAAATATGTTTCTGGCTGGGAAGATGAATTCTCGTTCCTTGCTCAATCGTAAATAATAAGTTATTTATTGCTTCGTGTACATTTTAGGGTTGATTTTTCAGTATTTGCAAATATTTTTAACGCTGAACAAATCGCGATGTTATGAATTTGATTTAAATACGTGTGCTCGTTTGTGGCATATCTTTTTAACCGGTTGAAATATTTTTTCAAAGCAATGATTGAGTGTAAAACGTCATCTTCATCATACAGTTTTTCAGTTGGTTCAATGATATTTGGGATTTTTTCTATGCCTTTTTCTTTCACTTACTAGATGTCTGTCTGTATTCCTTGCAATGGGGATTGTCCATTTTTTTTTAATTTCGCTCATTACAAAAACATTTCGAGGAATAAGGTCAGTGATCGCTTTTCTGTATATAAACGAAAAAAATACCCATTAGTTACTTATATTTTTGAACAAATATGTTTAACCTTAGTTTGACCTTCAATGGCGTTTAATTAGCAATAAATTCGTCCAACATTACGTTTAGAACTTTTGGTAAGCTTCTCGTATCAGCTTTCACATATTGAGAACTTGCATTTGACGAACCAGCCATTATAAATAAGATTGAAAGGTAAAAAACATACTGCAGAGGTCAATTAGCCGCCGATGATGACGTCAGAGCGAAACTTTAAAAATTTATTGAAAAAAAACTAGCCAATGAATTTCAAAATTATTTAATTTATATTCTTAAAATACCCTATTTTAACGAAAAAAAATATAAAAAGTACATGTGATTTTTTTTGGACAATGCCCATTGCGTAGGCCGTAGGGTACTGGAACCTTAAATTTTGCTAATAGAGTATAATATGTGGGTACTTTCTATGTGGGTACTTTTCGAGACTCGGATATTTCCTTATCATTCGAATCAGTTCAGCAGTTTTGCGCTACAAATAACAATGATAACAGACAGACAGACTTCGCATTAGATTACTAATATTATAAAGCGGAAGAGTTTGTTTGCTTGTTTGAATGCGCTAATCTCAGGAACAACTGGAGTAGTGTATAATATTATATTATTTGATACTGATCCGATTTGTAAAATTCTTTCAGTGTTAGATAGCCCATTTATCGAGAAAGGCTATAGGATATATTTTATCACGCTAAGACAAATAGGAAGTAGGAACGAAGAAATAGAGGAAAATGTGGAATAATCGGGGGAAATTATTTGAAAAAGCTTATCTCACGAACTGCTGGAGAAATTCTTATATTATTTGGTACAAAGGGTACAAATAAGAAGTAGACCACGCGAAGGATCATATAGTTAGCTATTTTTGTGGACTAATTTGTCTGTGAAATATCTAATTCACGTGGGCGAAGCCGCGCGGAACGTCTAGTATTTTATAATATTATGTATTTGGTGAACGGAAGTAAGGCGTGGTGGGAATATGTGGTGGCCAATTCGGTGGTAATTCAAGATTCCGCTTTACACCCCAGTTCACGTATCCTGTGACGATTTTGATGGTAATTGTGGTTTTGCGTGGAAACAATATGATACGCGACGGAGATCTGATCGGGGATCTGATCGCGCAATTGATACAAATGTAGACGCACTCAGGTTTTGGAACTTATGTCTTGGACCGATATTATAGAGGTTTCCAAAGTTAGACTGAAAATACACAAAATTCCTATAGTCAAAATAATTTAAGGTGGTAGTGGTGGTGGTCATTGACCTATAAAAAAAATTAACTCTTATAAAGACACAGACTATTATAGATTTATAGAAAAACCTCTTGGTGTCTATTATTATTAAATAATTTATTTATGACATACTACTCAATAGATAGATTATCTTTATTTGTGAGCAATAGTGCTCTATCTATCTATCTAATTTTTGTGGTACGTCTAAGTCATTTCTTTACCTCTGACCAAAGCTTTTTCTTCCAGGAACTTACGAGACCAACCGCAAGATATTTATCAGAACGTCATCAAAATCGGTACAGACATAGAGTATTGATGAACAGGCAACAAAAAAAGACCTAATCTGGTTAACTCTGACAAAACAGTACGGGCTTTGACCTCAGATCACGAGGTGAACGCAAGTCACTGGTCGTTGACGATCGAATTGAGCTTTTTCAAGAAACGAAGCTTTTGTATAATAGTATGTGTATAATCTATTTCAATTCATTATGATATGAATGTAAAGGAACAGCTAAAATAGTACCTAATTACTATGATATGTATTATGTTTTTGTTGCCCAAAAAATCAACGCCGCCAACTTTTTTTATATTTTAATAAATTAAATTTAATACAGACGAGAAAAAACACAAAATATAGGTTAAAAATTGTTGTAGAATACCTATGTAGGGTACCTTCACAGATGGTTAAATCGTAAAAGTGAATGTCACGTAAGTATTGTAAATATTATATTGCAGATAACTAAAATTACCTACCACAAAACACAAAGAACATAATACTGGTTTTGTCACATAGAAACAATAACAATAAATAAAATATAATTATTTTAATTGCAGCGTACAATAATTAATTATTGTAATTACATAATATATTAATAAATTAAGTTTAGTAAAAATGAAACATTAAAAAACACCGGTGTTAATGATCTCTGTTGCTAATGTTACTATTGTTATCAAGAGATCTTATAATTACTTAATTAATTAAGTATTATATTTTAATAATAAACACAATTTTTCCTTTGTAGGTTTTTTATTTCTTTTTTTTAAGTTCTTATATAAAAATTATTGCACAGATATGCGTGATCATAATGTTGATCACTTATTGTACACTGTTATATTTTTAGCCGAATTAAAAAAGGAGGAGGTTATACCAATCAACACGAATTTAGGAAGATAGAAAAAATTTTATCTAAAATTCGGTAATAATATTTTCATTTTTAATTATAATTACTTGTTTTTAACTAATTTGTAATTACTTGACATGCTAATTTTATTGTATTTTTTTAATCTCTTATGTGTCAACAATGTGTGAGTTACCCGTAGCAACATGTTTGACCTGGTTAGGCGGTACCACATGTCTCGTTTTACTGTGTGAAGAAAAAAAGAAAATAGATAGAACATCTTGTCCAAACTTATATGTTTTGGTACAACATAAACATACATGCTACAGCCTACAGATTATAATAAAACTATAAACCATTAAAGGAAAGAGGTCTCAAGTTGCTTAACACCACGTAAATTATATGGTTTCTTCGAAAGTTCTCAAAGTCCTTACTTTGAGAACTTTCGAAGGACCATATTTACGTGGTGTTAATTGTTTTAGAATACACATTATCTAGATACAAATAATTCAAAAATGAAAAAAGTTTGTTAGCATTGATTTCGGCTCCATAACTATTGGGCCATTACGATTGTCGTAGTCATAGAATACACCACGCGTAAGGACATAGGACACTTTTTATCGCGGAAAAATACACAACTACCGCGAAAAATTACGAGCGGAAATCGTTGGACATAAAAAATACCAAAAACAATGAGAATTAAGAAAATACTTCGATGCACAGAACTAGTTATGGCTTAGGGCATGGCCGAACTAAAAGATCCAAAAAGAAACGTTCACAATATCTGGAAAGATAAGATAAGATCTGATGAAGCCGAGCGGAACGAATCATACACCATTTATCAGGTCTATACAGGTACCGACTGCAGAATAAATATTTAAAAAGCTCACAGAAATAATTGTTGACGCCTTCAAATTTCGAGTGAAGAGTGAAGACGAATCATAAGTACTCAATAATCATCGACTTATCTCTGCTATATTTAGGACTCTCTCCCTAAATATAGCAGGTCGATTGTCTGTCAGTGCGAATATCGACGTAAATGACATTAAAATAACATTCATAACACCGCGCCTTGTACGGTGGCGGTTATGACGCTCGCGCTCGCCGCGTCCCGCGAAATAGGATAAAAAACCTTTTTAAGGCTTAATATAATACATATTTCAAAAAAGCAACTAAACCAAATTATTAACTTATGTCTTGCAAAGCAGTAGATATTTTTTATATATTCTTTTGATAAATAATGAAGGAGTAAAGTGGTATCATTCAACGATTTGTAGGTGATTTGGTTTTTTATTTCTTTATTATGTGATACCGATAGAAAAATATGGCAAAACCAAATTACGTATCATATCATGTACATTACTAATTATTTTTTTCAGATATAATTTCTCATTACAAGCGAATGCTCCCGGTGAGGGAGCACCTTTATACTTTTCTTGAAAAAAAAAAACACGTCACATACACGGAAACAAAAAAAACTAATATTATATACCACCAAAAAGAAACAATGAAATATTATACCCAACAAACAAATAAAAACAAAACCAAATTAAAATGCAAATATAGTTAACATCTTGCAACTTTTTTGCACACCGTACCGTATTGAGCCATTCGCATTTATTATTCTCTGTTCATTATCCTGGATTATCAGAACCTTTGTATGGTCCTGGAGGCTGTTCATCATCAGAACAGATTGACAAAGTTTACTGCCCAAACTTGGCACATTACCTGATTATGTTGAAGAATGTGTTATCCCAAGCTGTTGTGAACGCGGAATTGGTTTACTTTGGGCCATCAACAATGCTGATTAGTTAGTAGAGATCTTCTTTTATTACTGTCATTATATTTTATAATACTTTGACATTATAATATTATGATGAAAACAATAAGTAAAATCGACCAAGCTCGCACAGTAAATATACAAAATATAATATTGTATTTTCTTTGGTATCGAAATCCTCCCAATTTTTTTTTTACTTTATTTTGTTTTAGTATTTCTTGTTTCTATATACATACATCATTTTTGAAAATTTCAACTGTCAAGTTATTGCGTTTTTTTGAGATACAGCCTGCAGATAGATATTCAAACGGATAGTCTACATCGATGAGCTTCAATGTCTGTTCGTCTGCCTGTCTGTCTCCAGACTGTACCTCTAAAAACGCGACCTATTACTAAGAAGTAATAGGGTCCCGTTTTTACCCTTTGGGTTCGGAACTCTAAAAATACTTTAACAGAAATGGCAGTCAATAGTGGGGTCATAGACGCCTAATTACTTCGACGCGCCTCTATTATTAGAAACAATCAAACAATAATAGCAAGACGTAGCGAAACTACGCAGTATACGGGTCAACCGTTGTCTGTTGGTCTCAGGTAGGTCCGACCCGGTGGTCCCAGGTGGTACCACCAGACACCCGCATCCTTAGACCCCACACTGAACATGGGGTTAAGTTTGAGACCTATAGAAAATGTTTTAATTTTAGAATGTCTTATAAGATCTAACGGCTAAATTTAATAAGGAGTTTAAATGTATGTTAATCTTAATGAATTAAAGATAAGTAATTTTTAATTAGCTCTAAGTGCGGTTGTTAATTTTCGAATTAAACTGGTGCCAAAGACAGACGTACCTAATAATATGAAATTTATGAACAATATATTATGCTGAATGTTAAAAATAAAAATATAAAACCTGACTGCACTCTACACTAAGACAAAATTAATACTTAATACATATTATTTATGTCTCAAATCTGACGAGCAGTTTAGTGTCTAGGGTTCTAGACTCTAGACTCTAGACTCTAGCGCGTACCAAACAGACATCGAAACAAACTCGCAAAAGCCTTTTTTGGCACAGTTAGTAAAAACGTTATTCACGCTAGCTACCTGTGCTAGCCGGAATGTAAATTGTAAAGTATTGTAAGAGATTGTATAATGTACTGATTTTTACATATACATAATTGTTACTCTTTTAGGTTAGATTTTTTGTACTTTTACAATGTTTTGAAAGAGCTAAAAGAAGAAAACGAGCGAGCGGATAACCTGTTGAGATGAGTAATCACCGAACGTACCTAATACGCTGGACTCTTTTGCCAGTGTTTTGGTATCATACAACTCTATGGGTTATAGCGTTAAGAAGGCATGAATCATGTGTGAAGGAATACAACTCAATTAAAATTGGCAAAGCACCTACAACTCTTTTGATGTTGCAAGTATTCAAAGGTTTTACGAAGTGTTTTTGTTTTTGGAAATGTTTGTGAGGATATTTGAATGTTTTTTACTTACGCAAAAACTACTGGATGGATTTTGAGGAAACTTTGCAGTAATGTAGGCTACATTTTATCCCGGCATTCCCACGGAAACGGAAACCACCATGCGCTGCAAACTGAAGTCCACGCGGACGGAGTCGCGGATAATAGCTAGAAAGTTATACGTTTATTAGTAAGTTATAAATTACTAGCTGTTCCGCGCGGCTTCGCCCGCGTAATTAAGGAATTTCACGCAACCGTACATTTTTCCGCAAAAATAGCCTATGTCCCTTCACGTGGTCTATTCTTCAAGTTTGCCAAATGACATAAAATATCTCCAGTAGATAAGATAATATGCAATTTCATATAATTTTCCCCGTTTTCCTCTATTTCTTCGCTCCTCTTATTCTTAGCGTAATAAAATATAGCCTACAGCCTTCCTTGATAAATGGGCTATCTAAAACTGAAATAATTTTTCAAATCAGGTCAGTAGTTCCTGAGATTAAGTAAGTCCTTTCCGTTCCGTTCCGTTTCCGTTCAAATAAGCCCTTTCAAATAATTTTCCCCCGTTTTTCCCACATTTTCCTCTATTTCTTCACTCCTATTAGTCTCAACGTGATAAAATAAAGCTTATAGCTTTCCTCGATAAATGGGCTATCTAACACTGAAAGAATTTTTCAAATCGGACCAGTAGTTCCTGAGATTAGCGCGTTCAAACAAACAAACAAACTAACTAACAAACTCTTCCGCTTTATAATATTAGTATAGATAATAATAAGTTATAAATTATAATAAGTGCAGCATACGTATTCCTTACATCATAGCGGCCCATGGTGTTTTGCAATGGTTTTTTAGAGACCTTGGTGACTTAGCCGAGTTTTCTGTTCTCCCACGATAAAAAACCATAGTTATGCTTTATACAGCTATTAAAAATACCATACTCCGGTCGTCCTTCTAAACTAGTGGTACTCAACATTTTTATATACGGGTCACAAACAAGTTTTTGGTCTTGGGGTCGCAGGCCACAAGTTAGCCCAAATATTTTAGGGTGGAAAAAATAACATTCTTCAAAATTTTCGATTTAAAATTGGAGAAATATTCACGACTTTCACGACGACTTTGCTCTATTTTGCCGGTAAGCGTGAATTTTAAAATTGTTAAACTTCACGCGGGTCACTGGGTAAAGGTCCGACGGGCCGCACGCGACCCGCGGGCCGCAGGTTGAGTGCAACTGTTCTAAGGGAATTGACAAAATAATAGTTAGGCTGTAAAGTTGTCGTTAGCGTTGCGTGAGGCGCGCGGTTCAAACTTAATCGCCCAACTTAATCGGGTCAATGTTTGTTTTTGATTTAACCATCGTCATCATCAGCATGCTCTCCACCAATTTAGCATAAGTACATATTTTGTAAAATACAAAGTATAATTAATTTTCCGGAAAATTATGTGTACACATTTGAACACATCGGTAATTACTGTTACTCTCGCTAAAACTCGAGAAGGGGTGAACCGATTTGTCAAATTTAGTCTCTAAATATTCGTGGAAGTCCAGGGAAAGTTTGTATTAGAAGGGAAGTGATATAAAGTTTACCAGATCATTTTGTACATACATAAAACATACATACATAATTTATATTAAGTTATTAACTACTTTCTAAAAGAAGCGAAAGAAATCTACAACAGCCAGCAACGGAACGACAAATGGAAGTCTTAAAGTCAAGTGGGATTCTTCCCAACGACGCATAAGAATTAACAACTGAATCTGAAGGTATCTTTAGCCAAAGATTTTTAAAACTGAAATATCTCCGATCAAACTTAATTCGATCGAAATTAACAAAAACCCAAAAGTTTATAAAGCCTAATATACTGTCCTGAAAATCAACAAATCCCTTAAATAGTAGAAGCCTACGTAAATTTTTCCGAAACCAGTCCTTTACTCGGACACAAAATGACACAAATAAAGAGACCAAATACCAAAAGCGTGACATAACAAGGTGATGATGATAATGAATTTACATCTGCCCTGATAACGGGTATATCAAGTTGCGAATGCTTCGCCGAATTCGAATCTCGTGCTCAACACAGCTGTTATGTCAGCTGATCGCACACACACACACGCACAAACACACAGACAGACACACAAACACACACACACGATGTGGTCTCAGACCGCACGACAAAAAAGGGGACCCGTTTGACGGGGCTCTTCGGCACACCATAATATATGTTTCGACAAAGAATAAGTTAGGAAATAGAGGAACAAAGGCTTTGCACTTTGCAGGTATCGAAGAAATCAATTTTTTTATTTTAATAAATTAACTCCTTATTAATTTGCGAAAATCTATTTCTTCGCGTAGGTTAAAACTCCAATCACAACCAGTAGTTTTACGTCAGTATCGGAGAAATATTTAACTCCATTCGTATCGGCTTTAGTTATAGTTCCATTAAAATATATTTGAAGACCGTCATTCAATTTACTGCCTATCGGCAAGAGCTTATTTAATTTTCAATTGCTCACTTATTAGCAGTTAACATCTATAAGGCATATATCTCTAGCTAATAACTATTTCCCTTTAGATTTTGACAATTTCCTCCTTTACAAATGTGACTCAAACACGTTTTGATTTGTGAATAGATTTTTGACTCAATTGGTTGAGTGTGTGGCAGCTCAAGCCGGGGTTCGTGAGTTTGAATCTCGCCAACGGAACAAAAAGTTTCAATATTCCCGGGTCTGGATGTGTATTAAATATTATGTGTATGATAATATAATAAAAAATGTATAGTATAAAAATATTAAATATATTTCCGTTGTCTGGTACCTGTAACCCAAGTCCTTCAGGTACTTAACACGGGACCAGACTGACGTGGTGTGAAGCGTCCATAGATATTATTATTATTTGTGTGCCTCATCAATTAACACCTAGTTATTCGATTATTTAGGTAAGAAAATTTTATACCCTCTACACGCTACTCTATGTCCGGCTAAGTGATTTTGTTAAGCCGCCATCACATCCGTACGTACGGATTTCCTTTCAAGTAAAACTACCTGCAGACATTCTATATCGTCATACATCGATGAGCTTACACATTTTTGTGTTCATCATCACCGTCAGCTGTTTATGACTTACAACTTTTGCAGTAAAGCTTCGCGAACATTGTGATGGGACAGCATATTTTGTATATAAGTTTAAAATAGTACGGTCACAATATTTTTATAGTTTTTATTCAATTTTAAATGTGTAATGTGTGTTATAAACATACTTAACGTATGGTCCCTTAGGTAGGCGTAGGGCCACAGCCCACAGCCCACACTCCAGAGATGTACATATTTTATTGAAAAGACAACCCTTAAACTTATAGTACCTTAAATTAGACATTTAGTGGTCGCAACTGTCAAAAATATCCGGCAGTGGAAGACGAGATTGCTACCAGTAATGATAAAGAAAAGAAGTTCAATTAACAAAAAATTAAAACCGACTTCCAAGGTAAAAACAATATAGTAATATGAACTAAAAAGTATGAAATAACTCTTACTCTTTAATAGTGCCTTTCTCAGAATTCGTCTAAATCTAAACTATTTCTGTACATACTACAGTCTTCATTATTTTGAAGTCGGTACCAGCTAATTTATTCGTGAGTTCAATAATCTCAGAACTTAGAATATCTGAAACTTTTGGGACTGGTACCGACTTCAAAGTATTGAAGACTGTAGTATGTACAGAAATAGTTTAGACTTAGACGAATTCTGAAAAAGGCACTATTAAAGAGTTATTTTATACTTTTTAGTTCATATTACTATATTGTATTTACCTTGGAAGTCGGTTTTAATTTTTTGTTAAAAATAATAATTTCACTCTTTTTAGCTATCTACAAAATAAGGCTCCAATAAGAATGTTAACTATTAACATTTTGTTACTGTAAGCGAAATTGTGGTAAATGCTTGCAGTTATCTAAGCGATGCTGCAATTTCAAAACTTTTATCTTTAAAGGTTCAGGAGTTCTATTCAGTGCCCTTGGACCAAAAGACACCTTCGTATGAAATTTATCTTATTCGTAACATAATATGTTTAACTTACTAAAAACAACATTTTAACCACTATGAGTGTTTTGACAAATTTCAAGAATTTCCCTCGATTGCTCATAGATCCCATCATCAGCTCACCATTTTCGTAATTGTTATTCAAAATTAAGATTATATTCTATACAACAACACGAGAATTTTGAAAATTGGTACACAATTAGCGAAATCATCATCAAAAACAACTGCTTCGATGCAAAATACCACGAAAAGTACCAATAATTGGGTCATAGTGTGATGACCCATGGTATAATTATGGTTGTGAGGATGATGATTAATCAAATTAATGTGTTGGCTTATGCTTTCAGTTATTAAAACAACGCCGAAATCCCAGAACCTGTACCTATAAGCATTCAAAAGTTCTGTTCGGTACCTTCGGATCCAGGGTATAACCTGGTGCAATGTCTTAGTTTTTGGTAGCATTTACCTTGAATGCTTCAGAAAAAATCGAAATCACTATATGTTTCCATACAAATTTCAAGAAGTCCCCTCGATTACTCATGGATACCATCATCAGATCACCACTTTTATGAACATGGTACCAAATTCGAATCAAACCCTATACAACACAAAAAGAATTTTGAAAATCGGACCACAAACGGCTGAGTAATTGTTGAACATACAAAAAAAATACATACAGCCGAACGTATTACCTCCTCCTTTTTGGAAGTCGGTCAAAAATTGTACTTTACTCTTTATTGAAGTTAAGGTATGCCTTACGAATTGCATACCGACCGAAACTCCATAGTTGCTGGTCGTACTTAGTTCTTACCCCTACAACGCCTCCGTGATCTAGTGGTTTAGGGCGTGGCTCATGATAGGACAATGTCGGTCGTCGGTTCCACTGGATTATGAGACTAAAGAAAAGAGAGAGTGCTCTGGTGTACTGCGCACACACTTGGGCACTATAAAATAACTTCTGCGTAACTGGCCTAGTTTCAATGACACCGGCCACCGTCACCGAAACCACCGTTGGAGTATTATAGTATTACTAGCTGACCCGGCAAACGTTGTTTTGCCATATAAATAATTTTTGGTATGAAAAATAGATGTTGGCCGATTCTCAGACCTACTGAATATGCATATAAAATTTCATAAAGATCGGTCAAGCCGTTTCGGAGGAGTACGGTAACTAACATTGTGACAGGGAAATTTTAGATTATTCGTTGGACTATACCATGTAATTTAGTGTAACAATCCGCCTAATATTCATCACGCGGGTTCGGGCTTCCGTAATGACATGTACCAGATTAACATCCGTACTATCGATCCATCGGTTTTATTACCACTATACATCTATACTTATTAAATTACATGTCCTGACTGATTGACTGACTGACTGACTGATTCATCATCGCTGCGCAAAAACTGTTAAAGTTACAGCCGCGAAATTTGGTGAGTAGGGTTATTTTATTAAGTAGACACCCACTAAGGAAGGAATTTTGAAAATTTTACCCCAAAGCGGGTGAAATAGGGGTTGAAAGTTTGTATGAAAGTCCGTTATTTCTTGAGATAGAATCGTGAAACTTTATATTTGGGCTACTGATTAAAATGATTGGATACGTGTTTAAGCGTTTTTGGAAATTCTACCCGCAAGGGGGTGAAATAGGGGTTGAAAGTTTATATGAAAGTCCGTCATTTCTTAAGTTAGAAAAATGAAAGTTTCTTTTTGGGTTACTGATTAAAAATGATTGGATACGTGTTTAAGCGTTTTTGGAAATTCTACCCGCAAGGAGGTGAAATAGGGGTTGAAAGTTTAAATGAAAGTCCGTCATTTCTTAAGTTAGAAAAAAAATATATTTTTGGGTTACTGATTAAAAATGAATGGATACGTATATTTAAGCGTTTCTGGTAATTCTACCCCCAAGGGGGTGAAATTGGGGTAGAAAGTTCCAATGAAAGTCCATCATTTCTTCAGTTAGAAACATGAAAGTTTATTGACGTTTGGGTTTGACGTTTGCTTAAATAGGGTCCCGTTTTTACCCTTTGTATAAGGAATCACAAAAAGGGGAAAACTATCCATCTTTGTTATAATACTATGTTAACGCGGACGAAGTCGCGGGCAACAGCTAGTAGTTTATATGCTAAAATATCTAAGGTATATGGGGACGCGGATAATTTATTTTCCTATCCGGGACTGAAAAACTAAACTTATATCTAAGTATACAAGTTTAAAAAAACTATAACACGACTACGTAAAATATTTCAAAGTGTAAAAATAATCTATGTCACCCGTCACCTGACTCCTGACATGTTAAAATCGGACCAGCAGCTTATGGATTAACTACGTCTTATTGTAGATACAATAATATGGTAAAATATATACTTATTGCCTAAATCATTATCCTTCATTTTGGCTTCATCGTAGTCGGTTATAAAGCGTAATACTAATCAATTAATGTCATACAGGGGAAATTACGCAATAATGGCATTTTGTATTGAAGTTTGCAGATTCAAAAACTACATCTCAATAGTAGGTGAAAGGGAACTAAGATTCCAGAAATACTATTTCACGCGAATGACGCTCTAACAAACTACAAAAAAATATAGCATGTATTTCATGGATCATCGAAAACTTTTGCAAATGGACAGCTCAAAATCTGCCACGCGTTCAAATTGAAATAGCCAAACTAGATTTCCTAGCCATACATGCAGAACATTTAAAAGAATGCCGTAAAAAGTCCAACACGGGGACACACATCACTCAGGGTACAATTAAAATCCAACGCACCTTGCCTCCCAGCGAGCTTTTGAAAAAGGAACACATTGATAGCGCAAAATAAAATATCCCGTCCCTCTCCCACTACTGCAGTTTGCATTGCACTATCTCGTATCCGACATCCATCAATTTTCAGAAGCGAAACGCTGCATTTGCGCGACGAATTTTTCAAATTTGAATCGAATGACTCTGTGCTAAGTTTCAAAATCGATTGCGTGTATTTTGGATTTGTTTTGTTGTGTGTAGGTTAAGGGCCTCTTGTACTTTTTTCGAAACCCTCTCATTACTGGCTGCGTGTGTGCGTAGTCAGCTGTTCGCGCATGTGTTGTCGGGCTATTTCCAACCGGTTTGAATGGCTTATTGGTATCATAGATGTTATGGCTCGAATCTGGTTTGAAATACACTAGGGCTGGGATGGAACATTGTGAATTTGCTGATGTTTTTTTAGCTCTATTTTCAATATCCACCGTTGTATAGCGACCGTAATAGAGCGGTGACAGATTTCGATGGAATTTGGCACGTACCATCAAATAAATTGATTGATAGTCAGATAGCGGGCCTACTTTACTTAGTTGGGTTATTTTAAGTCCTGTTGGTCGTGATCAGTACGCTGAACACGATATTACCCGACCAAACGACGGAGGAGAGTCCGTCATCTGTGTATGAATCAATTTCTCTGATAGTACATAAAACAGCCGTAAAATTAGCACGTTTAAAAATAGATAACAATATCTCAAACTAACATTATAGACAGGAACTGCAGTTGGCCTGCCTGCATGCTTCTGATTTAAAGTTATCCTGTACTTAATGATAGTTTTCTGAAGTTTGCTTAAATATATTATAAAAAATTTAAGGACTTACGGATTTTGTCGCGTTCCACTTTTCTAATTTCCGACGTTTCGGCTGCTTTCCGGTAGCCGTGGTTTCGGTGGATTCTGGAGTGAAAGATATTCGTTTATTTTTACTAATATCAAAAATGAGAAAATGTATATCTATCAGACTGTTACCTCCTCACGCTTTAACGGCTGAAGAAATTTAGATGTTTTCTATACAGACACTTCGGGAAACGGGAAAGGATATAGACTATATACCTAGCTATATATAACGAGCTAGATGTTCCGCGCGGCTTCGCCCGCGTTATTTAGGAATTTCACCGAACCGTACATTTTTCCGCGAAAATAGCCAATGTCTCTTCACATGGTCTATTCTTCATGTTTTTTCCACATTTTCCTCTATTTCTTCGCTTCTTAGCTTCTTTTGCCTTTGCGTGATAAAATATAGCCCATAGTCTTCCTCGGTAAATGGGCTATCTAACACTGAAATAATTTTCAAAAACGGACCAGTAGTTCCTGAGATTAGCCCCGTTTTTCCAAATTTTCCTCTATTTCTTCGCTCCTATTAGACTTACCGTGATAAAATATAGCCTATAGCCTTCCTCGATAAATTTATCTAACACTGAAAGAAATTTTCAAATCAGACCAGTAGTTAAGAAACAAACAAACTAACAAACTTTTCCGCTTTATAATATTAGTATAGATTAGTATAGATTGCTATGCAACATATTATTACGTTACATTGAAACTCGTACATGCTACTGCAAACGCTAAAGACAGCATGAGCATATACAGTACGAGTAAACAAAAAGTTTTGTTCGACGTTTGACAACTTTTCTATCAATATTCTGTTATAACGTGTGCAACATTTCGGATTTTGGTCAGATTATTTACTGTTTGTGCTAGTAACGCCCTCTGCCCCGAACTTCCATAATATTCTCTATTTACTACAGCCATCAAGTTCATTATAATAATATGTATTATGTATTAGCTAGATTCTCTTAAATATGACATACTAGATGACGCTAAAGCTCGTTTATCACGCGGGAACCGTACAATTTTCCGGGACAAAAAGTATCCTATGTCCTTTCCCGGGACTCAAAGTATCTTCATGCCAAATTTCAGCAAAATCGGTTCAGCGGTTTGAGCGTGAAGAGGTAACAAACAGACAGACAAGACAGACAGACAGACAGACGGATAGACAGAAACACTTTCGCATTTATAATATTAGTGTGGATTAATATTATGCATTTTCACATTATTGGCTCTATTTGGATATCCAAAAACTAAGAATCCACACACTCGTATACATGAAAACACTGTCATTATCGTTTTACTAAAAACAAGCTACGGTATCATACAGAGTTGGAGACAAATCGCCTCATTTGTTACTGGTGCAGCTCGGATGACGTATGTTGCAAACTTCTGGTCATCCCTCATACCTTGGTACTCCATAACGTTACCCAAAACACCTATTAGGTTAGGCCTATGTTCTGGCTAGAATTGATGACATTCAGTCATGTCACATGTGAGTCTAGAAATGCAGTTAAAGCTAAAGTAAATGGAGGTATATTAAGGAAGGAGGTAGGAGTGAATAATTATTAAGTTTTTTAGAATGTCCTTTGTATGAAATTCTGTCTAAATTCCAGTCTCGTCATTTTGATTTTATATGTTGTTTTATTGCACAGACATAGATCAAGATCTAAGTCTGTGGATGATTGGTTTTTTTAGTCTAGCAGGTCAAAAATTACTTTACCTGAATCATACAATGATTCATTATTGAAAAAGATGTTGCTCCACAGTCCACACTAACTTCTAACAAATTCACCAATTTTACTTTACACCAGAATCATTCGACGTAATTTATGAAAGATTATAAAGTACGGGAGCCCTAGAACATTTTTTTAAATAACTATCAAGCTAATTTATCGTGAGTAGCTTCATTTTGAAAGACGAACAACAATTTCCTCTGCGGAAATTCTCAAAAGTGGTAGCTAACAGAGGTATAAATAATATACAAAGGATTTAATATTTCGATTTGATGGTCCTATGTCCTGTAGCAATTTAAGGTTTTCGGAACTTATTAAGCGAGATGATGATTAAGATACGACGAGAGATATTGAAATAATTTCGTCCTGTGATGGGGTTTTTTTTCCACAATTACGAGCGTGTCCCACTCCCGAATCCCAATACGTGTTCTAAATGGAGAACGGATGCAATGTCTTGTCAACGAACTATCGGGCCGTCGATGTCCTATATAATATAGATAAAACAACAGCAGGCTTAGTATGGTCACCGTAGGTGATTTGAAAACGGTTTCTTTCTGTGGAAGAATCACTGACATCCATTATACAAGTACACTGGACATAAGATACCCAGCTGTTTTTCGTGCCTATTTGAAGCGGAATCTGCGCCCCCAATGCAGGGGAAGAGAACTAAATCTGACATAACTTGTAAATGGCCGCTCAATCGCTATTGGTTGTAGAAACCAAAGAGAATATTATAATCACTACGGTGCTAGAAACTAGTATTAGTTCCAAGTACTCCCACTTCCGCTATCAGCGCCAATATGGCGACTTTTAAACGTCATGTTTAAGTCAGATTTAGTTCTCTTGCCCCGCATTGGGGCGCTGATTCCGCTTCAAATAGGCACAAAAAACAGCTGTCATTTCAAAGGGTATCATAGGTCCCGCGTACTTGTATAATGGAGGTCAGTGGGAAGAATAGACAAAGTGACAGATTTACAAAGGAAATCCGCCAATTTGTCACTATGTATCTGTCAGTACGTCCATTCTTTCCCGTTTCTAATGTTGATATGCTAAGCCTGCTGCTGGATGATTTTGGTAAATGCAACAGGCGTTAGCAGCAGGTTTAAAGCGAGAGGCAGCAGATTATCTCGCAAGATAAAAAATCACGAAGGAAAAGTTGAACATTAACGTTGGGCATATTAATCCATACTAATATTATAAATGCGAAAGTGTGTCTGTCTGTTATCTCTTAACACTCAAACCACTGGACCGATTTTGCTGAAATTTGTTATGGAGATACTTTGAGTCCCGGGAAAGGACATAGGATACTTTTTATCCCGGAAAATGTACGGTTCCCGCGCGGTAAACTAATTTTGGCGCAACGGAGTTGCGGGCGTCACCTAGTATTATTATGTATCTCTTTTTTGCGCAGGTACTACTGAGCCTTGTTTACATCAGAATAAATAGAAATGGAACACAAAATATCACTAATCTTATATTCTTCCCTACAACAATTAAAATAAAGTACTTAATTCATAAAATAAAAGCGCTGCTTTACTTGCTTTACTAAAAGATAACTTTATGAAGTCAACTTAAAAATAATATTTTCTTACCTCCTTAGTAAGTAATATAAATAATAATTTACTGCTAATAACTGTATAGTTTAAAAGATTTGGCTATTTTTGTCTGGCACATTTGAAAAATTACTTGACAGAAAAACAGAGCATATAATACGGCATACCTTGATTTACTTAATAATATATTTATTAATAATAAGAGGCTGGGATATAAGTTATGTAACACAGATATTTTGTCTCATAATTACGATAACAAAGCAGTAATTATTTAATTATTAATGTCTTTATTCTTGGTGCATGGAAATAACTACATTAAAATGTCTTTTTTTAGCATTTTCTGTGCTATTTATAAACATAATGATAACAATATTTTTATAGTTTCTTTATATCTAAAATATGTAAAACTCAAAGGTGACTGACTGACATGGTGATCTACCCACGCACAGCCCAAACCACTGGACGGATCGGGCTGAAATTTGGCAAGCAGGTAGATGTTATGACGTAGGCATCCGCTAAGAAAGGATTTTGATCAATTCTATCAATAAGGGGTTAAAATGGGGGATGAAAGTTTGTATATAATAATACTTATATAATTGTTATATAATAATATCACGCGAGTGAATCCGCGGGCAAAGGCTCGTTATTATAATATTATAAAATAACTTGATCGCTCATTTTAATTTTTTTTATATTAAAAACTATATTTATGTCTGTCTGTTGTTTCCTGTTACAGTCACTGCATCGATGCTAAAGAAAATTGGAGATACTTAATACTTAGTACCCGGGAAATGATCCTTAATAGTTTTATCTCTTTAAAAAAGTACAGTTTCACGGTTTCCGAGCTATAAACGGATTTCAGCCGAAAGATCTAGGCTATTTTATATCGATGTGAGCATAAAAACGCCTCCACAGGGCGTCCTTGAAGTCATATGGGCTGAGAACAGCTGATGGTACCTGACAGGACGTGCGTGCGTGTATGTGTGTGTGAGTGTGTGTGTGTCTGTGTGTGTGCGTATGCGTGTGCGTGTGTGCGTGAGTCCAGGAATTCGATTATTGAAGTAAAATAATCTCTTGGCTATTCTTGATTGTAGATGTTGAATAGATTTAACGACTTGTGGAGAGAATAATAGTAAGTACCTAAGAAATAATTATTATGATCCATGCGTCGGATGAGCATGAAAATGTCGATCCTGTGCACTGACATATTATTATAACTTATAAGTACTACGTAGTACTTATTTACTCGGTGGTCCTGTGCCTGATCTCTCATCTCACATCATGGTTGTAAGTCGCAGCCTTTAGCTTCCCAGATTTCGATAAAATTGGCCACCGTCCCTGAAACCGGTGTGAAAGGCATTATTATACAGCAAACTTCTATCTGTTCAGCGGCTTATATGCAAACAGATAGCAGACAGACCAATAAGCAGACAAATACACTTTTAAATTTACTTATGATAAATGAGATTATTAGTAAGATAATAATATCTACTAAATACATAAAATTTTAATCTACTTCCAAAAACTTATGAATCTACCTATTTCTAGAAACTTCTAAACGCAAACCCAAAAGTTAAATTCCTATGAATACGCGTTGTTTACCCGAATCCTGCACGACCCTTCAACAGCTGATCGCTTATCTACAACCCTTCACGCTTTAACCAACCATATTACCGTAACTTACAGCTCATAATCCCGTGCCAGAATTTAACAATTAGCAGCAAGTTTTTTGCTTACCGCCAGGCACAAATAAAATGATGTTAACATAGATATTGTTTAGAGTTGCTCGCTCGTGTACAATCTATCTTCATCGCTTACACTTGAAATGGCCTTTTCAAATGGGACGGGTTATCATTTTGGTGTTTTGGACTTTATTTTGTTGTTTCAGTGTTCATACAACAAATCTATTGTACTGTTTTAAGTTGAAGGTGCTTAGCGATACGTCTATTCAATTATTGGCTGGTCAATTCCAAAAACTAAAAGCTGAGTGAGTTTTTGGAGTGACGTACGTCCGTTTAGAACAGCCTTTCTTAAGGCCGTCCCCCGAGCAAACGACCTTGGCCATACATTTGCCGCGTTACCGAGATCGCGCCAAAACCCTATTATTTTTACTTATCTTGGTTCAAAATTGTCCTAAAAAAAATTTAAAACGGCGAATATGTAGTTTATGATATTGTCGATCTATTGGCGTCAGTTTCAAATAAAAGTAATTTGTAAATCCTAAGGAGATGCTGAATGTATGCTTGAATTTTAACAAATTGGTATTACTTTGGAAGCTGATATCATGAGTATAGGAAACAAAAATAGACAATTTAAAACGACAAAAGAAATATTGATATACTGAAGATTATTACTGTATTTTTATTATAACTTTGTAGCTTTCAGATTATGAGTTTATAAGATTTTAAATACGGTCAATTACGGAATCTCCGGACAGAACGCCCTTAAAGTCTAAAGAGGGGCGGTGTGGGACCCAGGAAAAATGGGGGCGTAGGCTTGGGGGTGATTTATTTCATCCGGATTCATTTTAAATTGAAACGAAGGGGGTGTTAAAACATAATTTCTTCTCAAAGTGGGCAGTATACCAAATAAGTTTGTGAACCCCTGGTTTAGAAGGTAGCTGGCTTATTTGTTTATTGCTATTTCATATTATAATGTTTAGCTTTTGAAACGCTCTTTTAGGAAACGCATTTAAATAATTCCACTGAAAAAAATCCTTTATATTGTCAGTTCTCACTCATGACACTTGGTGGGTTAGACGAGGGCTCAGCCAAAGTAGACCCATCCTTAACTTCTGGATCGTGACAAAAATCTAGGCAAAAAATCTAGCCAAAACAAGATGGCGTATTGCCTACCCACTACCCACGGCCCGGTGAAAACCCTCCCAAAGTGCTTTCGTCTCAAATGGCAGGTTATCATACTGTAGTTTGTGATTTTATTTCTGAAGACACTGCTAGCGCCATCTACATTTTGTTACTTGTACTAACATCAGTCCTTACGTACTTTATCAAATTTATTTTTCAAATGTTATATTATTATTGTAGAAAATAACTAACTAATAATAATTGAGTAATTTATTGTACTTTAATTTTATTCATAACATTTCATAACATTGTTTTTATAACGAACATAACATATTATATTCTCAAGTGACAGAAAGACAGTGAAATCCCAGTGATTTTACAAAAATTTGACCCTGTAGGAGTGGGAATGGAACCCTAAAAACCCTTGATATTGAGTAAATAATCTGTGGAGATGAAACAAATCTCTTAATCCAGCTCATATTTCGTTTTAGATTGGTTTCAAATACGCTTGTATTTCGATATTTCACAGGTTTATAGAGTCCGACCGAAGGTCTATTTTTGGCCGAAGCCGAAGCCGAAGGTTTATAATCTTAATCGCTCGACTCAGTAATTAATTGTTAACCGACTTCAAAAAAAGGAGGTTATCAATTCGACGCGTACGTATGTAATAATATTTCCAGAACTGCCTAATTTTCGTATATTATGTTAGTCTGTGTGTGTGATGTATCAGCATCTGAACAAATGTGCCAAATAACAAGTGTATGTATGTATGTTTTTATGTTTGTGTTCGCATATCTCTGGAACTACTATTCCGATTTCAGTAATTCTTTTTTGTTGTACTAGGTACTGTTCTACTTAGAGAATAGTGCAAGTTTCAACAATATCGCTTCAGTAGTTTTGGAGATACGGAGTTTTATTTCTCAATTACGTATAATTTTGAAGTTGGTTTTAATTTTTTTTTAAACGCAATTATGTTCAATATTGTCTACAAGCTACAATTAATATTAAAATTAAGTATTTCAAAGCTTCAATATTATTGAATGTTTACCTCTATATTGACTGCCTCATAGAGAAGTTGATTTAGAGCTATAGTAATAAAAGTTTGTGATTTCGTGTCTTTTTTTAACAGCCTATGCTGTCACACTGCTGGGCAAAGGCCTCCCCCAAAGTCTTTCAGTTCTCTCGATTCAACGCAGCCGTAGGCCAACTTGGCTCGTATTTGTCTAACTCATCGCGCCATCTTTTTGGAGGCTGGCCACGGCGGCGTCGTCCATCATCTGGTACCCATTCTGTGGTGATCTTTGCCCAGCGGTCAGGATGCATTCGTGATTTATTTATTAGTTAATAATTTGTGGACTACAAATAATTAATTAAGTTTAAGAGCGAGCTGTCATTTTTGCTGTATTTTCTAATAAGTATTACGATCCTGGAAGACGATTGACTTAAATGAAATTGAGATTTATTTAATAATTGTATATTCATCTGATACTAGCCTAACGGAAAACACGTTCACTTATTTTGACTAGATAGTTTTATTTTCCAAATTATGAATATTTCTGGGCTTTTCAACAAATATCTGTTACACTTATTCAGTTACTATCATTAAATTACTTGCACTACTACAATCATACACTTTGTTAAATCATAGCTAAAGGAAATATTAGTATTGTATTTAGTTTTTAAGTAATCATCAAAAAACTGTTTTGGGACTTACGACCTTTACTTTCATGCTATAATGCGGGAACCCTTGTTACGCCATATTGTTCACCACTAGCTGCAGCTCAAAGTACAATTCATGCGGGCACGATTCATGGAATCATTATATTATCACGATTGGAGGATAGCGGGGTATGTAGGCGGGGCTAGCGTGTATTTTTGGCAGCCCGGTCTTAAGGAACAACGCATCATTTTTAGTTATTAGCCAAAAACCAAAAATTGAGACTTTTGGCACTCTCCCCTCACTCCGGCTCACCTCCTAGACTCCTAGTATGATTTATCGCTGAGCACCCTGAATAAGTTCCAGCAGAAATCTCTCCCGCTCACGCATTCTGCAACTACTTTATTAACTGAACTATTGTAAAAAAATAATTTTGTTTTTATTATTTCAGAAATAACAATAATTTGAATTAGACCAATCAATCAGTCTTTGTTTTATTCGACTAGACCGAAATTGGACTAATAAATAAAATAAACAAACACTAACTTCTTATTGTTAAGAAGTTAGTGTTTGTTTATTCTATTGTATTTGACAGTGACTCCCAGCGGCCTCTGCATACACGACCGGTACGTCGCTCTCTCACGACTCACTCAGTCTTTCGTAACAGCTTAAAGTTCGTTCAATTTCAACGGGTGCTCGGACCTTCGGCAAAGCTTCGGCTTCGGCCGGATTTTAGGCCGAAGCCGAAGGCTTCGCCGTAGGTGGTTTTTTTGGCCGAAGGCGGCCGAAGCCGAAGCCGCAGCTTCGGTCGGACACTACAGGTTTATAATATCTTTATCAGAGATAATTTAGAAATTGAGATTACCAAAATTGGTAATCAGCGATCTTCAATTTATATGTGATCGTCTTTTTGGCAAAAAATCTATTTAATATACTTTACTAACATTATAAAATAATGTGAATGTTGGGTATGATTTGTCTTTAAATTATGTTACCTCATCAATGAACAGATTTTTCTGTATAAGTTCTTACTTGTAATTTTGAAATAAATTATTTCATACTTAATATTAATATGATTAAGTACTATGTATGTACTCATGTTCATCATCCCTGTTTCAACCCCTTCATTGCTTAAGAAATAACCAATGATGTGTCATACTTCCAGTAAGAACACTCTATTTCTTAAGGATCGCATCAAAATCCGTTGTGTATTTTTAAATATAAATATTGAAGGTACACATATTGGACAACGATATTATCAAAATACTTGGACAGACCAAATGTGCTATGCTATGCAGGGATAGTGCTGAACTACTGACATTATAAAATTATGAGGATGTCTTTAAAATGAAACATCCTTACGTCAGTAAACTTACATCAAGAAACTTATCGTGGTAACTTACTAGTAAATAGTAATAATACTCAAACAATAAGGGCCTGTTTCACCACTTCCTGATAAATGCCGAATAGACTATTCTTCACTTGATCAAGCATGGAGAATCTGTCAAAAATGTTGTGAATAGCCTATTCGCCACTTTATCAGAAAGTGGTGAAGCAGGCCCTAGGTATAAATTTTTTCTAGCTATTAAAAAAAATTGGTAAAATAAATAATAATAATATACATAATACAAGCAATATAAATAAGCTGTTTAAATACTGATTAGTATTACTAATATTATTATTAATTATGTATTTAAATAACCAAAAAACAGTTTTCCTAATAATAACAGCTTTTCTCCTTCTCTCTCCAACCCTGCTTCTCTCTTTATTTTCACTATTATGGTGGCATCCCCATAGTAAATAATACAGACAGACAACACAAAAAGTCAAGTTTTTGAGAAACGACCGACGAATTCATAGAACTACCTGATCAGGACAAAAAAATACAAAAAAATCTTGAGTTTCACAAAAAATGCAGGGCTGCTAAACCATTTTGTGAATGACGTAAAAAAATCCTCGTCCGGGTTCACTAGAACAGTTTTTGTATAATTATATTGATACGAGTAGATTAATGGTTACTTAATAATTTAGAGTAACATTGTCCTACAAATAGAACAATCCATATTTTAGGACCATCAAAATATCAAAGTATGAAATCCCTCTAGTCGAGATTTTCCGCAAATAAAATTGTTGTTAGTTTTATCAAAATGAAGCTACTCACAAAAAATTTGCTTGATAGTAATCAAAAACGAAATTTGTTCTAGGGAACCCGGACCATAACAATATTTGAATAAAAATGGTTTGCCCCCGTTCGCGTTATAACAAAACATTATTTTACGATTAGGTACTATTTTTAACTGCACAATAATTATTATTACAATGACTAATGCGCAGCTAGGTGCTAGTGATAATTATTTCAAAAATCCAATTCAAATCAAAATACATACATAATTTAATTATTATATTAATCATTGCTTTACAATAATAAATTACAGTTAATACTTTCTATATTAAAATTAGTCACAATATTATATTGTATGTAATCTACATAAAAATTAATATCAATTTTGTTTGTCATGCTAAAAGTCGAGAACGGCTGAACCGATTTGGCTTATTTTAGTCTTGAAATATTCGTTAAAGGCTTATACGGTCAGAAAATTTTGGATTAAAGTGATACGAAGTTCACGGGTCATCGATAAAATATAAGAAAAGGTTGGCTACACCTGAACGAATAATTAAGAATGTGCCATACGAATTTCGCCCTTGTTATAAATGCTTTTGTGTGTAAACTGACAGGTTGTTCTTTGACTGGTTTATGACAGGAGATTCGCAACCTCCTGTCAACTATAGTCCTAAAAATTCAAATAATATCCTACTTTATGACGTATAAGTTTGTGAAACGTGGTGTGAAGCATCCATAGATACTATAGTCTGTCATAAAATGGCATTTTAATTGAATTTTTCGGAACGAAAAAAGATCGGAACCGCACCTTAAGTTTATCTCCGCAGTTTGTCTATACTTTCGCATTTCTACTGGTCGCCGTGCTACGGCTACTGCAAACCTTCAAGAAGAGAGCGTATTCCCACTTAAAAGGCCGGCAACGCACCTGCAGCTCTTCTGATGTTGCGAGTGTCCATTAGGGTTGCCAACATTTCTCCGGCGATATATAGTATTTTTCAAAATAAACTATAAAAAATGTAGTACACTTCTAAAAAATACAGTATATTATGGAAAAATTAAAAAAAATTCAATGAAATACTTAACTTGTATTAAGTATTTACTTTTATAAAAACTATTTGTTTGCACTTCTTGCATTTTTTTAAAATGTTTTGTCTAAAATAAAAGTGTCATATTATGCTTTATTACATTCAATTTTAAGATTAATGTAAATTAAAAGCTCATTTTTTTATGAGAATTTGAAATGGCGGGAAGAGAGAAACAGAAGTATCTAAGGTCTACCAGAATCTGATGGCAAAAAGTGGAAAATAAATAGACTCTAGCAATACCGGGGTAAATGGAATAAAACATTTTGATCCTTTTTAACCGACTTCCAAAAAACGAGGAGGTTATATGTTCGGCTGTGGATATTTTTTTTTTTTTTTTTTTTTTTTTTTTTTTTTTTTTTTTTTTTTTTTTTTTTTTTTTTTTGTATGTTCAACGATTACTCCGCCGTTTGTGAACCGATTTTCGAAATTTTTGTTTTGTTGTATTAGGTTTCACTTCAATTTGGTCCCATTTTCACAAAGGTGGTGACCTGATGATGGGATCCATGAGTAATCGAGGGAACTCCTCGAAATTTATATGGAAACATATGGTGATTTTGGTTTTATGTGAAGTGCACTAAGAATACGCTACCAAAAAGTCAAATATTGGGTCAAGGTATACCATGGTTTCGATGATGCTGAGAGAACTCCTGATTCCTTATAGATACACGTTTGGGAGTTTCGGCGTTGTTTTAAGAACAGAAAGCATAAACTACTATGCAATTCATATTCATCATCATAATCATCATCATCATCATCGTCATCATCATCATTACCACGTCGTGTTAAGGTCACCAATGTCTCATGGCACAGAATAGATAATAGTACAAGGCATAGGTATGGATATACTAATAATAATAATTATGTACTGTATAACAATTAACAACACCTGTTTGTTTTTAATACACGGCGGTCGGCGTCGCCGCCCACAGAAGACAGAATATCGAATACTTTACTAACTACTTTATATACAGATCGAATACTTTACTACTTCATAAAATTTTAATAGACAAATAGAATTAAAATAAAGTTATTTTAAAAAGAGCATTTAAACAAAACAAAGTCATTAACCGCCGCACTCAGAGACGTCAATTAAGACTTAATGCTCATTTAACATGAAATGTCCCTCTCAGAGATGACAATTAAAAATCGCTAATTGCAGAGTTTGATGTTCAAGTTTGAGGTTATTCTTGGAATTTTTTCAGTTTTAATTTTTCAAAAGATAAAATTAAGATAAAAATAAAATTTATTTGAAGTGTTAATAATAAATAATAATAATATTAGATAATGCCACAGTAAACATAGAACTTCATAACTGTGATAGTACTAAAGCATTTTCTTGCAATACATGCCTAGTTAGTAATTACTTAGTACAGCTGTTTTTACCTTTTCTTGCTAATAAATTAGAAGTATTTCACATGAAAGTACCTATAGTCACTTCCATACAAACTAGATATTATACCTACAAAGAAGTATGAACATTGTCACCAAATTTTGTAATTACGGTATTGAAATTAATTAAAGTATGTTTACTATATAGTTACAATATTGTTATGAATAATTCCTAATAGCAAATGGTTTTCTTATATTAAAATGGTTGGTAATAGTAGACATAAGACAGGTTATTCACACAATCCAAATTGTAAAACATAGAAACTTCAAATGTTGAATTAAATACTTAAATATTATCAGAGATATACTTAATAGATACATATTATCAGAGTAGACAGAATTATATTGTGCTATTATAAAAACAATATTAAACATGTTTTTTTTCTAACACCTTTTATGTTTGTTATATAACTGTAGTAGGTAGGTACGGTGAAAGGTAGGAAAGAATGAAATTATTTTAGTAGTATATAAGTATTTTATTATTCATTTGATCGCAGCAAAACCAGACACAATAGCCTTTCAATTGTTATCGCGGCCCACTTGGGCCAAGTACGGGAGTTGAAGCGAGCTGCATCAGATAATTTGATTTCTTGTTATTTTTTTATATATTGATTCTGCCTAGCACTGCAAACTTTGTAAATTTTTACTTCTTCTTGTCTTCTTGCATTGTTAACTAAAATAAAAGTATGACGTGATAAGAATTGAAACTGGTACAAAACATTATAAGTAAGTACTTTATAGTTTATTTATATATAGTATATACTGACCAATGAAATCCTGTTGAAATGTATTATGTTAAAATATATTATTATGTTAAATTCGCCAACCAAAAACAAAATAAAAATTACTAGATACCTACTACTACTTCTATTTTTTCCTTCTTCTTGCCGCTATCACAGATTAATAACGGCGTATGAACACGGAACAAACTACGTCATAGTACGAATGATTTATAGGGGACAGAAATTAATCAGTCAATTAATTTTGTCTCTGAGAGGTATCTGTAATGAAAGCATTAAATTTCAATTTGTTAAATGATGTTCAGCGCTTTTTTTTAATGACCGACTCTGACGGCCGCAGTCACGACTCACGCCCAATAAAAAAAAAAATGAAACGAACACGGCTTGACTTTCCAAGACTAGAAAGCCGTGTTCGTTTCATTTTTCAACTACGCATGCGCGGCTTTTTTCGCAGTTTGGCAGCTGACTGTCAAGTACTGTCAACTTCATAATAATTGAGTGTCATGTTCTAAAATATTAACAATTTCTGTCAGATTTTAGAACATGACACTGACACTAATTTTTAACTTTGCGCATGCGTAATGTGCATTGAAAAACGAAACGAACACGACTACAGTCTGTGAAAAAAGAGTAGACACAGAACAAAATTTTCTAAACGTAATCACGCTCAAAAGGTGGTTTTTTCTCTTTGTATTTCCATAGAGAACGCGTATATACACTTTAAATATTATTTCCCTTGCACATTTTTCACTCGATTGAACAAGGTTTTCGTATATTTTGTTACAATATGATTTAAAAATTGCGTAGAGTGTGTACGGTACTCTTTTTTGACAAGCTATAAATAAAATCATATAAAAAAGAAGAAGAAGAAGATCATGCCCCCCGTGTATTATATTTCTCTATGTCATAGAATTGGCTTTGGCCTTCACTATCATTCAGTATTACATATAGAGAAAACATAGAAATGGCTGTATGGGCAACGCTCCCTTTGCCTGTCCCGACCGGGACAAATTAAAAAAAAAAATCTCTACCTATGTCATACCCCTTTGACAGCAAAATCCACGATTAGCGACTCAATCGAGTTAAATGGTGCTTCTTCTGTATTTAAATTTAATCGTCATTTTGAGGTGTTAATTTATCATTAACTGACTCTGAGAGGGAATTTCATGTTTAATGAGCATTTAGTGTTGCGGTTTGTATGGGCAGCGGATAATTTTAATTTTTTAAATGATGATTTAATGAACGACTCTGAGTGCGGCCGTAAGTGTCTTTTTAATTAGTTATACTTATTAATCGATAGATGGTGCACTAAGTACCTATCGATTTGAATTCTTGATAACAAGAACAGCTGTCAATAGTTATGATAATAATATTAAATATTATGCTACGCTACATCCTATGCAAGTTTGTACAATTTTTTATCTGATAGATCCTTCGATCGTGGAAAAACGAGACACAATAGCCTTTCTATTGTTATCGCAATCGCCGGTGACCGCTTCGGGCTTGAAGTATTAAAATTGTTAAATTAATTAGCACAATATGGTCACTTCACTGATAATATTATATTATTTTGTGAGTGTGAGTTGTGACTCTTAACAAATTGTAATAAGATACGTAAAATATACGCGAAGATTTATCTACTAGTGTAACTAAAAAGAGTGAAATTATTATTATTTTTAACAAAAAATTAAAACCGACTTCCAAGGTAAAAACAATAATAACATTATTATGAACTAAAAAGTATTAAATAATTTTTACTATCTAATAGTGCCTTTTTCCGAATTCGGCTAAACCTCAACTATTTCTGTACTCAATCTTCATAATTTTGAAGTCGGTGCCAGTTCCAAAAATTTTAAATATTCTGTCAGAGGACTGAAGATTCAGCTATCTGGTACCGACTTCAAAATAATGAAGATTGAGTACAGAAATAGTTGAGGTTTAGCCGAATTCGGAAAAAGGCACTATTAGATAGTAAAAATTATTTAATACTTTTTAGTTCATAATAATGTTATTATTGTTTTTACCTTGGAAGTCGGTTTTAATTTTTTGTTAATCCATATAGCGGTTGATTCTGTGTGTGAAACATGCAAATATATACATTTATCCAATGATCAAGGACATTTTTTGAAAATCTGCTGTCAAAATTTGCCTTCAGATTCTGGTAGACCTAATAATACTTCTGTTTATCTCTTCCCGCCATTTCAAATTCATAACCGAAAATACCCTTTCTGTGAAAGCCGAAGTGGCAGGAATAGAGAGCAGGAATAAGATAATTTTAGTGTTAAAAATATTGTATTTTTGCGTACTATACAACAGTTCAACAGTATATAGTACGCAGGCTCGAAATATAGTACAATACTATATAACGACCCTGAGCCATGTAAGGCCATGTTCCTTTGAAGGCCAACTATCAAAAAATCGCAGTTATCGTCATGTAAAGACATTTTCCTTCTACTACACACTTAGATCCATCAAACTTATGGCCACAAACGCGGCGGCGCGGCGAGTCGATCGCGCCGCTATTGTGGCAGTGAGATCTCACTGTTTGTAGCCTTTCTTGTCGAGGCTACAATTGTAATTTCCGCACTCTGAAAAACTTTAGTTTTTAGTTACATAACCTATATCTATCTCAAATTTTATTACAAGGCATTATCGTATAGGGAGGTATCGTATGGTACTAATAAAATAAAATCTACTTATGCCTCGATTTACGTTAAAATATTGGTAATGTTCCTAGGAAGGCCGGTGGTTCCTTATAAGGCCCAACCAAAGATTTGACAGTTGACCTTGCTAGGACATAAACTTTACAAGGAACATCTAAACATCATTAACATATAAACAGTTATTTTTAGTTATAGATGCGTACCGTAACAATTAAAATAATGTTGGTTTTTTATAACATCTTTACTTATTAGGATTATTAAACTTATACACGCATATTGAACATTTTGGCCTTATAAGGCCTTATAATAAGAAGGCCATTTTAGATTAAAACATTTTTTGTTTGTATTATAAAACGCATTGGCAATTAGTTATAAGGTGTCAATGTGACACTCATTGCTACTATTTTTAAAGAATTTCCATTTATATATTCTTAGTTATAAGATGATGTTCAAGCAATGTTCGTCATAGTTTTTTAGATGATATAAAAGTATTACGCATTTTGATGTGTTGCTTAATTAAAAGAAATTATAATGTTGTTTTAATATAAGCAAATAAATAAATAATTGTGACTCTATTTTCAAGTTAAACGACTGACGTATAATATTGGCCTTGTTTGGAGCTGTGTTCCTTACAAGGCCATTTGGAAGAGCCTTAACAAAACTTAAGTTTATTGAATGGCTATTGAAGTTAATTTAAAAAGAGATTTATAATATGATACCATATGAAACAGAGCATTACTTGATAATTTGTTTTCTTAATTTATTTAGTTAATAAACGAATAACAAGCATTTTCCCGTTAGATTGGCCTTACATGGCTCAGGGTCCTTATTATAGTACGGTTGTACCCTAGTGTCCATGGCCGACGGTAGTTGCTTTCCATCAGGCGACGCGTTTGCTCGTTTGTCCCCTTATTTTATAAAAAGAACCACTGATAATGATGTTGGAATCCATCATGTCAGAAGTTCCCATACATTCCGTTCCACGTAAGTAAATACCTTCGTCGACCACCGATACTCAAACTTTCATATTCAAAAAAGGTTTAGCAAATAAAATTCCATCTCGAAGTTTTCCAAACTTTTAGTCCTCCATAAAGTGAACATCTGTCGTGCACATATTTTTTACTCGTATCTTCGCCCTTAATACAAGGGAACAAGGTCTTTTTTCACGTGTCGCTTAGTTCTATTTGGTTGTATTACTGTCCCACTTTAAGATAGACTTGCTTGCTCATGAAAAAATATTATGTAGTTGTAAATAAAATAATAGCAGACGCAAAAATATACATCGATTAGTATAATTAATTATTGATAGGTAATGCTTTAGGGTATGTACTATGTATGTGTAACCCTTTAACCTTTATAGAGTTCACTGTGAAAGTAGCAGCGCTAAAAGATTTACTTTTGACTTCTATGTAAGAAGTGCCCCAACGTCATACATACCCATTACCCATACTGTAGTATGGGTACGCATGACTTAAAAAGAATATTAGCTCTTTCAGCGTTGCTACTTTCACAGTAAATAATTGTAACTAATAATTTGTTTTGGAATGAAAAGTATCCCTACTAATGCATGTCTGCCTGTCGTTTACCTCACGCTATATACGCACTAAACAAAGTTTGTTGATATTCAGTATTGTTAAAAATTATGTCCTAACCTACTATTAAAAATATCGTGAAAAAATAGGATAGTTGCATTCAGGAAAATTCTCGAAAACGAAAGTTATATTAATTATTTTAATCCTTCGATCGCGGATTCTTGGAAATACTATTGTATTCTATTATTGTTGCGATCACCGGTGCCCTTATGGGGCTTAAAGGATTGATCTAAGGTCTAAACTAAATACATAGCAATAACACACAAAAATAGTTCGTTCTATTTCTCACATGACTCGCTTTCTTCGGTGAATCCAACGAGCTTTGTGTTCACCTAATGGTGTTTGAAATAGTGTAATTAAACGATTGTGAGTGCCAGCTGTGTCTTACTAATTGCAATTTAGTAGATTCACTAAATTTAATACATCCACTAAATATACTGCGTCCATTCACCGGTTTAGTCTGGATTTGTTGGTGTTTGTCTTCAATTAGTTTTATCCGGTTTTAGCTGGTTTCGGCATCTTTCGGCATCTTTCGGCAACTGGATTTCGAAATTCGTGCGGAAATTCTAAATAGGGTTAGCTCTAATTCATGTTAAACCCGTTTAACAACATGAAATTAGTTGGAGATGGTTATTTTGGCCGAAGCCAAAGTCGAGTTGAGACTTCTGTCGAGCTCTTAAAATCATGCTACTTAATATTATAATACTAGATAATGCCCTCAACTCCGTTGCACCAAAGTGGCTGAACCAATTTTCCTGAAAATTCGTATAATAATAACTCCCACACTGGTTTCAATGAAACTTTGATGAGATTGTTTGAGTCTCAAAACGGTTTCGTAGCTACTACGAAACCGTTTTGAGACTCAAACAATCGGACGAGAATGCTGCATCCTGCTCTAACGACGTCATTTCACGTTTGTTAGAGCAGGACGTGGCATTCTCGTACGATAGTTTGAGTCTCAAAACAGTTTCGTGGTACGGCCCCAGGCTAGTTCCGCAGGAGTAATTTTTATAGTGCTCGAGTGTGTGCGCAGTATACAAGAGCACATTCTATTCCTTTACTCGCATAACCCAGTGGGACGGACGACCGACAAAACTGGCGAGAGATCAGGCGCAGGACCGACTTTTTACATGCCCATCCGACGCATGGATCATCTCTTGTCAGACAATCAGGAGATCAGCCTGCATTGTCCTAACCAAACTTGGAAATAGCATGTTTTCAACGCGGAAATCGAACCCGCGACAACCGAGTCAAGAGCCAGGCTCTAAGCCTCTGGACCACGGAGGCGTTAAATGAACATTCGTATGGAGATACTTTGAGTCCCGGGAAAGGACATTGGACAATTTTTATCGCGGAGAAGTGTACGGTTCCTGTGTGCATTTTGGCGCAACGGAGGAGTCTAGTGTTTAGATAAAAGTTTAGTTAAACGTACATTATCCCCGTATATCGGAACGTAAGCGTAATTTACGGGATCAAAGGAGAAGGATTTTCGTATTTTACTTTTGACGAAAACGATGCATTAATAATTCTCTTACTACCTCCGAGAAAGTATTTTGTTGGGAAATTGTTTCTTAAAGGTCGATTACACGCGCTTCTTGTACTTCTATAAAAATGTATATCTACAAGCTACTAAATAAAATGCTAACACAACTTCTTTCAGAACCTGCAATATCCAGACATTTCGCAAGCGTGATTTAGGTTGCGTTGCGCTGTTTGCAGTTTGGTCCAATTTCACCGACGTCTGTTAGTATTAACAACTTGTTATAATGTCATGTCTTCTCTTTCTTTCATATTATGAAAAACGAAAGAGTAACGTGACACAAATTCGAGCATTAACTTTAACAGTCGTTGGTGAAATTGAGCCTAGGGTCACTCGCACTAATTTTAATTACAGTTTACCCTGTGTCAAAAAATCTTAGACGTGGGAGAGCCATGCTTCGGCACGAATGGGCCGGCTCGACCGGAGAAATACCACGTCCTCACAGAAAACCGGCGTGAAACAGCGCTTGCGCTGTGTTTCGCCGAGTGAGTGAGTTTACCGGAGGCCCAATCCCCTACCCTTTTCCCTTCCCTACCCTTCCCCATTTCCTTCCCTACCCTCCCTTATTACCCCTTAAAAGGCCGGCAACGCACCTGCAGCTCTTCTGATGCTGCTAGTGTCCATGGGCGACGGAAGTTGCTTTCCATCAGGTGACCCGTTTGCTCGTTTGCCCCCTTATTGCATTAAAAAAAAAAATCGAACCCTTTTTTTATAATAAATACGAGGAACGATTAACGAGTGAGATGACATAATATTTTAACCTCGTGTTAATTTTACTGAGAAATGGGAACGATCATAAATAATGATTATTATTATTTATTTACGTTTACGTTTATGGACATCCAATCTTAGGTCTTATAACGCCGTTACTTCACAAAGGTTTAGTGGAAAACCTTTGGAAGGCCGCGCCGTATCATGTCAGTTTGTATTGATATTTCACGCTGTCTAAACGTTAGTTTTAGCTGTTTACCCTTTTCCCTCGTGTAATGAAATATTATTACCCATATCAAACTTGTGAAACGGAATAAGATATTAGGCGTATTAATATCAATTGTGTGGGGGATGGGAATGGGGGAAGCGGAATGGGTGAAGGGGGAAGGGGTAAGATGAGGCACGTCAGAACCCTTTGCCGGAGTTCTGGGCTGTCACAAGTTGGAGATACCGCCTGCTTCATATTTCATTATCATTTATCATCATTGCAAAACAATAACAATAATATTGTTTGTTTTTGTTCTTATTTTCAGTCTTGAATTTGAATAGGAGGGAAAATATAGCTCTACCACCTCAATGTATGTTTTGTTCTTATTTATTATATTGGGAAAGGCACTTGATATAGACAAAAATTTAATCAATTCATAGGCAGTTGATGTACCTACCTTAGATAAATGATTGGTCTCGCGCTCGGCGCTACGAACGAGCGCGAGACCAATCATTTATCTAAGGGGCCTACGTTATCTGGTTGGGTTATGTCAATTCACTGTTAGTCGTAGTCTGTCAGCTTAGTTTGATATAACAGTACGCCTATGAATCAACTTCCCTTATAGTAACATCGTATCCAATGTGTTCTCATTTTATTAGTAAGGGCAATTTGTTTTGGTTTCCTGCAGTCGAGTAAAATACTCTTATGGGCATTATACACGACATCTATAAAGTTTCTTAATGTACTCTCAGAGAAGTTCATAGGCAGATGTTGGACCGACGTAAATTGGTCACGTTATGTCAAACCCAGGCAAAATATCACGACACACACCGTAAAGTATCACTTACTTAGTGACACTCTGTATAAAACTTTACTACATTAATAATTTATATCCAGGGAAAATTATCTCTTCTTGAAGTTATTGGTGTAGAATATGCAATATGCATTTATGCTTAATAAAACTACTGCTGTGTGTGAAGAGCTGTAATTACTTAAAACTATTAACTAGAGTTTAACAAATCATACGTAGCTTTAATTTCTCCGCTAAAACAATACGAGAACTAGACAAGTCGTGATGAACTTAATAATTGTAATATAATATTATGCACCGGCGACGCGGGGTTACCAACGTATAATTAACCGTCTAATGCTGCTGTCACCGAGGTGTTGCCAGGTATGACAGCCGATTTTGCCTGGAAATAGGCTACTTGACCTATATTCAATTTCATTGAACAAATGCATATTTCTAGTAGAACTTGGCCTAGGAAACCGTATTTCACCCTTATTATCAAATAAAAGCTTATGATTGATAAATAAAGTCGATTTGAAAATATGATTTTATGAAAATAGGAATTGTACTGACGAAAACGCTTTTGCAGTACTTCCGATTTGGATGTGACGTCATCCTCCTACTAATTTAATATCTTTTATTTATCGCGCTCGCTATGTGTAAGTTTATTTGTACATAAATAATAAGAATAAGCCTATTATATATTTTCTTCAATAATTCAAATAAAACATCAGTTTTATTTAAATTATCTCCATTTATTGTAGACAGGAAATGAAATGGCCAAAACTTTTCTCTAAAAGTTTTCAACATTACAAATGATTTCTAATTTATTATATAATTATTTTATAATTTTTGGGCACTTTTAGACTCGTACATTTAGCACATCAAAAAAAATTCAATAAAGAGAGTTTAAAATGCAAAGCGTATGACGTCACACTATGGCGGACAGTGTTTTCGGCGCCATTTAAGAGGCATATTTTTCAATAAACATTTTTATGGGTTTCTACCGTGTAAAATATTAAAATATTAGTTTTTTTTGTAAAAATGAATGATTATGAAGCGATTAGCATGAAGAAAAAAATTAGGTCAAGTAGCCTATTGGGAAAACGAAGACTTTGATTCGCCTAATAAACAACGAATGAAACAGCGCACAGTTCTGCATCGTTTTGTACGTGGGAGAGCCATGCTTCGGCACGAATGGGCCGGTTCGACCGGAGAAATACCACGTTCTCACAGAAAACCGGCGTGAAACAGCTCTTGCGCTGTGTTTCGCCGAGTGAGTGAGTTTACCGGAGGCCCAATCCCCTACTCCCTTCCCTTCCCATCCCTATTCCCTACCCTCCCCTATTACCCTATTCCCTCTTAAAAGGCCGGCAACGCACCTGCAGCTCTTCTGATGCTGCGAGTGTCCATGGGCGACGGAAGTTGCTTTCCATCAGGTGACCCGTTTGCTCGTTTGCCCCCTTATTGCATAAAAAAAAATCGTGCTATCGAAGTTTCTGAGATCGGCTAGACATCATATTTTACGTCTGGAAAATAATGAAAGTGGTCTTCGGCCTTACTGAGTATAATATAACCTGGCTTCGATCTTCCTTTGTAGCATCGGACCTCGGATCTACCTTTGCGTCTACCAAGTACCATGCATCCCCACACACCCACAGGTCAATGGCCAAATTGAGGTAAAAGTATGAAACATCGTTGTAGTTAATATATAAAGCGGTATTACGTATTTTTGATCAGACTTCTGAAGCTAGTTTTAAATTTTTTAGCAATCTTAAAATAATGCACAATTTCAATTTAAAACGAGAGCTACAACATGAATGCTACCCGTCGCAAATTGCAATACATGCAGTTATTTAGGGGGAATACTTACAGCTGGCAACACTACAAATCTGCACAGTACCTATACAGTATTTAGCGGAGTTGAGCGGTACTTAATTGAAAATTTCTGTCACCAGTCACCTTATAGTTCCTGAAGCACATTTCACAGTTCGCTGTAATGTTTGTAAATATTAAGGAATCTTGAATGCAATATTGCTGTATTAAGGGGCCGGGTACCCTCGAAATTCTCATACAAACGTAATACCAAAATCATTTTCTTATACGAAAATACTTAACATGCTTGAGTTATTTTTCAGCTTAAAATAGTAATTATATAGGTCATATACGAGTATTTAATTACAAGTTAAAGGAAACCAATAGCTAGTTATTGTGATTGCTTTCAGGTCTAGAAATAGAAAAATTTCCTCATTATTAATTTTAAAGTATGTTTTTCCATAATATGCCTGTTTATATTATTGTTTTTAGGGTTTCGTGCCCAAAGGGTAAAGACGGGATCCTATTAATAAGACTTCGATGTCTGTCTGTCCGTCCGTCTGTCTCCAGGCTCTATCTCAAGAACTTTTTAGAGATTGAGTATCTATATCTGTTGCCGCTATAACAACAAATACTAAAAACAAAATAAATTAGATATTTAAAGGGGCTCACATACAACAAACTTAATTTTTTTGCTATTTTTTGCTCTATTTCAATAATAGCAACAGGTAAGCTCTTGAAAAAAAGTATTGCGTTGTATTTATACTTTAATAATTGACGATAAAATTAAACTAAAAAATTAAGGGTGTCTCTCATACAAAAAGCACCAATTTTTGGCTATTTTTGGTCTATGATGGTACGGAACCCTTTGTGCGCGAGTCCAACTCGCACTTGGCCGATTTTTCAAATTGGTTTAAAAAGGAAAATCTTTGATAATGATCAGTAAAAAGACATAAATGCTCTTACGACCCGGTTAAATCCGTACAAAAATGGCATAACGTTACTTGTGTCTGATGTGACTTATTTTACCCCGCCGAAAAAAGAAATAAGGGACAAATCTACCCGAAATATCAAATTAAACGTCTTATTTTAAATTTCATAGCAACCGCTACGTAGTTATGCGATAATTTCATAATTAATTTCTAAAAGTTGCCTAACAATATTTTTAAATAAACACAAAAAACTTTCTCCTCTAAAGTAGGGTTTTTGCAATAGCGCTCTTATTCGTAGGATACGACGATTGAATTGACATTATCCGACCAATGACCTGTAAATAGACCAAACAATCTGGCAGTATATTATCAAGCCCAGCCAACAGACCATAATAATGATTACATTACCCAATCAATTAATGAGTCAATTTACCTGATGCTACATACAGAATATTATACTCTAAATTAAAGTTTGTATTCGTAGCCGGAAAAATAACATTAAATCCACAACCAAAATAAGTCTTCTTTTTGGATGTGTGAAAAATAATACGCTTCTCACCCTTCTAGCGCAGTAAAGAAATAGAATGTAACTCGTTATTATTCAATCAGGCGAAGCCCACAAAAAAATCAAGTATAATCCAAAAAGGTCCGTGAAACCCGTAATACCGTAAATATTTGACACGTCGCGTGCCGCAATACAACAATTACGGGACATTACGTATTTACGGAATCGATACTATCACGCGATTGTTAAAATGTTTATTGAAAAATAACATAATTTCAACTTTGTATATTGTTTTTACTTCGATAATGGAAATGCGATCCTTTGAAATAATTCTATATTTTATGTGGATGGAAAGTGTCACGAAGGCATCACGAGTAAGTAGGAAACCGATTATGAAATAAAATTATGACAGTTATGTAGATTTTTATCATGACTGTGTTCTGTGAAAGCATTAATACAATATGAGATACACTAAAGTATTTCCTATTAGATGATGCCCGCAACTCCGTTGCGCCAAAACTCGTTTATCGCGGCGGAACCGTACATTTTATTTACAAAAAGTATCCTATGTCCTTTTTCGGGTCTCAAAGTATCTCCATACTAAATTTTATCAAAATCGGTCCAGCGGTTTGGGCGTGAAGTGATAACAGACAGACAGACAGACACACTTTCGCATTTATAATATTAGTAAGTATAGATAACTATTTCTTCTACAGATTACTTAGGCATTACTCTCAAACTACTGCCTTATTTTTGACACATTTCGTTACGAGTTCCAAGACAGTCTTAGCACGACCCTCGGACTCCTTGAGATCATAATATCAAAGAGTTTTCGTGGTTGGATACCGTGTCAATCCTGGGAGACACAGCTAGATGCAGTGGTTGGAACGTGTGGTGGATCAAAGCCCTTTGAAAAACAGGAGAAAAAATAGAAACACTGACAGATTTTAGCACAAAACGACAGATTGTTTTGCATAGGTACTCGCTTCTTTCAGTCGTGGCCGTGCTAAGTATTAAAAGTAAGAGCAATACGAGTAAGTACAACCGAAACGCGTCATTTAGTTTCTGAATACCTTTTCATGCATTAGCTGTACCGGCCTGAAAAAATACAAATCCTCATATCGTAAAGCATTTCCCATTCGGTTTAATATAACCAGCGAAAAATGAGCCGCGGCGGTGCTTATCTAGTGGGGGCTTGCCGAACGAAATTCCCGTGCAAAGGTAATCGGGGCTCAACGAACGCTGGTCGCTTTGACTAACTTTTTACAGGCGGTTTACAGAGAAATGAATCGTTAATGGTGTAAATACGATATTTTACACCGGCGCACGATAAATAGGAATTTTGTTTGAGATGTTTTATCGTAGTTGCACGAATAGAGCGCTTTGGCCATGGAAGAAGGATAAAAATATGAAAATAAAAACCAAACCGTATGCGGCAATTTCCTTCACAATCTATCTATACTTATTACTTATTTACTTATCTATATCTATACTTATTATAAACAAAGTCACTTTTTTTCCCTCATGTGCCTTTGTTCCCTTTAACCTTTAAAACTACGCAACGGATTTTGATAATTCTTTCAGTGTTAGATAGCTCATTTATCGAGGAAGGTTATAGGCTATATTTTATCACGCTAAGACTAATAGGAGCGAAGAAATAGAGGAAAATGTGGAAAAAACGAATCTCAGGAACTACTGGTCCGATTTGAAAAATTCTTTCAGTGTTAGATAGCCCATTTATTGAGGAAGGCTATAGATATAATTTTTTTCGTGGCTATATATTTTATACCCGCGCGACGCCGGGGCGGGTCCAGTCGTTTGAGAGAAGTTCAGTGACATACACACTCACAGAAGAATTATATATATTATATATATAATTCTTCTGTGAGTGTGTATGTCACTGAACTTCTCTCAAACGACTGGACCGATTTTGATGAAATTTTTTGTGTGTGTTCAAGGGTATCTGGGAATGGTTTAGATTCACAATTTTGTCCGCTGGACAATGTTTTTTTAATTAATTTTTAATTAATTAGTAGTTGTTGATTTTGGAAAGTTTTACATTGGATCCGACAGACGGCGCTACCATCGCAGTGTCAAATTTTAAATAATATTCGAATTCGAATTTTAATTTTAGTCTGTCCTGACAGTTAGCGCTGCGATCAAATTAAAAAAAATACTTTATATACTTAATATGGCAAATAAACGTTTGCCGGGACAGCTAGTAATATTATAAAGCGGAATAGTTTGTTAGTTTGTTTGTTTGAACGCGCTAATCTCAGGAACTACTGGTCCGATTTAAAAAATTCTTTCAGTGTTAGATAGCCCATTTATCGAGGAAGGCTATAGGCTATATTTTATCACGTTAAGACTAATAGGAGCGAATAAATAGAGGAAAATGTGGAAAAAACGAGGGAAATTATTTGTAAGGGCTGATCTCACGAACTATTGCAGCAATTTTTATGTTATTTGGCACAGATAAGAAATAGACCACGTGAAGCATCAGAGGCTATTTTTTAATGGAATAATTTGTCTGTGAAGTATCTAATTTACGCGGGCGAAGGCGCGCGGAACGTCTAGTAATATTATAATAACAAAGTCGCTTTTTTCCCGCATATCTCTAGTTGTTCCCTGTAATCTTTAAAACTACGCAACAGATTTTGATGCGGTTTTGCCCTCCAGTTGTGCGGGTAGAAGTGAAAATGAAGCAGCAGAAGCAGACATGCACTTCCGCCACGCAGAAGAAATAGAACTAATAAATATGTTCAATGTTTTGTTTGACGACCTCTGTGGCGCAATGGTTGAGCGTCGAACGGTCAGTGCTCATGCCGGGGGTTGCGGATTCGAACTTCGAATCCCGCCGACGGAACAAAAAGTTTTCAATGTTCCTGGGTCATGGATATTAAATATGTGTATCGTATAATAAAAATCTTAAATATGTGGGAATATGCGTGGTCGCCACAAAGGAAGATCTTCCGACCGACCGAGGTGGTATGCTCGGTCAGGCCGAAGCCCACGTGATACATTTCAGCTGTCGTATATATGTCGCAGTCCACTGGTTAAAAAAACCGTTCAATCAAACAGCTAGCCCTTTGACTGAACAACGCCATTCAATCACACGGCTATACGTCGTTTAGCCTACATTTTGACTGCGACGTTCAACACTACAGCTAGATCACGCTTAGCTAACTGGTTAAATGGCAAATTAACTAAGGTGACCATTAGTTTAGTGTAATTATTACACAAATGTAATGATAACAAGTAAAATAAATTATTGTATTGTAACTCATTTTGAACAGAATTTCAATAAATACCTTGGTGATGCATTTCATAATCCCATAATTTCTCCTCGAATATTAGTTTAAATTTTGATTCACTCGTATGTGCTCCCATAATTTCTGTCACTTTAATAACACTTGTAACGTATATTTACGAAAAAATATATCTTAATACAATCACAAAATACCAGCTAGTTGACGCCATATTGTAAACAAAACGCACCTAGCTACGCGGTGGTGAACGCTGAACTAATTCAATCGAACGGCTGCTTTTGAAACAGCTGTAGTGTTGAACGTTTTGAGCGACTGAAATATTCAATTAAAAAGCTAGACCTGTGATTGAATGACGTTGTTCAGTCAAAGAGCTAGCTGTTTGATTGAAGGGCTATTTAAACCAGTTGGCTGCGACATATATACTATCGACGCGCTCAGAAAACTTCGATAGCGCGATGCAGAAATGTTAGGCGAATTGTGGGTACCGCCACAAATATATTATGTATACTTACTGTGAATATAAAAGTAATAAATATATTTCCGTTGTCTGGTACCCTTAACACAAGTCCTTCAGGCACTTACCACGGGGCCAGACTGACGTGGTGTGAAGCGTCGATAGATATTATTATTATTATTGACGTGACAACGTCTTATAATTCGATATGGGCTGCGCGCACGAAAAAACATGACGCAATATGCGGCGTTACCTCGCTCTGAGGCGTTCCATTTAAGGCTATAACGTTGTCACGTTCAACTATCGTCAGTAAACCGACTTTACAGACAACCGAGTTCGAGTTCGAGTCGAGTTCGAGTTCGAGTTCGACACAAAACACTACTCTCCAACCGTCTTTTTCACCCACACCGTGTAAGAGCCGGCTGCATATCCTCAGGCCTCTCTCCGTCTTACGAATTTTAGATCAGGTCACCTGACTCTGTTTTAATTTTTTTACCCGTCCTACGTGTGCGTGTGTAATATGCTAAAGAAGTTTCCGCTTCAGTTTGGAAGTATTTCATTTTACTTCAAATGCAAGTTGATGATAAATATTGATGATTATAAGCGCTTGCGGTCGTAAAGTTATATATAAAGTTGATAAACAGTGCAGTTTAGTATGACGTACGGCGTACGCGCAGAAATATGGCGCGGGTTTGCGGCGCGATTCGAGCACTGTGATACTATCGATACTCGATTGTGACTCGATTGAAACTTGACCAGAAATTGTAGGAGAAGAGGTAAAATGTAACGTGCAAAGCCAAAAAATTTAAAAATCTAAAAAAAGAAAAAACGTTTTGCTGTGTTTATTGCCAAAGTTCTGCAAAAGAACTGAGACGATATTGTGTGTTATTTTGTGTGCTGTGTGTGTGCTTTGGGATTAAGAATCGGCCAACATCTACTTTTAGTAACCAAAATAATATTTTAACATAGCAAAAAACTCACAGTATTGTTTCGCGACTATCAAAATAAATAAGTCACACAGCGTTCAAACGTTCAAAACACAAGATAAGTTGTGTGCAACTTCAATATTGAAATATCAGGAATATTGTGCCTTTTTTCGGTTGCTGAGTGTTTTTTTTTTTATATTAATAGCACTCTCGATCAGTTTAGTCAAACAATTAACCAATCAAGAACGTTATCGAAAAGATAAATTCGTATCAAATCATTAAACTTTCGTATCGAGTTTCCCTAATAAGGGCCACAGTATTGTCTTATCCTAGTATTGATAATCTTTACAATAACAACCATTGTTGGATTTACGTTTTTGCGTCGCGCTCTGCGTAAAGCTGATATTTATTATACAACCGATATTATATAAACATAGCAGGACATAAAGTTATAATGCGCAGTTGTGTCCGCAGTTCAAAGTCTATGAGTAAAAGTACGCATGCAAATGAAGGAGGGATATTTAATTTTGCCACCAGGAGGTTAACACACGAAGCGTCGCCTAATAGACTTGTGTTTTTAAATGTATACTTTTAATATTACTTTTAATATTATAATTGGGAAGAGTTTTTTGTTTGTTTATTTGTTTGAACGTGCTAATCTCAGGAATTACAGGTCCGATTTCAAAAATTCTTTCAGTGTCGGATAGTCCAATTATCGAGGAAGGTTATAGGCTATATTTCATCACGCTAAGACTAATAGGAGCGAAGAAATAGAGGAAAATGTGGAAAAAAACGGGGGGAAATTATTTGAAAGGGCTTATTTGAACGCGCTAATCTCAGGAACTACTGGTCCGATTTGAAAAATTGTTTCAGTATTAGATAGCGCAGTTATCGAGGAAGTCTATAGGTTATATTTTATCACGCTAAGACTAATAGGAGCGAAGAAATAGAGGAAAGTGTGGAAAAAACGGGGAAAATTATTTGAAAGGGCTTATTTGAACGCGCTAATCTCAGGAACTACTGGTTCGATTTGAAAAATACTTTCAGTGTTAGATAGCCTATTTATCGAGAAAGGCTAAAGGATATATTTTATTACGCTAAGACTAATAAGAACGAAGAAATAGAAGATAGTGTGGATAAACGGGGGAAATTATTTGAAAGGGCTTATTTGAACGCGCTAATCTCAGGAACTACTAGTTCGATTTGAAAAATTCTTTCAGTGTTAGATAGCCTATTTATCGAGAAAGGCTAAAGGATATATTTTATCACGCTAAGACTAATAAGAGCGAAGAAATAGAAGATAGTGTGGATAAACGGGGGAAATTATTTGAAAGGGCTTATTTGAACGCGCTAATCTCAGGAACTACAGGTCCGATTTGAAAAATTCTTTCAGTTTTAGGGCAGTTATTGAGGAAGGCTATAAGCTTTATTTAATCACGCTAATAAATAGAGAAAAATATGGAAAAAACGGGGGAATTTATTTGAAGAGCTTATCTCACGAACTACTAGAGCATTTTTTCTGTTATTTGGGTCAGAAAAGAAGTAGACCACGTGAAGGATCATCTAAGGTTTTTTTTGTAGACTAATTTGTCTGTGAAATATCTAATTTACGCGGGCGAAGCCGCGCGGAACTTCTAGTCTGTAAATAAGAATTTACAACACTTTTGAAACTTTTTTTTCTTACATGAGGAAATGCTTTGCACATTCACGGCAGATTTGGGATATCGGCCGTTGTATGTGGGACTCCCCTGCGGTCTACCCACTAAAACCCCATGGTGCTAAACTCCCCGCTTAAAGCAGAGTTGCGGGTATAATTGAACCTACCACAATAACACTTTTCAACCTAGGACCTGCCACAAGCTAAGCTATGTACTAGGGGATTTCGTGTCACAAGGAAGATCTTCCGACCGCGCAAGGTGGTATGCAGCTAGGCCGAAGCCCAAATTGATTTTATTAAGAACACCATATTCCAGTTTAGTATTTATCTAATTAGCTTAGACCTTAAAGCCTCCAATAGATATGGTAGTAATCTGACCCCTGGCTGGCGTGATATGGCAGCCCCATATAGCGTGTGCTGTAAATAAGATGCCGTAAGGTACAGGCGACAGACCATTTGCACAATGAATAGAAATAATCCATACTGTTGCCAGCAGTATTTCAGGACCAATACGCAGCAGTATTTCCGGGCCTATACGATCTGCAAACCTTCAAGAAGAGAGCGTATTCGCTCTTCAAAGGTTGCGAGTGTCAATGGCCAATGCTTTTCATCAGGTCAACTGTTTGCCCGTCCCTCCCGCACTAGGCGCATGAAGAAGGGCTGGGGGGGTTTTAGTGGGTAGACCTCAAAGTATTTCCCCTCCTAAAAAAAAAAAAAAATAAAAAAATAAAAAAAAAAAAAAAAAAAAAAAAAAAAAAAAAAAGGTCAACTGTTTGCTCGTTTGCCTTCTTATTTTATTAAAAAATACATGTATAATTATTAATTAATAATAATAATAATAATAATAATCTTTATTTGCAAAAATATGGTCATAGATGGTAAAATAATTAATATTGTGATAAATGCGAAACTCTGTCTACCTGTCTGTTTGTCCGTCGGACTCTCTGTTACCTCATCCTTTAACCGCTGCACTGGATTTGAAGGATGTAGAGATAAATATATTTTAGAGTCCCAAGAAAGGCCCTGTTGGTTTTTAAAACCATTCCGGACGCAAGAGAGTTGTAGGATACATAACATCTAGTATTTTATACAGGGTGTAACAAAACAAAGTGATAATACTTTAGGGTGTGTACGTATTCCTTGTAGAGAGTTCACTGTGAAAGTAGCAGCGCTGAAAGAACAATTTTTTTCACTTTTGTGTGGGGCAACTCGTGCGTGACGCTTGCTCATACAAAAGTGAAAAAAATGGTCTTTCAGCGCTGCTACTTTCACAGTGAACTCTCTACAAGGAGCACATACACAACCTAAAGTATTATCCCTTTGTTATAGCCTGTAATCTGTATACTTTCTCAACTTCAGTAGCGATTTATATTCGCTACAGCCTGTGGTTTGTGCTACTTCTCAATGCCCATATTGGTCTATCCTCAGATATGGAGTTTATCTCGCTCTATTCCTGGTGTTACTTTACTTTCATTATCACTCATAATGGTAATTGAACTGAGAGTCTATGGTGTTAAACCGTAAAATAAGTACGCTTTTCCCAACCTATATTACACACGGATATAAGTTAGAAACAGACTGACGTATATTGAAAGTATAAAGAAGTTTTACAGTGCTTAACTAGATGGCGCTAACAGTATCATTTTATATATTTAGTTACAACAAAAATTACAGAACTAATACAAAGGTAAAAATTTGCATGGGTGGCTTGCACCCTGTGGCCTGCACTCAACGCAAGGTCGCCCGTGTAACTTATATAATATATATATATATATATATATATATATATATATATATATATATATATATATATATATATATATATATATATATATATATATATATATATATATATATATATATATATATATATATATATATATATACTTTCACAGTTATATATAACTGTGAAAGTAGCAGCGCTAAAAAGCAGCAGCAGTTTTTTTTAATATTATTTGTGTGAGCAAGCGCCCCAACGTCAAGAATTTGCCCATACGAAAGTTGAAAAAAGTTACTCTTTCAGCGCTGCTACTTTCACAGTAAACCAAATCCAAGAGAATGATACACACCCTAAAGTATTAAATCACTTAGTTTTGTTACACTTTCTATAGAAAGATCTGTTTCGATAGTGACAATTATTTTTCAGCCTAAACCTACGAATAATAAAGTAACGTTTAAATATAATTATTATAATATAAGCAGTAGATATGATAGTAACTATAGAACACAAAGCGTTGGCTTTCATTGAGAGAGACCTATGCCCTATGTCCAGCAGCGGACTGGAGGACTAGGCTGATATTATGATGATGATAATAGAACACAAAATGTATGCAGTTAATTTTTAACATAGACTATCAGTAGTATTCAGACTATTACTAGGTAACCTAATTCTATAACCTAGTTATGCTAAGTACTGAGTGTCCTACGAACACCATTCGTCAGCGTGACGCAAGCACCACGTGCAGTGTGATTCAGATATTGTGTAACTATAAGTCAACTCCAAACACAATCGAGAATCGAAACTCGAACCAGTCCTTACTTCCGATACAATCGAGAATAGAATAAATTAGATAGAGAGATCAAGATCGAAGTTTAATCAGAATTGACATCGAATCAGTCTCGATCTCATGATCAAACGTCAAACTTCTCGGTCTTATAATGATTTCTAAGTTTTCGCGAGTATCACTCATGATATTATAAGTTTAAACACTTACGGATTTCTTCTGCGTAGATCGGAACGCAAACAAAAATGGATGAATCTTCGGGTAGTCGAATAACTTCAAGAAATTGGACACCTGTCACCTCAGTCAACCCGTGACCACGGCCGCTGTAAAGCAGCCGAAACGTCGGGATTAATATAAGTTATCGATCTTAATTAGTTACAAATTGAGTCACCACTCACCCGAGCGCTAGTAGGCTCAAAAATCCTTTTACCAAATTTCATCAAAATCAAAACGTTTCAGCGTGGAAAGGTTAAAGGTTAAAGGCTAAAATAGTATATAGATGCACATTGCACATTCTCATTTATAATTGAAATTAATATGCAAAGGATATAGTATTACTGCAATGTTATCAGTTATCACGCTAGAGGCAGCACTAGGACAGACAGTGAACAAAAAAAATGTTCGACGTTTCACAACGTTTCTGTCAATATTCTGATATGACGTGTGCGATTTGTTGCATTGTGGTCGGGTTATATTATTTACTGTAGTCCAATGATATTCTACTAAATATATTATTTATTATATCATTGCTGTAGTCTGTATGAGCTAGTAGCACCAATTTAAAGGATTTCAAGAAAGCGCCCGCGTAGGGCTTAAAAGAAGATACCTTATTAATATTGTAGAGCTAATTTCTGGCGTGAAGAATAGTTGCGATGTTTGTTACCAGACTTCGTTAACTCCGGTCAGATCTGCCACGTGAATTATTAATTGCTCAGAGTGGATAAAAAGGCGAACAAACTTGGGCCAAACAATGTAAAGACTAAAGACACACACACATAATATTGTATGATACTAATTACTACCCCCTTATACAAGTAACATAAAAATGTGGTGTGTCGCCTACGCCTCTACTTCGCTTATTATATATCCATTTATTATAGCGTATACACTATACATTGTATAAAATACATTGATAATAGTGTAAAAAAACTTACAAGCAATTTTCTTCTTCAACCAACTTGTTGTTAGACAAAGCACTCGGTCAGAGGCTGCCGACGAATTAAAATTTTGATACAACGAACTTTTGCTGGGAAAATGTTGTAAGAAACATTAAGTTTTTGCACTACGCTAATTTACTTTGGTCATTGTTTAGATTAAGTTTAACTTAAGTTTGGAGCGCTATCGTCAAAGTTAGAAGCGTTTCATATTTTATTCAATATCTAGAACGAAAAGAACAGGGCTTTATATTTTAAGCAAAAATGTGTTGTGAAAATTTAAGGTAGTTTTGAGTATTGCGATAAACGGCAAGAAATTTAGTTTAATACAGTTTTAATGATTACGAATGCTGAAGGCGAGCTTATCCGTCTTTATTGCCAGTATTAAAGACCCATTAAAACTGAACTTTATTTACCACACCAGAAGATACATATTGCATTAACAGACTTGATCGCATCGCCTCGTCACGTTGCAATATTAACGAACCTGGTATCTTAAAGCGAACTGTAACAAAACTAAGTGAAAACACTTTAGGGTGTGCATGTGTTCCTTATATAAAATAAAGTTGTGTTAGTTACGCCACTTATAACTCAAGAACGGATGAACCGATTTGGCTGAAAATTGGTGAAGAGGTAGCTTAGAACCAGGAATAGGATATATGATACATTTTGTCCCGGAAAAATGTACGGTTACTGCACAATATACTTTTATGATTTGTGCGTAAACTATTCAATCGATTTTGATGAATTTTGGTATGGAGATACTTTGAGTATCCGGAAAGGACAAGGGATACTTTTGGTCCCGGAAAATGTACGGTTCACACACAATAAACTTTTATGATTTTCACCTAAACTATTCAGTATATTTTTATGAAATTCGGTATGGAGATACTTTGAGTCTCGGGAAAGGACAAAGAATACTTTTGGTCCCGGAAAATGTACTGTTCCCGCACAATAAACTTTTATGATTTGCGCCTAAACTATTCAGTCTATTTTTATGAAATTCGGTATGGAGACACTTTGATTCTCGGGAAAGGACAAGGGATACTTTTTGTCCCGGAAAATGTACGGTTCCTGCACAATAAACTTTTATGATTTTCGCTTAAACTATTTAATCTATTTTGATGAAATTTGGCATGAAGATACTAATTTAATTTAATTTAATCTATTGTTTTCTTAATTATACCAATTCGAATTAAATAATCATCGTGAAGACAGGACAACGTTTGTCGGGTCAGTTAGTATTAAATAAAGTTCACTGTGAAATTAGTAGCAGCGCCAAAATTTTTATTGTGATTTATATAGGCAAGCGGCAAGCGGCTCAGCGTCAGGAGTCTGTCCATAGAAAAGTAAAAAATAAAGTTACCCTTTTAGCGCTGCTACTTGGGATTTGGGAATACTTGGGATATCTATACAGGGGACTCATATTATCTACCTATATCGCCTCCGTGGTCTAGTGGTATAGAGCGCGGCTCTTGACTCGGAGGTCGTGGGTTCGATTCCCGCGTTGGAAACATGATATTTCCAAGTTTGATTAGGACAATGCAGGCTGATCACCTGATTGTCTGACAAGTAATATGATCCATGCGTCGGATGGGCATGTAAAAAGTCGGTCCTGCGCCTGATCTCTCGCTGGTCGTGTAGGTCTGCCGTCCCACTGGGTTAAGAGAGCAAAGGAATAGAGAGTGCTCTTGTGTACTGCACGCACACTTGGGCACTATAAAATTACTACTGCGTAGCTGGCCTGGCCTGGTAATGAAACCGGCCATCGTCACCAAAACCGGTGTGGGAGCTATTGAAGTATTTTCTTTTTTTTTTAATCTTTTTTATTTGACAGAGGCTATTGAAGTATTATCACTATTAGTTTTGTTACACGTGCTAGATAAGAGCTATAGTTCAAAAGTCGATGTGTACGCTGTATGGCAGTAATATTAATACATCAGTGCTGCCACTTCCCTCGGGTCAGGTCAGTTAGGTCGGGTCGGATCGTGTAAGCTATTTCATTAGTTATAGCCTAACTTAGGTCTCGCCCGCGACCCTAGGTATCCCTAGTCTTCGCTATAAGTACAAGGAAACATAATATTTATAATCTGCGGTGAAAAACTAGGGATAGGGTAAAGGCCGTCCACAAATAACGCAAGTTGTTCAGAGGGGAGATCCAGCGAATCTTTCCAAAACTCATGTGGAGAAAAGACGGGGCAAAAACTCACGTCAGTATTTGTTCCAGAATAATTTGCTTAATTTATTTTTAGAGTTCCGTAAGTAGGGTGAAATAGGGATCACCTATAACGACTTCGCTGTCTGCCTGTGTATCTGTGTAACTATCTGTCCGTGCGTTCGTCAGACGGAAAGAAAGAAAAGTATTAGTAATAGCTTAGGTATGTATTTTAACCCTTTAGGTACGAAACCCTAAAAATCAACAAACCTGCTTTTATTTCAACAACGAAATGTCCATGCACAATGCACATACATACATAAACATAGGGACACTAATAGGCGGAGTGGCGTGATTTAAATGGCCCCCTGGCCCCGGGGCCCCGGCGGGGCATGCGGCCCCAGAATTGCATTTGCAGTCATTTACATGATTTTATTGTGCAGCGCGGGAATTATTAAAATGTTTTAATAAAATGCATTAAGAGACGCCGTTTTTACAAGTGCCCATATGCATTTACGTTTTTAATTTCGCTTTTTATTGCTGTGTGATGTAGAGTGAATATTGGTGTAGGTACTTGTGACACTACTTTACAGAGCTTTCTATTGAAACAAAACAGACAGACAGACAGACAGACAGACAGACAGACAGACAGACAGACAAACTTTCACATTTATAATATTAGTATGGAAGTATGGATATTGGATAGCTGATACGGCAAACATTGTTTTGCCATATACATATAGTTAAGGTCATTTTGGGTATGAAACAATATAAAGTCGAGTTCTCATAAATCGGAATCATACCACCTGCAACTTTTCGCCATCATCCCACGCGAAAAACATACCATCCTCATCACCTTGATGAGTGGCAGTCTTCTACAGTGCGTTTTTCGCGTAACTTTCTGCCGCGCACTGTAAAGCTCTGGAACGAACTGTCACCAGCAGTATTTCCGGACCTATACGACCTGCAAACCTTTAAGAAAAGAGCGATTCCCTTTCAGAGATCGATGAGATGAGATGCGAGCGAGCAATTCCCTCTTAAAAGGCCGGCATCGCACCTGCAGCTCTTCTGATGTTGCGAGTGTCCATGGGCGACGGTAGTTGCTTACCATCAGGTGACCCGTTTGCTCGTTTGCCCCCTTATTTAATAAAAAAAAAAAACAATATTATATCCGGAAAACACAAGAGCCAGAGAAGTTGGACAATAAACACTACTATTTTAAACGATACATTCAAGAACTTAATTTTCAATAGAATTCAAAAGTCAAAACCGTTTATGGCGACATCGTTTAGAACAACATACCGGTTAAATTGACCAAAGTCAAAGGTCCCGGCTGAATGCAATATAACACCTTATCAAAAACATTGGTTTTTAAGACATTGTTTACTACGACATACCGCATTAACCCATTTACCGCCGCTGTACTCAATTGGGTACACCTACAAAATTAAGGATGGTTTAAAATTTTGTGGTATCACATCTTATTTGAATTATGTTTTTTCTTTTGTGATTGGTAATGATTAGCGTTTGCATTGACCACTTACGACTCTTGATGATAGCATGGTTTACATTCTCTTTCGACGAAACATCGTAACATTTTACTTGTGTCAGAAAATATAATGAAAAACGAGCTTATCCTCCTCGTCAATCTCTAGTTTACCTCAAAAAAATATCGACCACTACTCCAAAAATGTTTCTAAATAGTGTCAAAATGTAAAACATCATGCAGGAGTTCGTTGTCAGTGCAAAAAATTTAATAAAAAGTATGTATCAAAAAAATTTGTTCTAAACCTTATCACACCTAAGTACCACATAACACGCCGTTGTACCTATCTGAGTACACCCCCTAAAGGGGAGGATTTTTTTTACTTTTCCTTAAATTTATCATTTACTTAACATATAAACTGCAGATAAATTCAAGTGGGCACTTCCCACTAAAAAAATTTTGGCGCGCACGCCAAATCTTGGCTCGACTAGTGACAACGTCGAATTGGAATCAGATTACCATTTCTTGCAGCCACTTAGCGACATTGTGACGTTCTGAACTGACCAATAAGAAGGCCAAGCTTTTTTTAAAAGTAATTTGATTCCTTAATTTGCAATAGAACGCTATTTCTATAGGTTTTTAGCCGGAAATGGCTGACTACTGGTGTGGGGCTGACTACTGACGGCCACACCCTACGTGTGTATTGAAGAAAACAAAATGTGGTTCAATTTCCTACATGAATATACATCTTATTTTTCCTATTAATACCTATCACTGGTTATTACAACTATCGGTTTTTACGACGAAATATGATTAGTCCCTTCGATGTCGTTATAACAGATTTTGACTGTACATCTAAGGTATAATAATTAATAATATTATGTTAAATTTTGCATAAATCCATAATATTTGGCTCGTCTCGCGGTTACCACCATAGAAAGGTTTCGTATGTCAGGTGCGAATGAGTTGGGGCAGTACTATTTATAGCGGGCAGCTTATGAGCTTAAATTTGACGCATGGCTAAGAATTTGTGTAATCGGAGTGCGCTTGCACTTGCGAGTCTTCCCGTACACCCGATACCTATTTCAATAATTCTATAACTCCACTAATATTATAAGTGTGTGTCTGTCTGTGTGTCACGGTTACCGTAACCGCTGAATCGTTTTTGATGTTTTGGAACTACTATCTACTTTTTAAGCATCTCATAATATGTACAACCGAGGAAATTGATTCCTAGACCATTTCATTCATCATTTCAGTCATTTGATCGGATCATGTCAATTCAATGTTAATTGTTTGTGATCTGTCGACTGGGTTTGACGTTACACGACCAAACTACGTAGGTTGACCCCCATCTGCCTAGGAATCATTTTCCTGATAGTACATAATATAATTACTTTGATTTAAGATATTATTATCTTACTACACATTGATACATATTATTATTATCTATTTATATCCCGAGGAAGCCGGAAGGACTAAATATTTCCTGCAATTTTGTTGCATAGCTATACTTAACATAACGCGCAGAAACCATACATTTGCGCGCGAGCGTGATACAAATTGAAAACAATTCTGAGCCTGTAGCCAAGACTTTTTCTTTATCGCAACTTTGTAAAATCGTCGATCGTTAGACGAGTCGAACGTCAATGTCATCTTATTTTTGATCGGCGATTCTATTTAAAAGAAGCGATAGGAAAAAGACTTGGCTAAGGGGTCTGTATCCTTTTCAATTTTCGAAAGCACATTCAATTTTGACGACCATCTCTTTACCAAATTACATTTAAATCATTACATTTAAATCGGTTAAATGCTGTAATCATAAAGGAGAAGAGACACACTTTTGTATAGATTACTGAAAGCTAAATAACCATTCTTAAAACCTGTAAAAAGTCATGTCAACCCCGCCGGCTAAACAATGTCATCGTTTTATAAGAAAAATATGTAAATTCTTACAAAAATCGACTCCATAAGCGTGACCAAAAGATATCAGAAACTGTTTCATAGTACCTAATATTGGGATTCGAAAAAAAATTATCTTAGAGCGTTCTCGAAACTCCGTATTCATTTGGGCGCTTTATTGAAAATGGAGTCGTTTTTATGAACTAATCATTATAATCACTAGCATCATAGTACAAAATAATTAGGTAGTGCGTTAAGCTTACAAGGGCCACACATTGAAAGACAGATGGCAAACCTCCATAATTTGGTCGGATTATATTTTCCTCAGCCGAAATAATATCGCATTCACGAGTCAAGAACTCACGACTGACATAAACTTAACTTGACTAACGTAACCCGACCAAATAACGTAAGTTGTATCGCTAAATGCGTTGGAAATTTTGACGTGACAACGTCTTATAATTCGATATGGGCTGCGCGCACGAAAAAACATGACGCAATATGCGGCGTTACCTCGCTCTGAGGCGTTCCATTTAAGGCTATGGCCTATGACGTTGTCACGTTCAACTATCGTCAGTAAACCGACTTTACAGACAACCGAGTTCGAGTCGAGTTCGTGACGAGTTCGAGTCGAGTTCGTGTCGAGTTCGAGTCGAGTTCGAGTCCAGTTCGAGTCGAGTTCTAGTCTAGTTCGAGCTCGAGTTCGAGGCGAGTTCGAGTCGAGTTCGAGTCGAGTACGAGTCGAGTTCGAGTCGAGTTCGAGTCAAGTTCGATTTCGAGTTCGAGTCGATATCGAGTTCGAGTTCGAGTTCGAGTTCGACACAAAACACTACTCTCCAACCGTCTTTTTTTAAGAATGACTATAGGTCTAGACTCTAGGTCTAGGACATAGCAGGCTGAGGTCTGATTCTAATTTTCTAACAAAAAAAAAGACGGGTTGCACTCCGGGAGTGCCGGCAGAAGTGAAAACTTGATTATTAACATTGTGCATTTTTTTACCCATTTTGTATGAAAATCGATTATTAAAAAATCGTTTTTTTTTTAATTAATCGAAAATTCGAAACCCTTACAATCAATTCGAGTTCGAGTTCGAGTTCGACACAAAACACTACTCTCCAACCGTCTTACGGGTTTTCCAAGGTTTTTCGATCAGCACGAGAATCTGACGCGAGTTTCACAGTTTTTACCCATCCCACAAAAATGCTCAACGCCGCTAAAGAAGTTTTCACTTCAAAAATCCCCATTGGGGGTATAAAAATAACTTTTGCCTAGCCGCGCATTTTCAACCTTATTATCATGGCAATAAAGAATTACAGCCGGAAATGCCCTTAACTGTACACACAGTCCAATCACACACGAGCTTTTGTTTTTATTCATTACACGAAGCTTTAATCAATATCAGTGAGCTTTATTAAGTTTCCCTTTGAGCTTTTTACTATAGCACTAATTATGTTGGAATGTTGTAAGCATTTATTTTATTCAATTTAACCGACTTAATAAGGGAGGTTGTTATTTTCGAGTTATGCAGAATTAAATAACCACGCTTTAGCGTGGTTATTTAATTTTTGACAGTACCTACAGTAATGCCACACACATTTTCTGTGAAACTTCATTAAATTAAAGTTAATTGTCGCACTTAGAGATATTAATTACATAACTGTATTTAAATTAAGATTTTGACCCAAGCCCCATACTGCATACATCACCTTTTGTATTTCCGCGCTCAGAGACATTTAACGATGATTAAATTTTAATTTAATTAAGAGATTGACAGTTAATGTATGGTGTTAGATGACCATTACGGATAGATAGTGCTCAATGGATAGCCCGTTTCTTTAGCGAAGTTTGATGACAAATCCCATATATTTTTGACATGTTACATCGCTACCACCACTAACTCGTAGTCGCTGCTATCGAGACTAGGGTAGGCGTTTTGACGTTTGACATCAAATTTTATATTATATTTTCGCCTGTTTTATAGCTGTGGCAAGATACAAATGCTGGTTTACGCGATTCCCAGAGATTCAAGTGCCCTTATTATTTTTAGCGTGAAAATATTTTCGTCAGGAAAATTGAAATGAAAATTAAGCCTAAGTCGCGGCACGTGTTTGATGAACTCGAGGAAAATCCTAAAGAAAGTACTTTAATTAAAAAATGTAACCCATAGTAATGCCTTAATGAACTCTCTTTTGTGTCTGTCTGTCTTCCCGCTTAAGCCGCTGGACGGATTTTAAGGAGTATATAGGAAAAATGTACTATTCCCGGTTATTCATAAAAATATTTACACAATGGATGCGTATTAAGTTTTGATAAATTCTTGTTGTCCCTGTCTGATAAGTGAGAAAAGTCACAAGATAGGCAAGGACAAATCATTGTTTAGTTTATACAATGTGTAACAATAATTTTAAATTAGTAAAGGGGAAGAGAAGAATGGGTACCTGATGACGGACAACGCCGCCGTGGCCGGCCTCGAAAACGATGGCGCGATGAGCTAGACAAATACGAGCCAGGTTGGCTTATGGCTGCGTTGGATCAAGAGAACTTTGGTGGAGGCCTTTGCCCAGCAGTGGGACAGCATAGGCTTTAAAAAAAAAGGGGAAAGAAGTTCTAATATTAAGTAATTAACAAATAAAGTTACCTACAATACAATATAAACTCTTTCCTATAGAGTATAGACCATAATAACAGTTGAAATATTTTACCATTCAATGTTTAATACTTAATTAAGACCTTTAACATTTGCATAATTTAATGAATCACTATAAAGTGAAATTGAATGAATAAAATCCTTTATTAATTCTACAAAGTAACTTGAATAATAACTTTACATTCTCACTGAATTACGGAATGTAAAAGTTATAAAGCAACTATACACTTTAACTGCTTCGAAAAGATAATTTTGGTATTATCCTTACTCATATTAACTTTAAATTAGATGATGCCCGCAACTACTTTGCGTCAAAATTCCGTTATCGCGCGGGAACCGTTCATTTTTGTATACATAAAGTATCCTATGACCTTTGCCGGGGCTCAAAGTATCTCCATACCCAGCAAAATTGTTCCAGCGGTTTGAGCGTGAGGAGGTAACAGACAGACAGACAAACTTTCGCATTTATATTATAAAGTATTCTTGGTAATCAAATTTGGATAATTCGAGTAGAAAAAACACGTGTGGATTAACCATATCATAAACCCATATTATAATCCAGCATACCACATAATATATAAAGTTGCAAACCAAATTACAGAAATACAATGCAACGCGGAAATAAAAAAGCCATAAAAATCAAACAAAGAATTCAAAAATACTCCCCGAAAATTGGTTTACGGGCGAAAATATTTATGGAATCTGATTTCTGACAGATGGCAACACCTTCAAGGAACCGATAAACCGAACAAAACAATTGAAGACGTAAGCGGAAGAAGTGGGTAAGTAACACCGGGAAAATGATTTGAAATAAAAAAAATGTGGTTTATTGTTTAACCAGATATATTAGCTAGACGATAAAATAGGTTAGTTAGATTGGTTTGTTCAAATTATAAGGAAAAAAAATTGTAATTGTCCTTACGTCATAAAGCGTCAGTTATCCACTTCTTCCACTTTTGTCTTCAATTTTGAGGGTTTTTACGATTGCCGAAAACGGTAACTCAAGTGCACATTCAGCTGTCAACCGGGAGGATAATTTACAGCGCGTTTATAGCGCAGAATGGAGATCGCGTGAGTCATTACTCATTATAGAGACAGAGATTAATAACTAATAAGCAATAGATGTACGTTTTAAATCTCAACTAGATGACCGTAAATTTCGGGATAATAAGTATCCTATGTCCTTTCCCTGGCCTCGATGTACTTATCTCCAAACCAAATTTCAGCAAAATCGGTTCAGTGGTTTGAACGTGAAAAGGTACTACTGCGGACTTTCGCATTTATAATATTAGTAAGTAGGATAAAAAAACTTCAACAATGTTTTAAACAACTATATAGCTTTTCTACTACCAAGCAAATACATTAGGCGAAGCAATTAACGCAGAACATAATATATTCCAGATACCCGATCGCTAATCCTACATTATGTTCAAACATAAAACAATTAATATATGTATCGTAATTACTGATATAATTAATGATTCGCTGATAATTAAATCAGCGCGGAATTCAGCGGCTGACAGATGGCGCAAAACTTGACATATTATTATGTTGTATTGTGTCTGTAAATGTAGCGAAATAGATTCATAGGCCGATAGCGGGACCTGGCGGGACTATGTTATTTGGGATTGTTATGACAAGTCAATATTAGTATAGGCCTACCAGAATCTGATGGCAAAAAGTGAGAAAATAAATTAACTCTAGCAATACAGGGGTCAATCACAATCACAATTATTTTTTTCCTAGCGGTTGATTTTGTGTGTGAAATATGCAAATATAAACATTTATCCAATGATCAAGGATATTTTTCGAAAATCTGCCATCCAAAGCCATCAGATCCTGGTAGACCTATGTCCTATATTAATATCTTAATAATCAGCTGGTTTTGACATAACTCGACTAAATAACGTAGATGCATCTTGTCTATCAATTCAACTTTTCTGATAGTGCACAAAAGAGAGCGAAAAGCGAAGTAAAATATCGAATCGATAGCGAAGTAAGAAAACGTTATTTAATAAGCTACAGTGACGTTTTTACGGCGTGAGACGTTTTTAACGATTTTCGTGATATCTTTTAAAATAGGTAGGCATTGAAGTAATCAATCCTTTTTATTAACCCGTCAAGCCCCATTAAGGGCGTTCCGTCCGGAGATTCCGTAATTGACCGTATTTAAAACCTTATAAACTCATAATCTGAAAGCTACAAAGTTATAATAAAAATCCAGCAATAATCTTCAGTATATCAACATTCTTTTTGTCGTTTTAAATTTTCTATTTTTGTTTTTTATACTCATGATATCAGCTTCCAAAGTAATACCAATTTGTTAAAATTGAAGCATACATTCAGCATCTCCTTAGGATTTACAAATTACTTTTATTTGAAACTCACGCCAATAGATCGACAATATCATAAACTACATATTCGCCGTTTTAAATTTTTTTTAGGACAATTTTGAACTAAGTTAAGTAAAAATAATAGGGTTTTGGCGCGATCTCGGCAACGCGGCAAATGTATGGCCAAGGTCGTTTGCTCGGGGGACGGCCTTAAAGGACAACGGTAACCGCGACAACCTGGCGACAACAATAGAATAACAATAGATTTCCAAGAATCCGCTATCGAAGGATTAATATTTATTCACTACCTCTATTTTTAACAGTGTTTTAATAACATAGGTTTATTTAAGGACTTTAAGGTAGTATTTAGTAAATTATCCTAGTAAGAACCCAGGATCGAACCTGTGCTAAAGCACAGGTTCGATCCTGGGTTCATAAATGAAACAAAGGTAAATGTTATGATAAAGTTGAGTGAAATATCAGAAAAACTCAATCAATACCTTGCTGGAGTTCACATTGGGTACATACGCCGCGGGGCACGGGAACTATTCTAATATTCCCTCGGCAACTATAGAGGGGCCCGATTCTGGTACCTCGAATTTCAGTTAGATTTATAGTTCGAAAGCATAATATACTAAGCCTGCGAAAGCACAGAATATAATATATTAGCTGTTATCGATTAAATTAATTGTGACCGGGCAACACTTAGACGCGTCGGCTGACGGCTCACGCGCATCCCTAGAGTGTTCTGTGATTGGAATTGTAACAAAATGGCTGTACGACGCCTTTAATTTTTCAAAAGCGGAGTATTTTGTGATTGTGTTAATAAATCTTGCTACATAACGGATATTCGGCTTTTAATTGACTATCAGAATCCCCGGCGAAAGTAACATTCTAAAATGATCGCTTTGAGTGAATCGTAATGTTTTGAAAGTTCCTCAGTAATAAATTCTAATAAGAATCAATGAGCCCCCCCCCCCCCTTAAATTATTATTTTATTTAAATATTATTTTTAATTATTAAAGTACACATATAATTAAGGCCTATGTGAAAATTTCAAGTGCATACTTGTTGTCATCGTTGATACCGAGCAAAAAATATTTGAAAAATTACGTTTGTTGTATCGGAGCCCCCCTTCAATATTTAATTTATTTTGCTTTTAGTGTTTGTTTTTATAGCGGCAACAGAAATACATAATCTGTGAAAATGTCAACTCTCTAACTATTACTGTTCTTGAGTTACAGCCTGGAGACAGGCGGACAGACAGACAGACAGACGGACAGACGGACAGACGGACAGACGGACAGACGGACAGACGGACAGACGGACAGACGGACAGACGGACAGACGGACAGACGGACAGACGGACAGCCGGACAGACATCGAAGTCTCAGTAATAGGGTCCCGTTTTTACCCTTTGGGTACGGAACCCTAAAACGTTTGTCACTTCGCCTTTTCCTCAGATTGTCCGGTACAAATTCCTGTCAATAGCAATTCTGGATTCCAATTGCTATTTCCACGTCTTTACCCCACGACAATAAGTCGTCACTCTGAGGATAAAGTCATCTGTCTGTCTGTAACGTTAAACCCTTCAATGGGTTCCGAATATTCTCGTAACTACACGTGAAACAAAGCCAGACCTTTATGGATTTACTTCATACCTTTTTGTACATTAATAGCCTTCCGTCCGACAACAAAGCCGAAAATATTTTTGTGGCAAATCCCCCTGTAGCGGGCGGGATTTTTCAAAATACGCCCGCTGATTTTCAATTCTGTTTTGTAACGAAATAAATTCGTCCATTATTGGAAGTTTTCATTAATTAAACTACATTCGCTATTCACATTCTACGTGCATTGTATTTTTTGCGATACGCCTAATTAAATTCCTATTGATTATGCATTACGTAAAATGTTATCCAATCTTTTTTAACATAATATTATGCTTATTGAATAATATACTATACTAGATAAAGCCCGCAACTCCGTTGCGCCAAAATTCGTTTATCGTACGAGAAGGGTACATTTTTTACATAAAAAATATCCTATGTCCTTTCCCGGGACTCAAAGTATTTCCATATAAAATTTCAGCAAAATCCGTTCAGTGGTTTGAGAGTGAAGTGGTAACTGACAGACGGACAGACACACTTTTGCATTTATAATATTAGTATGGATTATGTATACGTATAGAAGATATTGAAAATGCGAAAGTGTCAAAAACTCAAACTCAATTTTTTTTATTCAGAATAAATTTTTGCAAATATTTTCTGAAAGTCTACATGATGCCTACCACCGATTGTGTATGTCTGTCTTTCTTTCTGTCTGGCTGTTACCTCTTCACACTCAAACCGCTGAACCGATTTCGTTGAAATTTGGTATGGAGATACTTTGAGACCGGATGATACTTTTTATCTCGGAAAAATGTAGAATTCCTGCGCGATAAACGAATTTTGACGTATCGGAGTTGCTCCAACTTCGGGGAGACCTCAAGTTCTAGAGACTTTATCATAGCATTTTTTTAATGGACGCTTCACACCACGTCAGTCTGGCCCGGTGCTAAGTACATGAAGGACTTGTGTTACAGGTACCAGACAACGGAAATATATTTAACACTTTTATACGATACATTTACTTAAGATTTTTATTATATCATACACTTATTTAATACACATCCAGACCCGGGAACAATGAAAACATTTTGTTCCGTCGGCGGGATTGGAACCCGCGACCCCCGGCTTGAGCTACCAACGCGCTCACCACTAAGCCACAGAGGTCGTCAATTTGTTTGAAGTTTTGTCGTTTTTATAATGAGTTTGTATGTTACTTGCTTCAACCATTAAGCAGATTTTCATGGATGGTAAAGAAATATTTTGAGCACCATGATTAAGGAAACACTTTGTAAATATTGTATGCTACATCTAGTTTCTCATACATTTAAACATGAATTAAAAGATGAAGAGCGTTTAATTTCAGGTTCGCTGCTGCGGCACGGGGCTCCACATATCATTTCATATGACGCCACAGCTTTTTGGATTTATATTTTCAATGCTTCGCTCCGTAAATGCAGTATTTAACGGAAAACGTTAAGAACGGTATTAAAGTAAACATTTTCTCTCGTTAGCGTGAAAGTCTGAGAGCTATTAAAATTTCGGCAAGTATTTTCGTTAATTTTTTATGTATAACAGTAACATATAATATAAAGACATAGCTTAAGGCGACGCCTTGATTATTTGGCTGTAGCGATATCGACTTTCTCGGCAACGACTAAAGCTAAGAAATTAAAGTTCATTGTCGGTATTCATCATGGTTTTGTCTTTGAATTACCCATAGCATGACACGACAGAGGAGAGTGATTTAAGCTTCCAAAATTTGTACCTACATAGATTGGTTAAAGCATACACTTTAATTTGCCCATAGCTTATATGAAATGTATGTATGGTTTTTAAATTTCGCGACAAAAACCATTTTGTCGCTACGCCCTTTCCTTTTTTTGCTGTTCAATTGCTTGTTTTCTATGATAGGCCGGACTGGCCTCTAATAGAAAACAAGCAATCTAAAACATATTATCCAACACGGTTTTTAGGGTTCAGTACCCAAAGGGTGCGGACCCTATTACTGAGACTTCGATGTCTGTCCGTCTGTCCGTCTGTCCGTCTGTCTCCAGGCTGTAACTCAAGAACGGTAATAGCTAGAGAGTTGAAATTTTCACAGATTATTTATTTCTGTTGCCGCGATAACAACAAATACTAAAAACAAAATAAATTAAATATTTAAGGGGGGCTCCCATACAACAAACGTGATTTTTCAAACATTTTTTGCTAGGTATCAATGATGACAACAAGTAGGCACTTGGAATTTTCACAAAAGACTTAGTTATATGTCTACTTTAATAATTAATAATAATATTTAAATAAAACATAAATTTTAGGGCGGGCTCCCATACAAAAAACACAATTTTTTGACTTGAAATTTTCACAAAAGCCTTAGTTATATGTCTACTTTAATAATTAAGTAATAGTAATATTTAAATAAAATATAAATTTAACGGGGGCTCCCATAATAAAACACAATTTTTTGCCCATTTTGGCTCTATAACGGTAGGTACGGAACCCTTCGTGCGCGAGTCCGACTCGTACTTGGCCGATTATTATTATTTACTTTAACGCGGCGTCATCTTAACATATTTCTTGTAAAGATATGCAGCGTATTCAAAGGAACGATGTCCTAGTCTGTTATTGAACCTTTCCTACATGCCGGATATAGACAAGTAGAATTACCTAATTCGTTAATTTTTTCATGTCGTTAAATACTACGGGACCCTATTAAATGCATTATACGCACTTGGCCGGTTTTATTTGTGACAAAGCTCGTCTCTATTTACATTATAGGTAAAAACAGAAAGCGCAATCAATAAATGGTCAGCAAATATTGGAATGACCGTTTATAATATTTGGCAAATACACTGTTTGCCAAACAAGTAATGTGCCGTCAAAGCGTTCCGCAACAAACACACAGACAGACGAAAATCGCTGACGAATTACAGTGGGGCCATTAGCTAAGGTAGAATGCGCTGCGTTGGAATAACGCAGTATGCTACGCTGTAATGTAACACAAAACAAAGGATACAAGAATTGGGACGGAACACGTGAACGCACACCTGAGTGTCATTTGAGGTAATTTTAAGTAACAAAATTCAACACAAAACTATCAATCTCTCGTATGACGCAAGATACCAATCTAATATACATATAATATAAATCTCCTGTCACTATGTTTGTCCGCGATGGATTCCTAAACTACTTAACCGATTTCAATGTTTTTTTTTTTTTAAATGTGTGCTTTTTTCCAACTTAAGAGATAGGATAGCTTAGATCTTTAGATATAGTCGCAATTTTATTTTATTGCAAATTATTTGTCTATAAAGAGCGACCATTGTTTATGCGACGCGGGTCACGGGATAGCGATGGACGTTGCCATGGTGACATACTTATTTATAGTCACTAATTCAATAAAATAATACGGGCGATATACTTTATATAATATGGCAAAGAAACGTTTGCCGGGACAGCTAGTATGGTATATAATATCATAAATTAATATGTAGCTATGAATGTTAAATAATACCAACGACCAAACCAACGGCGCTGTGGAGATGCAATTGAACGCAATGTAGCAATTTTCACCATAATATTTATCAAAAACATAGTATTATGTCCTGCTAGATGACGCTCGCAACTCCGTTGCGACAAAATTCGTTGATGGCGCTGAAACCGTACCTACCTCCATGCCAAATTTCAGCGAAATCGGTTCAGTGGTTTGGGCGTAAAGAGGTTCAAATACGACGAAGCCACAGTATTACAATTATTATATTCCAGGGTAAATATTGTAATACTGTGACAAAGCTGATGATGATGCGGCGATGCAACCAATGGGTTGCATCGCCGCATCATCATCAGCTTTGTCGTTGGGTAATGACCCAACGCAACGGAGTAATTATGGCTTCGCTTGTGTGTACATAGTTCATTCAAGCATATTTTGCTTTCAGAGTGTTTATGAAAGTGATCGTTATCTCCTTGGAGTAAACGTCATGTAAAAGATAACTTATTTTGTAATATTGATAGGTGAACATCAAATAGTAGAGGTAACTTAACATTAAATAGTTAGGACCCCCTTGTGAAATATACGGGGTGGCCGATCGTTCGGGTTGGACTGAGCGCAGGCCAATCTGGCTGGACTCGTTTTGTGCATTCCCGTATGTGTGTGTGTGTGCGTGTGTGAATTAATATACTGTATAATATACAATTATTATACATCTTGTACAAAAAAACCTTCTCTTATACTCTGCTTTTCAGTCCCGACCAAAAAGAGGGGTGGTATAATTTTGATGAATTTGCCTTCTGATTCTTGTGACACTTATTAACATTTCCACTACTTTTCAGAGTTTATATAAGAGGCTTTTCAAATTTTCTTAATGTAACATCATTACTTAGTTGGGTTATAGTTTACACATCCTTGTTTGCTTACTAGATCAAAACGGGATGGCGTGTATAGAAAATCTTTACATCGGAATCATAAGACAGGCAATATCTGGTGACGTATGGGGCCAATCTCTGGCTGTGGGACCAGCAGCCTACAGGAGAGCGATTGCGTCATCGATCACGCCGCCCGATACAGGATTATACGCTTCGTACACACTGGGGCACTTTGTGCGATGACTTCACGTATAGAGCGTGGTTTTTAACCTTTGATGAAAAAGGGTAATAAGTTTAACGTGTCTTTCTCTCTGTGTGTGTGCGTGTTTGTTCATGGCATCTTATCACCCAAACGGCTACCAGTATCGTCTTTACCGATTTCGACCTAGTTTTTAGGGTTCCGTACCTCAAAAGGAAAAAACGGAACCCTTATAGGATCACTTTGTTGTCCGTCTGTCCGTCCGTCCGTCTGTCAAGACCCTTTTTCTCAGGAACGCGTGGAGGTATGAAGCTGAAATTTATACCAATTACTCAGGTCTACTGTCCCTTGAAGCTGTGAAAAAATCAAACTTCTAAGCCAACACAATCAAAAGATACAGCCGTTTATGCCGCAAATTTTCGACACTTGCAAGGGAATCAAAACCTACAGGGTGCTTCCCGTGAACTCAGAATCTTGAAATTTGGTACGAAGCAACGTCTTATAGCATAGATAAAGGAAAAATTACGAAAACCATAAATTTTTAGTTACATCACATAATATATTTTTTTTTAATAATTTTAAACTTACTACCCATTTCCTCATAAACGCGCAATAAAAATACCATAGTTATGACTCGATTGTCGTAATGAACGAACTTTGTAAACCTTGCAGGTTTGTACGGAACCCTCGGTGCGCGAGTCCGACTCGCACTTGGCCGGTTTTTTTTGTTTGAATGCTGACATATTTTATTTTAATTTTATGGAAACTTTGGAGTTTATCTAATTGGAATTTTTATCGCCTTTTTATTTATGTTAATTACTTGCTACTTCGACGCCTGAAAAATCTTTCTGTCAAACAATTAGGTGATCAGTCTGCATTGTCCTAACTCCTACCTAACTCCTAACTCCCAACCACAGACATAGATCAAGATTGATCTATGTCTGTGCTCCCAACCAAACTTTAAAAAACATTTTTCCAACGCAAGAATCGAATCCACGACCTCCAAGTCAAAAAGCTACGAAACTATAAATACTAGACCACGTAGGTGTAAATTAGAATTAATCTATAATTGAAAGACTGTTCTAGAGTCTAGAGTCTAGCTAATGTATAGCGGCAAAATTGACGACCTATATCAGAAACAAACTGCCTAGAATTCTACACTGTAGCTTTGTTTAGTGAAATATTAAAATAATTAATGGTCGTAAGAATGATTAATGTAGAGGATAAAATTAATAAATTAAAAACACATGTGGCATACTTTTACAATATTCTGAAGACTAGTATAACAATGACGTTCAAGTTTTATTGCTGTTAGTGAAAATTAATGAATGTGTTGGTAATAAAGATTTGAGTGATCTAGTTGGTCGTCACACGTGATCTCGTCCCAGTAGGGAAGATCTCGTCCTAGTGGGACGACTCAGTTTTAATATTATAAGCGGTTAGTGAGCAGGCATTTGATGGAAAGTTATTACCTTCGTCCGTCGCCCATGGACTGACATCACTGAACAACTTCCAAGAGATGCTGGCCTAATCTACTAGCTGTTCTTATCATAAAAATTTGAGATCTCTTCATAGTACATAACACCTCATTTGTCTAAATAGGATAAGTAGTTTTAAAGTTACGAGGGAACAGAGAAACATCCATAGCCACATACATACATACATACATACATACATACATACAGGTCAAAATCATAACCCTCCTTTTTGCTTCGCCGTAGTCGGGTAAAAACAAAGTCGCAACTTGCTTCCCTCTACGTCATTACTATAATATCACTTCATACATAATATATTGTTCCTATATTATTATGGAATTTTGGTGCGACTTATTTGTGTGGACTCTAATAGAAAACAACGTCACAGAGGTTTAGATGTCTTAAAACGTACCTCTAGTCTGTACACGGCCTGAAGGGACTCAAATGATCAAGTATTTCTATTGAGGGGCGATATTAATAAGTAGATACGCCTCTGACCCGCGCCCCGCTATCGCCCGGACAAATCTCCACCGAAAACAGACGTGATTTCATATTATTAGCTGTTAACATCACACATTACAAAGTTTTACTAAGAAACTGCCTCAATTGTAAGGAAAACTATACCAAGCAGAAAAACATAGTTAATAACCTTCGTTGTAAGTAAGTAATTATTATTTTTAACAAAAAATTAAAACCGACTTCCAGAGTAAAAACAATAATTATTATTATAATGAACAAAAAAGTATGAAATAATTCTTACTATTAATAGTGCCTTATGCAGAATACTCCTAAACCTCTACTATTTCTGTACACAATCTTCATTATTTTGAAGTCGATACCAGCTAAGAATGGTGAGTTCTTGGACAAAATATTTTTTACTTTAAAGACTTGTACCGACTTCAAAATTATGAAGATTGTGTACAGAAATAGTAGAGGTTTAGGAGTATCCTGCATAAGGCACTATTAATAGTAAGAATTATTTCATACTTTCTTGTTCATTATAATAATAATAATTATTGTTTTTACTCTGGAAGTCGGTTTTAATTTCTTGTTAAAAATAATAATTACACTCTTTTTAGTAATTTATAAGGTATTATGTAAATTTTATACTAATGTGTTCTACTAAGTGACTTTGCAGCCATTTATGATATGAGAACTATAAAGTTAATATACCTAGGGCCCTCTCGGAATAGAGAATTGCATTTAGCAACTCCAAGAATATGCTCGTATCACTGTATAATTAATAATATAAGCTTGGCGTTAATCAAGCAATGATAAAATTAATGTTCATGCGCCTATCTCTAAAGGCTCCTGTTCAGTGACTTTCTTTCTATCACAACACTCCTGAAAAGTCATTAGCTCACTATAATTATTGTTCATATAATATTATGCTTAAACTACTTGGAACTACGTAAATATAACTATTTATTTTGTCCCAATAACAAGGAGTTTCCTACATACGGACATAACTCATAATTCATAGGTCTCATAATCAAATTGCTAACTTGGTAACCTGATCACCAAGTTTGAATCATTTACTTTGATATATTATAACAATATAACACCATTGATATAATTTTTGAAATAGTTCGACAAATTAAGAGTTATGATTTAATGATTAAGGCTGCGTTTTTACTGAAGCGGAGCGGAGCTTAGCGGTGCCAAATTGGCCAATCACCATGCTTGAAATATTCGCTCCGCTTAGCTGTCATTCAATTGATTGGTCAATTCGGACTCCGCTAAGCTCCGCTCCGCTTCATTCTAAACGCAGCCTCATGGTGTGGTGGTAGTGGTGATGATGATGATGAATGTAACTTACATAGTAGCATATGCTTTGAGTTCTTAAACCAAAGCCGAAACCCCCAAACTTGTATCTATAAGGAATCCGGAGTTCTCTTAGCACCTTCGGAACCAAGGTATATCTTAGTGCAAAATTTTGCTTTTTGGTAGCATATGCTTAGGATACTTCTCATAAAATCGAAATCACCATATGTTTCCATATAAATTTTGAGGAGTTCCCTCGATCACTCATGGACCTTATCATCAGGTCGAAATAATATAATAAAATAATTTTCAAAATAGCTTAACTTTCTACAAAACAATGTTTAAAGACATCTGTGATCCGTTTTGATCTAAAAATACTATAAAAATACTATGAAAAATACCTACCAATTATATTTATAATTGGTAGGTATTTTTCATAATATTTTTAGATCAACCTTATTATACCATAATGAGAAGGTGTATGGTGGAATGGTGGCGATGATGATGATGATGATTAATGTAATTAGCTTAGTAGTATATGCTTTCAGTTCTTAAAACAACGCCGAAACCCCCAAACATGTATCTATAAAGCTCCGTTTAGACCAAACAAGCGAATGCTCTTCTTTCTTTCTTTTCTTTCGTTGTTCTAGTGTGTTCGCCACGTGTTCGGCGGTAAATAGGTAGAATGCTCCAAGAATGCTCGCTCGTTTGGTGTAACCGACGCAAGAGCGCTCGAGCAATTGCCTAGCCTAGAGCGTTCTTTCGTGTTCGGACTTGCTTGCTCTTCGAGGCGGTCACTTCAAAGGGATTCTAGTGTTCTTGAAAATTTTGATTTTTGGCGGGTTTTTTAAATTATCGAGTATTCTTCTTTGTATAAAATTTGTTCCCCACCAACCACTCTTTCTTTATTTTTTATTTCTCATTAATTGCGTTATAATTGTAACAATCAAAATCACAATATCGCTATCACAGTCAGACATGCTGTAGTTGTTACGTAGTTTTTATACTCTTTGAGTGTTGTGTGAACCCTATTACTTATCGTTGACGAATGAGCAATGAGCATTCACTCGTTTTTCCTAAATGATTCTCATCTATAGAGCAAACATTCTTATTCTTGATGTTCTTGTTGGTTCGATTGGTGTAAACGATCTAAAGCAGCTAAAATCAAATAAAAATATCTCGCAAAGGTCAGAACAGAGGGCGCTATTAGCACATACAGTCAGGGCCTTATCACACTGGCGATTAGCGAGCGGTTTGAAAGCGACGCGATTGCGGAGCGCGCACGCCGCGCCAGCGCAGCGTCGTCGCGGCGTGGCGTGGACGCCATTTTGTACACTCGTCTAGGGAATTCCGTACACGAGTGGACTCCATTTTTACACTTGTCTACGGAATTCCCTAGACGAGTGTCCAAATTGGCCTTCACACCACACCAATCGCGTCGCTTTCAAATCGCTCACTAATCGCTAGTGTGATAGGGCCCTAATGATCCGATCAAAATCCGACCTATTGTACACGTCTTATCAGAATTTGGCAGAAACGTTGTCAAACGTCAAAAAAAACTTTTTGTTTACTGTCTGCTGGTGCTTCCTCTAGCGTGAAAACATTGTATCCTTTTTAGAGGAGTTTCCTGAAATACATGAAATTGTTCTATCAAGAAGAGTCGACGCGTTCTTCTGTCTGTCTGTCAACATGTTGATATAGTATGGACCTGTTAAAAATTCCGGCATAATGATCCATCGTTATATAACAGCTGGTCGGTTTCACACGGACATGCTTTAATAATGTACGCCATAGAAGCAGCTGCCGTAGATATGCCCATAGAAGTTTGCCTGGCCATAGACAATTACGTAAATAATCGATAAAAAGTTACATTTTTATAGAGGGTGTCACAAAACAAAGTAATAATTGTTTAGGGTATGTATGAGACCCCTGTAATATTATGTATACAGTTAAATGTGAAAGTAGCAGTAAGAGCTTTGTTGTTATGTATATTGCATGTGTCTTGAATTTACCCATACAGAAGTATAAGGTCGAAATGATAAACCTCTCCCTATTGGGAAGTCTATCTATATAATATCTATCTATGGACACTTCACACCACGTCAGTCTGGCCCCGTGTTAAGTACCTGAAGGACTTGTGTTACCAGCCAGCGGACAACGGAAATATATTTAATACTTTTGTCTTTTATACTAAACATATATTTAAGATTTTAAATATATGATACACATATACACATCCATGACCCAGGAACTTTTTTGAAAACTTACGTACGGCTTGAGCTACCAACAGCCCACCAACTGAGCCACAGAGCCGGTTAATAAGTATACATTATGGAATACAAAAAAGGAAATTTACTAGTGATGAGCGAGCTGTAGGTGATGACTTATGGCTAGAAACACTCTGGATCATACCGGCTTTCAAATCAAAAAATACCAAGTTATAATCCAGCCCACTCGTTTATACGCTACGATACCACAGACAAAAAGACAGACACACACTTCAAACTAATAACACCGCTCTGTTTTCATGGGGGGGCTAAAAGATATACCACGCGTTCTCAGATAGTCAAAAACTCTGATAAAAACATTTGGTTTTCAGACCTTAAGGACAAGCAGGCAAAATGTCATTAAAATTGATCTAGCCGTTTCAGACGACAAATACAAAAACCGCGAGAATTTCATATATAAGATCAGATAGGAAGATATAACAATGGGATATTTATTTGAAACTACCCACTTTGTTCTTCAGTAATATGAAATTATTCTCTTGGGTGCACTGGAATTACAAAACAATAGGAGCATCCAGTTATTTCAGTCCAATAGTTAGTTTAACTGCGAGTTCTACAAATATTTGTTTACTGCTTATTGCTTTATTATATAACTAGTTTTATACCGTGACTCCGGGTGACAAAAATTCCTAGGAAAATAGCAATTATAGTAAAGTTTGATCCTCAGTTTACTCTCTTAGGGGCGCAATTAAAAAAACTATCTCAGTGTACAGTAAGAAATTGATCGGCGCGTGGTGCGTCGTTTCAGTTCGGCAGAATTCGGCATGGTGTTATTATAAAAAAATTGCAATACTTTTGTTTGCTTTTCTTCAGCTTCCTACGTCTATGGTGAAATGCAGTAGTAGTAGTTATCGGCTGGAAATTGCCACAAATGACAGGTTCGGTGTGTCAAAGCACTATAGCCCTACTTCTTAGAATAGTTGCTGAAAACCCCTAATATAGATATTGTAATGTAGGTTGTGTGGTAAAAATGCTATGCTCTTTACGTGTTGGTTTCTCATGACCAGCATGTTTAGGTATTTGTGACAGCAATTCAAAAGGCGTTTGCTTAAATGCTTTATACTTATCGATATACTAGATGTTCCGCGCGGCATCGCCCGCGTAATTTAGGAATGTCACGAAAACCGTACATTTTTCCGCAAATAAGAAACCTACGTCCTTTCACGTGTTCTATTCTTAATGTGTGCCAAATAACATAAAAATTGCTCCAGTGGTTTGTGAGATAAGCCCTATCAAATAATTTTCCCCGTTTTTTTCACATTCTCCTCTATTTCTTCGCTCCTATTAGGTTTAGCGTGATGAAATAAAGCCTATAGCCTTTTTTCGATAAATGGGCTATCTAGCACTGAAAGATTTTTTCAAATCGGACCAGTAGTTTCTGAGATTAGCGCGTTCAAATAAGTCCTTTCAAATAATTTTGCCCGTTTTTTCAACATTTTCCTCTATTTATTCGTTCCTATTAGTCTTAGCGTAATAAAATATAGCCTATAGCCTTCCTCGATAAATGAGCTATCTAACACTGCAATAATTTTTCAAATCGGACTAGTAGTTCCTGAGATTAGCGCGTTCAAATAAGCCCTTTCAAATATATTTACGTTCCGTTTTTTCCACATTTTTCTCTATTTCTTCGCTTCTATTAGTCTTAACGTGATAAAATATAGCCTATAGCCTTTCTCGATCAATGGGCTATCTAACACTGAAAGAATTTTTAAAATCAGATCAGTAGTTCCTGAGTATAGCGCGTTCAAACAAACAAACAAACTCTTCCGCTTTATATTCGTAATATTATATTAGTATAAATATAAAACTCAAAGGTGACTGACTGGTGATCTATCAACGCACAGCCCAAACCACTAGACGGATCGGGCTGAAATTTGACATGCAGGTAGATGTCATGACGTAGGCATCCGCTAAGAAAGGATCATGATCAATTCCACCTCCAAGGGGTTAAAATACGGGACCAAAGTTTGTATATAATAATATTATTAATACTGTTTAACGCGAGTGAAGCCGCGGCCAAAAGCTCGTACTACTATATAACTGCTTTCAAACGCCTGTTTCATTGCTGGCGCAAGATACAATAGACTCAGTAAACTTCCAAAAAATGTATGGTGACGATGGTCAAATTTATGGAAATCAGTCCAACTACGTAGAAGAAGAGAAATATAAGCCCAAGTACGGGAGCAGTACACAAGAGAACTCTCTTTTCCTTTACTCTCGTACCTACCTATAGTGAAACGGATGACCGATACAACTGGCGAGAGATCCGGCGCAGAACCTTTATATACCCATCCGACGCATGGATCATCTTGTCAGACAATTAGGCACGGAGCTATTAGGTGATCAGCCTGAAACCTAAGTCCTAATCAGGCTTGGGAACATTTTTACTACATACCTACTACTACACAAGTCAAGAGCCACGTTAAACTACTGGACCACGGAGACGTATCAATCTTATCTTATAATATAATATATAAAATTCTCGTGTCACAATGTTAGTCCACGAACTCCTCCGAAACGGTTTTACTGATTTTTACCAAATTTTATATGCATATTCAGTAGGTCTGAGAATCGGCTACTGGGTACTATATATATTGATAAGTGCATTTGTTGCTTATATAATATTACAACCTGAGACTGACGGCGACCATAGTTTGTGCGACGAGATAGCGATCGACGTTGCCATGGCGACATACTTATTTAGTAACTTCAATAAAATAATATGAAATAATATGGGCGAAATACTTTATATTATGGCAAAGAAACGTTTGCCGGGACAGCTAGTATTATTATGAAATTGTGTGACTAGCCTCTTCGGTCACGGCTTCTGTCAGCTGACTCGCCTGGAACCTACATACAAGTATCCAACGGGAATTAAACCCACGACCCCCGTCTCCAGGTTGAGGGCTCTAAGCCACTGGAGTCTGAATCACATTGGATTACATTTCAGCAAGTGGTAACCTACATCGTCGATTATTTAACATTTGTAATGTTTGTTTCACCTAAGACGGGGAACACAAATCAGCGTTAGTGCGCGTGACTCACCAGATGCGTCAGCCGCGAGCCGCGGCAAGCGGAAAATAAACAATCACTTTAGGGTTGACAAGCACGAGTCTTCTTCTTCTTTTTAAATAGTTCCTTACCGGTTGAAACGCTTAAAGGTACCTCGTCAATACTGATACTGGCTATGAGAGCATATTAAAAAAGGAATATAATTAAAAATGTGTCAGTTTGAAGAAACTTTGAAGTAAAAACTTATTTAGCGGCGTTAGTCGTTACCCACTTTTTCTGGTACGGGCAAAATTGTTAAACTCGTGTCAGACGCGTGACTCGATGTAAATTGTAAGACGCAGGGAGAGTAGACCGCCATGATCCGCTTTGTGTTGGATCACACAGAGAGTAGAGTTAATATGCCCCATCTTCAACGTGATGTTTTTGGTAGCAGAATATGCCCGGTATCCTTCGATACCGGGCATATTCTGTTTAGATTCTACTGCAGCTGCATAAATTTCGCATTGTCGAGAAAAAAAATCTTAAAATTATCAAAACTCTTGCGAGACAGCCCTATTCACCGTCACGCACTATCACTCGACATCTATGTTCTTACACTGAATATTTTCCATACTCGTCACCTCCAAAACAACAACACTCCACTGCTATTCGAAAACAACCCCTATCTTAAACAAATAGAGTTCAAAGCGACCGCACGGGCGATTGCTAGTATTTTGTAAATTTGACCAACTTTACATTAACGGAACGCACGGGATTTTCACATCTATTCCTAATAGATAGAGTTGAAGTTCCCAACGAGGAAGTGTTATAAATTATTGCCAGACATATTTTATAGTGACGCATCCATCTCGGAGCGCCTGTATGAATAGTCGTTTTGAAATTGAAAGGATTATACTCGGGACACGTGTTCGATTGATGTCATACGCCTTTGTACGTTTGTAGGGCAGAGACATAAAACAAGGGTCAAATCTTAGAAGAATTAACTCCTAATGAGAATGGGGGAAAAGTTGGAAAGCTTATTTTTAGTCAACGTTCTCCTACTCCTCTTTTATTCTGATTAATATCGTTGTAAGTTCCAAGCTGCGAAGAAATTGAACAATTTGACTGCAATGTGTAGTTCTTTACTTGTGTCGCTAGTTTGTTTTTGCTTTGTTCTGCTTATATTATTCGAATTTCGTAATTGCGATTTTGGAGCCAAAATTCACGCAATTTTTGCTATCACTTTGCTTTTGCGAGATACTTTTGTGTTTGTTACCACTGTCGATCCTTGCGACACAGGAATTGTAGTGGTTATATTATATGGTGGTGGGTGCACCATTTGACTGTAAAAAAGAAGGATTTAAAGAAAGATTGGCCAATGAGAATTGAGGGAGCAATACAAGCCATGAGATTATAGAACATATAGGACGGACGACCAACACGGCGGGCGAGAGATCAGGTGCAGTATTTTTTTACATGCTCATCAGACGCATGGATCATCTTACTTATCAGACAATAATTAGTTGTGCATTGCATCTAACCAAAATTAGAAATAACACATTTCCAATGCGGAATTCAAACCCACGACGTCAAGAGCCATGCTCTAAAGCTAAACCCTTGACCACGGAGGCATTCACTGACAGCATATTCTCCTAATATCTTAGTCTATTTAGCTAGCTCTATTATCTTATACACTTTAATCGTCCATTAAACAGTACGTCGTTATATAATATTGAGTTAACGTTTCGTAACATAATGAACGGTTCCGGGCCGTGGTCGAAAACAATCGACACTGAGTTGGACCCTGCATTTAACGCACCGACGACTGGGGCATTAACGTGTGAGTGCTGCTACACTATCCGACCTGGCTCTTTGAACATTTAAATACGGTTCGAGAATTATTTTTTGAGACTTATCAGTTCGTGAACTTGACGAGAAGAACCGGCTTAAAAAACTTGGAAACTTTTAGGTATGATCACAGATCAAATATCAGAATCTGTAAAACGCCGGAAGCGTGCATTACCCCGCGCCCCGCGCACCTCCGCGTTGCAGCGCGGGCCTATGTTTTTCAGTGCAATAAATGACAGTGCGAAAATGACCACTTGTTTGATTAGACGCGTCCCTAATTGCCCGCTTCCGTACCTAACAGAAGGATAAGTGCATTCCAACCATGTGAAGATGCGTAGCAAGAAAATAACTATATCGCTCATCACTGATGGAAGCGCATTCTTACAGGTGTTTTATCCTGATCACTAGGAGTCTTTAGGTTGATCTTGTGAAATCTTGAAAGATAACACACCAAGATCTATACATCACCTAAGTCCTTAATTTTGCCAGAAATGATAGATTTATGACTCTGAATTTTAAATAATGATTATATTATGCAATGCATTGCGTTAGATGCAATAGCGTTGTCTACACTGTGCCTTTTTCAAGGGCATGCGTTATAGCGCAGTCAACAGCGAACGTGAGGCATGCCCGCGACGCATGCCCTCTGACCGTATCCAAAACTTCAAAAATGACAATGTTAGCGTTGTTGAATGCGCCAAAACGAAAGTTGAATGAAAGAAGATGACGAAAATTGAAGACGAAAGCGCCTAGTGTGGACACAGCTAATTGGCGTTCACTACGAGTATTACCAACGAGGGTTCAATTATAGGAGTCTGGTTAATAGTATAACAGTCTCAAATTTTGTTTTGGCCTGAAAATTGGATCGTGTAGTTATGGTATAACACGGTGAGATGTTTTTTATAACTAAATATTATGTAATTAAATTAGAGTTTCCGTTTATCAAGTATTGTTTTGTTTCAGTTTTTTTGTGAATATGTTTTTAAATAAAATTGTACATCCGTAGTTGGGCCTTAGAATAAATTTTTTGCTGTTAGTACTTTTGCTGTGAGGAATGTGAAAGTGATATATATACTAATATTATAAAGTGGAAGAGTTTGTTAGTTAGTTTGTTTGAACGCGCTATATATATATATATATATATATATATATATATATATGTGTGTTATTTTATTGTTGTCGCGATCATCGGTACTCGTATGGGGCTTGAGGGGTATGGTATACTGCGCCTTTAATTCTGAGTACTCACATACGGTACGGCTCGGGCTTTCGTCCACACATTCAGCATTGCTCAATAGTTTTATTCTTAATCGATACATTTTATTCCATTAATTCGGCTGGATCCGGTTCCATCAATCCTTCAAGCGGCTCGAAGCGAGCTTTCGAGCTGTCAGTTTTGTGGTCCACACAGTAATTATTACTCGATTTGGAGTAAAACTATCGAGCAAAATCGTATGTGAGTACTTAGCATAAGAAAAGCATGTAAGATGAGAACTAATACTAGAGGTAGATGTTGCTGCTTTGTAATGTCTAACTCATCTAACTTAGTTGATCGCGCAGGAACCGTACATTTTTCGATGATAAAGACAATTCTTGGTCTAATCCGGGACTAAAACTAAATTTCTTCGAATTTTGCATCACTTCCGCATAGGTTTATCGTATAACTTTAACTGTGAAGAGATTACAGACAGACAAATTATTGCATTTCTTATATTATTTTTTTTAATTCATTCTTAAAATATACATGCAAAACTATAATAATAATAATAATCTTTATTTCTCCTCACAATACAAGTTTAAGATATACATAATAAAAGAATTTTCGGCAGTCAGGTGAAAATGTAAGGAGCTGATGTCCATTATAGGTCATGCCTGTATTACAGATCACCGGGTAAGTTTATAATATCATATTGGTTTTAGTCCCAGTGCCAAAAGGTAACACTAACAGACACTAATTTATGAAATAAGTATGGCTATCACACTCGTATCAGATAAGCATCGTTGATTGGCAAACCGGTGTGATGTGATTGCGCCGTGTCACCAGCTGACGAGACACCTGCCCCACTTGGCCTCAGCTTGGCCCCAGCTGCGGGGAGACCAGCCGACAACGTCTAGGATCCACGTCTAAGTCGGTGACATAAAAAAGTAATTATTCAAATTCCGAACATCGAAAATTTGAAATTTTAAAAGAACCAAGTGCGAGGAGAATGGACCATGTGAACCGGCTAGGAATTTTTAAATTCTAGGCCATTGAAATAAAAAAAATCAAAAGGGGTAAACAAATAATAGTAGAATTTCGAAATTTAAAAGAAAGGGAATCCTTATTTTAATTATGGAATTGTCTTTTGAAAGTAAGTTGACTAATGAGTTGAAAGAATTCGATGCTCTGATTCAATTATTATTATAGTGGCGTATCTCATAACTCATAACTATAAAAGATCCTAATCAGTGGACAGTGACATCACAAATCACAAAAGATGATAGCAATTATAATAAGAGACAAAAAACGGTTAATTTCATTCCCATGACAGAAAAGATTGACGTGTTTAGAAAAAGTTGAGTCATTGCTTGGTGTGTCATTGTCAAATTCATTACATTCCAAATCCACCTTTCATTCATTTATAATTATAGTAAAGCTCTCTTCGGAAGACTGTCAATTTAAGGGGACGACTAAGGAAAAAATGTATTATTTTATAATACATTTTTTCCTTGATAATAAGCTATGAATTACTTATTTTTCAAACATAGATACTACATTATATTTTCGAGGGTCTGTACTAGCGAAAACACGATATCTAAAAAATTTTTCGATAGAAAAAAAATCACCAAAATCCATCTAACTTTGTCGTATTTAATGTCTTTTCAAAACGGTTCATTAAACTGAGTCAACAATTAAGTAAATATTATAAAACTATATTACTGAGGGACTGTACTAGCGGATTTTTTTAATGTTGTATATTAATCGAGTTATTAAGAAAAACCTAATTTTGCGCTGAGTCCGCGTGGTTCTTTTTTACCTGGCATAATATTATGAAATACGGGTGTGATTGTGAAGAGCGACGGACAATGTTTACTTTTTGCTTTATTGTTAACAATGTCCTGTAAAAATAAATGATATCTGCATCGTCGCAATTGTGTTAAATAACTTAAAAGCAGGGCAGCTTGGAGACAGGAGAAATTAGAGAAATTCTCCAAAACTAACAAGCTGCAAGCTGCAGGTAAAGTTGTTGTTAGCATTTAAAAAAATATTAATAACACTTGAAATTCCAAAGAACAAAAGTATTTTTATACACTGCTCTTTGCGACCCCCGTCTCCCCTTTAGCGATATGGCAGTCAGCTGACTTCCAAATAGTATTCAATTTTGTGAATGGACCTTTTAAGTAAAAATTTGTAGTAACGGTTCTTGAAAGTACTAACGCGATTTACAACCTTAATGTATTATAATAAGGGAGTTTATCGTGTGCAGTCGTGAACAGCTGATAAAGTAATTATTGTAATATTTCATCATCGCTATGATGAGTCAAGGTGTATTGAGTAATAATTTTTTGTATTGCAAATGTTGGAAACTATCAATGAATTTTGCAAGGTGATGATGATGGATGAAGGTCCTTTTACACTAGAAAGAGATGCAGGCCTGCTTGTAGATGTAATCTATACTATCTATACTAATATTATAAATGCGAAAGTGTCTCTGTCTGTCTATCTTTCTGTCTGTCTGTCTGTCTGTCTGTTTTTTCTCATTTTTTTTGGTAAATAACACTTTATTTACCAAAAAAAATATGGCCCCGTGCGAGTTTCTTACGCCGGTTCTTCTCGACGGGTTATTTCCCGAACCGGTGGTAGGCATCATGTAGACTTTCAGAAAATATATTTTGCAAAAATTTATTCTGAATAAAAAATTTTGAGTTTTGAGTTTTTTTTTGAGTTTTGATTTGAGTTTTATAAAATTGATGGCACACTAAAAGTGCAGTGCCAAAGTAGAATATAATATTAATACTAGATGACGGCCGCAACTCCGTTGCGCCAAAACTCGTTTATCGCGCGGGAACCGTACATTTTTCCCGGACAAAAAGTATCCTATGTCCTTTCCCGGGACTCAAAGTATATTCATGCCAAATTTCAGCAAAATCGGTTCAGCGGTTTGAGCGTGAAGAGGTAACAGACAGACAGACAGACAGACAGACAGACAGACAGACAGAGAGACAGACACACTTTCGCATTTATAATATTTGTATGGAATATGGATGTTACGTAGAATAATTTCTACTAATTATGCTAAGTACTTCTGTATTATTGTTTTGATTTAATCCTTCTAGCCCAATAAGAGCACCGGTGATCGCGACAACAATAGAAAACGATAGCATTTCCAAGAATCCGCGATCAAAGGATTAATATAATTACATATTATGTGTTGTGTGGTGACAAAATTAAAATATTCTTATTCTTAAAAGTTGCTTATTGTCATTAACATAATATTTACTACTAAAAGTACTTTAGGGTACAAGCACACAATTTTCCTTGACTGTTAAGGTGTACACACACTGTAACAGTCGCTGATGGCGTTTGCGAGCGTTGAGTTAGGAACTTGGTATTAATTGCTTAGAAATTCACGTGAAACGATAGGGCGGACGAACACTAATATAATAATAATAATATCTATGGACGCTTCACACCACGTCAGTCTGGCCCCGTCGTGCTAAGTACCTGAAGGACTTGTGTTACAGGTACCAGATAACGGAAATATATTTAATACTTTTTATACTATACATAATTATATTTAAGATTTTTATTATATGTAACATGATACACATATTTAATACTTATACATCCATGACCCAGGAACTTTATAAACTTTTTTGTTCCGTCGGCGGGACTCGAACCCGCGACCCCCGGCTTGAGCTACCAACGCGCTCACAAATATATATAATATAATAATAGGGAAATATTAAAATAATTAATATTATCTTAACTAGAATCTAGGCAATGTCATCTTACTTGGTGTGGACGCTATGAAGCCATGGAAATTGGACACACTTTGTAGACAGACCGACACATCAATTTTCGTTGAGTATAACATTAACGTCAGCAAAATACAAACTGATTTTATAGGCTTTAGGAGAAATACATACATACATACCTACATAATATATACATAGTAATTAGCTTTCTCTCTAGATATTCCGCAGTCTACACTCCTTCCATCTTGTAAATACTAGGTAAATATTCAATCAGGTCAGTCTTAACGCAAATACATTTTTAACAAAAAGACGCACGACGTGACGCGACGCGACGCGACGTCGCTATCTAAGAAGTTACTTATCAGTTATCACTTTAAAAAATAATTTTTGGAAGTTTTTGAAGCTAAGGTGTGCGTGAGCCCTTACCAAAGTTGAAGTACGCTAATACCCCTGTAATAGTGCGATGAATAATTATAGTGCGCAAGTTTTGTATTGGCGTGCATTATTAATACGGCTCAGCAGCACTATACAGGCTTAAGTCATCATAAATAATACACCATCAGGGTATTAAGACAAGGTGCGTTCGATAATAATAACGACAGCAAGGTAAGAAATCAAAAATGTATGAGATTTTCACCATTACAAGCGAAAAGTTGTTTGAAAACTTTTTTTAGGATTTTGTACCCAAAAGGTAAAAACGGGGCCCTATTACTAAGAGTTAGTTGTCTGTCCGTCCGTCTGTCTGTCTCCAGGCTGTATTTTTCCCTTACAAAAGTAGAAGAAACTTACTCCTTCAGCGCTGCTACTTTCACTGTGAACTCTGTGAATGTAACTTGTACCTTAAAGTGTTATCACTTTGTTTTGTTACATCCTTATAATATATTCCAATGTCTAATTAATTTGAGTATAAGTATGAATAATAATACAAAACACTCAAAGTACCCATTTTTCTTGAGGTCATACCTACACACAGGTGTGTACATACGTACACAGGTGAACCCACATTATTACGATTGTTTTGCCGCGTGCCAAAAATTCTAGGAGTTCAATGACCTTGCCACCTGTCTAGCAGCTGATAGCCAAAATATTTCAAAACGTCTGAGCACAGGATGTTGTTTTTTGACAAAGTACCAAAAAAATATAATAGTTTTTTTTTCTATGAAAAAAAAAAAACCTTATGTTTTAGAGATAAACTTAATGTCTCGTAATCTCTCTTTATACAAATCCAATTATTAATAATTAAAAGTGCGAAAGTATTTCTGTATGTTACATCATCATGAATCATGAATAACTAATAAGCCACAAGTGACAAGACCGATTGAAATGAAAATGTCGACTGTTGAGACTTGAGATATACATACCGGGATACGGTAGATTTTGTAACATGAAAAATGTACGGTTTCGCGATAAAACATTTTAAGTGCAAACGTAGATGGAGGCAACATATTTTACAATAAACTTTTTAATAAATACAGTAAAAAACTGTCACATTTTTTTAATAATGTACACCTTTTATACAGGTTGCGTAATTTTTGGGTCAGCCGGGGTACAGGTGGCCGAGGTCAATGACCGGCATACCTACTGATCAACTAAATAGTAGTAATGTTATCATAATATCTAAATACCATAGATACTTAAAACAATATCAAATAATAAAACAGGTAATTATTATTTATTAATACATTAGTGACAATTTACATTACAAAATAATATGTACTCGTAGCATAATATAGTCAGGGAGCCCTAGAATATTTTTTTTATTACTTTCAAGCAAATTTTTTTGTGAATAGCTTTTTTACAAACAACTTTTTTATCTGCGAAAAATCTTGAAAGTGGCAGCTAACAGAGATAGAAATGATTTCAATTTTCATACTTTGATTTGATGATCCTAAAATATGGATTGTTTTTGTATATTGGTAGGTTAATAGTTGTATATTTTAAGAGTAACATTGTCCTACAAAATATAGAAGAATGAAAATATGAAAGAAAGAAAGAAGAAATCAAAGTATGAAATCCATTCTATCTTTGTTAGCTACCACTTTCTAGATTTTTCGCAGATAAATAATTTGTTGTTTGTCTTATATCAAAATGAAGCTACTCACAAAAAATTAGTAATCAGAAAAAGATTGTTCTAGGGCTTCCTGACTAATACGTTTATCGTAAAACTGTACATTTTTCCGCGTTAAAAACAACGTATCCTTATATTATCAGGAATACAAAGTGTCTCTACTCTCTTTCAAAGTAAATTTTTGTACAGAGACATTATACTATAATAAATATCTCCCTCTCTTTCTACCATTCGGTGAAAATGAGTTCCTACTTCTGCTGTTTAGTTTCCACTTCTGCGGGCGCTCCCAGAAGTCCCAGAGCCAAGTTTTTTCGTGTTTTTTGGTGAGAATATAATAATACAAAATATTCCACCAAACTACGCACCTAAAATCAAGTTACCAAACATACATTTAAATAAGTACAGGCGAGCACAATTCGAGTACACTCGCGCAGAGTGGCGTAGTCGTTAGCCCGCGCCCCGAGGCGGTGTCTGACAAGGCTAAGACAGCACTCATAATACCTAGAATACAACCGATATACATTGCGCGGTGGGTACCAAACTGATATAATTCAGTTGTAGAAAACACGCAATGGATGGTGTATAACACAGCAGCCGGTACAATCATGATATACATTGCGCGGTGAATACAGAGCTGGTATAACCAAGTTGCAAAGAACACGCAATGGAATGTGTACAAGACATCGGAGTACAGTGTAGTCGACAAGTGCTTATTGCGAATGAGTGAACAATTTCCAAGGGGCTCGTTTTATTTCGCCCGGCTGGGTTTGTAGACATTTTTATTTTATTTGTTTATTGAGTAATTTGAGAACTACTTTCAGCGATTGTATAATAATACTAGCTGTCCCGGCAAACGTTGTTTTGCCATATAAGATAGCCCATATTATTTTATTGAAGTGACTAAATAAGTGTGGCACCATGGCGACGTCCATAGCCATCCCGTTCTATTGTAAACCATGTATTATAGATTTTGATTTTCAACATCTGACACTTCATTGTCAATCGCGGTTTATTTATTGTATAGAAAATGACAAGACAGGGAGTCAATGACCGCTACCGCCATGTTTCGCCGAGTACAGTACAGGATTGTAATATTGTGCTACGATACAGAAGTCACTTTTTCGATACTTAATAGCCATTTGATAAAATGTCTGTCTTGACATGGACCTCTACATTTAAGCCGTAGTAAATATAGTAATAAGCCGTTCTTATCGCTAAGTTAATACCAAAGATCATTTTAACATTAACAGATTTTTTCTTTATCAAAACATGATTCCTATCCATAGTATAATATTATTAAATGCGAAAGTCTGTCTGTCTGTCTGTTACCTCTTCACCGATGTTGCTGAAATTTGGTATGGAGATACCTTTAGCCCTGGGAAAGGACACAGGATTCTTTTCATCCCAGAAAAATGTACGGTTCCTGCGCGATTTAAAACTAATTTGGCGAAACGGAGTTGCGGGCATCATCTAGTAATTAATAATGCGCTTACTCGTATGTGTGGCGTATCGACTGAGTGTGAATTGCCACTTAAAAGGTTGATTCTTAGTGTCTAAACCCACTAGGCCGAAGTTACGCGGCGTAAATTCCGCATGATTCCGCCCGCAATGTATTTTAAATTACCGATGACACACTATTCCATCGCGTCCGTATTTTGTATGCGTTTGACATTGCGGACGTAATCATGCGGAATTTACGCCGCGTAACTTCGGCCTAGTGTGTTTAGTCTGTTTAGACACTTAAGTGTGGATCCGTCCGTCAAGTACTTGACGGACGGTTGTTCGTAGAGTCCACATCCTGAGGATGCTCCGGTGTTGGAGCGAAACGCGCGTCGAGTGTGTGGTGGTGTTCAACCTTCATTTACTTAAAGGTGGAAGTGTATTTCGCGGAATATTGCTAAAAATAATAATAAACTAAATTTTAAGCTATGGACTTCCGCAAAGTAACGCCTGATTCCATTAAATACTTAAGTGTGGTCAAACCTTAACTAAGTTCTCCACGTATTTGGTATCAGGACACAGATAACTAAATAGTTACTACGTAAATCAGACTAATAACAATGAAAGACCATCCCTTTCCTTGAACCCCTGGACCACTTGGCATTTCCGGGACCACAACTCCATGGACCACCGGTTGAGAACCACTGGTGTATTGTACATTCGGTTTTATTACTTTCAAAGAACACTTTCGAGTTTTAATGTGACTGAAAGTCTAAACTCTAAATCATTAAATGTTCCTCGCTAAGGACTTTGTCTCCTTTGAAAGTTGCACTTTGAATGGAGTTCTAAGATCAAAGTTGGAGCGTGAATGTATCTTAAAATGTATTGCTAAGTATATGAGCAACATATAATGCTTCTTTTCTTTTATAAAGGGTGCAACAAAACATAAAATATTTTTGGTTGCGTATGTATATAGAATTCACTGTAAAAATAGCAGAGAAATGGTCGTTTTTGACTTATATTTTCTATGATAATGTCTGACTCATGACATTACAAAAGTTACTTTTTCAGTGCTGCTCCTATCACAGTGATCTCTATATAATATAACGGACACATACACATCCTAAATTGTAGTTTAGTTTCTATTATTATTATTTTTAACAAAAAATTAAAACCGACTTCCAAGGTAAAAACAATATTAACATTAATATGAACTAAAAAGTATTAAATAATTTTTTGCTATCTAATAGTGCCTTTTTCCGAATTCGGCTAAACCTCAACTATTTCTGTACTCAATCTTCATTATTTTGAAGTCGGTACCAGATAGCTGAATCTTCAGTCCTCTGACAGAATATTTGAAACTTTTGGAACTGGCACCGACTTCAAAATTATGAAGATTGAGTACAGAAATAGTTGAGGTTTAGCCGAATTCGGAAAAAGGCACTATTAGATAGCAAAAAATTATTTAATACTTTTTAGTTCATATTAATGTTAATATTGTTTTTACCTTGGAAGTCGGTTTTAATTTTTTGTTAAAAATAATAATAATTTCACTCTTTTTAGTTACACTGGTAGGTAAACCTTCGCGTATATTTTACGTATCTTATTACAATTTGTTAAGAGTCACAGTTCACACTCACAAAATAATATATTATCAGTGAAGTGAACATATTGTGCTAAGTAATTTAACAATTTTAATACTTCAAACCCCAAGCGGTCACCGGCGATTGCGATAACAATAGAAAGGCTATTGTGTCTCGTTTTTCCACGATCGAAGGATCTATCAGATAAAAAACTGTATAAACTTGCATTGGATGTAGCGTAGCTACTCATCTAATACCAAAAATTATTTATTTGGCAAAACAACGTTTGCCGGGACAGCTAGTAATATAATATTATCATAATTATTGACAGCTGTTCTTGTAATCAAGAATTCAATTTCAAATCCATTCAAATCGATACTTAGTGCGCCATCTATCGATTAATAAGTATAACTAATTAAAAAGACACTTATTGACTTTGTTTTGTTTAAATGCTCTTTTTAAAATAACTTTATTTTAATTCTATATTTTGTCTGTTAAAATTTTATAAAGTAGTTAGTAAAGTATTCGATCTGTATATAAAGTAGTAAAGTATATTCGATCTTCCGCCACTCGCCGCGCGGCGGCGCCGCGATACCGTCGCCTCCGCGGTGCTGACCGCCGTCTATATTTAAACAAAGTGTTGTTATACAGTATAAAATTATTATTATTATTAGTATATCCACACCTATGCCTTGTACTATTATCTATTCTGTGCCATGAGACATTGGTGACCTTAACACGACGTGGTAATGATGAAGACGATGATGATGATGATGATTATGATGATGAATATGAGTTGCATAGGAGCATATGCTTTCTGTTCTTAAAACAACGCCGAAACTCCCAAACGTGTATCTATAAGGAGTCAGGAGTTCTCTCAGCATCTTCGAAACCATGGTATACCTTGACCCAATATTTGACTTTTTGGTAGCATATTCTTAGTACACTTCACATAAAACCAAAATCACCATATGTTTCGATATAAATTTCGAGGAGTTCCCTCGATTACTCCTGGATCCCATCATCAGGTCACCACTTTGTGAACATGGTACCAAATTGGAGTAAAACCAAATACAACAAAGCAAAAATTTCGAAAATCGGTTCACAAACGGCGGAGTAATCGTTGAACATACAAAAATAAAAATAAAAAATAATAAAAAAAATAAAAAAAATAATATCCACAGCCGAACATATAACCTCCTCGTTTTTTGGAAGTCGGTTAAAAAACCCTGTATACATACAAAATTTCATAAGTACTTAGTAGTTACTCGTAGTGTACTTTTGTGACCAGCCTCATCTGAACCGTAGCAAAAAAACCTTATTTTGGTAAGACAATATCACAGTAATATGAAGGTATAATCCTGCCGAAAGGTAAAACCCGGTTAAGCTAAAAATACACACACCCAGTACAACAATGTAGTAAATCGGAAAACCTCAAAATTGAGTTCTTTATTTACTTATTTGAATAGACAAAAAGTTGCCGCATATACTAACACGAAGATTAATAATATTATTCGAAAACTGACCAAGATGTGCTAAGTCCCTGCAGTTGGTAAACACGCATTCGCAGAATTGTACCGCGAAAACTAAACTTTATCCATACTATAAAAATACAAAATATGCGAATGTGTGTCTATTTGTTACCTCTTCACGCTCAAACCGCTGAACCGATTTTGCTGTAATTTGGTATGGAGATACTTTGAGTCCCGGGAAAGGACAAAGGATACTTTTTATCCCGGAAAAATGTATGGTTCCCGCGCGATAAACGAATTTTGTAGCAACGGAGTTGTATAATAAAAAATAAAGGTTTAAGTCGATTCTGAAAAACTTGCTTTTCTGACTTAGTAAGTTTTGTACTGGGACATTCGGAAATCTTATTCCGTCCTGGCAACACCGAACACGTGAAATTGGTTTGACCTACATCGTGATGTGGAGGGAGCAGCGGGGCGCCAATTATGGGATACAAATTAGGGATACATTGTGCGTCATGATCAGGACTCATCCTACCTTTTGAAAATATTATGTAACGTAAGCAGATTTTGGGATGTAATAATTATTACTGAAACAGTTAGCTAGAGTATTTATGGTTTGCACAAACCTACGCGACCACGCGACTGCGAAGCGGCAGCGTCAATGTCATTGATACAAAACACACATTTTGGAGTTTTGCCGGGAATGTTAAAGTGTGCTGTTGTGTTTTTATATTATTTTCCTAAAATTGTGTTAGCTGGGTTTTTAATGTGTAATATTGGTAGAATATTAACCATTAGATATTCGTGTTCATGCACAAGTGTAGGAAAGTGATGTAATATCCAGAAACGGGCTATTTTGTGTTCCCTCCAAAACTCCATCGAAAGTTTCAGTAAAACGTCTACCACTTTACTGAATCGACCGACTTGACTCCTTGACTGTATTGACTTTTACTTAGACTTTGACTAGACTTTAGACCTGACGATACATAAAAACGATGATGAATATTATAATAGGAGTTATATGGTTTTCCCGCCATATTCCTTACCTTTTTACCTTGTCTGTGGCACAACAATACACATCCTTTGTGTCAAGTTGCCAAAAAAGAAGAAAATTGAAAGAAAGAACTCTTGTGTCAATATTCTGATATGACGTGTGTAACATGTTGGGTTTTGGTCGGATTGTTTACTGTATGTGCTAGTGGCGCCCTCTACGAGCGAATATTATTCCCGATTTCAGATGTAAGATAAAATTGTGATAATTAAATTTATAATTTTAGATAAAAGCTATCCTATGTCCTTTCCCGGGACTTAAATAAATAATAATAATAATAAATTCTTTATTCAGAGCAACTAAGGCCCAAATTATTAGTAACAACGATCTTAAAAACTATATTAGTAGGTAAATTTTAGTTGATACTTATAAAATAATTTACATTTATTTCCGAACTAGAACCCTTATAAAATGTTCTAATATCGGCGAATCGTGTTTCTCAGCAAGCATCTTTAGAATACCGTTGGCACTCGATCGCAGTCTGCTCAACAAGGACCATGTATTTTTTCTTAATAAATGAAAGAATAAAAGTCATCAGTAAGTCAGTACACAGTCAGTTAAAGTATAACCATACCAAATTTCAGCAAAATAGGCTCAGCGGCTTGGGCCTGAAAAGGTAAAAGCGAGACACACTTTGCATTTATAATAAAAGTATCGATATAAGAGTCTCTCTTATATACTTAAGATATAATATTACATATTATAACATAAAATATAAATTTTTCGCGACGAAATTGCCGAGTACATGGCGCACAAGCGTCGGGTTTTAACATAAAGGTAATATACCTATCGGAATAGAGAAACAATCCCGAGCTGTCAAGCTTAACCAAAATTTGATTTACATCTGTGTATACAATTATGTTTACGTGTGCGTGTCAGTGATGTACAAACATTTTGTAATTCGACAAAATATCGATCATGGAATAATAATTGTAAGATTGTAAACATAATGCCGGCTGTACATTCTCGCCGAGACACAGAGAGGCGGCCCAAGTGCGAGGGTGTAAATAGGTGCGCTCGCCTCGTTTCGCCTGTCTCGGACCCTCTCAGTCCGTTGTCGGTATTTTGCCCCGAGACAAAGGGTCTCGCGAGGAAAACGAGCGCACTACTGTACACTCTCGCGTCTTTCAGTACTAGTCCCGCCGTTGGACAGTGTAGAACAGAAAAATAACAATAATAAACGTCATTATCAGTCATCATCTATGAGAAATAAAATTAAATATGATTATAAATCTTTGGATTACAATGATATTTTTCGATGCATGGTGAATGGTGAATGGTCGTTTTCGTCCATCTTCTCTGAGTTCTTATCTGCGATTGAACTAAGCGAGAATGTACATGATCGCACTCGGGCAAGGGGCTCTCGCACGAGACTCTCGCCCGAGAGCTCTCGTCGAGAGTGTACAGCGGGCATTATAAAATGGGATAAAATAAAACTGCATAGATATATTATAATAAAATTGTAATTTTGAAGTAAAATGTGACTTTTATTCAAAATGCTTGCTGCATAATAAAGAATGCATGAATTTTTCTTCGGAGTCCAGTTTGGACGGTTAATTACTTTAAGCCATGAATTTCTGGTATCCAGGTCAGCAGGAAATCTGACAAATTGGCCAAGTGTAAGTCGGACTCGCGCATGAAGGGTGACCGGTTTCAACTGGGCATTTTCTAAAACCCGGTACGATACGACACGACATGTCATGACACGATTCGACACGACAGGTTACGTCACGTGACATCAGTACCTACACGACACGACACGACTTCACTAGACCCTCTTAATTTTCAATTCACTCTCAATGAGCCTACTGAGCCCTTTTATTTGATGCCCATCTTGCAGAAGTGCTTTCAACTATTTCCCTATCTTGGATGAGCAGCCGTATTGGATGTAGAATGATATTACATCTGTGGAAATTTCAAAAGTCTATTACTATAGTGGTTCTCGTTATACAGCCTGAAGACAGACAGACGGACGGACGGATGGACAGACGGACAGGCAACGAAGTCTTAGTAGTAGAGCGGGCTGCAGGACCCCACTACTAGGACTTAATTTTTACCCTTTGGGTGCGGGACCTTAGAAACGATAAATTGTATATTAATATACTTAAACTAATTATAAACTACGGATGAGTATGTTATCATTTCAACATTCCTAGATAATTAGTATACTTAACTAAAAATATTTTCATGTCGACACAACTTATCGATAACTTGATGCAGCCCTAGTGTAAAATAGATGAAAATTGTTTACACAAAATATCCTTAAATTGTGCACCATGGCTAGTCAAGTTATGTTTTCCATATAATTAAACATATACAGAAGTGAACACGGACGTAAAAATACTAATAATTCGTAGGGAATTGGCAAAAATAAACTTAAAACTAGGTCCTGTCGATGTAGAATAATTCACCTGTGAAATGAATATTTGTCCGGGTTTTTTCGATGTGTGGATCCAGAATCATTCCACAAACATTTAACCATGTTTCTTGAGCAGTATTTCTAAAAATAATTCATTATTTAACTTAAAATCACAATTTTTCTGAGAGCCCAAATTGACAACGATCGGCCCAGGGGCAGACAGACTGTCAAACAGATGAAAAAAAAGCTATGCAACCTCAAATCACGCTTCTCTTTCTACCACGCAGTGTTACTGATAGTTACATCTCGCTTGCTCAGGCCTTTGTTTCTCTATTCCGATAGGTATATTAACTTTATGGGTTTTAATGCCCTACTAAATAACTGCACCGAACTATTTTCAAGTTAACGAGCGAAATTTAAACTATCTAATAAACTTTAGTGAGTACCTGCTTACATATTTTAAGGCTGTATACTAGTTGTGCATCCCAAAGTTATCCAGTAGACAAATAATCTTAATCGTGAAAACATGTTTTCTATTTGAAGCAAAAATAGCAGATTTAAACTTTGGTACGGGAGCCCTAGAACAATTTTTTTTTTTGTGATTACTAACAAGCTATTTTTGTGAGCTACATTTTGATAAGACGAACAACATTTATATTTTCGAAAAATCTCGAAAGTGGTAGTTAACAGAGATAGAAAGGATTTCATACTTTGACTTGGTGGTCCTAAATTAATATGGATTGTTTTATATTTTGTAGGACAAGGTTAAATTATATAACTATTAACCTACCAATACTTAAACAAAAAATCTGCTGGTCAGAATTCCGTTTTAGGGTTCTGTAATCAACAAAACTTGGTAGACTACGGTACCCTAAAACGGAACCCAGTTGAAAAAAACATACATTTTCGGTAGAAAGAGAGAGGAATATAACTTCCACTTCTACGTAGCAATCTACTTCCTCCGCGTAACAAATTTTGAAGTAAATCACGTGTCTTGACGCGACTTCAACATTTTTACCATTACCACAAACCGTGCACAGCGTAAAAATTCAATAAACAATAGAATGACTAAACAAGGCCTTAATTTGCATCCGTTGTGGATGATTTATACAGTATTTTCAGAGCGAAGTAACCACTCCTCAAATACTGTAGTGCCTGGGACAACATTTTAAATGTCCGTATGGTTGCCCAAGCACATACAACATTCTCGCAACATAGTCGGCCTAGTCCAGAGGGAAGAACTAGTCAATACGTTTGGGACTAACTATGTGCGGGTTTCCTCACGATGTTTTCATTTACCGTATGAGCGTCCGTATTATGTATTTGAGATCAGAAAATGTCTCATTGGTACACGCTTCCACGTGCGATAGAACCTGCACCCTCTAGGATTATTAATACCCATTAGGCCATGGCACTCATAGAATTGTAAAAAAATAATAGAATGACTACAGATAAAATAATCACGTCTTCAGGTTGAATGACCTCAGTTAAATAATGATTTCAGGTAAAAAAGACCATGTTACAAGTGAGGTAAAAGTTAAAACGTACCTCACTTAGAATACTAATTACACCAACAATTTTCATATTAGCTTACAATACGTGGGTTTGGACCGAGTTATAGAAGGCTATATTATGGAGACCGAACGACTTCAAAATGATTCACAGAAACTTATAATAATAATAGTCTATTCTTCATGTGTGCCAAATAACATAAAAATTTGCTTCAGTACGTTCAAAATATAAGCACTTTCAAATAATTTACCCCGTTTTTTCCTCTATTTCTTCGCTCCTATTAGTCTTAGCGTGATAAAATATAGCCTTTCTCCATGAATAGGCTATCTATCACTGAAAGAATTTTTCAAATCGGACCAGTAGTTCCTGAGATTAGCGCGTTCAAACAAACAAACAAACTCTTCCCAATTATAATATTAATTAAGTATAGATTTAAGATTTTTATTACATCATACACATATTTAATACACATCCATGACCCAGGAACTTTGAAAACTTTTTGTTCCGTCGGCGGGATTCGAACCCGCGACCCCCGGCTTGAGCTACCGACGCGCTCACCACTGAGCCACAGAGGTCGTCAAATACATCTTATAACTTGAGAATAGAGTTATAAGATCAAAGATGTATTTATTTCTTGATTAATACTTATGTAGAAGTAGTTTGAACCAGATTATGAAAGTTAAAATTAGTAATTGCGATAATAATAATTACTTATTAACTTAAACTAATTTTTTACGTGGCACTATCAACAAAAAAAAATATAATTATAACACGTTGAACGTCAGTTTGAAACACTGACAAAACTATTGTAGTTTTTCCCATTGGGACCGCATCGAAAACTTATGCAAACTGTATCATCATAACATTAAAAGAATCCATTACAAATCGCTGTCGCCTATAACTCGATCCTATCTCAAAGTATAAGCGATTCCAAGTTTCGGGACTAAAGTTTAGGCGCGTGTGCTCTTTACTGCCCCCTCCCCTAGCGGTACATCTACCGCAGGTTCTGTAATTACTAATACTAAGTTGTTAATACTATAGTCTAAAATATTATGCTTTTATTCCATATAAACATAATGTCATACTATTATTATGAATAGCTTACTAATATCTGCCCTAAAATGTGCACCTTCCGTACAAGGGCGAAGCCGCTCGCGAACACCGAACAAGTCAGAGAATTTAATTTTCTGTGTCGTGTTAGTTGCCAAAAACGTTCGAAAGAAACTTTGTGCACTGGTCAGGTCTGAGAAACGGCCAACATTTATTTATCACTGTATGACGCACGCAACTCCCTTGCGCCAAAATTTGTTTCGCGGGAAACGTACATTTTGCAGGTATAAGAAGTACCCTGGAATACAAAGTATCTACATACAAAATCCGGTTTGGGCGTGACAGACAGACAGACGTACACACTTTCGCATTTATAATATTAGTATGGATAACCAAAATATCTTACATAATATAATTTATTTGCCACGTCAGCTAGTTACTTTGCAAAGGCTGGATTTGGAACTTTAGGAGATTATTATCCAGCATGGTATTCAAGTTCTGCCTATTCTATATCTATGTTAGCCCAGTTTACTGGCGCCAGTGCCCTATAAGGGCCCCATTCCTCACAGACATCCCTTCGCATTTATAATCCAGGTACATAAAGACCGGTAAGAGCATTGTTTTTTCCGGCACATATATTACGCCGGTTTTCCCTGTGATTGTGTAAAAAGGGCACATTAAAACGGCGAATGTATTATGGGCATAATCATATATCTCGTCTAATGGGCGTGCACCCTTAGAGACGACTTTGTATGGGAAGATTGTGTGTTGACTACCATGTTAAATATGTTATATGAAATGTAATTTAAATCCGGAAAATTTTGAACATTGCGTTTTCCGTATTCTTTAATAACGTAACGAAGCAAGGTCGTTTTACTGTGGGGTATAAGTTGCTCTAAATAAAGCGTGGGTTCCGAAATTTAACTCAGTATACTGGCTAATAAAAATAAAAAATTTAAAACTAAACTTAATTTTTCTTACTCTACTAGAGTGAGAAAAAATAATTATATTAATATAAGTAATATAATTAAAAGGTAATATTAAGCTGTTTCGTCACCTACTCAATCTAGGTATATTTTTTACACATTCATGTACTATCAGAGAAGTTGATTCCTATGCAGATCGGGGACCTAAGTAGTTTGGTTGCGTTACATCAAACCCAGCCGACAGATCACAATTAACATTGAATTGACATATTCGACCGAATAACGTTGGTCTACCAATTGCATAGGAATCAATTTCCTCGATGGTACTTACCCAAAGTAAATTCAAAATGAAATTTGTTATTAGTTATTACTTATTTAACAGATGCAATTCCACTATCACATCAAAGGGCCTCATTTGACGCCGCCACTGTCAAATCAGTGGCGTATTATTACATCCCGTAGTGCCGTAGGGTTCCGTAGGGGTTATTTATTTGCGCAACCGTTGCTGGGCAACGCATAATGAAGGAAAGACGGGAGCGAAAAACCGTCAGATTGACTTTCTGCTTGTATGATGTGATATATTTAACCTGATTTTTTCAAACGTTTCCTTATGGCGTGGGTTATGGTTTATTCAAAGAACGCTGACGTTAATAACTTTTTGATCCAGTGAGCAAGAAGCATAATAAATTATTATGAGTGTGTTCTTAAATATGGCCAAGTGTGTGTGGCTTTAAGTTAAATCGTTCTAAGGAGTTGGGATTAGCAACAAAATTAACCAAAAGAACCAATAGGACGTCATCATAGAAAGTTAAGTGCTTTCATAATTATTAGTATTATAGTAAAAATTTATTCATAGCGGACAGTCGTAATTTGGTCCGGTTATGCCAAACTCAGTCCTCAGATCACAACCAACATTGACTTGACTTAACCCTGCCAAATAATGAAGGTCCATTTGCCTATTCAATTTCTCTGATGGTACCTAGATGTATAGTAAATAATTAGACATGTACCATCGAAGAAATTATTGATTCCTAGGCAGATGGAAAACCTATGTCATTTAGTCGGGTTTAGTATACGTGAGTCTATGTGAGTCGTTATAATAATATGTCGGGTATCTACTGGGTTTCAGATAATCACAATAGACATAACTAGAGCTTGTCTAACTTGAAATGACGCGCCCCTCCCTCGTATTCACAGTACAAAAATGTTTCATTTATATCAACTTTGAAGTGGTGGGGCGCGTCATTTCAAATTAGACAAGCTCTACCAGTAGTTCGAATGTTGCCCCCTTATTTAATAAAAAAAAAAGAAACGGATAGGTTTCAATATCTGTCAAATTCGTCGGGTTTCACTAGGATTATGAACGGAATGTGCCTCGCGCTGGCTGATATAATTTATTTTTAAATATTAAAAAAAAAGATTTCAAAATTGGATTCTGACAATTTTAATCGCATGTGCCAAAACACAAACAACAATACGACCAAAGAGGGACACGTCCAGCGAATATGTCATAGGTAAGAAGTCACAACCCTAGCGACGATTTTCGTCATAATACGTCAAAATATTTAAAAATTTCAACATCAGTTCTAAGACGGCATACTCTATAATTCTGTCTACTCTGACATACTGTAACCAAATTACGTAGGTCCGCTAACTGCCTTTGAATCAACTTCTCTGATAGTACACACTACACATCTCGAGTGTAGCATAGTTATAGTTGAATGTACTCTCCGCAGTGGGCCATTTATTCGGCCACACGGCAGTCGGCCGTTTATTTGGCCCAACACTTTTACACCGCACCTTAACGGCCATACGAAATCCCCCTGCGAACACTCGTATCGCTAAATATGGCGGTTCAATTTATAAGCGGTAGCGAGTAAACTTTCCTGAAACTATAATAGTACAGCAATAAAAATAACAAAACCTTCAATACCTAAGGTTACTGTATTAAGATCTCACAGGCAAGAGGTGAGTATCAGACAACTGTTTTACAATACGACGGTGTTAGTTTTGATTTTGACCACGCGTCAGAACTCAGAAGGGCCTTTGACTAGGCAAAGAGCTTTTTAAAGCTTTACAGCTACGAATAACTTTACAGTTTTCACTCCTTAAAAATAAAAACAAACTTATGTTTTACGTCACTTTCTAGTACTACCTAGATAGTGGAGAAACTATAAATTCTACCCGCTACAGCTAATAACTTGGACCCCAACCTCGGTCCAGCGGAATGGTCTCCGGCAGCTCTCGAACATTTGAATGGAAATGACTTTATTCAGATAACGGCCATGATTTTATCGGCGTATTTCATGCGCCATTTTTATGTAATTAGATGCATGCCCTTTTTAAAAGCCAATATTTTTCCACCCGCGCTTTGAAAACGCCTGCCGTTAATTCAGGGTGTGTTTTTATAAATCTGTTCAATGTTGAATTTCGAAAATTAAAGCAAGGAACATCCTTTTTATTGCTCGTTGGGTAATTGGAAAAATTGGAGGGATATTTTTTAATTAATGCGCAAATAATTCTGGCTGTTTTTATGTTTATCCAGTAATTATGGAGTAAAGGGGAATTTGGCTTGCTGCTCACCTCAAAAAATATTTATAGCAATACAAAGTATAGAAGCTTTGAGTGTGTAAAACACAAACCGATGATCCCTAGGTAAGTAATCGAATCTGAAAAACTCTACTTTACAGGAGAGCGATTTAAAGTTTATTTTTTGCATAATTTTGTAACGGGTGATTGAATCTTTTAGTGGAGTTCCCAGAGCGTAATTATTTTTAACAAAAAATTAAAACCGACTTCTAAGGTAAAAACAAAAATTACATCCTTATAATATGAACTAAAAAGTATTAAATAATTTTTCCTATCTAATAGTGCCTTTTTCCGAATTTGGCTAAAACTCAACTATTTCTGTACTCAATCTTCATCATTTTGAAGTGTTAAAATATGTGTTTTTAGGAACACAACCAATTTTTGCCAGTGCGTTTTATCTGTGATCGGTCTTGTCTATGTAACATTTTTATGTCATGTAGTCTATACTTTATGGCCCCTCTTTTTCCTGTGATCTTGTAATGGCGATTACGTGCAATAAATTGTCTTCGAGATAAATTTCCAAACTGCTTTTTATTTCTACAACCACGCAAAATTCTTCATGGTAGCAGAGCGTGGTTCGCAGTGAAATATAAATAAGCAGTCAAAGTTGTCGAAAAGTGACAATCACTTCAGTGAAGATATCAAAAGTGAGGTTAGTCAACGTGGTTCTCGTCTGGGTCGCATGAAGAAGGAGCTCTCCGTCAAAATGGGTTCACACAACATCTTCAACATCGAGAAACTAGTTGGAAGAGAAAATTTCGCGACTTGGAAATTCAGTATGAAGACATATTTGCAACATGAAAACTTGTGGTGTTGCATCGAGCCGACTAACAACGAGCCGATTGATGCTGGTAAGGACATAAAGGCCAAGGCCAAGCTAATATTGCTTCTGAATCCTCAAAATTACGTGCATGTGCAGGAGTGCACAACTGCTAAAGAAGTTTGGGAAAGGTTACATCAGGCCTTCGATGACAATGGACTCACACGAAGAGTTGGCCTGCTAAAGGACCTCATAAACACAACACTGGAATCGTGCAATAGTGTTGAGGATTATGTCAGTAGAATTATGAACACTGCCCACAAACTGCGTAGTATCAAGTTTGATGTCAATGACGAGTGGCTCGGGACTTTAATGTTGGCCGGTCTGCCCGAGGAATATAAACCCATGATTATGGGGCTCGAAAGCTCTGGCATAAAGATCAGCGCAGACTCTGTAAAGTCAAAGCTAATACAAGAGGTCAATACATCGAAGACAACGGCTTTTCATATTAAAGCGAAGAAAAATTATAAAAGCAATAACTTTGCAAATAATTATAACAATTCAAGTAAACCGAAGGGGCCAAGGTGCTACAGCTGCAATAAATATGGGCATTATGCAAAATTTTGTAAATCAAAGGGAATGTCGAGTAGCGAGCCATTACATGGAGCATCAAGCAAGGCGCTAAGTTCAGGTTATGTAGCTGCATTTACAACAATGGTTGGTAAACACACAAGCAATTGTTGGCTGATAGACTCCGGCGCGTCCTCTCATATGACAAGTAGATATGACTGGATGTATAATGTCACCGAGGCCACCGTGAAAAGTGTAACTGTTGCAAACAGAGAGCCTCTAGCTGTAAAGGGAGTTGGATGTGTTGATATACACATTAATCAGAACAAAATACATGTAAAAAATGTGCTGTTTGTTCCCGGATTGGCAGCCAATCTCCTTTCAGTCAGCACTATAGTGAAGAGTGGATACAATGTCACATTTAATAGCAGGGGGTGTGATATCAAGAATAGCAGAGGAGAAGTAATATGTACTGCAACATTGAGCAACAACTTGTACATCATGAACACAGGTAATGAAATGGTTCATCTAACGTCAAGTTCAGTTAGTTCTAATGACACACACCTATGGCATCTGCGAATGGGCCATTTGAACATTTCAGATATAAGAAAATTACCAAGCTGCACAGAGGGTGTGGCTTTAGCTCCGGATGAGGGCAACGAGGTCTCATGTATACAATGCTATGAAGGTAAGCAAACCAGGCTGCCATTTAAAAATGTTGGGTCAAGAGCAGCAAAACCTCTTGAATTAATACATTCCGATTTATGTGGCCCCATGGAAAACTTGTCTTATGGAGGTATGAGATATTTTATAACTTTTATTGATGACTTTACTCGAATGGTTCATGTGTATTTTCTTAAGGATAAAATGAGTGTTCTAGAGACCTTCAAAAATTTTAAATCTAAAGTAGAGAATGAGTTTGATAATAAGATAAAAATACTCCGTACTGACAATGGTACAGAATATTGTAACAATAATTTTGAAAATTTTTTGTCTAACCATGGTATTGTTCACCAGACGTCTACCCCATATACTCCAGAGCACAACGGCATGGCAGAAAGGATGAATAGAACGCTGGTTGAGCGTGCAAGATGTATGCTGTTTCATGCCAAGCTGGAGAAGAGACTATGGGCTGAAGCTTTAGCGACCGCTGCATACATTGTCAACCGATCCCCCACAAGGTCACTGGAAGGTAAAACGCCGTATGAGTTATGGAAAGGTAAGAAACCTAATTTATCTCACATGAAAGTATTTGGCTCCGAGTGTATGGTACACATACCAAGTCAAAAACGACAGAAATGGGATAAAAAGTCTGAGAAAATGATAATGGTGGGCTATTGTGATAATACGAAAGGTTACCGTTTAATGAACCCTACAACCCACAAAGTAATAAAAAGTAGAGATGTAGTTTTCTTTGAGAAATATATTGAAACAGTCGGGGTACCCATTCAAAATAATATTGATGTTACAGTAAAAGAAAAACAGTCAGTCAGTGAAAGCGCTACTGTACCCACTGGCAGCGTTACATCCGGGAGTACATCAAGCTCTTCAAATAAGGAAGTACTCACTCAGGAGTTGAGTAAACGAGGTTTGAGCACTGAAACAACAAAAAGTGAAGACTCAAGTGAGTATGAAACAGATTGTGGGGAACTAGATGAAACTTTTAAGCCCCCCGGATTTGTAAGGGGTACTTTTGATGACTCTAATGTAACTGTAAGAACGCTCCGGCCACGCCATCATAGAAGGGTTCAAGATAATAGCTATTTGTGTTTTTACACTGACTTGTCTGATCCACAGAATGCTGCGGAAGCACTGTCATCGCCGCAAGCTTCTGAATGGAAGGCAGCCATGGATGAAGAATATAGCTCCTTGATGAAAAACAAAACATGGAGTTTAATAGATCTTCCTAAAGGTAAAAGGGCTTTACCTTGCAAGTGGGTATATAAGGTAAAAACTGATCACAACGGAAACATTGTTCGCTACAAAGCACGGCTGGTAATAAAAGGTTATGCACAAAGAAAGGGTGCCGATTACGAAGACACTTATTCACCAGTTGTCAGGTACACAACCATTCGTTACCTATTTGCTTTAGCTGCCAAATATGAACTTGATATAGATCAAATGGATGCTGTGTCAGCCTTCCTCCAAGGAGATATCGATAGGGAAATTTACATGGAACAGCCCGAACAATATAGACAAGGCTCTCAGGTATGCAAGCTGAATAAATCCATATATGGATTAAAGCAAGCTAGTAGATTATGGAACACTAAACTTAACAATGTTTTACACAACTTAGGAATGCAACAATCAAAGACTGATCCCTGCGTCTACTATAATTCTGAAAAGAATACATTTATAGCTGTCTGGGTTGACGATTTAATACTATTTACTGCACAAGAGTCAGTTAAAAATTTATTGAAAGAAAATTTAAAACAGCACTTTGAGATGAAAGAGATTGGCCTGGCAAGCCAGTGTATCGGTCTTCATATTACCAGAAATAGAGGAAAAATAATGATCGATCAAGAAAAATATATAAAAGAAATCTTGGCACGATTCAAAATGTCAGATTGTAAACCTGTAAAAACGCCAATTGAAGTAGGTATAAAATTCAAACGATCTGAGACCGAAGAAAGGTATGATTGTCCATATCAACAAGCTTTAGGCTCTTTACTGTATTTGGCTCAATGTACTCGACCGGACATATCCTTTGCTGTCAATACACTGAGCAGATTCAATCAAAATCCAAGCTCCGAACACTGGGCTGGAATAAAAAGAATATTTAGATACCTCCAGGGCACAAAAGATTTAAAGTTAATTTACACCAAAGATGGTAATGAAGAGATAACAGGATACTGTGACGCCGACTGGGCCAGTGATTTGTACGACAGAAAGTCGTGCACAGGCTACATCTTTATGTTACAGGGTGGTGCAATTTCTTGGCGGTCACACAAGCAGCAGACCGTCGCCCTATCGACCGCAGAGGCGGAGTACATGGCGATGTCCTCCGCGGCGCAGGAGGCGCTGTGGCTGCAGCAGCTTCATGGCGAGCTCGGTCACCAGGTGAAGAACCCGCTCCTCATCTTTAGCGATAGTCAGAGTGCTATTAAATTAACTACTAATGACTGTTTCTTGCCCAGAACCAAGCATATAGATATTCGTTATCATTTCTTAAGGAATCATGTTATTAATTTAAAAGTTAAGTTTTTGTATTTAAAGGGTAAGGAAATGATAGCTGATAATTTAACTAAGGGCACTACTGCCGAAAAAAATTTGTATTGTATAGAAAAAATGGGGTTGTGTTCCAGGGGAGGGTGTTAAAATATGTGTTTTTAGGAACACAACCAATTTTTGCCAGTGCGTTTTATCTGTGATCGGTCTTGTCTATGTAACATTTTTATGTCATGTAGTCTATACTTTATGGCCCCTCTTTTTCCTGTGATCTTGTAATGGCGATTACGTGCAATAAATTGTCTTCGAGATAAATTTCCAAACTGCTTTTTATTTCTACAACCACGCAAAATTCTTCATGAAGTCGGTACCAGATGAATCTTCAGTTCTCTGACAGAATATTTGAAACTTTTGGAACTAGCACCGACTTCAAAATTATGAAGATTGAGTACAGAAATAGTTGAGTTTTAGTCGAATTATAGGAATAATTATTAGATAGGAAAAATTATTTAATACTTTTTAGTTCATATTAATTCGCCGCCCCCACCGAATAGTATCGTAATCGACTATTACTATAGAAGTGCTTTTATAACGGATTATTGCTTTTGAAGGCCAATTCCACCTCGTGAATTTTTTTCATAGCGGTCGGACTGATAGTTTTTGAGATAGATATTTTGTAATAAACATACATGTATTATTCGCCTACTCATAAGCAACAAACTTTACGACGAACACTATGACAATAACATATTACTATTTTCTGAATGACCAAACTAATATGGCTAACTGATATCGCGATATTATTCCGGTACCAAAAAACAAAAGGTGGCTGAAAACAGATGTCAGTCAGGACGTTACCATATTATTCGGGTAAAAAGTACATTTCATATTTTTAGTAATTATATATTGCGATTTTATGTTCTAAAAGTAATAATGGTTATTATAGAATACTGTCTAAAGCGGACCTACATAAATGTAGTAATGCATCTCACGATAGTACTTTGCGTACATTGCGACAAGGGTTTACTTTACAGGTTGCGACAATTTGCTAATGCTTACATCAAAAAGTACTATACATTGCTCTCGCTTTGTCGGCATATAAAAGAAAGCGATAGCCTTAACCTCGTCACGTGTTTCGAAGGTCAAGCAATAATAATTGTTTACATTATCTTCATTTGTGATTTTGTTTACGGAAGTGCGAAAAAAAATGCAAAAGTTATAAACAATTAAGTAAACATAAAAAGAAGGGCTTGGATTTTTTTTTAATATTTCGAAAACTATTTGAGATATTCAAAATTTAAAAATAGATCCTTAAAGAGCAGGAAATTTCCTAAAAAAATCCTAGATTTTGGAACCTTACCAATAATCCTTATAGCTTTAATTGAGCGGCGAAAGTAACGGTAAAACCGCGTGGTTCGGGTTTCGCGTGATTTGCCGCAATCTGCTACGTGAACTAAAAAAATATTTTAAGTGATTAAATATTGATATTAAGGATTAAAAAATTTGGGTACTAAGTAGACATATTATGAATAAACAATAATCCGTTAACAAAAATAAATTATCACAATTTGTTTAATTATTATGCTTTTGTTCATTTGTTAATAGTCACCATTTTAATGTTAACATAAAAACGCTGATTATTTCAAAACAAGAAATCTAGATTTTTTTATTATTCTTTAGAACTAATCTTAATAGGCCATATAAGAGATTCCCGTTGAAAAAAATCATTTTTTTTTATTTTTCACTTTTTTATTAACTTTTAAAGTCATTCCAAAATTATTCATGTAAATAAAGCAATTATGGTACTTTTATATCCAATTATTGTTACTATTTTGTTTTGTTACTGTTAGAAGCCAGATAACAATATATATATTTTTTATTTATAACTAATAAAATTTAAATAATCATTTTTATTGATGAAAAACCCCTAATTGCTATATTTACATGAAAATTTAATGAATGCCTTTGATTGTTCATAAAAAAGTGAAAAATCAAAATTGTTGAATTTTTCCACCGGATATCTCTTCTAAGCCCTTTTAAAATTAGCTCAAAAGAATAATAAAAATTTATAGATTTCTTGTTTTGAAATAATCAGCGTTTTTATGTTAACATTAAAATGGTGACTATTAACAAATGAACAAAAGCATAACAATTAAACAAATTATGATAATTTATTTTTGTTGATGGATTATTGTTCATTAATATGTCTACTTAGTACCCAATTTTTTTTATTTCTTTATATTAATATTTAATCAGTTAAAATATATTTTTTAGTTCACGTGGCAGATTGCGGCAATTCACGCGAAACCCGAACTACGCGTTTTTACCGTTACTTTCGCCGCTCAATTAAAGTTATAAGGATTGTTGATAAGGTTCCAGGATCTAGGATTTTTTTTAGGAAATTACCTGCTCTTTAAGGATCTATTTTTAAATTTTGATTAACTCAAATAGTTTTCGAAATATAAAAAGAAAACTAAACCCTTCTTTTCATGTTTACTTAATTGTTTATAACTTTTGCATTTTTTTCAGCCCCTCTTGGAATTTTTATAAAATGTTCTACATGGTATTCCAAATCGAATGAGACCGAAATCATAATTTTCGGTGCATTAGATCAGGTTTTGAGGAAAATGGCACTTGTTAATCAGACTATTAGTTAAAAAAGTTTTTAAATGTTGTTTTCGGTGTTTGGACCTTTTTAGTTATTAAACCTAGATGAGGTTTCGGACACAATAGACATAACTACCAGTAGTTCGACTGCAAAGAAATGAACAGGTTTCAATATCTGTCAAATTCGTCGGGTTTGGGGGTGATAAGTTAGAGGCTGGCGCGCTGGCTGGTATAATTTATTTTTAAAAATAAGATTTTGAAATTGAATTCTGACAGTTTTCTTTGCATGTGCCAAAATATAAACAACTAAATTTGTAGGTAACGACCCTAGTGACGACTTTTGTCATAATACGTCAAACTTAAAATTTTTTACATCAGTTCTAAGTCGGCATACTCTATCATTCTGTCTACTCTGCTTCGGAGGTATAAAAAAAGGATAACTGATTGTTATATTACTGTAAAATTTTATATACTTACCTTTTGTTATAAAATTATTAAAATACCTATAAAATTAAAATAAAAAATGGTTTTATTTAAGGATCCAGTTAATTATTACAATATATTTTAAGTTTTTTAAATTCTGTATTATATTTTTACATATATAAAGTATGTTTCGCTTGCCATGGAATAATAAAGTTAATATATTTTACGATTAACATGTGACTTACTCTTAGCGTCGAATATATTGGTAACAGTCGATTACAGAGCCAGTAAACATGTCTGTAAGACAGCCAATAGGATCGCATCCAACTATTACTGTGTAGTTCGTTGTCGACAACTTACCCGAATAATATCGTATTGATGTGTTACGGACAAAAATTCTATTTAAATTTCGGTATTATACTTTTTGACTTATAATCTCAGTAAGAAATATCATTATATTTTTTTAAAAACATTAAGATATCGCAAAAAAAATTAGCTTTCTTTTGGTATAAAAATAATTTTCCTGTGTGAACCTGTTAAAAAGTTATGAGCCAAAAACCGTTTTTATTTTTTCCTGTAAAATTTAGATTTTTTGATTACGATTTTATTCGGTGGGGGCGGCGTTATAAGGATGTAATTTTTGATTTTACCTTAGAAGTCGGTTTTAATTTTTTGTTAAAAATAATAATTTCACTCTTTTTAGTTACCTAGTAAGCCATCGCGTACTATACGTGGAATAATACACCTGTATATTATTCTACGTAGGTATCTTATTACAGTCACACTTACAAAATAAATCGAAAGTGACCTATGTCCTTTCCCAGGACTAAAAGTATCTCCATGCCAAATTTCAGCAAAATCGGTTCAGCAGTTTGGGCGTGAAGAGGTAACAGACAGACAGATAGACAAACAGACACACTTTTGCATTTATTATGTTAAGTATGGATAGAAACTAAGTAATAAAAAAAACAAGTGGTACTTCATTTTTATTGAAGAACTGTCGATTTTTTCCAAAAATATAAGTATTCTTTCGATTAAAAAAATCGAAAGTGAACAAGATTTTTATTTGAAACACGACGTATAGAATCGAAATGGTCATTTACGATAAAAATGATGTACGAAAGAACAACGTACATAATCGAAAATGGTACGTACGATACTATTGAGAGACGAAAAAACGGCCTAAACAATGGGATCTGCCCGTTTCAATAATTTACGCGGTAAACATTTTTAATGCTACTAAAACTGTATAAAGATAAAGTAAAATCAAATTTACATAACCTTTAGTTTAAAATCAAATAAAGTGTTATTTATTGATGAGGGCACCTACAATCGCAATAGTGGTAGTTTCGTCCTGTTTTGACGCTCACCGATACATCGTAAACTCGCGAAATTTAACTTTCTTTGGTATAAGATGGATAGACTATAACGTTTCGTAACATACGTAATATACGTCTCTAAATATCGGAAACCTAAAGAGTTTTCAAAATTTTTGAAGCTGTATTAAAAAATATCCTTTAAAAGGAGCCCAAAACGGTAATAAAAAAAATTTGCCATTTTTCAGATTCGATTACTTACCTAGGGACCATCGAAACGTCTCATAGACAAAATTATCAAACTGCTCTGTGACAACTGACTAGTCTGGAACAGGGAATATTACGTAAAGGTCAAAAAAGGAACAGAGAGTGCTCTTGTGTACTGCGCACACACCTGGGCACTATAAAATTACTCCTGCGTACCTGGCTTGGTTTCAATGAAACCGGCCACCGTCACCGAAATCGGTGTGGGGAGTATTATTATACAAAACACGTCACAAATCATTATTATTATTATTGAGCTACGGGGTTAAATGTTTTGTAACAGGGTTAACGTACATGCTAAGGTTTAATATTAAACCTGTAATGAAGTTTAATATAATTTACCTCTCATTACAAAAATAATCAGTTTAACAAACTAATTCGGGTTCATTTTACATATTTAATACAGTTTTGAGTGCGTTTCAGTCGGGGAATTTATAATATATAATTCATCAAAGGCGTACAAGGCAATGCTGTTATCTTGAGTTTTCCGTTGAAGTTTCATATAGGATGTCGATGTACTATTTGCAGACATCGCTAATCGAACGTATTCATAGTTTATGCCTCATGAAGTCATGACAAATACAGTATTGTATAAGAAATGTGGTGTGATAGAATAAAGCAACTTGAGGGTGAATTGAGATATACAGTCCACTTGGTGTTTTCTTTATCGTGTGGGAATAATGCGTGAAGGCCAAAGGAAGATCTTCCGACCGAGCGAGGTGGTATGCCCGGCCAGGCCGAAGCCCACGTGATACATTTCAGCTGTCGTATATATACCGCCGCGCTCAGAAAACTTCGATAGCGCAATGCAGGAATGTTAAGCAAATTGTGGGTACCGCCACATCACTCCCCCCCGAAGACCGGAGGTCGAATCTTGAAGTCTCGTCGCTTGAGTCGCCAGTGCCAGTGAGAGTTCCAGTGTGTCGGAACTGTTGCAGTGAGTCCCAGTGAGTCGGAACTGTAAGCTGCTGCACGGGATCCAGTGAGTCGGATAGCTGCCGTGCGGGGCCGATGCTACGTGCTGACCAGGAGAGATGTGCTCTGCTTGCTGACCGGTCGGTGTAGTGAGAAAGCCCGATGATGCCGATGCGGAGTCGCCCAGGCCGCGGTACATTGCGGCTAGTGGACGAGGTACCCGATGAGGCGATGCTGGCTGGCGCGGTGCGGAGGGGCGGGGAGTGATGATGATGAAGGAGGCGTGTTCTGTAGAGGATCACCAATGTGGGAATAAGGCGTGGAGGCCAAAGGAAGATCTTCCGACCGAGCGAGATAGCATGCTCGGTCAGGCCGAAGCCCACTGACGTCATTTCAGACGTTGTATATATCTTGCCGTTCTCCGAAACTTCGATAGCGCGATGTAGGATTGTTAAGCGAATTGTGGGTACCGCCACAATCGCATACATATTAATTCCTGGCAAATCAGTGCACAAATTCGTTTACTGTCTTAATTTGTTTACGGTTTACCGTTTGTACTGGTGCTGCCTCTAGCGTTTTATAATTTATAGCTACAGCAACCTTATCTAATATATAAGTACTGCTCTAATCATAAAAAAATATACGTTGCCATGTCAACAATACTTTTTGTCTACTGATAGTACTTACTTTTCCTACTATAATAACGTCTAGTCCCTATTGTTTTTCGTGTGAAACTTGATCGAAATCTATCTAGTATTTTTGAAGCCTGTTCACTGTTCAGTTCAGTGATACCTAACATATAAATACTTTCTGAATCCTTTATAAAAGTCGGCTTTCTACAATGTAACGCCCTGCGACGTCCGTTGTTATAGTACATCGATGGTGATGGCTCTAATTTAGCAGCTTATGAAATCATTTTGGGTTTAGCTTTTAAGCTTACGCTATTACATACCTGCTATACTTAAGCACCGCTTAAGTGATTAGCTTGCTCATTTTACGAGTTTATTAAATCTTCTAATTTTGTTGCAGGAAGTGAATTTTTGAGAAGGTTTATTTGTTATGTATCCACACTAATATTATAAATGCAAAAGTGTCTATCTGTCTGTCTGTTACCTCTTCACGCCTAAACCGCTGAACCTATGTTGCTGAATTTTGGTTAACGTACTTCAAGTATCTTGAAGTCTCAGGAAAGGATATAGGACTTACTTACAATATTTTTAACCCGCAAAAATGTACGGTTAATGCGCGATTAACGAATTTTGGACCAACGGTATTGCGGGCGTCATCTTGTCGATATTTTAATTTGTAAAAGTGTTTAAAAGTGTATCTTAAACTTCAATTATAAACATCGGAAATGGAATTCGAACCCCTTTACTCCACAATTAATTTAGACAGGCGGACAGACAAATAAATCTATTGTATAATTGGATTTGCGCACGGTACGCCGCGCGGCGCCGCTGCAGACGGTACCTGTGCTGCGTCACATAATTTATTCCTTTTGAAACACACTTCTAATAGGAGCAGACGTTTTTAATACAATATTTTTATACCATACTAGTTGAAGCCCGAAACTTCGTTGCGCCAAAACTCGTTTAGCGCGCGGGAACCGTACATTTTTCCGGGATAAAAAGTAGCCAATGTCCTTTCCCGGGACTCAAAGTATCTCCATACTAAATTTCAGCAAAATCGGTTCAGCGGTTTGAGCGTGAAGAGGTAACAGACAGACAGACAGACAAACAGACGTACAGACAGACAGACACACTTTCGCATTTATAATATTAGTATATATTTACCTCATTACTAATTGTAGGCGACGCACTACACCATAGGCAATAATTTTAAGTTATTAGAATTAGTTCTTTGTAAGAAAACAATGCTTAATGCATGGTATATACTGAAGTTTAATAATAAGCTCTTTGTATTGGTTTTAAAATATTACTAACACTCTGTAATCTGTATGCTTTCGATAAATAAAGATTAGGTGCTGAAAGAGCGTTCCCACAGGAATGGGTTCAGGCCCTTAGCCCGACACCCCGGGACCCACAGTCGCAACCATAGCCGCTAAGTAGGTATACAAATAAAAAGAAAGAAAGAAAAAACATTTTGAGAAAAAACATGTTGTTGAAAAGTAGAGACGGAATGAAACATGCATACAGTTTCATTCTGAAACTAAACAACAGCCTTATCTCGGAATGTCAACATAATAATGCACCACCAGCACCTTAGCCAGTGCCGGACTGAATTTTTACATGGTCATCCGCGAGAAGGAGGATCTTCCAACGCGGGAATCGAGCTCACGACCTCGGAGTCAAGAACATAACGCTCTAACAGCCGCACTCAGAGTCGTTCATTAAATCATCATTTAAAAAATTAAAATTATCCGCTGCCCATACAAACCGCAACACTAAATGCTCATTAAACGTGAAATTCCCTCTCAGAGTCAGTTAATGATAAATTAACACCTCAAAATGGCGATTAAATTTAAATACAGAAGAAGCACCATTTAACTCGATTGAGTCGCTAATCGTGTATTTTGCTGTCAAAGGGGTATGACATAGGTAGAGATTTTTTTTAATTTGTCCCGGTTGGGACAGGCAAAGGGAGCGTTGCCCATACAGCCATTTCTATGTTTTCTCTATATACCTAATGAATGATAGTGAAGGCCGAAGCCAATTCTATGACATACCGCCGCACTCAGAGACGTCAATTAAGACTTAATGCTCATTTAACATGAAATGTCCCTCTCAGAGATGACAATTAAAAATAGCTAATTGCAGAGTTTGATGTTCAAGTTTGAGGTTATTCTTGGAATTTTTTCAGTTTTAATTTTTCAAAAGATAAAATTAAGATAAAAATAAAATTTACTTGAAGTGTTAATAATAAATAATAATAATATTAGATAATGCCACAGTAAACGTAGAACTTCATAACTGTGATAGTACTAAAGCATTTTCTTGCAATACATGCCTAGTTAGTAGTTACTTAGTACAGCAGTTTTTACCTTTTCTTGCTAATAAATTAGAAGTATTTCACATGAAAAGTACCTATAGTCACTTCCATACAAACTAGATATTATACCTACAAAGAAGTATGAACATTGTCACCAAATTGTGTAATTACGGTATTGAAATTAAAGTATGTTTACTATATAGTTACAATATTGTTATGAATAATTCCTAATAGCAAATGGTTTTTTTATATTAAAATGGTAGGTAATAGTAGATATAAGACAGGTTATTCACACAATCCAAATTGTAAAACATAGAAACTTCAAATGTTGCAATAAATACTTAAATACCTAGTACCTATTATCAGAGTAGACAGAATTATATTGTGCTATTATAAAAACAATATAAAACATGTTTTTTTCTAACACATTTTATGTTTGTTATATAACTGTAGTAGGTAGGTACGGTGAAAGGTAGGAAAGAATGAAATTATTTTAGTAGTATATAAGTATTTTATTATTCATTTGATCGCAGCAAAACCTGCCAGCCTTTCAATTGTTATCGCGGCCCACTTGGGCCAAGTACGGGAGTTGAAGCGAGCTGCATCAGATAATTTGATTTCTTGTTATTTTTTTCTATATTCATTCTACCTAGCACTGCAAACTTTGTAAATTTTTACTTCTTCTTGTCTTCTTGCATTGTTAACTAAAATAAAAGTATGACGTGATAAGAATTGAAACTGGTACAAAACATTATAAGTAAGTACTTTATAGTTTATTTATATATAGTATATACTGACCAATGAAATCCTGTTGAAATGTATTATGTTAAAATATATTATTATGTTAAATTCGCCAACCAAAAACAAAATAAAAATTACTAGATACCTATTACTACTTCTACTTTTTCCTTCTTCTTGCCGCTATCACAGATTAATAATTTAAAGGCCGCTATGGAGCGGCGTATGAACACGGAACAAACTACGTCATAGTACGAATTATTAATAGGGGACAGAAATTAATCAGTCAATTAATTTTGTCTCTGAGAGGTATCTGTAATGAAAGCATTAAATTTCAATTTGTTAAATGATGTTCAGCGCTTTTTTTTTAATGACCGACTCTGACGGCCGCAGTCACGACTCACGCCCAAAAAAAAAATGAAACGAACACGGCTTGACTTTCCAAGACTAGAAAGCCGTGTTCGTTTCATTTTTCAACTACGCATGCGCGGCTTTTTTCGCAGTTTGGCAGCTGACTGTCAAGTACTGTCAACTTCATAATAATTGAGTGTCATGTTCTAAAATATTAACAATTTCTGTCAGATTTTAGAACATGACACTGACACTAATTTTTAACTTTGCGCATGCGTAATGTGCATTGAAAAACGAAACGAACACGACTACAGTCTGTGAAAAAAGAGTAGACACAGAACAACATTTTCTAAACGTAATCACGCTCAAAAGGTGGTTTTTTCTCTTTGTATTTCCATAGAGAACCCTTAGATACATTTTAAATATTATTTCCCTTGCACATTTTGAACTCGATTGAATAAGGTTTTCGTATATTTTGTTACAATATGATTTAAAAATTGGGTAGTGTGTGTACGGTACTCTTTTTTGACAAGCTATAAATAAAATCATATAAACAAGAAGAAGAAGAAGATCATGCCCCCCGTGTATTATATTTCTCTATGTCATAGAATTGGCTTCGGCCTTCACTATCATTCATTAGGTATATAGAGAAAACATAGAAATGGCTGTATGGGCAACGCTCCCTTTGCCTGTCCCAACCGGGACAAATTAAAAAAAATCTCTACCTATGTCATACCCCTTTGACAGCAAAATACACGATTAGCGACTCAATCGAGTTAAATGGTGCTTCTTCTGTATTTAAATTTAATCGCCATTTTGAGGTGTTAATTTATCATTAACTGACTCTGAGAGGGAATTTCACGTTTAATGAGCATTTAGTGTTGCGGTTTGTATGGGCAGCGGATAATTTTAATTTTTTAAATGATGATTTAATGAACGACTCTGAGTGCGGCTGTTAGAGAAATATAATACACGGGGGGCATGATCTTCTTCTTCTTCTTGTTTATATGATTTTATTTATAGCTTGTCAAAAAAGAGTACCGTACACACACTACCCAATTTTTAAATCATATTGTAACAAAATATACGAAAACCTTATTCAATCGAGTTCAAAATGTGCAAGGGAAATAATATTTAAAATGTATCTAAGGGTTCTCTATGGAAATACAAAGAGAAAAAACCACCTTTTGAGCGTGATTACGTTTAGAAAATGTTGTTCTGTGTCTACTCTTTTTTCACAGACTGTAGTCGTGTTCGTTTCGTTTTTCAATGCACATTACGCATGCGCAAAGTTAAAAATTAGTGTCAGTGTCATGTTCTAAAATCTGACAGAAATTGTTAATATTTTAGAACATGACACTCAATTATTATGAAGTTGACAGTACTTGACAGTCAGCTGCCAAACTGCGAAAAAAGCCGCGCATGCGTAGTTGAAAAATGAAACGAACACGGCTTTCTAGTCTTGGAAAGTCAAGCCGTGTTCGTTTCATTTTTTTTTTGGGCGTGAGTCGTGACTGCGGCCGTCAGAGTCGGTCATTAAAAAAAAAGCGCTGAACATCATTTAACAAATTGAAATTTAATGCTTTCATTACAGATACCTCTCAGAGACAAAATTAATTGACTGATTAATTTCTGTCCCCTATTAATAATTCGTACTATGACGTAGTTTGTTCCGTGTTCATACGCCGCTCCATAGCGGCCTTTAAATTATTAATCTGTGATAGCGGCAAGAAGAAGGAAAAAGTAGAAGTAGTAATAGGTATCTAGTAATTTTTATTTTGTTTTTGGTTGGCGAATTTAACATAATAATATATTTTAACATAATACATTTCAACAGGATTTCATTGGTCAGTATATACTATATATAAATAAACTATAAAGTACTTACTTATAATGTTTTGTACCAGTTTCAATTCTTATCACGTCATACTTTTATTTTAGTTAACAATGCAAGAAGACAAGAAGAAGTAAAAATTTACAAAGTTTGCAGTGCTAGGTAGAATGAATATAGAAAAAAATAACAAGAAATCAAATTATCTGATGCAGCTCGCTTCAACTCCCGTACTTGGCCCAAGTGGGCCGCGATAACAATTGAAAGGCTGGCAGGTTTTGCTGCGATCAAATGAATAATAAAATACTTATATACTACTAAAATAATTTCATTCTTTCCTACCTTTCACCGTACCTACCTACTACAGTTATATAACAAACATAAAATGTGTTAGAAAAAAACATGTTTTATATTGTTTTTATAATAGCACAATATAATTCTGTCTACTCTGATAATAGGTACTAGGTATTTAAGTATTTATTGCAACATTTGAAGTTTCTATGTTTTACAATTTGGATTGTGTGAATAACCTGTCTTATATCTACTATTACCTACCATTTTAATATAAAAAAACCATTTGCTATTAGGAATTATTCATAACAATATTGTAACTATATAGTAAACATACTTTAATTTCAATACCGTAATTACACAATTTGGTGACAATGTTCATACTTCTTTGTAGGTATAATATCTAGTTTGTATGGAAGTGACTATAGGTACTTTTCATGTGAAATACTTCTAATTTATTAGCAAGAAAAGGTAAAAACTGCTGTACTAAGTAACTACTAACTAGGCATGTATTGCAAGAAAATGCTTTAGTACTATCACAGTTATGAAGTTCTACGTTTACTGTGGCATTATCTAATATTATTATTATTTATTATTAACACTTCAAGTAAATTTTATTTTTATCTTAATTTTATCTTTTGAAAAATTAAAACTGAAAAAATTCCAAGAATAACCTCAAACTTGAACATCAAACTCTGCAATTAGCTATTTTTAATTGTCATCTCTGAGAGGGACATTTCATGTTAAATGAGCATTAAGTCTTAATTGACGTCTCTGAGTGCGGCGGTAAGCCGCTGGGCGACGGAGATGTCCAGCAAAAAACAAGGACTGTTTTAATAAGATAATCTATACTTATTATAAAATGAAGTCACTTTTTTCCCTCATGTCCCTTTGTTCCCTTTAATCTTTAAAACTACGCAACGGATTTTGATGATTCTTTCAGTGTTAGATAGCCCATTTATCGAGGAAGGTTATAGGCTATATTTTATCACGCTAAAAATCAATAGAAGCGAAGAAATAGATGAAAATATGGAAAAAACGGGGGAAATTATTTGAAAGGGCTAACTTGAACGCGCTTATCTCAGGAACTACTGGTCCGATTTGAAAAATTATTTGAGTGTTAGATAGCCCATTTATTGAGAAAGGCTATAAGCTATATTTTATCATGCTAAGATTAATAGGAGAATGTAGAAAATTATTTGAAAGGGTTTAATCTCGCGAACTACTGAAGCAATTTTTATGTTATTTGGAGATAAGAAGTACTCGTAGACCACATGAAGGATTGTGATGGGCTATCGATTTTAATCATTTTTTCAGTGGCTATATATTTTATTCCCGTGCGACGCCGCGCCGGGGCGGGTCGCTAGTTTTATTATATTGCGTGAATTAATTTTAATGGTTGTTTTCCCGCAGTAAAATGATCTTAATCCAATTTTAGTAGTACAATACAGGGTGTAACAAAAATAAGTGATAATACTTCAGGGTGTGTCCATGTTCCTTGTAGAGAGTTCACTGTGAAAGTAGCGGTGCTGAAAGGCCAAAATTTTTTTCACTTTTGTATGGGGAAACTGGTGACGCTCGGGCCTTTGTCCATACAAAAGTGAAAAAAGTCTTTTAGCGCTGCTACTTTCACAATGAACTCTCTACAAGGAATACGTACACACCCTAAAGTATTATCACTTATTTTTGTTACACACTGTAGATTTGTGAAGTTTTTTTTTAAATCATAAATAACATTCGGCCGGGTCATAGCCTCTTGCGCCTATCCGCATAAAATTGCCATAGTAAGTAGCTACGTCATACCACGTCATACAAAATATTTTTTATTTTCAAAAAAATAACATGCGTGATTCGATAGTACTAAGCTATAGGTAAATAGCTTTGTCCGCACTGTGCCTTTTTCTGTTCGTCAAGGGCATGCGTTATAGCACAGTCAACAGCGAACGTGAGGCATGCCCGCGACGCCTGCCCTCTGACCGTATCCAAAACTTCAAAAATAACTTGGTGTTGCGTTCGTTGACGCATTCAAGTTGAATGAAAGAAGATGACGAAAATTAAAGACGAAAGCGTATAGTGTGGACATAGCTAATCGTTCTGTTGTGAGAAAACAACCACTAAAATGTCACGTTCTAAGTTTAAATTTTAACAAGCTAAAGCTGGATAAAAAAAAGAACAATTCATGTTTATCTCTTTCTGGCTATTTCATAACTTTCAGATGCTATCTTTTCATAATGATTAACCAAATGTGTTCACTGTTTAATAGTTCTAAATATAGATGGGAAGGAGTGGCGATACCAGATGTCCTGAAGATTACGCAATGTTTTAGTTAACTACTTGTTGGCTGGAGGCTGCTACTTGTCAAGTAGAGGGGGAACAGTACAGATTGTATGGATAAAAATATTCCTGTCCATTCCTAGAATTAAAAGTATCTTTATACCTAATTTCATCGAAATGGGTTCCATGGTGGAGTGTGAAGAGGTAAGAGACAGACACAATTTGGCATCTAACTTTGTATGTAAATTCGTGGGCTGCCAGGATAAAAATCGTATAATATATGTAATATTTTCCTGGGAATCAAAGTAGGTACATCTACATCCTTAAAGGAATTTCATTAAAATTAATTAACTGTACATAGGTCGTGAGGCGCGAAACTTAATAATAACAGTATACAGGATATAAACAAAACTAAGTGTACTTAGTCTACTGTAAGTACTTTAGGGTGTGTATGTTTCCTCTGTAAGTATATTACTTTAAAAATAGCAGCGCTCAAACAGCATTTTTTGTGATTTATATGGGGCAAGCACCCAAACGTCTTGAGTTTTTCCGTATAAAAGTTCAAAGAAAAGTTACTCTTTCAGCGCACAGTGAACTCTGTACAGGGGACACATACACACCCTAAAGTATTATGTTTTGTTACACTCTGTATAAAGAGCTGTTAATTTAACTAATTCTAGTATCCATCCATTCATCACACCAGACAAATACGACACAGATTCATCGAGCTTCAAGAATGCGAACTGTCATTATTTACACGTCAAAACACGCCTGTCAAAACACGTGAACAACGTACATCTGTCAAAATATGACGTAAGGGTCGGAGGGCTCATTAATATATTACCCTCCGTGTTCATTACAAGTATTTCGTTTACCAGTTGCTAAAGTAGTGAAACATCTTAGCAAATTTGTGAAATTAAGGTATTGAACAAAAGTGTTAAGGTACCTGGCGTTGTTTAAAAAAACAGCGGATACACCCTGGGTATGGTAACAACTGTCAGAAGCGAAAAACGGCAAAGCGGAAATTTTCACAGTGTGGTAATAAGAAAGAAAATGCAAGACAGGCGAGAGGTTACCTAATCGAAAATTCGTAAGACCGAAAGAATAGGAAGTATCCTATTCTTTCGGTCTTACGAATTTTCGATTAGGTCCCGTGATGCGATTCTAACTTTTTTTGCCCATTGCAAAAAATCAGAACGCCACTAAAGAAGGTTTTATTTCAGAAAGTAATATTAGTGCTATATACAACTCTATATACATAGTTACATACCTTGAGTTCTATATCTTCACTACCCTTTCTGTGGCGACAATAAGTTAGAGTACAACTTACAAGTTACAAGTCACATCTTTAGATAACTGTCATGAAAATTCTAATTAAATAATTAATTTTCATAATAAACAATGAGTTATAATAATTTGAAGAGTAACATTTACTTAATAATCTTCATTTTATTATAACATCAAAAACCAGACGTCTGAACATCTTGTGATTGTGTCGAAAATAGCAGACTCACAGACAGAGGCTTAATTATCATAATAACCCAGGTCAATTTAACCCCATTGAAAAACGCTGTGAAGTAACAAATTACAGGGAGTTAACTTCGGCACTGAAGCCCAACTACGTATCTCTACTTCTCGGGGGTTCTCGCCGTGAATGTGACCTGGAACCATTGACAGCTGTGTGTGATTTTTTTAATGGTGTGTTTATTTGTGCAAATATTTTTTTATTGTTAAGTTTGTCATTTTTGTTAATTAGCAGTAGTTTGAATTTAGTCAAAACAGCGTTGTGACTAAACTTTACTGAGTACAACAATACTTGTACTTGTCACGCCAAATAGAATCCTGAAAGCTAAAGAACTCTGTCAAGTCATTTCTATCAAGATTGCACACGAAAAGGCACATAAAGTGAATAGTCTTGTAGTAGCCTACTTCTTGCCAATCTCTCTCTACCTCAAGCAAACAAGACCTGTCAAACAATTCCAAAAATAATCAAAATCAAAACATTTTTAATAAATAATTGTATTTTAAAAAGATAAAACCGACTTTAAATTTTTGTACGTAATTAAGGATTAAAATTCCCTATCTCAAAAACTACCGAACCGATTTTGATGAAACTTGCAGTATTCCCTAAGTTGAACAATATCTAGTACAATAAAAAAAGAATCACTAAAATCGGTCTTGTGGTTCCGGAGATATGCGTGCACAAACATAAAAACATACATACATACATACATACACTTGAAATTTGGCACATTTGTTCAGAAGCTGTCATAGATTAACATATACAAAAACTTGGCAGTTCTGGTAATATTACATACATACTTGTACATAAAGTTACGAGGGAACAGACAAACATCCATACCCACATACATACATACATACAGGCCAAAATCATAACCCTCCTTTTTGCTTCGCCGTAGTCGGGTAAAAACTAATTTTTAACGTCAACTCCACACAGCTTTCCAAATTTCTATTTCTCGGGTTCCTCGAATTCTCATGACTTCTTGCCTGCATTCATCTGCCTAGTCTGTACGCCGTATAAGACAAACTCAAATTGGCTATGTAAAGTGTAGTTACTGCAAGTTTAACTCAGTCCAAATTTTACGCCCGTCGTAAACTTTACCATCGAGCTAACGGTAACTGTAGTTTTAGAGCCTCTATATCCCAAATTACGCTGCAAAATGACTTAGTACGTAGATCTTGCTTGTAGGTCTCGTTGGTACTTATTAAATCATTTAGCCTCTATTCAAATTAAGTAAAATAGCTTATAAACTTTTATATGTACGCTAAACACAAGAATGTTAAATTAGACGCGATAAATTTGAAATATTGTTAAATTATAACTAACTATAAGTACTGGTGTTGCTGTGCTGTTTAAAAACAAAAATAAATTAGTATGATTTCCAATAAGATGCTTTGCCGCAATAAAATGTAGCCTATTTGTTAATAAGCGAATAAACACGAAAATTAACTTAGGTAAATCTACTTATACCTTAGTTAATTTTTGTCTTCCATAAATATGTCTTTTACACATGAGAACAAAATAATAAAAAATGGCCTAGGTGCACTAAGAAATTAACCGAAAAAAAGATTGAAGTAATTAGTAACTCGAGTAACGTTTTTAACACAAAAGACATTTTTAATAAATAAAATATAAGTAGCATCACAGAATACAGGGCGTTCCGTCCGGAGATTCCGTAATTGACCGTATTTAAAACCTTATAAACTCATAATCTGAAAGCTACAAAGTTATAATAAAAATACAGCAATAATCTTCAGTATATCAACATTCCTTTTGTCGTTTTAAATTTTCTATTTTTGTTTCTTATACTCATGATATCAGCTTCCAAAGTAATACCAATTTGTTAAAATTCAAGCATACATTCAGCATCTCCTTAGGATTTACAAATTACTTTTATTTGAAACTCACGCCAATAGATCGACAATATCATAAACTACATATTCGCCGTTTAAATTGTTTTTAGGACAATTTTGAGCTAAGATAAGTAAAAATAATAGGGTTTTGGCGCGATCTCGGCAACGCGGCAAATGTATGGCCAAGGTCGTTTGCTCGGGGGACGGCGCGGTTAACAAGTAGAAATGTAACAAAATGTACAATCTGTCACCATGTCTATTTTTGTGTAGTTTCAACAGTGGCCATGTCACCCATAACTACTCTAACTTGTTAGCTCATTTATAAAATACTCATTTTGTTAGATCTAAATTAATAACAAAAACAAAACATAAAACGAGGCTTAGACGAAGCAGCCACTTCGTTTTAGTTAAATTGTACGACTTTGAAGTGGAAAAACTAACCAATTTGAACAATTTATTGTTTGTTTGATCGATACTAAAAGACACAAGTGGCATAGATTTCGTTATAAAAGGATTGTATATGTCGCAAGTCGCAACCTCAACAAGACGCATAGGTATGGGGAGGCCGATCGTTCCGGTTAGATTGATCAGGCCGATTTACTGGACTTTTTTATGCCATGATCACATTTATCGAGTAGCATCCGTGGTCTAGTGGTATAGAGCGCGGCTCTTGACTCGGAGGTCGTGGGTTCGATTCCCGCATTGGAAACATGTTATTTCAAGTTTGGTTAGGACAATGCAGGCTGATCACCTGATTGTCTGACAAGTAAGATGATCCATGCGTCGGATGGGCATGTAAAGTCAGTCGGTCGTCCGTCCTACTGTATTATGAGAGTAAAGGAATAGAGAGAATGCTCTTGTGTACTGCGCACACATTTGGGCACTATAAAATTACTCTTGCGTAGCTGACCTGGTTTCAATGAAACCGGCCACCGTCACCGAAACTGGTGTAGGAGTTAATATTATTATCGATTAGAGTGGCGAGACAGTTCTCTCGGCCAAAGTAACCGAAAGCAGTGACTATCAAGTCCTTAGTTATTTCCATTTTCCTGTGTTAGTCAAGTCAAGTCGATCTGCAATCAGTCTGACTGCTGACAGGTATGATCGGCCTCCCTGTTTAAAAAGCCTTAAGGCTACCACAATTATATATTATATAATCTGGCAGCTTTTTTAAGCTTGACTACACTTTAAGACATCCTACAAAAAGCGTAAATTATTACAAACAATTTTGTAAATAAATTGGAAGTTGGAAAGTAGAAATACCTAAGAACCAGTAACATTGTTTTGTCCCATGTTTTGTATTCTCCAAAGTGCGTTGCACAATATAATTCAATAAAACAAATACTTAAAAACAAAATAAATAGTGCCCCTAATACCTTTGTTTACAATCCGAAAAATTCAATTGAATTTATTTATAAAACTCTATTAGCATTTGATAAAACAAGGCTATTGAGTGGAAACCGACCGAGGACTAAAGCAACTATTTATCACCTGATCAAAAGAAATTTCAAACACCACCTATCCTTACTGTCTTAAATGCTACTTTAAACTCTAAAAACCAGAGAATAGAGCTTGAATTTGATTGGGAAGAGAATTTTAAGGTAAAGTTCGGTATTACCGCACACCTATTAAAGGACAGCGATGATTCACCGAGGAATCAGGTCGCACTCTTTGTAGTTGAAATTGTGGATGAGTCAGATGATGTACGGGACAGTTTTTAACGACATGTCAATATTAAACCCAGAAATAGTTCCTTTGTTTGCGGGTTTCTGTGTTGCATGTGCTGCATGCGTGCACATGTGCGTTAATAGTCAACATAATGATTCACTTAACAGTTTCGAAATTATAATTGGGTACTAGAATTATAAATATTATGTGGTCTTACAAGTGTGTGCGTGTGTATTTGAAGACAATGAATACATAATATTACATAGCATTATTCCCGTTTTTTAATACTACCATTTATTATAAATATGATACCTTCTTTTTAAATACTTGGTAACACAAACAATATTTAAAATTTGAAATAGAATCTTCAGAAGTATTTTAACAAAGAGGTGTTCATTATATTGCGTTACTAATCTATGCTACGTTTAACACTAGCTATGTTCAAACTTTAATTTGATGTCTTATTTATTGCAACATAAAACCACTTAAATCTACGAAACAAGAAAATAAATCCGCGCTTCACCTCTTAATCTCCCATAAAATACCACGGTTAGATGCCATGACAGAACCGTACAAAATAGAACAGTCGTTACGTCACTCGTCAGCCAATATTAATTACCGAATGGGGCCATAATTTCATTCCTGTCTTTCAAACTCTTAAAATTGTATCCATGTCGCGCGCATAGATCACTCCTGACGAAATTATGGATGTTGTCTTTTGAAGGATTTTCATCTCTACGCTGTGCTATCGAAATACAAATATGGAAGAGTTGTGCCCGTTTTCACCAACCCCTAAGTAAGTGTACTTTAATGCGCAGTGGTAAACCCTTTATGGGATCTTGGATTTCACTAATATTAACCTATCAAGCCTCATAAGAGCACCGGTGATCGCGACAACAATAAAATAACAATAGATTTCCAAGAATCCGCGGTCGAAGGATTAATACTGTGTCTCTTACGCATTTAGGTCCTGAAATTTAAACATAAGTGTTTGCAAGAACCTACTTGTTTTAAGAGATAAATGACCCTAAAATATGATCGCTAAGGTCCCCTAGCGATAATTTGGGGTCACGTATCTCTAGGTGTGTCTACCTAGTTAGGGGCAGTTGGTGAAAACAGGCATTGTTACCAAAAAGATGATTCTACGATTAACACCTAGGCGTACTTACTTTTGATTGGCAGATATATCTAGTCAGTCATGTATTTTTTAACAATAATCATCATTAACAATCACATTTACAATAGAATACTACAAAACTTTATATTGTAACAAATAGGTACATACAATTTTTGTTAAAAACTGGAGCCATAATATTTAAGCGGTCCAGAATGAAAGTGATCGTTCTATACCGTATTGTATATCAGTGGGCTTTGGTATTTCGGTTTGTTTGGCTTAGAATTAGTGGTGTTATACTACATATTGTGTCCTATTTTAGTTTGTTGATCAGCTAACGTATTTTAATCGTTGTCAATTCGTCTCGAGACATTTTCGTCGGCTCATAATGAGGTGTGTTAGCACCTTTTACGCATTCCTTTGTTTTTCTTTCGGCGATCCTTTGTTTGAACTTTAAAGCAACTTTAACAAATTAACGCATAAAATATATAATACATACTATTGGTTACGGGAATTTTATATATAAAATATATGAAGCTATTCAGAATAGAAGCACAATTAAGTCCCAAAGTAAAATAATATCGTTAAAATAAAATTACGCTCAAAATAGCAGATAATATTGTGAGCGTAGTTAGGGCATGTTCCCACATTATAAGCTCTAGTTTGTCTAATACAACCTCCGGCTGCCCCAATAAAGGCATTACACAGTTGACAGTACATTCCCGCTGTCTGCAGGTTCCCGGTTCCCGGTTCCCGGTTCCCGCGGGAATTCCCGAGAATTAATTCCGGGTAATTTATGTTTTGGACCGAAAATTGGAAGAAAGCATCCAATTTCAGTGAATTACGCAGCTCTTTGTGCTGAGTTATGTAAGTAAAGACGAATTATGTTTTGTTTAGAATAATTTCGTTAGTGGGATGAGATGACACAATTTTCGGTTTCGAGTTGTATTTTTCGTACAATGAAAATATTTTGCTACTTTCTCTTGTCATTTGTGCACCCGTTTTTATTATACTTTACAATTTTTTTATATTTAAATGACATCATTAGGAGAGACTTGTTACAGCATTGCATTTATTCTCATTGAAAATTAGTTAAAAGTACCGATAGTAGACTATCTATTATATATAAATCTCCTGTCACGATGTTTGTCCGCGATGGATTGCTAAACTACTTAACCGATTTTAGTGATTCTTTTTTCTAAATGTGTGCTTTTTTCCAACTTGAGAGATAGGATAGCTTAGATCTTTAATTATAGTCGCAATTTTATTTTATTGCAAATTATAAAGAGCGACCACTGTTTATGCGACGCGGGTCACGGCATAGCGATGAACGTTGCCATGGTGACATAACTACTTATTTAGTCACTAATTCAATAAAATAATACGGGCGATATACTTTATATAATATGGCAAAGAAACGTTTGCCGGGACAGCTAGTTTTATATTATAAAACTGTAATACCTTAAAACAGGATCATAATATTATGCGAGGTCACAAAAAATAATAGTATGTACTATCAGAGAAAAACTTTCAACACGTGTATTCTCCCCTGTATGACATGGACACTAACGAACGAACACAGAGAGTTGCTAGCCAAAACTGAAAGAGCAATGGAAAGAAGCATGTTGGGAATCACGCTCAGCGATAGAATCCAAAGTTCGGAAATAAGAAAAATCACAAAAGTAACAGACATAATAGCACGCATAGATAATTTAAAATGGAGTTGGACCGGGCACATGTTGCATTGCAAATTATTCAAGTGGAGCTAGCAAGTAATCTTATGGTATCCCAGAGGAGACGCCAGAAGACAGGTGCGTCTGAAGACAAGATGGAGTGACGATATCCGCTTAACTCTAGGACCATACTGGATCAGAGCAGTGGAAGACCGAGCTCATTGGAGAGAGCTGGAGGAGGCCTATGCCAAGAGGCACACCAAAGTGCGAGATATAATCTAACTTAACAAAGTAACCAATCTAACCAAAATGTAGACTAAGGGCCTGTTTCACCGCTTCCTGATAAGGCTATCCACCACTTAATTTGACAGATGGAGTATGGAAAATCTGTCAAATAACCCTATCGGGCACCTTATCAGGAAGCGGTGAAACAGGCCCTAAAAGGGCTTATAATTATATCAGAGAAGTTGATTCATTGGCAGATTGCGGACCTACGTAGTTTACGTAGTAGTTACTTCTGACGCGGGAGAGCCATGCTTCGGCACGAATGGGCCGGCTCGACCGGAGAAATACCACGTCCTCACAGAAAACCGGAAACGCGCTTGCGCTCTGTTTCGCCGAGTGAGTGAGTTTACCGGAGGCCCAATCCCCTACCCTTTTCCCTTCCCTACCCTTCCCTATTTCCTTCCCTACCCTCCCCTATTACCCCTTAAAAGGCCGGCAACGCACCTGCAGCTCTTCTGATGCTGCGAGTGTCCATGGGCGACGGAAGTTGCTTTCCATCAGGTGACCCGTTTGCTCGTTTATTGCATAAAAAAAACGTACGTAGTACGTCGCGTTATGTCAAACGAAACCGACAGATCACGACTATCATTAAATTGACATAGTTATTCTGACCAAGCATCGTAGGCCCGTAACACCTTAGATACTCGTATCAGCTTCAATATTTCTGTCTGTCAAACCTGCTTGAACGGGGTGTAGGCTACTTCATAGTGTTAACTGTGGCCAAATGAATGCATCAAAGTTCTATACAAGGAAGGGGCGTACTTCTAGTCCATACTGTGTCTATCTGTCTGTTACCTATTAACGCCCAAATGGTGCAGAGATACTTTGCGACCCGGAAAAGGACATAGGATCCTTTTTATCCGGTATTAAAATGTACGGGTACCCGCGCGATACATTAATTTTGGCGCAAGGAGTTGCGGCCGTCATCCAGTGTGATATATAATTCTCTCAGTCCCATTATTGTTAAATAGGATGAGGCCGCAGTCACCCAAAATATAATTGTAAATAGAAGGGAATTCGGCAATACGCAGCTTATATCAGCCACTGCGCTTATTATGCTCGGTTGGCGCTGTAAGTTGTAATTCAAGCGAAATAGGACCTCAAGTTAATTTGAGGTATTCAAGATGAAATTCTTTGTTTTACTAAATTAAACAATCATGAAATGTACAGTGTCTTAAACAAGGTCAGACAAGGTGTAATAAAACTAAGAGATAATAGTGCAGGGGTCACCAAATGGCGGACCGACGCCGACCCTTTATATGGGGACCAAGCATTTTCGAAGATGAACAAAATTTCAATCAGTTCTCGTCTTACTCATAAACATCCCTAGGTTTTAATGTTAATACCTTGCACCAAAACTTGTAACTCTTCTCATTGATATGTAAATACATACCTAATTAGCTTTGTATATTAATTTTTTATGTGTCCCTTTAGTATATCTATGTGTCCCTTATATACCTAGAATTCACATTTCACTGTAAAGAGCGCGGCTCTTGACTCGGAGGTCGTGGGTTCGATTCCCGCGTTGGAAACATGCTATTTCCAAGTTTGGTTAGGACAATGCAGGCTGATCACCTGATTGTCTGATAAGTAAGATGATCCATGCGTCGGATGGGCATGTAAAAAGTCGGTCCTGCGCCTGATCTCTCGCCAGTCGTGTCGGTCTGCCGTCCCACTGGGTTATGAGAGTAAAGGAATAGAGAGTGCTCTTGTGTACTGCGCACACACTTGGGCACTATAAAATTACTCCTGCGTAGCTGGCCTGGTTTCAATGAAACCGGCCACCGTCACCGAAACCGGTGTGGGAGCTATTATTATTCACATTTCACTGTGAAAGTATCAGCTTCAAAAGAGCTTTTTTTTGTGATTGGAATGGGCAAGCACCCGAGCGTCATGACTCATGAGTTTTCCCACACAATGGTAAAAAAGTTACTCTTATTTAGTTACTTAGTTTGACGACCTCCGTGGCGCAGTGGTGAGCGCGTTGGTAGCTTAAGCCGGAGGTCGCGGGTTCGAGTCCCGCCGACGGAACAAAAAGTTTATAAAGTTCCTGGGTCATGGATGTGTATTAAATATGTGTATCATATAATAAAAATCTTAAATATATAGTATAAAAAGTATTAAATATATTTCCGTTGTCTGGTACCTGTAACACAAGTCCTTCAGGTACTTACCACAGGGCCAGACTGACGTGGTGTGAAGCGTAAAATAAAAAAATAAAAAAATAAATAAATGATATTTTCACAGTCAGCTATAAAATAATATACGAGACACATACGCGCTGTACAGTTTTTACATAACAGTATATTCTATGGTTAATATATCCGTTATACATTGTTCCACGCCACATACGAATATTTTCCATTACTAATTTTAATTCCATTTCCGACTGCAAATCCTGTAACTCGACATAAACAAATAAACTACCACACTACGTCAACGTTGGATTTATTAAATGTACATAATCCGGCGGCCATGCTGAATCCGCCCAGGCAATGCCGCCCGCCATAGCCGCCCTGGCCACCACTACTCAATTGTGAATGCGACTAGCGAATGTGACTGTTTGAATGTGGGTTCGATTAGACAACGAAAGGTTACAAAGGTAATTATTTTGGTACGAAGAATATTTTAACCGACTTTCGTTAAGACTGAGGTTCTGTGTTCAGTTCTTTTCTAGCCAAAAATGATACATTGGTTCAATGACGCGTTAGGGTCAATTCAGGATCCAACGCGACGCGTAGATGCATTTCTAATTTTGTATAGATGACAGACTTCAATTGCTTGAGAGGTCGTGCAAATCTGTCAAATCTATACAAAATTAGAAATGCATCTACGCATCGCGTTGCGGTCTGAATTGACCCTTAGTCGTATTGTTATGTCCTTAAAAATGTTTTAACAGAAACGATATTGTAATTTTTTTATTAAATGGGTTAAAAAACAGAAATCTTTGACTTATCCCTCGAAAATCGCAATTTGAGCTATCAGACATATTTTAGGCATTACAAGTTAAAAACGCAGAAATGAAACGTTAAAAGTAATGAAACAATATTATAATTATAATTATTCTACATTTCGTATTTTATTACTACCAAAAAGGTTTTATATTATCATGAATTACGAAATATGTACCTATAACAAATTCTTTACACCGTAATTATTTTAATATACTTACATCAAAATTGTGCTCATGATATCAAAATATTTTACCTCAAAAATTAAGATATTTAATAACATTCATTTCAGTTAAAATTGTTCCGGAGCGCGAAATTTCAGTCTGAATTAAGTCTAATATGACGGGATCTAACTACATTAGCTAATTACTCGCTTGTAAGTATGTGTGCGGTAATCTCCAAAACTTCGGAAGCGAGTAAAAATATGGCGTCAAGACGTCTTTGTTAATTTGGCTGTCTGTAGTAAGAAGTCTGGGGGATATGATGTAAAGCAACGCTAATTGACATTACTTTATCATTAATTAATAATTATACTACTATGAATATTATTATATCGTTTGCAATGACATTTTTTGATAAAATGAATCTGTCCAGTGTCCACACCTTTTTGCATGCATTCATTCTTTCAAGAAACCAGCTAATAAGTATTAAGTGGCATGTGGTAATAACCACAGGTCACTTAATACTTATTAGCTGCACGATGAGTTAATGCCATGCTCTATTCAAAAAACTCAAAACTCAAACTCAAAATTTTTTATTCAGAATAAATGTTTGCAAATATTTTCTGAAAGTCTACATGATGCCTACCACCGGTTCGGGGACTAACCCGTCGAGAAGAACCGGCGTAAGAAACTCGCAGGGGGCCCACTTTATTTACCAAAAAAAGTGAGAACAAAATTAATCTTTTAAAATAATGTTTACAATGCAGTAACTTAAAATTATACAATGTCAACATACCTACATACATAATTTTAAGTCTTACAATAATGTAGAAGCAGCCTTGCAAGCAGCCATCCTACTCCCAAGATGTGCTATCGTGTATGAAATCATTGACCTTATTGAAATCATTGGCACACAAACGTTCTTTGACTACTTTTTTAAATTAATTAATGGAAAGATTTTGAACGTTTTCTGGGATTTTATTGTAAAGGCGTATACGTAAGGCGTATAAGATTTACTAACTTTACTAAGTCTGATCAACGGTATTTCTAGTTTGTACATTCTAGTGTTTCTTCCGTGACTGTCACTTTTGGTTGTAAATTTACTAAGATTCTTTCTAATATTTAATACATTATCCAAAATGTATTGAGAAGCAACAGTTCCAACGCAATAATAGAACCCACGACATCCGAGTCAAGAGCTGCGCTCTAAACCACTGGCCCACGGAGGCGTTATCTTCATTTTTTTAATGTAAGCAAAGAAGTATAAAAAAACTTATTTTAGCACCTTATATAAGACCACAGCTATAAAGTAATATAAACACATCAAATGCATTATAAAATTGTACAAAAACCACTTGGGCGGAGTGGTATGAATTCGCAATGCGCGCCCGCGGGGCGACGCTAGTCGTATATCTGCCGAGTGCGACATACAGACATACATTAAACATATATAGTTTATTCACTTAGGTTCTCTAACCACACAGGAAAAAAAGAGTTGTATGTTTTAGTAAATACATTGCGACCGTAGTGTTGACTAGCTACAGACGGCTTTGCGTAAGCATTGGCATAATCCGCAAGTTACCTTTTGATACTCCCCTTACCTTTTCTCGCACTAAAACGGAGTAGTAGTAGTCTGTCCTTTTTCAACTTCAGACAGGCAACTCAAATGACAAATTGAGACAGGCAACTTGGCTTTTGTTAACCGATGAAACTTAATTCGTAATCTTATCCTCCTTAGGCATAAACCTGTACCCTAGTAATATAGGCTATAGCCTATAGGTCAAGCAGTAACTTCTACCTATACGACTTCTATTCACATCATAATTTCAAATCAATGTAGCTGCACCCACATTAGCATGCGCCACTTATCCCATGTATAATGGTAAATTATTTTCTGGGATAGGTAACTTTAATGGCCAATTTTGGAGTAATGACCGTTGAATGGACCGCACACATAAAGGTGATTGTGTATCAAATCTTATACGTATTTTTTGTATTTCGATATAGCTTTAGTGTTGTGATACCTTCTATATGAATAATTGAATATTACATTGCAATTACAAAACCATGCTCTCCCTTGATCAATATGACGTAATAGTAATGAATAATGATGTATAAGTAAGTAAGGCTAGAGGCTTTTTTGAAAGCTTTTTGCACTCACGCACGGCCGCTGGAGTAGCCGAAACTTAATTCATAATAATAAGAAAGTGCCTGAAATTAGAGACATTATTTTTCTGTGTATGTAAATGTATATTCTATTCATCACCCTTTCGTAAGAAATCACTTTTATGCTTATCTTATTAAATACTAATTAAAGTCAATTAATTAAATTGCTAACGTTTGTTTTAAAATAAACAGTTAATAAGTACCTTAAAAAGTACAGACCCTTATGTTCTTGTTAAAACATTTAATAAAGAGCAAATTATTATTAAAAAAAGTTTTTCGAGTGCATTTAAAAATTACTGAATCCAATATCCCCTGCGGGTGTGCGGCGTGACTCCCCTAGATAAGTGTAATGATCGCGACATAATAACGCGCGTTAATAGAGCGTGCCGCGGGACCATTACCGCTGATTATTTCACGACGCTCCACTAGTGACGTCACACCGCCATCTTGAAAACACGACTGTCATAAGATGGACACAAAAACTAATGTTCCATCAGCATCAAGGGAACCATACATTTTTCAGGAAACAAAAACTTTCCTAAGTGTTACAGGAGCTTGCCGCGAGACCACCACGACTGATTATTTCAGTACGCTCCACTAGTGACGTCACACCGCCATCTTGAAAACACAACTGTCATGAGATGGCCGCTAAAAACTTAAAGTTCATTCACCGTGAGAACCATACATTTCCCTGGAATAAAAACTTTCCTATGTTTTGCAGGAGCTTACCGCGAGACCACCACAACTGATTATTTCACGACGACGCTCCACTAGTGACGCCACACCGCCATCTTGAAAACACGACTATCATAAGATGGCCGCCAAAAACTAAAATCTCGCGGAAACCATACATTTTTCAGGAATAACACTTTCCTATGTTTCGTAGCAACTTGCCGCAAGACCACTACGACCGATTATTTCACGACAGTCCACTTGTGACGTCACACCGCCATCTTGAAAACACGACTATTATAAGATGGCCGCCAAAAACTTTAAAAAAGTCCTTTATCACGCTTTAACCGTCTACAAGATAAATACTTCCCTATGTTCCGAGTCTGCATACTTAAGTCTAGCGGACCAAACATCACAATCCTCAATCGCGTTATCGAGATATGCTGAGACCGATATGACTGGCGGGCAGACTGACTGAAAGAACTTCCTTTGCAGCCGCCACTCATATTTTCAGATTGGTGTTTCACGTTTCCTTCAGGGCATTATCATCATCACTCCAAAGCCCAAACCTCTCCGCACGTCAGCCAACTTCAGCTTTGCCTAGTAGTCTGCATGCAAAATTTCGTTTAGGCGTGAAGAGGTAACAGATAGCCAGACACACCTTCGTATTTATAACATTACATACACCTAGGAACGAAACTAAAACACGAAACAGCAACAATTTAGGCGATGTAACAGTTTAGAAGTTAAACATCTAGTGATGACCGAAGTGCAATAATGTTGTTCGCGGCGCGATGAAGACGCACTGAGGAATAGTTGCCAACTAGCAACGTGGGTACACTGCCGGGCACGTGAAACACCACCATAGAAGTTCGCTAGATTATAAAGCTGATAGGCTGGCATTGAGTGTTTATTAGTAATACACAATTCAGAAAGATGAAGAAATATAATATCATTATTATTGTATCCAATTACTCATATATGTTTCCACATTCCACATTAGAATGATGCGAAACAGAAAAAAAATTGATGTTAGTCGAGAAGAAAGTTACGGTTTAGGCGCATTAAATTAATTGACTTTACTAAAGCCAAAAATGAAATGACCCAGACATCGATTACATAAATATCGTCCTTAAATCAGTAGAAATAAAAAATATTATAATGACCTATTTTTGTGAAAGTTTGCGGAAAACCGCGTAAAAACAAAATAAAAAAGCTATTATGTAATAGATAACGCATAGATGTTAATTTGAAAGCAATTACTAAAGCTATGGCCGCCGAACCCTAAATAATAAAGTTAAGTAACGTTATCGTCCATAATTATAGGTAAATAGCATGACAAACTGGGGGGACAAACAACATTAAAATTATTAAATTAAAACGTCATAGTGTATTAATGTTCACGGATAGATTATAACATGATTTATGCTTCACGTTAATGAAATAAGGGGTTAGGAATATCTTTCGCATAAATCAGGAAGTAAAAGGATTAAATGTTAATGTTTTAATCATTATAATGACGTTTTAATCGTGAATAATGATACATTTCGTTTTATGACATTAGATGTCAAATTGTCAAAGACTGTCTTGACGTTTGGAAATTGAAATATGATATTGACACAACAAACATTTGTCAAGTTTCAAATGAAAATTAAATTATGTAGGGCAGACAAAGATATTTTCATTTCACGTAAATAGAAGATAAATAACAAATTTCAAACTGGCTCTGTGAGAGTTTATACTTGTACTACTGAAAATTCTTTAATTGGCATTTACAAACAAAAATCTAAGTTGACAATAATAGGATCACTGTAGTCGATTGAATAGTTTGCCCTATATAAAGATATTTGTTATATTAGTCATCTGTTTAACAATACATTTATATTCATACTAGGTGATTCCCGCAACTCCGTTGCTTGAAAATTCGTTTATCGCGATGGAACCGTAAATTTTTATGGGATAAAAACTACCCTATATATTCTTGGGACTCAAAGTATCTCTATACCAAATTTCAGCAAAATCGGTTCAGCGGTTCGAGCGTGAAGAGGTAACAGTCAGACAGACAGACGGACGAACAGACACGCCCACTTTCGCGTCTGTAATATTAGTGGGAAGTATGGATTTAAAAAATTGTGTAATAAAATGATGTGACCAGATTTTGTGCCTGCAAGTGTACAGTGCACTCGAAACGTGCGGATAATATGTAAAGTTAGCAACTATTGTGGAGACTGATCATCGCAGTGACGCTGGGCGGCTGGGCGGCTGGGTGGCTGGAAGGGCGGGCGGGCGGCAAACTGGCGGGAAACGTTCACTTAGTCCAGTCATCGCATGATTGACGGAGTGCGCGGCAAACTGCGCTGTAACTTGTCAGCAGGATTTCAGTAGAAATGCGTGTATCATTTTGGTTTGGCCCAAGTTTAATATCATACAGTAGAGTACTCAAGCAAGCAGGGCTAAAATGGTCGCTTTGGAGAATCATAATAATATTAGGAATCATAATATATTATGTAATACATATGATTTTTTTTAAAATCACAAAATGGTCACTCTGCTTGCAATTATCATATCTAATAATAATTCGTACTAATTTGACATTCGTCAGTTTGACTGTTTTGACGATTCAGTTTGTGAATTGATTTAAGAGGAATTGCGAAATGCGACTATTTTAGCCCCCCAGGGTCGTTGCTCTGTTGCGCAGACATTCGCTTTAAATCATGCTGGAGCCCTTTTCCGGGCCTTAAAGTATATCTATAATATACCTATCTAAATCTGTTCATCTGTTCAGGCGTTAACAGGTGACAGACAGACAGATAGGCACACTTTCACATTAATAATATTAGTTAGGATTGAGAGAGCAGAGGAAATATGTACATCTGGGGTCAATTATTTTTTCGCGATATTTCCTTTACCGTTCGATCGTCCTTACTAACATCTGAAAATGTCTCATTGGTACACGCCAAACCTAGAATCAAACCTACACAGAACTGCTACACAAAGGTATACAAAGGTCTACGACCACTAAAACTTCTCAGTTTTTATAGAGGTCCCTAAAAATGGGTAGACTTTAGATCTTCAAGAGATTACGGTGTATAACAATTTGACAGATTATTATAAAAGTTTTAATAAGCCGGCCTCGCAGAAGCGACTGGCGCTCAAGTTGGTACATAAATAAAGACGAGGCCGCGGGAGGAGCTTGTATATCATGATTATGAAGTAATTAAAACGCAAGCACAAGCATGGCAGGTACCTGGTAGCTTTTATAAGTTGTTGGTACATAAGAAGTGCTGCAAAGTTTTGTTAAAGCTGAAAGTATGTTAAATAGACCTCACTTGACATTGCCGTTAAAATATCATCTTAGGGTCTAAACACACTAAGCTGAATTACGCCGACGTAAATTCCGCCGTGTTTACGCCGCGTTTCAAATCCATACAAAATATGGGCGGAAGGCGACAGACAGAAATTCAGTCGTGAGCCGAATTTCCGTCGAGCCAAGTCGAGCGAAAAGTTCGGCAGCGATTCCGTGGTAATGTTATTACTATACGCGACGGAGTTATCAAAACCGAACATAGGAAATCCAACCTTATCTCCAAAGCGTTAACGCACACAATATTACATTTCTGAAAATTTTAAATACTCACTTACGCGCGCGTTCCGCAACGGAAATTACGCCGCGAAATTTCGGCTCTTTGCGTAATTTATAGTGTGTCGCATCAGACGTAAGCGGCTGAACGTAATTTCGGCCACGTAAATTACGCCGGCGTAATTCAGCCTAGTGTATTTAGGTACTCAGTTTCAATATGTAAAAGAGTGTAACTCAACTTGTGGTGTAACTCAACTTGTGGTATAACGATTTGGATTGTTTAGTGAAAACGATGACACGGTTAAGATCAGGACAATCGAGGAATGGAGTGGAAGAGCCATCTTCTCCTTTATTGTGCTGATCTGCTACAGCCTACAATATGGAAATAAGTACCTTGGGCGCTAACGATTAGTCTATCATACACGTAATTTATTGCCCTAAATCTAATCACATCGTAAACAGCATTGGGTTGAAGATAATATTTTCTAATGCAAAATTGTTACAATAGATCCGTAAAGGTCGTATTGACGTAAGGGTGAAACCATTTATGACCTTGGATGCACCAAAAAGTGTAACTCATCCCTGTCAAGTAGCTCGCTCAACATATTTTACTATGCAGCTTTTATGCATCACCAATTCCTCGCTTCGGTGCGACGTAACCCTAAAGTACTCTATCCCATCAAGTAACTATTTCAATAATCCAAAGACTCCGATATTTCGGGGGCCATCCGTCACGATCCGTCAAAGCATCGGGGCAATTACGCCAGGGCAATTAGCCCCGCCGGGGTCAACTAATTATGGGGACAACTTACGCGTAAATCAGCGTCTGCCGAGAGATTTACGCGGAAATGTTAATGAGCACCGCTAATGTCGGCTCAAATGCCGTGACGTCGAAGGCCCCACATGGCGGAGAGGGGGTTAGAGATGCCATAAAGGTATGCCGTAAGTTGTCTACTCTAGTTCGAAAACAACAAAAGAGCAGCACCTTATTTATTTTTTTCCTGAAGAGAAAATGATTCATAGGCAGCGTATGGACCTAGGTCATCGGGTCGGGTTATGTCAATTCAATGTTATACGTCACATATGACGTCACGTTGCGTCGGTCTTACCCAGCCGACGGATCAGGAATGATCAGTCAGCTGGGTATGACGTAACGCGACCAAATTACGTAGGTCCGGCTGCTATATATAGCTGCCTATGAATCAACTTCTCTAATAGTACTTTGAGAGGAATCGATTCATAGCCATATTATGGCAGACCTACGTCATATAGTCGGTCTAAGTCAATGTCACTTTACTAATAACGACAAACAGGCTTTAACTCGACCAAAGAACATAAGTCCTAGGCCTAAGAATCAATTTCTTTGATGGTACACACTGATGCTAACCCTTTCGTGACTTATTCGTAAAAAAAATTGTTGTCAGAACTCAAGAGTGCATAATATACTTGTCATAACAAAACTAGATTCTCATTTTATTTTAATTGTTTTTGATCGGATAAATATAATATGGATGGTCTTCAATAATTCAAAAATCAACGAGCACACGCATAACTGCGATTTCAAATAATTTTCATTAGCATTTGGCTTAATCAAAAGTATTAACCAATCAGCACTTTCTGTCAAAATCCTTACAAACTGAGCAGTCACATGACTTGCTTAACAATATGACTACATAAATCCATACTTCCATACTAATATTATAAATGCGACCTCCGTACCTCCTCACGCCCAAACCGCTGAACCGATTTTGCTGAAATTTGGCATGGAGATACTTTGAGTCCCGGGAAAGGACATAGGATACTTTTTATCCCGGAAAAATGTACGGTTCCGCCGCGATAAACGAGTTTTGGTGCAACGGAGTTGCGGGCATAATCTAGTAACAACTATAAAATCTAAAACACCGTTTTCTCTAAGTAATGGCTATCTCTGAACTCTGACCAAACTCTCCGCATTAAAAGCAACATACATAATTCATTTACAATTGATTCAATCAAAAACCTCATTTTATAATCGAAATAAAACAACAAAGGAACAGCCACTTTGCACCTAATTAACAAAACTCCGCCATCACGAACAATAACGGAAAACATTCGACGAAATTAAAACTCGATTACGAACACTCGTAATGTCTTAATACGGGGGGAATTACTAAAACTTCCATACTAATATTATAAATGCGAAAGTGTGTCTGTTTGTCTGTCTTTTACCTCTTTACGCCCAAACCACTGAACCGATTTTGCTGAAATTCGGAGATACTTCGAGTCCCGGGAAAGGAAAAAAATCGAAGTTCCAGCGTGACAAAAGAATTTTGGCGCAACAGACTATAGTTACGGACGTCAAAAAATATCCTCCTTTTTGGAAGTGGGTTAAAAATAAAGATACATTTTAAAAGTAGTTTATCATGCAAAAATCGCAATTTTCTTGGTTAAAAACGGTCTTTTTAGATACCCAAAGTATTTTACCCATGGAAATCGGGGCAGCCGACTAAGGTTGAAGCACTGACGTTTTATTGGTAGACTTTTATTGGATAACCCGGTGAACTATCACTTCCCTGCAATCTCTCATGTACGGTACATAATATAAACCTTTCCTGGAATTCTACGAATATTTCAAGACCAAAGTTAGGCAAATCGATTCAATTTCGTTTTGAAGTTTTAGCGAGAACATTATATTTTATTAACACAGATGATTATTATTGTTAGAATAACTAAGAAATCTGCAAAAATTCTTCCTTCTTACTATTACGAATTTTCGATTAGGCTGACCTATTCGAAAATTTTATTTAGCTCGTCTAAAAAGGTGCAAAACTTCGTTAAAAAAGTTTTCACTTTATTATTTAATAAATAAATAATAGGTTACCTAATTTAATGCTTGTCAATGTTCCTGTGCATTTACCTTCAAACTCCCGAGTTATTTAAGTTTGTTGAGTCAATTCCGCTGCGCATAATATTTAACTATAATGTTACAAAATTGGAAATAGACCAAGCGGAACACGGGGGTCAGATTATTTTAATGCGGAGAAAATTATAAGGTTTGGCATCCAGACCCGCCCATAGCATGTATGCGAGTTTGTGTCTAAATTGACAGATAGCTGCCAAATCATTTTAATTATATGCCGAAAAGTTTTTGTGTGACCTCTGAGAGTGAGCCACAAAGTGGAGCAATCATTGCGGTGCGTTGCGTTTTGTCGTCGGTGAAGAAAACAATGCGATAGAATAGTAACGCATTGATTTTCAACGGGAGACAATACGTAACAGTAAGCGCAGCACGTCATTCAACCCATACACGACTCAGTTCTAACCCGTCCCGACCCGTCACGACTCATTAACACATCATTTTGGTAATTATAGTTACTCAGAGACATTTAATGATGATGATGACTTTATCATTAAACTTCAATTTAATGAAGATTTTGACAAATAATGTATAGGGCTTATGTCAAAATGTCCATTCAATTAGGATTAAATAATTAATGATCGGTACCCCGTGCGGCAGTAGGTAGGTAACTATTTAATTTAAATGGTATAAGTATGTACAACGACGGGACCGACGCTGCTGCAACCGCAACGCAAACGAGCATTATAGCCCCGCTCTAACAGAGCGTAGGGTTTTCCAGGAAATGAGTGATACACACAACTGTATTTATAGACGTTATTACCTTAGACATAAGGTTGAAAAGGTACACAAGGTCCGATTGTAGTTCGTAGCCCTTATTCTTGACACTTCGTTAGATATGTTAATTCGGTTTTTTGGTGAAACAATCAAGACAATCTAAGCACGTGTGACCTCAAACCTGGAGGCATCAGCCCAGAAATAAAGATGTCATGTATCATTTAAGTACACAGCACACACAATATTATTATCCATGCTTACAAGTCCATACTTGACGACCTCTGTGGCTCAGTGGTGAGCGCGTTGGTAGCTCAAGCCGGAGTTCGCGGGTTCGAATCCCGCCGACGGAACAAAAAGTTTTCAATGTTCCCGGGTCTGGATGTGTATTAAATATGTGTATGATATAATAAAAATCTTAAATATATTATGTATAGTATAAAAGTATTAAATATATTTCCGTTGTCTAGTACCTGTAACACAAGTCCTTCAGGTACTTAGCACGGGGCCAGAGTCCAGACTGATTTGGTGTGAAGCGTATATAGATAATATTATTATACTAATATTATATATTCGAAAGTGTGTCTGCCCTAATCACTCCCTAACCGCTGTAACGATTTAGCTGAAATTTGGTATAGAGATACTTTCAGTCCCGAGAATAGACAAAGGATATTTTTATCCCGGAAAGATGTATGGTTCCCGCGCCACAAACGATTTTTTGCTGACTGAAGTTGCGGGCGTCATCTAGTAAATTAAAGTTTCGTAAATTAAATCATTTGGGAGCAGTAAATTTTGTCGCGTTCAGAACCTTTACTCTTTAGTTTTGTAGGCTTTGCAAAATAAATACAGTACAAGTAGGTTCTTCTTTATAACATAGCCCATAGGAATATATATTTTTTATACTTTTCGACAATAGTAAATACATATAACATATAACATAATTATTATAAAATCAGAGGCATAGTTTATTCTTTAGTTGATACTCGTATAGGTATGATACAGCTGATGAAAATATGACCAACGAACTAATCTAACATAACCTGCAAGCAAGACGATACTTATAAATAAACGACGAGAAGTTTGAATTAATTAGCAATTAGCGTTTAAGTAACTAACCCATGATGCGTTTATAAGAACCACTGAAGAAATGAATTCATTTTCATAGATTCATATTTCATAGGCAGTAATTGACGGATCTAGTAAGTCGGAATATGTAATTTCAATGTTATTATAAGTTAATTGATAGTCAACATGACTTTTTTATATAAAATAAGGAGCAAACGAGCAAACGGGTCACCTGATGGAAAGCAACTACCGTCGCCCATGGACACTCGCAACATCAGAAGAGCTGCAGGTGCGTTGCCGGTCTTTTAAGAGGGAATACGCTTTCTTCTTGAAGGCTTGCAGGTCGTATAGGACCGGTAAAACTGCTGGTGACAGTTCGTTCCAGAGTGTTACAGTGCGCGGCAGAAAGTTACGCGAGAAACGCACCATGAAAGACTGCCACTCATCAAAGTGATGAGGATGGTATGTTTTTCGCGTGGGACGATGGCGAAAAGTTGCAGGTGGTATGATTCCGAACAATTCCTCAGAGCACTCCCCGTGATACAACCGATAGAGGATGCAGAGTAAAGCCACATCTTTACTATTACTACATTACTCACTTTAAACTAAACACGTTTAGCTTTAAAATATCTGGCTTAAATTCCTATTATTCAATGCCAGTGCACAAACAAAATTATATGCGTATATCCACTATCAGCGAAACCATAAAACTATTGTAAATGTTGACTGAAACTATTTCGAAATGCAAATCGCCGGGCGCTGACGTATATCCTCCCCCCTCCCCTTGTATACACTCCTCCCCCCTCGCTGCCCCGGCAGTTACCATTACGTTCAGCGAAGTGGAAGGAACTCCAAATTTGTTGGGGCAGAGGGTACACCAGACAAAGTACAAATATAAGAGTGGCCGCGGTCAATTGACCATGTAATTAACTGTGTAATTAATAATAAATTTCCAAAGCTAAATAAAAATAAATGTTTTTCAGGATTTTGTCTCTGTAGACCATATTTTATGCAAATTCAACAAGGACATATTTTCGTACAAAGGTGCTTGTAGATGACAGCGTCTTTGCCATATCTACTACAGTGTAGATATGGCAAAGTTAATTCAAATTCAAATTTAAATTCAAATGTCTTTATTGCTAGAATGTTGCACATAAACAGGTCTTATAACTAACTATTTATAGTTCTAACATTCTGCCATAACAATGGCGTGCAATTAAATTAAATTTATGTAAAATTAATAAGTACATCATTATCTTAAGGAATTTTAAATACATAATTTGCCAATTGAAGAAATATATATTAAATTGAATAAGTATACAATAATAATAATTAGATTACATAAAAAATATTAAGTCAGTTTTTTTTTGTTATTATTTAGGTATGTCATAATAGATTTTAATTAATTTTATTACATGTAGGTACACTGAATTATTATTATTAACTAAATTATATTAACTTATATATAATAAATTAAATTAACTTATATTTCAGTAATCTCGTAGCATTTGGATGATATAACGCAAGTATCATACTATAAGAATAAGAATAAGAATCAACCAACCCAATTTTACATGACTTTGAATCAATAATAAACAAACAAATAGTGACTTTTAAAAGCCAAAAAAAAAAATACACATTGTTTTTTACTTAATGTACTTTGACAATTTGTGGCTCGAAACATAATATTGAAAACTTCACTCGATCAAAAATAACTCCGAAGAGGAGGCTAAATTCGAATATTTTGTGATATTTTTCTAATTTTTCATGAAGCTTATGATAGTTTTACTTTCAAAAATCATATCTACGAAAAGCTCATAACTTAAAGAAGAATAATTTGTGGTTACATTTTGCATTTTGGTTTATATATCTAAGTAAAAAGGTTTTTTTCTCATATTTCGCCCTATCAAGGACGCGGCGAGCGTCGTAACCGCCACTGTACAAGGCGCGCTGATATGAATGTTATTTAATGTCCTTTACGTCGATATTCGTACTGACAGATTTCGACATGCTAATTTTCGGGTCTATAGGGCCTTAAGTGACAGAGTGTAACAAAACTAAGTGATAATTCTTGAGAGTGTGTTCCTTGTAGAGATTTCACTGTGAAAGTAGTAGCGCTGAAATACCATTTTTTCCACTTTTGTGGGCAAGCGCCCCAGCGTCACGAGTTTCCCTCATATAGAAGTGAAAAAAAAAATTGGTTCAGGTCTGCTACTTTCACAGTGAACTCTCCATACACAGTAGTTGTCTATAAAGTGACACTTCAAAAAGCTACGGCATTAGTCCCAAAAATCACCACACGCCAAAGACCCTTATCTAATATCAGTCTACACTACAAGTACAACCCGACTAAATACAATAGGTTTGTCAACAACTAACCTATCATAACTCTGATGGTTACTAGTACGAGTATGATTTCTCTTTATTTACTCTCAATGTCATTTATTTTATACCTCATTGTATCACAACTCATTTCCACGGACTATTATATTTTTATGCATGGCTCTAAATAACAGTGAACTCAATATTCGCACGTCCACTCTATAACATTGGGACAGCGATCTACTTTCAGATGTGTGGCTAGATCGATTTTGATGATGTTTTATAATGAGTTGTTATATGGTGGAATACCGTGCTTGAGCAGCTGCCTTATGCCTACAACCAGTAGCGGCGTTACCGCCTAGAGCGCTGGATAAAAAGGGGCGCCGAGTGCAAATGTAAGGGGCGGAAAAAAAGAGAAAAGAATAACATATGGGGCGCCGCCTTTTTAGTACTACCAGCACCCTGGGCGTCGAAGAAATCTCGCTCAGGGGCCAGGGAGCTGGTAGTGCTGAAACCGGCCCTGCCTACAACATGCACATTGCACAATCGGCGTCTATTTGGCCATCATAGTGTAGTAAATGGAAGTGTAATAGCTAATACTAATATTGCTTCTTCACTATGTAGCCTATCCTACAAAAGTAAAAAAAGTCCAAGTACAAAACGCTATCATTGGTTATATTTGAATAATTATTATAATAAGGTTGAGGATTTAGTTATCGTTAATGTAATTGCGTAATAATCGTTTAAATGTATTCAAAGATTTCGCTTACAGATTTTGGTAGTTTGTTAACACAACTTTGTATAATGTAACCGAAATAAGAAGACCTACAAGCCGTTTACACAGGGTGTCGCCCGTTAATCACATTACGCTGATGTAACGCGATTTGTCACACCCTGTACACGATGCTCGCTCATATCACAAACAGGGTGTTACGGAAAATCTTTTGAAATTTTGCTCGTTACGGAAATATCGCTTAATTGGTGATAACCAAAGTTTGTTGCTTCATTTGCTTCTGTTGTCATCATCATTAAAATACATCCTGTTAGAATATCATATAATATTACCAGTGATTACATTCTAAGATGTAAAAAGTAGTATAAAGTCTAGGCTCTTTTATGATATTGGGTACTTGAACATAAGATTCTTATTTACATAGGAGCCATAACAAATTAACAATGTTAAAAGTAGACCCCTGAACACATGCAGGTATTACATAGGTGTAAAAATGCACCAAAAATAGGTGACCAATTTTAGGCGTATTTTATTGAATTTCGCAGCAGCTTTCATCAACCGAAGCCTACAAGATAAACGATCTTTTTGCCTATAAATTGCCATTGAAAAAAACTAAAATCCATTCGCTACAAAACGGCTATAACTCATGGGGCAGGGTATAAAAACGTCTCTCGCCATTTCAGTTTCGGCCTAGATAAATGACAATGACTACGCCCACCCAGGGGTGTCGGCACGCTGGAAATTCTACCAGAAAACCTCTCTCATTACGTTAAAGTAATGTAGATTTTACCAGCCCTAATCAGTCAACATACCTTGAACAGAAGGCCACCAATCCTTCAAGAGTCCTAGATAATAATTGCGTTAATATGTGTACAAATAAAGTGTGTTTTGACAACCCTAGCGACACGTGCAGGGAAATACATTTGGTAGTTTTATCCAGCTGTATACAATACATGGTTATTGCTTTATACCGAGTCGGTTGTGGCCTACGTACAATGCGTCTAGCTGCAAAAATGCTTGCTGTTTTGGTACTAAAGTACCGTAATGATTCAAAATGTCTAATTAACATGCATTGCTTTTTTTGTAGTTGTACAACTAAATTGTAATAGTTAAAAGTTACCGCTTTCACATTACATGCTTAAAGTCTTAAGTCTGGTATCGTTATATTTTTGATTCTGGTCGTATATGGAACATTTTATGTTGCTTTTACAACCATAATACTTAATTACATCCAAAGTTAAAACAATATAAAAACGTAACGGATTACCATACAACTCGTCTATTTGTGTACTTGTCCGTACATATTTTTCTGTATATTCCTGTTCTGTATATTCAGTATATTTCCCGCAACTGTTGCGAACGTCTTGACCTGTAGTTCTGTATGTCTGTATGTAATTGTGCGTCCACAGCAAAATATCCGCCATGAATGCTCCATAACGAGCTATAAAAGAGGGAATCGAGAGAGAAACGCGTTTATATGTACACGACACGACAACGACATAACGCTAACAACTGGGGTTACGACTAAACAGCCACGGCTCAAAAGTTGTCAACGAATTTAACATTTTAGATTTCTAATTTTTACCCCGTTGATGGGAATAATAAAATAAAATTAGCCTGAACGAGCGTTTTCATCGCTAATCACCTTGAATGGGATACGACAATGAGTATACATTAAGGCTGTCAGATAATGCTGTACAGTGTACAGGATTAAACAAAGTTATAAACAGCTAGGTAGGTATTTAACTGAATGTTGTTTTCAGTGATATCGTATCAATATCCATAAAAAATAATCAGAAACATTTGAGAGCCACGTACCTAATCATAACGTCACGCGACGTTATGATTAGGTTAGTGTTGTGAGTGATTTAAGATGCTCGAGCAAAAGTTCTAACTGCTAACACAATGCATGATAGACGCAGTATGAAGCTTCATAAAACCGTTACAGAATTTATTTTAATTCGAAAATTATTGCAGTCGTAGTTAATTTTTTTTTTACAAAATCGGTTATTGATCGTACGGTGTGAGTGCGCGTGTATCTGTACGCAGCTATTACAGGGTGCGATACCGCCCCCGCACTCCGCACTTGCCGGTGTATATCGTAAACAATTTCAGGTTTGGACAATTCAGTCTCAAATCCTATTTATCCTACTAGAAGAAACCATGAAGTCTTTGGCCGGGCAACATTTTATTTTGAAAGACATTTTGAACAGCCTATTCGTTTTTGTTTCGCCTATACTGAACTATAATCTAATTGAAACGTTGTCTTTAGTCCATCTTGTAGCTTTACCAATATGCCACATTTTAGTTAACAACATACCATAATTACTAAGGTAAAATCTTGTGCATTGTTTGCACAAGAGTTTGTTTGCAGTCTTTGGGCGAGTAGTTTATAGAAAAAAAATTAAGAACCGCTGTCCCACTGCTGGGCAAAGGCTTCCCCCAAAGTCTTAAAGAAGATTAGTGAATAATGATGTTATGGATGAAAATATTGTAAATTAAATAAGCTCTGCTATTGCTTTACAGCATTGTATTCGTATACAATATTGTGTACTAGAAAAGTATTGTTTTATCACCAGAAAACAAGCTTCAAATAAGCTTCTGGCGCTCATGCTGGATTATATGCTGCACCTGTGAGCTGCACGGACCTGAGCTCCATAAACAGCCTTCATATAAATTGGTCACTTTCTAAAAAAAATGCTTGTTTTCGTTAATACTGTTAACTTAACTATAAGCGCCTTCAATAAAATAATAGCAATATCAATGTTCAGAATTGACTATTTTTGCTCCCGTGCGTATTTTAGATTTTCAAAGCAGATTAATATTTTATTTTATGCTTTTGTAATTATTTTGCGACAATTATAATAAGCTATATAGTTTCTTTAGTTTTGTTTTCCTTTTTTATATCTAAATAATGTACTTAATGTGAACTAACCTAACTTATTTACTTAAAACATTAAAAGATAAAGACTTTAATACTTTAAAACATTTTCAGAAAACTTGGATAATACGAAAAACATAATTTAAGTACTATAGAACACGCAACTGTCAAACTCAACATCTGAACCTTTGTCAATTTCATGATATTGTCAAGTGACGTCATAGATCCCTGTCAATTATCCCGCGAAGCCTTCGGGAGCCTCCGGGGGCAGACGTGAACATTAGTGTAGTCTGTCTGTGTAGACCCTAAGCGGTAGGCCTTACAGTACCCGGCAATAAATATTGCACATCGACCTTTGGAAAGTGACAGTCGGCTAATTTCGGTTTTGTAGAGCGTTATCTCTTACGCACGAAATACAAAAAGTCCGGTATATATTAGGAGCTGTTAAAACAATAATTATGGTTTGCTTCTTTTGACAATTTTATTATTCTTTGTATAAAATAGGTACACCAAATTTTCTATAAGTTATGGCTTTAGGTTCGGGTAAAATAAAATAAAAAAGGGTGTTCAAATTATGTTTACGTATTTAAAATTCTTTTGGAAAATTACAGTACTATAACAAACTTAGGGGTGTTAACAACTCTAGATATATATTTTGAAGTGGACGCGACTGCACTCTATTGAATTTGAACAACGACTGACAGAATGTCAAATAGGTGTGTGCTACAAAGATAACGCTCTATGAAACCGAAATTAGCCGAATGTCTCTTTCCAAAGGTCGATGTGCAATATTTATTGCCGGGTATTGTACTACCATATTGACATTTGAAATAATATTATTATATTGGAGGATTGTTAGAAAAGGTATGTTACCTACCACCTACTTACCGGATTTTTCTGGATCTTAATGGTGCCAACGCTCGAGGCTCGTGTCTTCACTTGAATCACAATCTTTTTCACTTCACAGTCTATGATATCACTCGCGGCGGATAAAACACTGAATTAGTACTAAATTCACAACGGAATATTACGCAAAATTCGGAGCGCAGGGCTCTACGTACACACACAGTAAATAATGCGACTAAAATCCGACATTTTGCACAAATATTTCCAGAATATTGAGAAAAATATTGTCACACATCGAACAAAACAAATTTTAACCGACTTTCAAAATGGGGAAGGTGTTATGTTATTTTTTTAAGTTCATTGATTACTTTGCCGTTTTTAACCGAAGAAGTAGTAGTTTAAGCCGTTGTCATCCCAATTTGGTGCCATATTTATAAAAGTGGTGACCTGATGAATAGATCCATAAGTAATCGAGGGAACTCCTCAAAATGTATATGGAAACATGTGGTGACTTCGGTTTCGAGAGCAGTATTCTAAGCATATGCTATCAACAAGTAAGATTTTGCACCAAGGTATACCATGGTTCGGAAGGTGCTGAGAGAACTCCTGACTCTTTATAGATACAAGCATGGGAGTTTTGCCGTTGTTTTAAGAACGGAAAGCATATGCTATATATAATTGTATGTGCAGTCAGCATTGTGACTAAAAGTAGGCGTAAAATTCGAGCATTTTCATCTTTCATCTTCATGAAGTAATTAGCTTTAAAAATATAAATGGTTTTAAATCACTTCATGTGTCATATTTTAGATCTCTTGATTATGTAGATTTCTTTTTTTCTATTACAGTATCACAGTTTAGAATCCATAAGAGTAAAATAATGTTTTTTAAGGAGTACGTTGCCGCCAATATACCTCCGTCGAGTGAGGAAAGCTGAAGAATGTTCATATTTAGAGTTTTTTATATATTGACTGTTAAAAAATTGTAGACTGAACGCACAAATTATTGTTATATTTTAATATGAAATATATTTTTGTTGAAATATTATGTTGTATTTTATTTTTAGCTTCTAGCTACGAATAATAAAAACTAAGGAAAAGTAACTCCCATACTTCAACCGTTTTGAATATGGTTCCTTTTCGCATACTAAAATATGACAATAGCAACGAAACACTAACACTCAAATTTACGAAATAAAGACGTTGACATTAATTGCCACTTCTACATTTGTACACAAAATTGTGTACCGAATACACGAATAAAGTATGCACGAATATTCGGGTCACTTTGTGTAGATTCGTGGACAAATTTTTTGACACAGTTACTCTTTCTTAGTTTTTATTATTCCTGGGCTTGTAGAGATTAGGTACCTCTATTCTATACAATTTTTTATTAGCTTACAAAGTATGGACCTTAGAGATAGCTCAAATGAATATTATTTTAAAATATTTTCTCAACAAAAATCCCAGTTTCACCAGATACACAATATTTTTATTTAACGCTTTCTAAGGCCGCGCGATGTGAGTCTATAAAAGGTCAATTGATATATTCAATAACATTGACTTATTATATCAATTACTTTCTTTAAAATTTACCAGATTATTCAAAATTATTTATATTCAGATTTCTACACTTGCAGCCTCTGGGCAGCATATACGCAAAGGGCCTACAGCGCCCTTCGCGTCCGATATAATAACGCGTTCAGGATGCTGGTGGGGCTCCCCCGCTGGTGCAGCGCTTCGGCGATGTTCGCGTGCGCACGAGTGGACTGTTTCTTTGCCAAAATGCGCAGGCGAACATCGTCGCTGGTGCGGCGCATGCGGGGGAGCTCCAACGGCATGCTGGCCGCGCTCTGTGAACGCCCTGATAACCCGTATATCGGTCACTGCTGTCGCTTGCATGCAAAATACAGGCCAAAATAATTATTATTTTAATATAATTTATGTAATTATGTAAGTATGTTTTTTTTTTCAATAATGTGACATTTGTTTGTAATTTTTTGATCTTGTACGTATATGAGTCTGGGATACTTGAAATAAATGACTATTATTATTATTATTACTATTATTAAATAAATGATAATTTTAAACATGAATAATATTTTGTATAAGTACATACATATTATAAAACAAAGTCGCTTTTTTTCCCCTCATGTCCCTTTGTTCCCTTTAATCTTTAAAACTACGCAACGGATTTTGATGATTCTTTCAGTGTTAGATAGCCCATTTATCGAGAGAGGCTATAGGGTATTTTCTATCACGCTAAGACTAATAGGAGCGAAGAAATAGAGGAAAAAACGGGGGAAATTATTTGAAAGGGCTAACTTGAACGCGCTATAATCTCAGGAACTACTGGTCCGATTTGAAAAATTCTTTCAGTGCTTTTATTGAGGAAGACGAATATATTTTATCACGCTAAGACTAATAGGAGAATGTGGAAAAACGGGGGATATTATTTGAAAGGGCTTATCTCGCGAACTACTGTCAGCAATTTTTATGTTATTTGGCACAGATAAGAAGTAGACCACATGAAGGATTATTGATTTTAGTATAATAATTTATTCTGTAAAGTTATTTTGACATGAGTAATGATTTTTGTAAGAATTTAAATGATATTGGAATGTCATATCCGGTAACAGATCTTTGGAGAGAAAAGTGAGGGGGGAATAATATAATAAAAGTTCCTGCTTTACCACGAACTAATTTTGTTTCATCCTGAAACTTATGGAAGTCGTGTCTCCAGTGTACTAGCGCTTAACAATAAAACTTTAACAATGTAAAATAGTGTGTACAAGTGAAAACAGTGAATTGTGACAACGTGAATTATAAAGTGTGAATCAATAACTTTGAACAACAAGAAAACAGCTTTGAAAACGTGTCAGGCCATTTATTTTTCCCTAACAATCAATATAAAAATCGAATACTTATATTGTGATTTATAAAGTGTAATATTTATAATATTTTGACCACTATGCTTTTTAAATTGACTTTTAAAAAGTTCAAACGTCAAAATTGTGACAATAGGCAATGAAATTAAAAAGTTACATAATAAGGGGGTAGGACGAAAAAAAAACACCGCGTCGTTTCGCTCAATGCGTGACAAAGTTTTTCTCAATAACAAAGAATATAATCACTACGTTTTACTCAATAATTTTATGATAATAATACGTGTCGGGTTTTGGTCGGATTACAGTATATGTTCGTAGTGCGCTCTGCTCCGAATTTTGTGTAATATTACCTATTGTGGAATTGTGAAATTAATACTAATTCTGTGTTTATCCGCCGCGAGTGATATCATAGACTGGGAAGTGAAAAACATTGTGATTCAGGTGAAGAAACGAGCCTCGAGAGTTGCCGCCACAAAGATCCAGAAAATATTAAGGCACCGTGCGTTTTGATCATCCTCCAATTTATAGACTGACAAGGCTTTAAATGACCACTTAAGATTTATAGACCACTTAACATCTAACGTTTTATCACGACTTTATTCTTCAAAAGTGAATATTTGATGCATCTTTTTATCACTATGGAATTATCAGCAACCCTATTCTTTTGTTTAGATTATACAAAAACACATTTACTTAAAGAAAACATTCTATATACTCAAAAAAACTAAAACAAGTACCTACTAATAATATTCGTTCATCTGTCACGAACTGTCAAATCATTTCCGAAAATTTTCAATTGCTGGGCAAAGGCCTTCCCCAGGATCTTCCACTGTTCTCGCTCCTGCACCACCGATAGCCAGCCTGGCTGATATGCCTCCAGCTCATCACGCCACCTTTTTCTAGGCCGGCCTCGGCGGTGGCGTCCATCTTCGGGTGACCACTCTGTTGAGACGGTCGGGATGCATGCGGCTAACGTGACCCGCCCACTCCCACTTCAGCTTAGCCGCCTTGAAAGAAAAAGATATATGATAAAGATAAATGATAATTAAGAGAGAACGATTGAGGATGATAAATAAAACCGCTCCCTTTGATGGATAAATGATAACTAACTTTATTTCACATAGAAATTAATATGATCCGCGAGATTCTTTATGTACGGTTGGTAACAACCCGTACAATATTTACTGTAAGTCTAGTTCAGTATAAAAGTTAAGCAAACATACAATACAAGTTGCAGCACGGGGCCTCGGCCTGACTAACAAACTCAATTTTAAACCAATCTACCATGTTTTTTGTTTGAGCGGCAAATTGCGGCCGCTACAGGTTCACAATTTAATTTCATTTGAATAATGAATAGAATAGTTTATTCATTATATTAAATACGTTTCAACGAACACGGTTCTATGATTTTGATTAAAATGTTATGTTTCCATACAATTAGAACTTACATTAGGTCGAAAATGGCTACTTGCAGTGCTTCGTATTATGTTTCATAATTCGTTTCACGTTCGTACTCGTAATACATTGTACAGCTATGAATTTATGAAATAATATACTTTGATAGTTTGCAATAAAATGCATAATTTTATAAATTGCTGATAAAGTAGATCGTTAAAAGTTACTGTGGACCCTTAACACGCACGTCGCGTACACATAATATTATGTTCACTAATTTAATTTTATGGCGGTTTTAATTTTGTATTTTAAAGTATTTAAAGAAGTTTTTAGTGGCTCAATCTTTTTCTTACGTTTCTTTTAACATACAACATTTTAACATATTTAAAAGTGCAACTGTAACTTTGAAGTATACTTTAAACCGAAAAGCAGGTAAGTACTCAAGCAGCTTACTTTAACCATTCACTATTTCCATCCACAATATAAAATTCTAAGCTTCATATGAAGTACTCTTATAAGACCGGAAGTGGGAAGATATGTGGCCGCAGGAAACGCAGCGGGAGGCAGCGCAGCTTTAAGTGTAATAATATGAAAGGTAGCTTGATATTCTAGCATTTTAAGGCTCCTCTCGCGAAAAAAGCGTGCAGATGAAACCACTTTTCATCGGCATTAACAGAGAAATTATGTCTGAAAAAAATTAATTAGTAATCTACATGATATGATACGTAACGTGGTTTTGCCATATTTTTTCTATCGGTATCACATAATAAAGAAATAAAAAACCAAATCACCGCCAAATCGTTGAATGAAACCACTTTACTCCTTCATTATTTATCAAAAGAATATATAAAAAATATCTACTGTTTTGCAATACATAAGTTGATAATTTGGTTTTTTTACTTTTTTGAAATATGTATTATATTAAGCCTTAAAAAGGTTTTTTCTCCTATTTCGCCCTATCATGGACGCGGCGAGCGTCGTAACCGCCACCGTACAAGGCGCGCTGTTATGAATGTTATTTTAATGTTATTTACGTCGATATTCGCACTGACAGACAATGATCAAGGTCATTGGCGGATATAGAGGCCTTAAAACGTAAGTCTGAAAGAGGTTTCTATAGTCGAAACTATGAAACAAATCAAAACATTTAGACAATAATTATAGCAGTCCGGTACGTGCTTCGTACGTATAAAGTGAAATGATAAAAAATAATAATTTGAACTTGCTAACTCACAGTCAACACTGACTAAAGGTTCAAAATGTGACAGCACAATTAACAAAATGGTTTATTGAATTCACTTTTACCAAAAATGTGAAAAATGTCAAACCGCTCGACCGATTTTTTGCAAACTTCAAATAAACCATATTTTACTAAATAGTCCGAGCAAAGCCTAAAGACTAAACCATAGTATTAAATATAAGGAGGGGCCTAAACGTTTGGTTTGAATAGGTTAGCCCGTTCTTGAGTTACATAAAATCACAACGAAAAGTGCCATTGATATATTTTATATTAACTATTAATACAATGCTGATTTCAGAGCTGTTTGCGGCATGATGCATTTTTTTCTTATCGCAAGTAAAATCTGGCTTCTATAAAATTGTCTTGTATCTTAGTGTAAACTGACCACAATGTGTTAGTATGCAAATTGCAAGTGAAATGTATGTATGTATGATATGAAAAGTGTTAGCTTATTACGCAGGCATTGTGCTGCAGCTGATTTTGATTAGGTTGCCGATAAGATTCGGATTAATTGAGATTAAAGGAAAGATTCATAATAATTGAGAGAAGGAAATAAAAAAAACAAACTGGCTATGATACCCTTAACATTTTAAACTTTCGCGTTGCATTTATATTAAAACTTATTAAATACTAGTTGATGCCCGCAACTTCGTTGCCCCAAAATTCGTTTATCGCGCGGGAACCGTACAGTTTTCCGAGATAATAAATATCCTATGTCCTTTCCCGGGACTCAAAGTATCTCCATACCAAATTTCAGCAAAATCGGTTAAGCGGTTTGGGTGTGAAGAGGTAACAGACAGACAGGCAGACAGACAGACAGACGGACAGACAGACAGACACACTTTCGCATTTATAATATTAAGTATGGATTCGGGTTGACCTCGTGGCCACGGCCGTTGCAACACGGCCGAAACGTCGAGAAAAAGTATATTGTACTCGTAGTAGCAATACTTCTAGAATAAGTCGCGTTAAGCCCCGATTGATAAGTTTTATTTATGATACCCCTGTCTTGGAATTATTTAGTGTTGCTCAAAGGAGACCCGTGCGAATTTTTTTACGCCGTTATCTCCACTGGGTCGGCTCCCGAACCGGTGGTAGGTCTACAAGTAGACAATATATCTACTGTGTAGCACTTCCATCGTGGGTATCGCAGACACAATAGAGTTTCAATTGTTATGCGGCAGCCGGCTGACGCTTGAGGAATGATGGGTTAAAACAATTTTCATTTCATTTTCAAAAACATATCTTTCAATGTTCGGAAGGTAGCACCTTCATCGTGGGTATCGCAGACACAATAGATTTTCAATTGTTATGCGGCAGCCGGCTGCCGCTTGGGGATTGATGGGTTAAACAATTTTCGTTTCATTTTCAACGCACTGCACACGCCGTATATTATGTTATTCCTATAGGCTTGTTTACCCCATGAGGCGATACTTAAGCCCGTTCATCTTAAGCCCCTTCAATATGCAGTGAGGTATGTAATTAAATTAAATGGTAACCTCCCGCTGAATCCATTTACACCTGCAGCTCGCACCTGCGCGCCGCCGTGCGCCATGTCAGCTGATCGTAATGCAATTATACCGTAGGAAGTATAGAAGTGGCAGGCCTGAAGGAAAAGAAAAACTCTGGCACGAACTGTCACCAGCAGTATTTCCGGACATATACGACCCACAAACCTTTAAGAAGAGAGCGTACTCCCTCTTAAAAGGCCGGCAACGCACCTGCAGCTCTTCTGATGTTGCGAGTGTCCATGGGCGAGTAGTTGCTTTCCATCAGGTGACCCGTTTGCCTTGCCGTACTTATTTTGTGTCGTATTTTAAATGTAGGTACTTTGTGTAATGTTCAAATTTTTGTTGAATAAAAGTTTATCTTTATATATAAAATTCTCGTGTCACAATGTTAGTTTACGAACTCCTCCGAAACGGCTTTACTGATTTTTACCAAATTTTATATGCATGTTCAGTAGGTCTGAGAATCGGCTACTCGGCTACTTTATATATAGATAAGTGCATTTGTTGAATAAATAATAGTAATTTATTATAACCTGAGACTGACGGCGACCATTAAGTTTGTGCGACGGGATAGCGATCGACGTTGCTATGGCGACATACTTATTTAGTCACTTCAATAAAATAATATGGGCGAAATACTTTTTATTATAATGGCAAAGCAACGTTTGCCGGGACAGCTAGTTTATTTTATAAAAAAAAGAGCATAATGTAGAGAGGATGATCGTAACACTTTTTAATTTTGTCGTGTTTGATCCAAATACACAATGCCTGCACTTTTAAATCTTAAAATATCATGCAATACATTGAAGTCTGGATAATATAATATCCTTGAATGAAAGTAAAAATAAAAATAATTTAAGCTTGTAATTAGCTTGCTGTATATAATATTAATTGTAATTTGGCAGTCAATTTTTGGACATATAATAAATTTACATCTTAGCTCTTAAGATGAAAGTATGGCTTTCGAAGATCCATACTTACTTACTAATATTATAAATGCGAAAGTGTGTCCGTCTGTCTGTCTGTTACCTCTTCACGCCTAAACCACTAAATCGATTTTGCTAATATTTGGCATGGAGATAATTTGAGTTCCGGGATCACATAGGATACTTTTTAGGGTTCCGTACCTCAAAAGGAAAAAAACGGAACCCTTATAGGATCACTTTGTTGTCCGTCTGTCCGTCTGTCAAGACCCTTTTTCTCAGGAACGCGTGGAGGTATGAAGCTGAAATTTATATCAATTACTCAGGTCTACTGTCCCTTGAAGCTGTGAAAAAATCAAACTTCTAAGCCAACGCAATCAAAAGATACAGCCGTTTATGCCGCAAATTTTCGACACTTGCAAGGGAATCAAAACCTACAGGGTGCTTCCCGTGAACTCAGAATCTTGAAATTTGGTACGAAGCAACGTCTTATAGCATAGATAAAGGAAAAATTACGAAAACCATAAATTTTTAGTTACATCACATAATATATTTTTTTTTAATAATTTTAAACTTACTACCCATTTCCTCATACTCGATTGTCGTAATGAACGAACTTTGTAAACCTTGCAGGTTTGTACGGAACCCTCGGTGCGCGAGTCCGACTCGCACTTGGCCGGTTTTTTTTTCTTGGAAAAATGTGTGGTTGCCGCGCGATAAACGAATTTCGGCGCAACGGAGTTCGTCGTATAATTGTTTTTAGCCCTTTTTGCCACCTCTAAACTCCTCTTTGTTCTACGCGGGGTCATACAAGTGGCGTGCCGTATGTAACTGTGTCTTCGACCTGTAAGCCGGTCGCGCTAGACAGCGTGGCGCGATGCATTCTATAATATAGGTACCATCGATGAAAAAATCATTGGTAGATGACTTACCTACGTTATTCGGTCGGGTTATGTCAATTAAATGTTAGTCTTGATCTGTCAGTTGGGTTTGACACAGGACAAGCAAATTACGTAGGTCCGCAATCTGCCTACGAATCAACTTCTCTGATAGGACCATCGATCGTAGAAATTGATTCCTAGGCAGTTAACAGACCAACTTTATTTGGTCGGTTAGTGTCAATTCAATGTTAATTGTGATCTGTCGGCTGGGGTTGACAATAACGCGACCAAACTACGTGGGTCCGCCATCTGAATCAACGTCTCTGATAACACATACATGGGATATTGTCATACAAACGTTGTGGGAATATGTATTTGGAGGTCAAAATGGAAGATCTTCTGACCGAACGAACAGTCAGGCCGAAGCATAATTTAAAACGGTGCTGTTCAATGTTCGGTCTCAGTACTGGACCGTTCCTGGAATAATGCAAACCTGTTTGTAGTTGGATAGTTTTTACTTTTTTTACACATGAAGTATGGCAATTCACTGGTACTTTTTGAAAAATTCTACGAAAATTTTACCATATTTGTGGCCTTTCTTGTGGTTTAAACCATTTTAATCACAAAAACGAGCCACAACTTACAGAACGTCAAATCTCTATCTTATACCTTTAAATGAGCAATTCTTGTATATATAAAATATATTATTATATATGTAAGTAAATAATATATAATTGTAATCTCGGAATCGGCTCCAACGATTTCCATGAAATTTAGTATATATTAGGTTTCGGGGGCGATAAATCGATCTAGCTAGGAATAATTTTTAGAAAACGTCATTTTATTCGTGTTTTATCGAATACCAAGCAAAGCTCGGTCAAATAGCTAGTATAATATAATATTATATAGATTTGGTAATTAATGAAAATTTATACAGTGGCTTTCTTCAATCATAACGTCACGTAGTCCCCTCTGTTCTAACAGATTTCATATTTTAATAAACTACGAAGTACGACGATGACGATGAGACGCTCACGTCCCGGTGTAAACTCACCCTAACTCTAAACCGTGTCTTGTACACGTGTCTTGTAATAACGCCGGTAAGTCCGTAACACACAAAAACATCGTTAGCGGCTTAGCAGAAGCAATCGCGTCTGAATGCGGCCTAATCCACGTAAGAGGATCCGGGACAACATGGCGCCCAACACGGGCCCATGAGGCCATGAAATGTCGGTGCGTTGCGATGCGTCATCACAACCTATTTTATTCCACATTTGCGACATCACAACGGTATAATTGTATGCTACTTATACTGTTTTATATTATTGCTATAAATATAATATTATGGTAATTCGACATTGCGCGTGAATCGTAGATACACACGTAACAAAAGGGTTAAGAGTATTTGAGTTTTCGTCCCATACATGTTCGCCCCAGTGGAACGAAATACTAAAAGATAATTTTTATTTGTTTTTTGTCTAGCGATTCGTCCCACTTCTATATTCCATAGGAGGAGATATTTCTCCTCTTATGATAAATATTAATGATCATAAATGAATATAAATAGAGTATATATTAAACACAGGGCGAAGCTACGGGTAAAAGTTAGTTAAATCAGTAACAAGCGAAGACGCATCGCACGACAACTAAGAAGTGTGGCCTCACTCTTAGAAGGGCGAAGGTAGCTGGGCCCAGATTAGTCCTCTTTCGAAACCATTTAAGTGGGCCTTATTAATTGAATTGGACCTTTTTGGACGACGTCGGTGTATATTAGGACGGTCAATAGCAGCATCAGCCGACTAATGAAGACCCTTTATGGAAATAACTAGGTGGTGCCTGTAGCTTTAGCCATGTCAACAAAATATATTAAACTCCCTCATAATAACAAAGATGAACAATTTTTCCCTTTTTTCCCACATTACACAGTTTTCCTAAACATTAATCCTTCGATTGGGGATTCTTGGAAATGCTATTGTATTCTATTGTTGTCGCGATCACCGGTGCTCTTATGGGGCACGAAGGATTAACTGTTCAGTTATTGTAGACAACTCCAATTTACAATTAGTACAATTTTCCTAAGTGTCTGTACAGTTTTCGTAGACAACTGTGCAGTTTTCATAGACGCCCGATTCCCATAGGTAGTTTTCGTAGATAAGTGATAGATAAAATTTCTAAAACACCTAGACACTTTTCGAAGAAAACTATACAGTTTTAGTGCCCAGCGCCACTTAATAAGTTATAACCTAAGTAAAGTAAATAAAGCTTTCGCTACTTTTATATATCTATATATGTATCTTTAATTTATTTGTTTGTTAGTTTGCTTCACGGCTGTAATAATATTAGGCTTCGTCCACATTTGTATCATTTGCGCGATCAGATCTCCGATCAGATCTCCGTCGCGTGTCATTGAAGCATATCAAAATGTTACGCTTATCAAAATGATACGCGTATCATGATACGCCCCGATCGCTACTAACCGCGTATCTGATACGTGTCGTATCAAATACGCGCATGATCGGCAGAATGATCTAATAGGCGTTCGCACTATGATACGCATACTTGATACGGCGCGATGATCGCGACGGAGATCTGATCGGAGATCTGATCGCGCAAATGATACAAATGTGGACGAGCCCTTATAGTGTTATTCCTATACTCCTTTGCATAGCGAAACTGCGTAAAACGATTGATAATTCGGCGATGGCGGCCAGCTTCCGGTTCCGGTTTCGTATCCGGCTTTGAATCCGGAGACACGCATTCGCCATCAGCACCCCATCCGGTCCGCTCTGATTTATCTGGTGACCCTCTGGTATTGCAGATATTAATGTTACGCCTCGTTTGTGCTACCTGACTTTGCTTTATACTCATTTCCTCATGCAGTAATGCACTAACGACGTAGGCAGCTAATATAATATAAATAATACTGTATACTAAACTAGAATAAAGGAGGCCAATGAAATCCGCTCGGAACGAATTAAATCGAAGTTTAATCATAATTATTTATTAAAATATGTTTATGTCTTTATTACGTAGTAGAGCTTACAAAAGGTTTTATTAGGTTTTAACTTTTAATAAATTTCTTATAGTCTACGTTTTGTTTACTTATATATCTTTACAAAATATAGGGACCATCAGTGAACTTTAATAGTTTTGTTATTCGTTGGGGACCATATTATTTAAGTGCAACATTTCCCAAACTTTTCAATCGCCGGACCCCCGAAAACATAACCCAAAAGCATTAAAAACTTATAATGTATTTTGTGTGTCCTTTTAAGAAATAATTGAGGCGAAACTAAAAAGTCCACGTGGATCCTGCGGCTCAGTCCCTAGGGTATGCGGTTCGATTCCCAACTTTTCCACCTGCCAACTAATTTCCCGGTCGCCACTAAAAACTTCATACATATAAATTGAAGTTTTATCGGTTTGTACCTTGTGTTTCCGGGTGTAGCGCAGGGCTCGGGGGAGGGCCCATCATTTTATCCCTTAAATGGACAAGTTTACGTTAATGTTATAATGGAATACTCTGAATTAACTTAACATATAAATGAGTATAGTATATTATATCCACAACTCCAATTTGCTAAAATTGTTTATATCGCGGACACTGAATTTTTTAAACCAGGATAGAAAGTATATCCTATGTAAAGGACATAAAGGCACACCCATCAAAATTGGTTCATTGATTTAAGCTTGAAGAGTACAGTACTCAAAACAGATAGGCACACACACTTAATTGCAAATGCATTAATTACTAATATTATAAATGTGAAAGTCTGTCTGTCTGTCTGTCCGTCTGTCTGTCTGTCTGTCTGTTACCTCTTCACGCTCGAACCGCTGAACCGATTTTGCTGAAATTTGGCATCGAGATTCTTTGAGTCTCGAGAAAGGACATAGGATAGTTTTTATCCCGGAAAAATGTACGGTTCCCGCGCGATAAACAAATTTAGGCGCAACGGAGTCGCGGGCGCCCTCTAGTTAATTATAAATATAACAGACAAGCAAACACACTTTTGCATTTATAATAATACGAGCTTTTGCCCGCGGCTTCGCTCGCGTTAAGAAGTATTTTTATATACAAACTTTCATCCCCTATTTTAACCCCTTGGGGTTGGAATTTATCAAAATCCTTTCTTAGCGGATGCCTACGTTATAACATCTACCTGCATGCCAAATTTCAGCCCGATCCGTCCAGTGGTTTGGGCTGTGCGTTGATAGATCAACATGTCAGTCAGTCACCTTTGAGTTTTATATATTATATAGATTAGTAAGTATGGATATTTAATTTTATTTCTTGAAAACGGCTTTATTTGTATTACGAAGAGGTCCAATATTTTTGGAATAGCATAGTATGATATAGATCTTTATTTGCAAAAATATGATACAACTACACACATTTTGTTTGTCTCAAATAATATTTTGTCGGCTGTTTCACCACATGCATATTCTATTACTGAAATTTTATTTATGCTAATACAACTATGAAGCAAAGTGCATAATGCCCGCTTCCCATTTTCGACATTTCCTAGTCTTTATTAGCACTAGCAACTATACTTGCATAAGTAGCATTATACAAATGACAATTCTGATGACTCTCACTTATGCAAATGTTCGAAAAAATTGCAGCGCCGAAATACTCGAGTGGTCCTCGAGCAAACAGGGGGTTGTTTGCACCCCCGGGCGTGCTCCAAGGACCCCTGGAGGACCCGTGGTCCCGGCGAGGGTCTTTGTAAGCGTTATGTTAAATATCGCCAAACAAACGGGTGAGATTCGAATTTGTTGATCTGTTGTTGATTAAGATTTTTAAATTCAAACAATAATAATTGATTACAACTCTGTTTAGTAAAATATCAATGATTCAGCAAAAGTGGATCATGGATTACTTTTACAATTTAGAATAAAATTTCTAATTATTTAATTTATTATGTTTTTTCAAAAATATTAAATCAACAGTATAAATGTGATTTTAAAGTTAAAACTTCATATAGGTTCATTTTACATTATGAATATTATGCTACTTATTAGATGGATAGATGCAAAGGTTTACAAATAGGCAGCATAGTAGTTTTCGGTTCAAAACTCAAATACAACAATTCACAATTATTTTATTTTCATGAATGTCGTCATGTTGGCACTGTTACAAAGGGTCTTATCCATTGTGTGTTTACCAAAACAGCCTTTAAAACATCGTAAAAGTTACATCATAATAATTATTTTCCTTTTCTATACTGTAACTGACACAAACGAATCACCGCTTAACCGACCTCTTTGACTAGTTTAGAAAAATTAACATAAAAGTATGAACAATTAGTCTCACAAAGGCTGTAACCTGGTCCCAGGTCCGGGGAGGTTCTATTTAATAAAGGTGAGACAAAAGACCGTTTGAAAGAAGTTGAAAACGAACAAAACCGGTTGAAAAGTTGAAAAACGTTACCGAGAAGTTTCCGTTCCGCTGGCCACGGTTAATATTAAAGTTGTAACGATAAAGGGGACTTAATAAGATGGAGTTTACATGCAACTTAATGCATAGTGAAAAACTCGAGTGAATACGTTTGAGCCAGCCATGAAACAGGCGTTTGACAGAAGATAAAAAAAACAAGTTTTGTGAAATCTGCTGTTAAACACTTGTTGCGTAGCTATCGTAAAAAACGCAAAGTATTGAATATTTTCCGAAACGACTGAAACAATTTTGAATAAATCACAAGCATTACTCAGGATAAGAATTCTCACTTCAACAAAATGTACGATTCCTGTGGCATTTGCTTTAGCAAATGCAAAGTTACAACAGCTAGTCGGTTCTTATTAGGGTAACGTCACACTAACATTTCTCAAAATTCATCAAAGGAAGTATTCAACAAGTTTCGATAAACAATGATTAAGACATTCCCCCTCAACCGCCATTCTTGAACCGCCGCTGTTATAACGCACTGTTAAGACGCCATTGACGTACCATAACGATACACTATCCTAAAATAATAATATTTCCACCTTATGTACATAAATATACACACATGGATCTCACGGTTTGATATAGTATGGTATGGTAATAATTATCATAGAAGGATTGTCTTAGGATAACGGACCTTGGTTATCTGTTAGTCAATATAACTGTTTTGGTGTTAGTCTGAGATGTCGTATAAAGCAAAAGTCAATTAATTTAGAAAACTTCATAAAAATTCAACTCAAACTTTAAGACGTTATGAAAAAATCTAATTTCACGTTAAACACTTTTCCGGTCAACAGAAACAGTTCAGTATCCTTATTCTTCCATTTTAAACCACCATTCATACAGTTCCCCTTTCTAATCGTAACCTACTAAACCATAAAAGAATATTTGCGATTAACATTACAAACTGTTAATATCACATAATATGCAAGAAATAAAGATACCATAATAATATGGTATCTGAAGCAATCTTGAAGTAACTTTTTAGAATGAAGAGTGAAGACGTTCCCTAAACATTGTTGTAGCTTTTGATTAGAATGCGATGTCCCCATTCATGGTACGTCGATGTCAGTCTCAGATATCGCGATAATCCAGATAAGGCAGCGTTCACACGACCGCATCAAACGCGCGCTACCGTGCTTCAACATCGCACGGATTATACACTCCTTTGTATTACGAGTACATACCTTCATTAGGATGATGCCTTGAGCTAAGTCCAAACCATATCCATGCTAATATTATAAATGCCAAAGGGTGTCCGTCTGTCTGTTACCTCTTCACGCCTAAACCGCTGAACCAATTTTGCTGAGTATGGAGGTACTTACTTTAATTTAAGTAAACGGACATAGGATACTATTTATCCCGGACAAATGTACGGTTCTTGCGCGATAAATTAATTTTGGCGCAATATAGTGACGGGCGTCATCAGGTTGTTTTTTTTTTTGTGAAATAAGGTGGCAAAGGAGCAAACGGGTCGCCTGATGGAAAGCAACTACCGTCGCCCATGGACACTCGCAACATCAGAAGAGCTGCAGGTGCGTTGCTGTGGTGATATTATAAATGCTAAAATATGTTTGTCTATCTGTCTGTCATTTATTCACCTCGCTGCATGTATGTAATATTGAAAAACCCTAGAGCGGCACTTGACTTAAAATCTGGTATCAACTTGTTTTGTAGAAAGTAAATCCCTAAAACATACCTGGGGCCTGAGTGAAGACGAATTCGTAATCGCTTCGTTATAGAATCGCCGATCAAAACGTATGGAATTGACATAAGACGAGTCGAACGTCAACGTCATATTAACGAACGCTTATGTCGATTCCATACATTTTGATCGGCGATTCTATAACGAAGTGATTACGAATTCGTCTTGACTCAGGCCCCAGTTGATATACACACACCGGCAAAATTAGCGGAACATAGATAAAAAGTGCCACAACTTGAACTCAAGTGGGTCGGGCTGTGTGAAATCCCTTTTTATAGTTTCTAAGCTCATTTAAGAAATAAATTATTGAACAAAACTGGCAAGTTGACAGGTTTCTATAGCAATTATGCCCTTATAAGTGTTTTTTGATGATTGACGTTGTAAGTGTTCCTAATAATAATGGCGTTTTAGCGGGGTGCAAGGTATGCTCAGCTTATTTAATTGTTTGGTTTTAGGAAAACACATTGCATCTGCGACAGCTAGAGCTGTAACCACGTTAGAGAAAGGTCACACCTACCGTTCGATCAGTCAGGCCTTAGGTGTGTCGGCTTCCGTGGTCCATCGTAACTTTTAACGCTACAGAGAGACTGGATCTTACGGTCGGAGACGAGAACAAGGCAGATATCGGGTGACAATGGTTCAGGATGACCATTTCGTAAGGATACAAACCCTAAGAAATCGACCTCAAACTGCTATGCAGGCACGAAACCTGTCGGAACAGGTCCGAGATGTACGTGTAAGTGATTGTACAGTAAGAAGAAGACTGAAAGAAGTTAAATTAATCTCAAAAGTGCCAGCAAGGGCACCAAAACTTGAGACAGGACACCGAACAACCAGGCTAAGATTAGCGCGTGAACATCAAAATTAGACAAGTGAGTGAAATTTTGTGCTGCACAGTGATGGGAGCAAATTCTGTATACATTTTGTTGACAGGCGATAAAGAATGTGGATAAATCGTAAGGAACGCTATAGGCCATCAAACTTAACGGAAACACTGGCCTATGATGCTGGCTTGGTAATGGTTTGGAGTGGCATATGATTTGGAGCCCGCACGGAGCTGATGATTATTAATGATGGTATTTTGACAGTACAGGGCTATAGTACAGACATTTTGGAACTGCATGGTGTGCCTTTTACACAGTTTTAGGTAGTAACTTCAATTTTATGCGCGTCCATAGAGTAAGAAAATCGGATATTATTACCTAAACGATGCTGGCGTAGCCCAGGTGGAGAGGCCAGCGCGGTTTACGGATGTGGATCCGATTGAAGTCGTGTGGCACATCAATGGGTTAACGGTACGAGTAAAAACTCCGGTCCAAAATGTGTCCAGGAGCTCGAGTTGGCGCTACTGGAGGAGTAGGAGAATATCCCACAGGAAATTATTGACAATCAAAATGCAAGCATGGAATGGCGTATCCAGGCCCTCTTGAGATCCATAGAAGGCATTACACGCTTTTAACATGGCATTTCTTTAATAAAAATGGAGAATTTAACTTAAAAACTTACTACTGAAATTTCAAAGATTTTCTTAATTTTTGATTTTTGCCGATTTTTTTCTATTTTTCACGTTTTTATGCCCTAAATATATATGAAATTTATTTTTTTATAATCAATTAGTAAATAAATAAATAAATTTATAAAAAAGTGAACAATTTTCAAAAAAATTTAAAATTTTGTTATGTTCCGCTAATTTTGCTGGTGTGTATATTTACTGGCAACGGATTGAAATGGTATATCGCAAAACCTTCGCCCTTACATAACTTTTGCACAAAAACTCGAATCTCTAAATTAGCAATATTTGCTAAACTTATACAAAATTGTGATAAAATGTAACATGGTTTTGACATTAAGTTTTGTCATCGCGTGTCATGATGTCGTGACGGCGAATCGCTCGCGACCGTTCGTGTGACTGCCAGTAACGTGACGGTACGAAGCACTTGAACTTATTTTAGATAAAACATCATAAAACTTGAAAATATAATACGCCAGTGCATTTACTTAGCACGGGGCCAGACAGACGTGGTGTGAAGCGTCCATAGATATTATTATTATTATTATTATTATTGGCTTATTAATATTATACAGCGTGTAACAAAACTATACACCCTAAAGCATTATCACTTATTTTTTACACCCTGTATGACGCCCGTACTTCCGTTGCGCCAAAGTTCGTTTGTGGCAAGGGAACCATGCATTTTTCCGGGATAAAAGTATCCTATTTCCTTTCCCGGGACCCAAAGTATCTCCATACTAAACAACAAACTTAGCTTATGTGCGTGAAGAGGTAACAGACAGACAGACAGACAGACACACTTTTGCATCTATAACATTAGTATGGAAGTACAAAACATTACAACCAACATAGCAGTGTGCACTCACCCTAACAGTCCCTGGCCGCTGATAGAGAGCCGCAACAATTCGCTACAATAACACCAGTTTAATTAATTTCGACACAGCTCCGGGTCGCAGTGCACTACCCTGCTACCCCTCTACCCCGCAACCCCTCGACTACCTTTCTATCTCAATATCTCTCTACCCCTTTATCATCTCTAACTTGTCGAGGTAATGATGCTAACTTGGAAGAGTTAATACTCTCTGTTCTTAAATAAATATGATGAAAATATATACTAGTTGTAATTATGCTTTATTTCTGTAATTTTGACGAATTTTACACAATGATATTAAAATTGTGCACAGTCTATGTACCTAAGGGTGCGTCCACATTAATTGTATCATTTGTGTGATCAGATCCCCGATCAGATCTCCGTCGCGTATCATCGAAGCATGTCAAAATGATACGCGTATCATGATACGCCCCTATCGCTATTAACCACGTATCTAATACATGCCGTATCAAATGCTCGCATGATCGGCAGAATCGGTGCGTCCACATTTGTATCATTAGCGCGATCAGATCACCGATCAGATCTCCGTCCCGTATCATCGAAGCGTGTCAAAATGATACGCGTATCATGATACGCCCCGATCGCTATTCACCGCGTATCTGATAATTGTCATATCAAATACACGCATGATCGGCCAAATAATCTAATAGGCGTCCACACTATGATACTCATACTTGATACGGCGCGATGATCGCGACGGAGATCTGTTCGGAGATCTGATGGCGCAAATGATACAAATGTGGACGCACCGTATGACACGCATACTTGATACGGCGCGATGATCGCGACGGAGATCTGTTCGGAGATCTGATGGCGCAAATGATACAAATGTGGACGCACCGTATGACACGCATACTTGATACGGCGCGATGATCGCGACGGAGATCTGTTCGGAGATCTGATGGCGCAAATGATACAAATGTGGACGCACCGTATGACACGCATACTTGATACGGCGCGATGATCGCGACGGAGATCTGATCGGAGATCTGATCGTGCAAATGATACAAATGTGGACGCACCGTTATATACCAAGGACTTACTCATATATTATTATAGGTAAAGAAACACACCAAGGTTTCTTTGCCGAAACCTAAAAGCGACGTTAAAATTTAAAGCCGTGTCCGTCTACTTTTAACACCTTACGAACTCTGAATCAGGTCCACGTGACCTAATGTAAAGCCAAATTGGGTAAAGTAAGTTTTCACCCCAGTTCCCAAAAACTCCCATTATAATTATTAAGCATACCCAAAAATAGCACAACGCAGTTGTTTTTTAACAGACTTCCAAAAAGAGGAGGTTTCTCCATTCGACTGTACATATACATATATATTTTTTTTTTTACTTCAGAAACTTAAGATATACCAACAAAAAACACCTGCTCCAGCGTTATATTAACCGATAGCGCACGACCTCGCGTTCCACCTGAAACTCCACCGGCGGCCATGAATACAAAACGAACGCGAGCAAATCACCCAATCAAATTCCGCCGACGGAAAAAATCAAATCGCCGATGACGAATATCTGTTGCGAGCGAGAGACCCCAGATACAGGGACAGTCAGCAACAATTATGACGATTATTTAGTTAAATTGCATGATTGCTAGAATTTATATGATTTAGGCTTTTGTATAAGACTTCTTCAATTTTCGTCATCTTCTTTCATTCAACTTTCGTATTGGCGCATTCAATAATTTAATAAAAAATAATTTAATGTGTCACCGAACGCAACGCCAACATTGTCATTAAAGAACAAAGCGAATGTTTTGTATACGGTCAGAGGGCATGCGTCACGGGCATGCCTCACGTGCGCTGTTGACTGCGCTATAACGCATGCCCTTGATGAACAAACAAAGGCACAGTGTGGACGAAGCTTTTGTGATGTCGGAAGGCGTTGAATTGCGTTTTTAAAGGAGCCATCAAAATTTAAACTGGCAGGCCGATACCGCGGGCATCAAGAATGTCAATTCAATGTGTATTTTTCTTTAGTAGTAAATATAATTCAGATTCAAATGATTTTTTTTAATGTATCTAATTATTGCATTGACGCATTACGTTGCTATTTAAGCTAACCCTTAGCGGGCCCCTAGACGAGCAATTTTATTGCGCAATATCACGTATTGCGTAATATTATTGACATTCTAGGGTTGATATTGAACATCGTGCGCCTTCAATCTAAATGTCAAATAAACTGTTAAATAAAATTGAATCGTGATATTGACAATAAAATTGCTCGTCTAGGGGCCGGCTTATACATATTACATACCTACAATTTACATAATATTATACATAGAAAGACCAAAATCAAACTTCTTTTACATTACTTATATTATATGTTTCTGCTGTCGCTACATCGCGCCGGAATAAACTGGGGTATTGACAAATTCGTCACGTATGCTAAAGACGGCGTCAAATAGATGCCCCATTCCCCCCTCCCCTCCCCCCTCCCCACATATACAACGCGTGTACATGTACTGTATGATATTGAAGCTAGGATAAACATGTTTAGAAAGGTTCAGTATTATAGACGTAAGTAGAAGAAGTTGCTAACTTACATTTTGTTAATGTTTGTTTTTTTGCATAAACGGAGGCTTTAGGACCGGGAAAATATTTTCCAATCAAAAAATATGGATGCATTATTGCTAAAGTAAGTATAAAGACTTTATTACTTTCTGTATTATGCAAATTATACAAATAATTTGTAAATCTGTGTTTAACATAAGGCCGCATTTAGAGATTTATTACTTTATTGAGATGTCGGTTTTCGTACAAGCTACATACATTTTCTATGAAATTCTTCATTAAATGAAAGCGATCAATAATTATAATCATCAAGGGCTGGTAATGCATCTGTAGCTCTTCCATGGGCGATGGTAGTTGCTTTCCATCAGGTGACCCGTTTGCTCGTTTGCCCCTTTATTTTATTTAAAAAAATGTCTCTAAGTTACTAGAGTTAGTATACGGTCGAAAGTGTCCTCGTGTTACCGTTACCGTTACCGTTGCTACGCCGTAGCACCTCTACGGCGTAGCGCTACGAGCTTAGGGTTGATTCAGACCGCAACGCGACGCGTAGATGCATTTCTAAATGTATATGGATTTGACAGATTCGCAAGACGTCTCACGCAATTGAAATCTGTCAAATCATACTAATTTACAACTAAGGAAAAATTACGAAACCCATAAATTTTTAGTTACATCACATAATATATATTTTTTTAATAATTTTAAACTTACTACCCATTTCCTCATACTCGATTGTCGTAATGAACGAACTTTGTAAACCTTGCAGGTTTGTACGGAACCCTCGGTGCGCGAGTCCGACTCGCACTTGGCCGGTTTTTATAAGATTTATTGGATGTATATCTAAGGAATAGAAAAGTGTCGAAATTGATGTTTGAACATGCCGTTTCACGGCATCTAAAATAGATCATCACACTCTCAAATATACGATTCACTGAGGAGCCCTTGAAAGAGGAAGAATATGGAACGAAACAGACTTTTTTTTTAATATAAAATAGATCACACACTAATGCATATGACATAGTGGTTATAACTTATAGTTATAGTGGCCATTTTGAAACACGGTGTCTCCATTTCTACGCGTGTGTATGTCTGCGCGAGCCGCGGCTCGGCGCGATGTGTTCCGCCCCGGAAATTGATAAACTTTTCCACCGATCTGAGGAATTATTGAAACTTCGAACAAAATTCAATAAGTGACTGTCACTGATTGGGAGCGCACGCTTCCGCGCCCGCCAGTATGTGTGGTCCGAGTTAGAAAGAATCTTAGTAAATTTATAACCAAAAGTGACATTCACGGAAGAAACACTAGAAATAAGTACAAACTAGAAATACCGGTGATCAGACTTAGTAAAGTTAGTAAATCTTTTAAAGGTCAATGTGTACGCCTTTACAATAAAATCCCAGAAAACGTTCAAAATCTTTCCATTAATAAATTTAAAAATGTAGTCAAAGAACGTTTGTGTGCCAAAGCCTATTATAAGGTCAATGATTTCATAAACGACGGCACATCTTGGGAGTAGGATGGCTGCTTGCAAGGCTACTTCTACATTATTTTATGACTTACAATTATGTATGTATGTTGACATTGTATAATTTTAAGTTACAGAATTGTAAACTTTATTTTAAAAGATTAATTTTTTTCTCACTTTTTTTGGTAAATAAAGTGGGCCCCCTGCGAGTTTCTTATGCCGGTTCTTCTCGCCGGGTTAGTTCCCGAACCGGTGGTAGGCATCATGTAGACTTTCAGAAAATATTTGCAAAAATTTATTTTGAATAAAAAAATTTGAGTTTGAGTTTGAGTTTGAGTCACGGAATGTAGCGATACAATCATAACGTAACGTCATAGCTTCATTATTACGTCGAATGATTCGTGAATGATCTTTAAAGACTTTCTTTTCTTTCTCTTTAATGATCTGATATTAATACCAGATGCTGTAGAAAATCTGACAGGAATCGAATATTTTTCGCAATGAAAAGTTATACGTATTACGTATTATATTTATAATATAATTATGCCAAATCTAGATGAACGATTTCGCAAGTATATTTGTTTATATTCAATAAAAGTTATCACCTTTTTTAAAGATCGGAATAACTTTTAACCCACTTATAAATAAAAGTATTCACACTCTGTAATACAAACGGTATAGAAAATCAATGTTGAGGTTTGTTTGCCAAACCAAATTTAAAGTATCAGAAGAGGGAGAAAACATTGTGTAGACAGTGTAGATGTTTTTCTAAATAAGAGAGGCATTAGGCACTCTGCATCGTTATCAGGTCGATATTTAAATAACAATTAAATAGTAACGTTTCAAAATAAACAAATCGCCACAGCTTCTGACTTCCATCTTGTTACAGTTGTAAACATTCATGTTACAACTAGAGATGTGTTTTGACCGTGTTTTTTACTTTATCATGTTTAGTGTCCTGTGTTATTGTTATGGGGGATATAAGGCGTTATTCTATAAGTTATGGCGAGCTTAGCACCCATATTTTGACCCCATGGGAGTGAATTATGAAAAATACTTAACTTTGTACCATAAAACGGACAAACAACTTAAGTTATTTGACATTTTAATATATATTGTGTGGTGAAATTCACTTCTTTACTTAATTTTACTTCAAATCTAATATTTTTACCTAGTATAGACGTTAATAAAAAAATATTATATTATCTACTTGAAGTAAGAACATATTATTCTACAGTAAAAATATAAAATTATATTATGAGCGATCTTGCGTTGAGTGGAGAGTCACCCATGAATAAATTAGTTTTTATGAGTATAACAGTTTTATTGTTAAAAATAGCCGCAATTGATTTTAACACACCTTATAAAATAATAGTAGTAAAATATTAAATGAGTAACTTAAGTTTTGCCAATATCAATTTATGTAACTTTAGTTATCCTAATTTACTTCCATGTTGTAAAATATGTACCACACCTTATTGGAATGTGCCAAGTATATAATCCTACTTGTGTATAATGTATATACCTGTACCTACTTGTGTATGCTCCCGGCGACCAAAACCGTTCCAGAGCGGAGTGCATGCGGCCATTTTGAAAGTTCCGCAGGGAATTTTGTAGTTGTTTCAGCCTTTTCTTACGTCACGATGACAAGTATAATAAATAGAAAAGAATATTTCAGCAAATAGAAACTATTATGATAGGCTGATATTTAAAAAGTTTTATTTTCCTTACCTACTATTATTGTAAAAGAGAATGTTTGTCTTTCTGTCTTTAGCCTCTTCGTGTCTAAACGCCTCAACTTATTGTGAAGAAATTCGGTATAAAGATACTTCGAGTCCACGACAATGTAACAATATCGTTTTGGTTAAAAATTTAAAATAATTTGGGATTTTAAATGAAATTATAACATAGCGCTACTTAGCGCTAATGGGGATTGTCCATTTTTTTTTAATTTTGCTAATTACAAAAACATTTCGAAGAATAAGGTCAGTGATCGTTTTTCTGTATATAAACGAAAAAAATACCCATTAGTTACTTATATTTTTGAACAAATATGTTTAACCTTAGTTTGACCTTCAATGGCGTTAAATTAGCAATAAATTCGACCAACATTACGTTTCGAACTTTTGGTAAGCTTCTTGTATCAGCTTTCACATAATGAGAACTTGCATTTGACGAACCAGCCATTATAAATAAGATTGAAAGGAATTAAAACATACTGCAGGGGTCAATTGCCCGCCGATGATGACGTCAGAGCGAAACTTTAAAAATTTATTGAGAAAAAACTAGCCAATGAATTTCAAAATTATTTAATTTATATTCTTAAAATACCCTATTTTAACGAAAAAAAGTATAAAAAGTACATGTGATTTTTTTTGGACAATGCCCATTAGGGTCAATTTAGACCGCAATGCGACGAGGCGAGGCGAGGCGCGGCGCGGCATAAATTGACCCTAATGGGCATTGTCCAAAAAAAATCACATGTACTTTTTATACTTTTTTTCGTTAAAATAGGGTATTTTAAGAATATAAATTAAATAATTTTGAAATTCATTGGCTAGTTTTTTCTCAATAAATTTTTAAAGTTTCGCTCTGACGTCATCATCGGCGGGCAATTGACCCCTGCAGTATGTTTTAATTCCTTTCAATCTTATTTATAATGGCTGGTTCGTCAAATGCAAGTTCTCATTATGTGAAAGCTGATACAAGAAGCTTACCAAAAGTTCGAAACGTAATGTTGGTCGAATTTATTGCTAATTTAACGCCATTGAAGGTCAAACTAAGGTTAAACATATTTGTTCAAAAATATAAGTAACTAATGGGTATTTTTTTCGTTTATATACAGAAAAACGATCACTGACCTTATTCTTCGAAATGTTTTTGTAATTAGCAAAATTAAAAAAAAATGGACAATCCCCATTAGCGCTAAGTAGCGCTATGTTATAATTTCATTTAAAATCCCAAATTATTTTAAATTTTTAACCAAAACGATATTGTTACATTGTCGTGGACTCGAAGTATCTTTATACCGAATTTCTTCACAATAAGTTGAGGCGTTTAGACACGAAGAGGCTAAAGACAGAAAGACAAACATTCTCTTTTACAATAATAGTAGGTAAGGAAAATAAAACTTTTTAAATATCAGCCTATCATAATAGTTTCTATTTGCTGAAATATTCTTTTCTATTTATTATACTTGTCATCGTGACGTAAGAAAAGGCTGAAACAACTACAAAATTCCCTGCGGAACTTTCAAAATGGCCGCATGCACTCCGCTCTGGAACGGTTTTGGTCGCCGGGAGCATACACAAGTAGGTACAGGTATATACATTATACACAAGTAGGATTATATACTTGGCACATTCCAATAAGGTGTGGTACATATTTTACAACATGGAAGTAAATTAGGATAACTAAAGTTACATAAATTGATATTGGCAAAACTTAAGTTACTCATTTAATATTTTACTACTATTATTTTATAAGGTGTGTTAAAATCAATTGCGGCTATTTTTAACAATAAAACTGTTATACTCATAAAAACTAATTTATTCATGGGTGACTCTCCACTCAACGCAAGATCGCTCATAATATAATTTTATATTTTTACTGTAGAATAATATGTTCTTACTTCAAGTAGATAATATAATATTTTTTTATTAACGTCTATACTAGGTAAAAATATTAGATTTGAAGTAAAATTAAGTAAAGAAGTGAATTTCACCACACAATATATATTAAAATGTCAAATAACTTAAGTTGTTTGTCCGTTTTATGGTACAAAGTTAAGTATTTTTCATAATTCACTCCCATGGGGTCAAAATATGGGTGCTAAGCTCGCCATAACTTATAGAATAACGCCTTATATCCCCCATAACAATAACACAGGACACTAAACATGATAAAGTAAAAAACACGGTCAAAACACATCTCTAGTTGTAACATGAATGTTTACAACTGTAACAAGATGGAAGTCAGAAGCTGTGGCGATTTGTTTATTTTGAAACGTTACTATTTAATTGTTATTTAAATATCGACCTGATAACGATGCAGAGTGCCTAATGCCTCTCTTATTTAGAAAAACATCTACACTGTCTACACAATGTTTTCTCCCTCTTCTGATACTTTAAATTTGGTTTGGCAAACAAACCTCAACATTGATTTTCTATACCGTTTGTATTACAGAGTGTGAATACTTTTATTTATAAGTGGGTTAAAAGTTATTCCGATCTTTAAAAAAGGTGATAACTTTTATTGAATATAAACAAATATACTTGCGAAATCGTTCATCTAGATTTGGCATAATTATATTATAAATATAATACGTAATACGTATAACTTTTCATTGCGAAAAATATTCGATTCCTGTCAGATTTTCTACAGCATCTGGTATTAATATCAGATCATTAAAGAGAAAGAAAAGAAAGTCTTTAAAGATCATTCACGAATCATTCGACGTAATAATGAAGCTATGACGTTACGTTATGATTGTATCGCTACATTCCGTGACTCAAACTCAAACTCAAACTCAAATTTTTTTATTCAAAATAAATTTTTGCAAATATTTTCTGAAAGTCTACATGATGCCTACCACCGGTTCGGGAACTAACCCGGCGAGAAGAACCGGCATAAGAAACTCGCAGGGGGCCCACTTTATTTACCAAAAAAAGTGAGAAAAAAATTAATCTTTTAAAATAAAGTTTACAATTCTGTAACTTAAAATTATACAATGTCAACATACATACATAATTGTAAGTCATAAAATAATGTAGAAGTAGCCTTGCAAGCAGCCATCCTACTCCCAAGATGTGCCGTCGTTTATGAAATCATTGACCTTATAATAGGCTTTGGCACACAAACGTTCTTTGACTACATTTTTAAATTTATTAATGGAAAGATTTTGAACGTTTTCTGGGATTTTATTGTAAAGGCGTACACATTGACCTTTAAAAGATTTACTAACTTTACTAAGTCTGATCACCGGTATTTCTAGTTTGTACTTATTTCTAGTGTTTCTTCCGTGAATGTCACTTTTGGTTATAAATTTACTAAGATTCTTTCTAACTCGGACCACACATACTGGCGGGCGCGGAAGCGTGCGCTCCCAATCAGTGACAGTCACTTATTGAATTTTGTTCGAAGTTTCAATAATTCCTCAGATCGGTGGAAAAGTTTATCAATTTCCGGGGCGGAACACATCGCGCCGAGCCGCGGCTCGCGCAGACATACACACGCGTAGAAATGGAGACACCGTGTTTCAAAATGGCCACTATAACTATAAGTTATAACCACTATGTCATATGCATTAGTGTGTGATCTATTTTATATTAAAAAAAAAGTCTGTTTCGTTCCATATTCTTCCTCTTTCAAGGGCTCCTCAGTGAATCGTATATTTGAGAGTGTGATGATCTATTTTAGATGCCGTGAAACGGCATGTTCAAACATCAATTTCGACACTTTTCTATTCCTTAGATATACATCCAATAAATCTTATAAAAACCGGCCAAGTGCGAGTCGGACTCGCGCACCGAGGGTTCCGTACAAACCTGCAAGGTTTACAAAGTTCGTTCATTACGACAATCGAGTATGAGGAAATGGGTAGTAAGTTTAAAATTATTAAAAAAATATATATTATGTGATGTAACTAAAAATTTATGGGTTTCGTAATTTTTCCTTTATCTATGCTATAAGACGTTGCTTCGTACCAAATTTCAAGATTCTGAGTTCACGGGAAGCACCCTGTAGGTTTTGATTCCCTTGGAAGTGTCGAAAATTTGCGGCATAAACGGCTGTATCTTTTGATTGCGTTGGCTTAGAAGTTTGATTTTTTCACAGCTTCAAGGGACAGTAGACCTGAGTAATTGATATAAATTTCAGCTTCATACCTCCACGCGTTCCTGAGAAAAAGGGTCTTGACAGACGGACGGACGGACAGACGGACAACAAAGTGATCCTATAAGGGTTCCGTTTTTTTCCTTTTGAGGTACGGAACCCTAAAAACTGGCTTTTGCTGAAATGACATCAACTCTGACTTGGCCGCACCGCTAGCGCCGCAGTCGCCGCAATAACCACTTTTGTTATTGACCTCGCAGTTCCCACCTGTCCGCACAGCAGTCATACCCGATACCGCACGCAACGTACTAATTTCTTTCATTCAGTTTATATTTTAATGAATTAAAGTGGGCGTAGATTAGAATAGAATAGAATTATATTTATTGTATGAATTAATGTGCTATAAAAAGGGCTTATAAATACTACATTTGACGAACAATTTGTTACTTATTAACAGAGAAGAAAATGAAATATCATCAAAAACTAAGTAGGTTCACACGACACAATCCTGCACTTTTTTTTTAGTACGTAACGTCTTTTAACATTTACACGCCGATTGTACTGCAACAAATCATGCAGTACAATCGACGTGTGAATGGTTCTATAATTCTTTATACATTGTATGCGCCACTTTTTTATTAGTTAAGACACGTATACTGCAAGAAAATGTGTAGGGTTGTGCCGTGTGAACCTGGCCTACCAGCACCGATTGAAAATAGCAACGCTAAACTTTTAGCGTTGCTATTTTCTAATAGAAGTTGACGACACGTCTTGTCGTCAACTTCTATTTTCAATAACAAATGACGTAACGTATTACTTACTTTGTTTTGTTCCACCCTGTATAAATTAAAATATTGTTATTCGTATTTAACATGTTGCTCCCTAGCTCTATGGTAATTTTTTGTGTCGCATGTCGACGAAACAAGACAAACTTAGTCCGACAATTCACCGTAACTTTCTTCATATAATTAGTGCTTCCTTCGATCTCGCCGCGTTTTATATTTTTACACTGTAATTGGGTTTCGTCATCATCATCATTACAATAATCATCATTCATCACCTTCTATATTATAAAGCTATCTAATATGTATGCCTGGATGTAGAGGTATTAATTAATATAATATTTTAGCACTATTCAGTTGAAAATTTTGGAGATTTCTGGTTGGCAAACGATGGTGATTGGTAACACTAACATACATTTTATTTTTCCATCGCATCACGGTTATTAGTTATTAGTTATTACACAAGACGTGTAGCTATAGTACATAAATTAATTTTTAATAGTTCAAACTGTATGTATGTCCGGTTCGAAAGGTTTGAACATGTATTTTCTGTTTATAAAATAAGGGAGCAAGCAAGCAAACGGGTCACCTGATGGAAAGCAACTACCGTCGTCCATGGACACCCGCAACATCAGAAGAACTGCAGATACATTTTCGACCTTTCGACTAGTACGCCAATCATAAGGGCTATTAAAATAGAAAATTTTCAAGAAACTTAAAAAATTGGGCATAACCTGAACACGCGCGTTAGCCTCAAAATATCACTTCCCATATTAACAGCACGTGTGAGCAATTCAGGTTCTCGAATACAACATAAATACTCATATCCCCGTCAGCGGCGGTAAGTGGTCAATAAAATAAATTGTAACGTGAAAATTGTTCGCTGTTAGTAAAAATTTTAAGTGCGAAAGTTAGAACCGCGCCGAACGCCCAGTCGTTAACTTTATTACTGTGCCCGGGGCCCCGGCGAGGCCCAGCCGGGCCCCCGTTAGCCCCCGCTGGGCCCTCGCTGGCCCCTGCTGCCCCCTGCTGCCCCGAGGCCCCGAGGCCCCCGACTGGAACTCTCGGGAATTGCTTACATCGCATATTTCCTCATTCCAACTTAAATTACAGTGTTATTTTAGATTTTTACCGCCGCCTCAAGGTTCACTGAAACGGTTTTTCTTTTGGAAATAACGCACGAAATGTACAAGCGAAAGTAAGAACTGTTACTCTATATTACTCTTTAATAAACTTAAATAACAATCACTGTTATAATATAACAACAGTTTAAATAATGTAACTTTACGATTATTATACTACTTGAAGTCCGCAACACCGTTTAGCGCGAAGGAACCGTACATTTTTTCGGGGAAAAAGTATCCTATGTCCTTTCTCGGGACTCAAAGTATCTCCATGCCAAAGAACAAAGGCCATTCGTCTAACATGCTTGGACTATAAAAATCTTATAAAACGTACCTTGATGAAACATCTGTAATTTCAATTGCTTATATAAATGTAACATAGCACGGCATTCAATATATTTTTAAAAGCTGGGAGTTTCAAGTAATTGTGTATTAAGTTTTTGAATTTTGAGGTTATAAAGATAGTTAATAATAAGCTGTACTATCATTTTGAGTTATGGTTTTAGTTTAAATTATATAAAACACACGTCAGAGTTTTTAAAAATAAAAGTAGGAGGCAAACGAGCAAACAGGTCACCTGATAGAAAGCAACTACCGTCACTCATGGACACTCGCAAAATCGGAATACGCTCTGTTCTCGAAATCCTCAAGAAGAGAGCGTATTTAAGCAGGTTGTATGGGTCCCTTGGAATGACAGAATATGCGTTCAATATAAAAAAAACATTATCCTGCGTTAAAAACACAAATTCAATATTCATATTTTTAGAGCCGATTATCTTTGTTTTCCCAGCTTCTAAAAATCAACTGTTTTTATTTAATTATAGCATTTTACCTAAACTACATTTTAGTAATAGTTCCACCTAGGTAACAAGAACCTTGTTTTTTAGTCCATTTTGGCCATTGTTCTTTCAGCAAAATTGGTTTTGACGAGAAGACAGCCAGACACACTTGCACATTTATAATATTATATTAGTATGAATTCGTTTTATGCACTAACAATACAAAAGGTAAAATGTCTACTCACTGAAAACTGAAATGTATATTATGACTAGCGACCCGCCCCGGCGTCGCACGGGAATAAAAAATATATATAGCCACTGAAAAAATGATTAAAATTGATAGCCCATCACGATCCTTCATGTGGTCTACTTACCTCCAAATAACATAAAAATTGCTCCAGTAGTTCGCGGGATTAAATCCAAATAATTTTCTACATTCTCCTATTAATCTAAGCATGATAAAATATAGCTTATAGCCTTTCTCAATAAATGGGCTATCTAACACTGAAATAATTTTTCAAATCGAACCAGTAGTTCCTGAGATTAGCGTGTTCAAGGTAGCCGTTTCAAATAATTTCCCCCGTTTTTTCCACATTTCCTCTATTTCTTCGCTTCTTTTAATCTTAGCGTGATAAAATGTAATAGCCTATAACCTTCCTCGATAAATGGACTATCTAACACTGAAAGAATCATTAAAATCCGTTGCGTAGTTTTAAAGATTAAAAGGAACAAAGGGACATGAGAGAAAAAAAAGTGACTTCATTTTATAATAAGTATAGATATAGATGTACAAGGAACGGTAGCATGCTCGGTCAATTTAACATATTTTGCACTAAAAACTCACCATATTCTTAAGCCGAACACAAACTAACATGACAAACAGCACACCGAATGCAAGCTTCCCATAAAAAATCGTCATCACACTGAAAGCTTCGAAAACCTATACACATAAGAACCTCCATTTCGTAGTCGGTAAACACATCACGTGTTGTTTGCCGTTATCCATCAGGACACTGGTTTTACCCACTCAAGATATTGTTCAAGATTTTAAACGAACACGCGTGAGATGCATTTGTTTGACAAACTGTTTATACCAACAGGGAAGGAAAGGAGGGGCATTATTATACTGCCAAGAAAGCGAAACTAACATGTATACCCAAATATCAATTTTAAAGCGATATCATAGTTTTATCGTGTTTATCTCTCGCAGTCAGGTTGTTAAAGTTAAGCCTTATACAAAATTATATTTACATCTAAACGTCATGTAAGCAGTCAAGCGTCTTGTAGCACAAAAATATGTCTGTTGTTGATTAGCTTTGTTCACACTGTGCCTTTTTTGTTCATCAAGGGCTCAAGGGCATGCGTCATAGCGCAGTCAACAGCGAACGTCAGTGAGTTGACTATGACAATTTTTTTTTCAACGCGGGTGGATTTTGACACATTCAATTATTGAATATGCCAAATAAAAGAAGATGACGAAAATTTAAGATGAAATTGCATAATGTGGACATAGCTAGGTTTTTTTGGCGGGCATCTGAAAGAGTGCTGTTGTGTTTTGTATTATTTTCCTAAAATTGTGTTAGCTGGGTTTTTAATGTGTAATATTGGTAGAATATTAACCATTAGATATTCGTGTTCATGCACAAGTGTAGGAAAGTGATGTAATATCCAGAAACGTGCTATTTTGTGTTCCCTCCAAAACTCCATCGAAAGTTTCAGTAAAGCGTCTACCACTTTACTGAATCGACCGACTTGACTCCTTGACTGTATTGACTTTTACTTAGACTTTGACTAGACTTTAGACCTGACGATACATGAAAACGATGATGAAAATTATAATAGGAGGCATATGGTTTTCCCGCCATATTCCTTACCTTTTTACCTTGTCTGTGGCACAACATACACATCCTTTGTGTCAAGTTGCCAAAAAAGAAGAAAAAGAAGAAAGAAGAAGACATAGCTAATCAGTTTTAACTAGTACAGCTCCCAACACTAACTACTGAATTTGTGCTGAAATTAACTTAAACAGTGTCTTATTTATAAGCTTTTGAATGTTACATATGATTGTCAGAAACAAATTTTTATTACTCTTATATTTTATCAGGGCGAGCCCTAGTATATCCCACAAACTGAGCACTTTTGTGGTACACTATTGATTCGTGCTTTAACATAGTAATTTTTATTTAAATATGTAGATGTGTTATCATCGGTTAGACAAGGTTTGGTTACTATTAAAATATATTTAAAAAACTGTTTTAAAGATTATTACCACGCAAAAAATCGACGCGAGCCCTCACAAAGCTCGGCTTTAGCTAGTAACATAGAAAGTTTATAAAAGAGAAAATCAAAAATTAATTGAGCGTAATAAAAACCCGAGTATATTTCGTAGTGAAAACTATCAATGCAGTCATATTTTAACAAACATCGCTATCCACAAATTATTTCGAGCATTTTCATTAAAAATTGTGCGCATACCTGGATAGTTTAATAACAAAAAGTATTTTCGTTAATGAAAATATTTTACGCAACAACAGAAACGTTGTTTGCCCCAGCTGAGGTGAATAATATGGTTTTTATACAACACATAATATTATCTAGTGTATAAAGTAAATAGGCTTGATAGCATTCTGGACTTTTTTTTACAATATTTGGCATAACGCCTGTGAGGTGGTAGGCCTCATGTAGACTTTCTAAGGGCGAAGCCATACGAACGTAATTTGTGAGTCGCAGAAATTCTGCTGCATTCAGTTTCATACAAAAGTCCTATTTGATTCACACGAGCGTAATTTTGTGAGTCATGAAATTGTATGAAAAGATAAATTCTACGACTCACAACTCACAAATAACGCTCGTTTGGCTTCACCCTAAAAGTGTTACATTTGCATAGTGTTTATTTGAACAGGCTAACCTCGCGAACTACTGGAGCAATTTTTATGTTATTTAACATAGATAAGACGTAGACCACGTGAAGGATCATAGACTATCGATTTTAATCATTTTTTCAGTGGCTATATATATTTATATGTTATGTTAGTCATTATGGTATATTGCATGGGCCTATGTAGCCTGAAATAAATAAATAAATATTTATACCCGTGCGACGCCGGGGTGGGTCGCTAGTTTAGAAATAAATGATTTGATTTTGAGACATAAATAAAACTACAGGGTAGGATATAATATTACACTTTTCATTACACTACACAGGCAGTATATGTGCAACTTCCAGTATCAAGTAATGTTAAGTACCTACTCACATATGGTTTTGCTCGATCGAGCAATCACGTCGAGCAAAACCCGCGGCTCGGGCTTTCGTCCACACATTCAGAATTGCTCGATAGTTTTACTCTAAATCGATATATTTCATCCATCAAGCCGGCTTGATGCGAGCCTTCGAGCGGCTCGATGCGAGCCTTCGAGCTGTAAGTTTTGCGGTCCACACAGTAATTATTACTCGATTTGGAGTGAAACTATCGAGCAAAACCGTATGTGAGTAATTAGCATTAGACGTGTATCGTTAAAAATCACAGTGGGGGGGAACTTCTTTCAAAACAATATTCTATGACTAGGTGACGCCCGCAACTCCGCTGCTAATTAGTTTATCGCGCTGGAACCGTATATTTTGCCGGCATGAAAATCCTATGTCCTATCCCGGGACTCCAAAGTATCTCGATGCCAAATTTCAGCAAAATCGGTTCAGCGGTTTGGGCGTGAAGAGGTAACAGACAGACAGACAGCTACACACTTTTGCATTTATAATAATAACTAGATGATGCCCGCAACTTCGTTGCGCCAAAATTCGTTTATCGCGCGGGAACCGTACATTTTTCCGGGATAAAAACTATCCTATATCCTTTCTCGGGACTCAACAAATCTCGATGCCAAATTTCAGCAAAATCGGTTCAGCGGTTCGAGCGTGAAGAGGTAACAGACAGACAGACAGATAGACAGACAGACAGACAGACACACTTTCGCATTTATAATATTAGTATGGATAATATTTCGCATTTATAATACTAGTATACTAGTATGGATTTTCTCGGTTATTTCAGACTTGCTGGTCTAGCCTATCCGTCTAACGAATTTCGAGTTGTCTATGATAAAGCGCATACAATAAACATCGTTAGAGAGGAGTAATCATTAGTAGGATGTGGTTGATTAATAGCGGCCGGACAGCGCGGGGCGGCGCGGGGCGGCGCGGGGAGAGCGGGGGGAGAGCGGGTAAAATCGGGCAAATAAGGGTGGTGGTCCACTGCGGCGCGTGAAGACGCATCGCGCTGGACAGGAAAATCATTTAAAATAACTTAAGCTATTTCGCAAGTGCTTGTTTTCGCTTGATCTGGAAGTAGGTACTGGTGAGTTGATGTTTCTCTGGAACACATGGTCTATAATATTATGGACACAAAGAAATTATGTAAGTTATATGTGTCGACGTCGTCATATTTTGCTATGGGTAACTATACATAGTTTTAAAGTGGAAACGGTAACCCTTGTTGACCTAGCAAGAATATTCAACTAGCACGGATACATACTCTGACGTGCAGAGTTTGTGCCGCAGTGAAGTAGCATCTCAAAAAGTAAGCAACGCAGTACCACATTTACAAAGGCATAGGGAGAATTCACGCATTATCTATATTTTTTACATCTTAAAACTTCATGCATTACACTGTATCGTTTTATTCGTTTCGTGCGTCGTTCCAGTGTCACCGGACCCTAACCCAGCGGGGGGAGGGGGGAGGTAAAGCGGGGTAGACATAAATAAAAATAAAATACGATGCTAATTCCTCTCGGATAGCTGTCGATGCGGGTGGACGGCGGGGCGGTAGTGATGGGCAAACTTGGTGAACTACTGAAAAAGAAGGACCAAAACCATCCTTAGCCATTCGTAGCGCACTAGCGGCTAAGCCGCAGCAGCCAGGTAGCGGCTGCCATCGAGAGTGACCTCGCGTGGTATCAACGCCTCCGTGGTCCAGTGGTTCAGAGCATAGCTCTTGACTCAGAGGTCGTGGGTTCGATTCCCGCGTTGGAAACATGTTATTTCCAAGATTGGTTAGGACAATGCAGGGTGATCACCTGATTGTCTGACAAGTAAAATGATCCATGCGTCGGATGGGTATGTAAAAGACGATCCTGCGCCTGATCTCTCGCCAGTCGTGTCGGTCTTCCGTCCCACTGGGCTATAAGAGTAAAAGGAACAGAGAGTGCTCTTGTGTACTGCGCACACACTTGGGCACTATAAAATTACTCCTACGTAACTGGCCTGGTTTCAATGAAACCAGCCACCATCACCGAAACCGGTGTGGGAGTATTATTATTATTGGGCTTCGACTGGCAGGATCAAGACCAAGACAGAATAAACAAAACCAAAAATAATAAAATATTAGTAATAGTATAATAATGTATAATTTTAAAAGGTCCAAGGTGTGATGGACTTACAGTAGATTAAGAGAAAATTCAATCTTGGTACGCGACAAAATTATGTAAATGAGACAAACAAAGGATATGGGCGACTGGCCCATAGACGACCCTAATTATTGCAACAAAAAAAAACAATACCAAAACCGGTTGTATATGCAAGACCAAGACGAGACGTATTTGTGCAAGACCAAGACATATTAATTATGCAGACCGAGACCACCACCGCCACTATCCCAATCTTAGTCTCGACCTTGGTCCTGCTTTGCTCATCACTACGACGCGGGTGGCGGGGCGGGCGGCAGGGCGGGATTAGGCCGTGATTTATATCCATATTTCTGTACAAACGACCACTGATGCCTGATTAATGAAAAATAATGAAACCGAAGTGGATATTATTATTAATAAGTACTGTCTGACCCGGCATTTGCCGGGAGAAGCTTGAGAGCCTCAAATTAGCCTCTGAGCTAGGAGTCATTTCTAATGTTGTATGTCATGCCGATCTCAGAAACTTCGATTTAGGATTGTGGTGTGTGTGTGTGCAGGATTGTGTATCAAACCCATGAGAAAAAGCATAGGACTAGCTGATTTGATGAACGTTGCTTGGCCAAATACAATGTGGAAATACTCTTGAGCCCACTGTTGCCATTTTAAACGTTACGGCGGAGATATATCACGCTGATACTTTGATAAGTGATTCAGGACTCTTCATTCAGGATTTATGGTCTTGTAACATTCTTCAACATTATCTCGAGTATGAAAAATAACTGTATTTTAATTTAAAAAGATAAAACAGACTTCAAATTTGTACGTAATTGTGAATTAAAACTCAATATCTCCAAAACTACTGAACCAATTTTGATGAAACTTGCACTATTCCCTAAGTTGAACAATACCTAGTAAAACAAAAAAAGATTTATTGAAATCGGAATGGTAGCTCCAGAGATATGCGAACACAAACATTAAAACATACATTCATACATACATATAATATACATACACTTTTGAAATTTGGCACATTTGCTCAGACGTTGAACACGAAAGTTGGGCAGTTCTGGAAATATTACATTGAAATGTATGAATTGATAACTTCCTTTTTTTGAAGTCGGTTAACAAATGTTGACGGACTCTCAGACCCACAGGAACCCACACAAATTATTCCAGCTATCGACATCGAGTTTGTAAGTTCATACATACATATAATATACATACACTTTTGAAATTTGGCACATTTGCTCAGACGTTGAACACGAAAGTTGGGCAGTTCTGGAAATATTACATTGAAATGTATGAATTGATAACTTCCTTTTTTTGAAGTCGGTTAACAAATGTTGACGGACTCTCAGACCCACAGGAACCCACACAAATTATTCCAGCTATCGACATCGAGTTTGTAAAGTTGAAGTCGGGCCGCAAACTAATGCAAATTGAAACAAACGAAACTTAGCGGGGTATGAATTTAAATACGCGCACTTACTGCCTTACAACTTCTACCGGTCTACGGTGACCACGCCGCTGAATTATTCAGGATATTTAATTTGGGGTCTGTTTTACAACCTACTTCATTTAGTTTCACATAATATATCACGGTGAAGGCTGATTAAAATGGCAACATATCGAGGCGAAGCGATTCTAAAAATAATCATAATTAATACTAACTATCGTTACAGGAAAATTGTAGCTTCTTTATAGTTAACCTGAAAATTGGGTTTGGTTGGCCAATCTCTTTTCTAAGGTTATAAATTTTGCGCGAGAACTGTTTAGCAAGCAATGCTTTTGAAGCCTCAAAACCTTTTTTTTTCACACGAACCTTTTAGATACATATAGTTATAAAATAAATATTACTTGAAAAAGAAGGGGTATATGCCACGGTACACGTTCCCTTCGTTTATTATTTCATTGAATACATAATCAGACAACATAACAGGTCAATTTGGAAAATAACTCAGTCAATAATACAGAGTAACCGTTGAATGCCAAGATTGTATTATTTATACCTACCGTGATTACTAAAATGGAGGTAATGTTATGTTATTGAGTTAAAGGTCTTCAAATTGTTGTATTATAATGAAAGGCTCATTTGGTTATTTTAAATCAAAATAAGGTATAATTGTGTTTAAATATATAGACAAATTAAAATAAATTTTATTTGAATATGTGCATTGTGCATCTATGTATATTACACAAAATCTCTCCCTCCGTTTTATGAATAGAAAAAATTCGATCAGGTCACTTGTCCAGAAATATTTTACCCATCCTCAGGGCCCCCACTACCATATGTGCAATGTGTGCAATGCACACGGGAGCCATCCTGCAGGGGTGCCAAATCGCCATCTTTAGGGGAGGTTTCATCCAAAACCAAGGATCCAAAAAAAAATCCTAAAAGGTCGCCAAAATCCTTTTTTAGCACACAGGCGCCAGAAGCCCTTACGGAGGCCCTGCCCATCCTCGAAAGTGCACAACGCCGTAAAAGTTAAAAAACATTTAATAAGCCAAAAAAATGCCAAAATATGACCTTCAAATGTACAATTTTTTCTTATAATCACAGTTTTGGTCCCGTTCTGCCAATGAGGCGTGGTCACCCCACAACGTCGCATACCTTTGAGCCGGTCATTAAAGAAAGTCATTATTTTCTTTTCCCTCAACTTCTTTGTTCTAACCGGGTGTACCCGGGCATAGCCGGGTATAACCGGGTGTAATTGTGTAAGTTGGGGACTCCGCCAATCGACGGCGAATAAATTTTACCTCGACTTCGTCAATTAATATTTAATTAATAATTCTAAACTTTTATATTAACTCTGTTTATTAATTTTCTTGTGAAGTTGTATATTTCAGAGATAAGTGCCTGGGAGACCGATCTTAAAGGGTTAATCAGATTTAGCCAAGTCATTTTATAGTGTCCAAGTGTGTGCGAAATACACAAATATACTCTCTGTTCATTAATTTTTGTCCCATAACTCGTCGGATGTATGACCCTGTAACCTTAACCAAATTTGTTGGCCCAACACAAGCCAAGCCAACTATCGTTCATATTTGTGGCGTACCAATTGAGAGCAAACGTAAACGAAAGGGTCTTTGCTGAGTGCTGATTCAACTTTGCTGTCAAACTATTTCTTGAGAAGTTGTTACTCAATCTGATAATTATTAAAGACGCTTAGCGTATCAGCCAAGATTTAGTAAGAGTATGACTTCCGCGGCGGAAATTCCGCATGATTACGTCAGCAATGTCAAACGCATACAATATAACGCGACGGAATTTCGGCATGGTGTGTCATCGGTAATTTAAAATACATTGTAGGCGGGATCATGCGGAAATTCCGCCGCGGAACTTCGGCACAGTGTGTTTAGAGTTTAGGCACTTATAAGAGCGGCTTAATAATGCAATCTTATGACTATTGCAATACAAAATATTTGTTTCAAGTGTGTTTTCAAGAAAGTCATCTTGTGTTTCGTACAGCAATAGTCTGTATTAAGTCTATCATATTTCAAATGAGCTATAGCCCTGAGGCACAAATACTACAATTAAGATATCACTTCAAGTAACTTGAGACATATCAGTAGCATCATGAGCCAGCCATTACGCATTACGCGGGGGTGCCCCACCGGTAGTGGGGAAGGGGGCGGCAATTAATCTATCGACCCGCCATGATTTATGTTATTATATTGCACTGCACTTGAGCTGTCCCGTAGGTGAGCTATGCACAGAGACACAACTTAAATTTTTATTTTACTTAAATAAAAAAATTTACACCATTTTTTTGATTCGTTTTAGTCAAAAAAATCGATCTAATGGTATATTATGAGGTAAGACATTTACGGCCGTATTAAGGGTTATTAATCCTTCAAGCCCCATAAGAGCACCAGTGATGGCGACAACAACAGAATACAATAGCATTTCCAAGAATCCCCGGTTGAAGGATTAATATATTTATAAAATTAAGCAGGTATCAAAATATATCTCTGAGTGCGGCGGAAGTTTGATGTATATGTTACGCTCAAAGACCGAAAACGCTCAGTGAGCGAAAAAAGAGCTCACAACGCGTTGTGGTCATAGCCACGACGTTGCCGGACGTTGACAAATTGCCAGAACGCGTCGTGGCCGTTTTCATTAGAGCCACAACGCGAATTTCGCGTCGTGACTGTTTCACTGTAACCACAACGCGTTGTGGGCTATTTTTTCGCTCACTGAGCGATTTCGGTCTTTGAGCGTAACATATACATATAATAACCTCGTCCTTTTTGGAAGTCGGTTAAAGTGTAAGCCAATCGTATTACCGTTATCTACTATATTGTAATGGGTTACAAGTTACAACCACATATACTTGGTGGTAATGTAAGATATTTCTTTTTTTTTAATAAATAATTACACTTGTAAACAATATTGTGAAATTGCCTCTGAAGTACAGAAATTAACTAATATTATGTATCAATTCAGCTAGATCGTGTAGCTACAAAAATTTAACTAGGATTATGCGTATAAGCCTTATAAGTCCATTTATTTTTTACGCTTCACTTTACGACTTTTTTAACCGTTTCAATCTATCCGTCTATCATACTAATACCGGCCCGGGTGTTCGATACTGCGTGTATTTTGTATACACCATGTAGAATAACTTTGTACGAAATTGAACCTTATTTTGTTGGCATAAAGATCACGTTACAGGCAAAATAATTGTGGATATATTGTAATTAAGGTCAAGTATACAACATAGACAAAAAGAATGGATCATCCCTATCCAACCTATACCATCTGGCCCGGGGCCAGATGGTATTCCTCCTTATTTTGTTAAACGGTCTGCTGACTATGTACACCGTTATTTATAATTTTTAATAAATGTATCAAGAGTGGTATTTTTCCTAGTATCTGGAAAAAGCTAATATTATACCCATCTACAAAGGAGGTGCTAGACAAAATATAGAAAATTACCGTCCTATTTCTATTCTTTGTAGCATTGCTAAAGTAGTCGAAAAACTTATCCATCATGAAATTTATAAATTCGTCAGATTAAATATCATTCCAGAACAACGCGGTTTTGTAAGGCAAAAATCTACATCAACTAATTTAATCATTTTTACAAATTATTTCTTTAAAAACATGGATACTAGATCACAAACAGACGCAATTTATACCGATTTTAAAAAGGCCTTTGATCGAGTCGACCATAAAATTCTGTTAAACAAGATTTCATATAATGGTATCAAAGGAAACTTATTTCGCTGGCTTCAGTCTTACATTAGCAATCGTATTCTAACTGTGGTGTGTAATGGATTTTAGTCAGACTCATTTTTGGCTACTTCGGGTGTTCCGCAAGGATCAATATTAGGCCCATTACTATTTATCTTGTATATCAATGATATCAACACATTTTTCCGCAATAGCAGGTTCTTGTTATACGCAGATGATCCTAAAGTGTTTAAAACCATTAAATCCCTAGAGGATTGCCGCCAGCTTCAAAATGATTTAAATAGATTGTCAGAATACTATATTGAAACAACCTCAAGTTAAGTATAATTAAATGCAAATACATTAATTTTACAAAAAATAAAAAAACTTTTCAATTTGACTATTTACTATGTAACGAAATATTAGTTAGAGACACCCAAATTTGCGATCTCGGCGTCATTCTAGACTGTAAGTTACATTTGAACCTACACGTCGACAAAATAGTTGCTAAAGCATTCCAAATGTACAATTTTGTTATGAGAGCATCATCTGATTTTAAACTCGAAAACACCTATCTTTATCTTTTTAACTGTTTGATTCGCCCACAAGTAGAATACGCATCTATGATATGGGACCCGTATTATGCTAAATATGACAAAAAAATAGAAAGAATCCAGCGAAAGTTTGTTAGAACCTTGCAATATAAATGTCATTATAAAACCATCATCAGACTATATTACCGTATGAGGAATCATTAGCCAAATATAATTTACTAACTCTTAAGTCAAGACGTTTGTTGCTTCAAACTATGATGCTGCATGAGTTAATAAACAATAAAATAGATTGTTCAGAATTGGTTAGCAATATTTTCTATATTGTCCCTAGGACAGTAATAAGACGAGAGACGCGCGTTTACCCACTATTTGCAACGTCTACATGTCGTAATATTTATTTTAAATTAGTTAAAATATATAATGATCACTTTACCAACATAGATATAAAAAATGCAAAATATAAAAATGTATTTAGAAAAGAAATTAAGAAAGCTTTAATGCACTGTAGCAATTAAGTATATTTAAAATTAATTAGTATAAGTAAGTACTGTTTTCTTTTCCCTAGTAATATGTGAAAACTTAGTGGAGTATACTATTGCTTATTTTAAGTTTAGTATGTTATTTCTTTTGTAATTTCTTAGTATACTTGTTTGTTTTCCTAATAAAATAAAATAAAAATAAAAAATAAAATAAAGATGTAAGAGAGAACAGCTGGTGTCTGTCTACATTTTTGATTGGTCAACGCGTTAGGTTAGGTTAGGTCCACAAATTACGTGAGGTGTTTAGGGGGGGAGGGGGTCGAGTCAAATCTCATCTAATCTCACGTTAGGGAGAGGGGGGGTCTCGGCAAATCTCACGTAATTTTTTTTCAACAAAATAATACTATTTTGGTCCATTTCATGCAGATTGTACGTATGCTTAAGATGTAATCGTAAGCGTTATCGTTATACGAATAAAATCATTCACAATTTCATTCGAAAGAAAATCTACTGACTGTCAAACCAAACGTTTAAACGTAAAATTTAAGAAACCCACAATTTAAAAAATCTCACGTGAGATTTGGGAGGGGGAGGAAATCTCACGAAATCTCACCAGCGGGGAGGGGGGGGGGTCAAAAAATTCAAAAAAACACCTCACGTAATTTGTGGACGCCCCCTTACAGCCTGGTAAGAAAAAGTAAAAGCTAACCTAAATTTTCTAAACACAATCACGATTAGTGGTTTTTTGCCTCGTTTTTCCACAGACCACGTTAATTATACACTGCGATTATCATCATTCTGACATATTATTTAGTTCATTTCATACGGTGTATTTAATTTTTATTTTTGACGTGATAACGTCTTATAATTCAATATGGGCTGCGCGCCCGAAAAACATGACAGTTCATGCGGCGTTACCTCGCTGACAGCTCTAAGGCGTTCCATTTAAGGCTTGAAGTGCAAGCGAGAGCGCAGAACGAGCGACAAGGAAGCACAATCGGCCTTTGCGTTCGGCAGCGTTCGACATCCGTCTTTCTCCTAAGTCCTACTTGAGTGACGTCATACGCCTAATATACTGGTCCGATCCGTTCTGTAGGGTTACCCTGGCCCCTGGGACGCAAACCCCTCTGGCGTAATAATAAATATTACAACCAGTGAGTGTCAGCGAAAAGACGAGAATTTATTTCATTGAATTACATATTATACCAAATGTTGTCGGGTAAGCGATAGCGCGATCTTGAGGCCTAACAGCGACATCTGTTATCAAATCGCGGAACTAAATTTACTTATAAAATATTATGAAGTGTACAAATCTCAATAAAGGTAGTTGTCACGTTCAACTATCGTCAGTAAACCGACTTTACAGACAACCGATTTTTTTATGTTATGTGAAGTAAAAATTATGTACGCAGTGCGGTGTTTATCCTTTTTTGACGAGCTAGATATTATGTGTTGATCACATACTCATTTTCTCGTATTATTATTTTGACTTTCATAAGAGTATTGCTCTGTCCATTCTCTAAGTCTGTGGTATACAGGTTGGTCGTAAAGGCAGATGGCGACACACTACGTAACTTTTTTGTTTTAAACTGGCCCTTTTCTGATGTGGACCCTAATTTTTATTTTGGGGATTAGGAGAGATGTATGTGTTCTGTTTTTATTAGTCTGTTTTATGTCATTAAGCTTAAAAGCGTTATGTAGAATATATGAAAAAGAAGATAGAAATAACCTTATTAAGATATAGAAGCTAATATCTTATATTATTGTAAATATATTATGAATGAATGTCTGTACAGGGTGTAACAAAACTAAGTGATACTACTTGGGGGTGTGTATGGGCCCCTATGCTAATAGAGTTCGCTGTGAAAGTAGCAGCTGAAAGAGTAACTTTTTTTCATCTTTGTATGGAAATATTTAAAAAATGTATAAAAAATTTTTGCTCTATCAGCGCTGATACTTTAACAGTGAACTCTATTAATATAGGGGCCCATACACACCCCCAAGTTGTATCACTTAGTTTTGTTACACCCTGTATATTGTATTATGTCTATTTTCTTTTCGAAATTTAAAGTGGTTTGAGCCCCGGAACGCCAAAAATAAGTTTTTATTGCGGCAACGGGCTACAAATAAAGTGATTTCCGGCATCGCACCTGCAGCTCTTCTGATGTTGCGAGTGTCCATGGGCGACGGTATTTGCTTCCCATCAGGTGACCCGTTTGCTCGTTTGCCCCCCTTATTTAAATATAAAGAAATGAAATTACAGGCTGTATCCAATATAAAATAATTATACCCTTTAAGGAAGTTTATTATCTTTTAATTATTAAAAGATTAAGATTAAAATGAGGAACACAATCATAATATATTTTATGAACCTACATTTTAATTAAATTATAAAGTAAAAAGTTTTCCATAAATTTTTCACCAAACAGTAAATCCAGTTATGGCCGGTTTTTTGATGTTTTCACTATATATCTTGATTGGCTGACGTCAAAGATTTAACCGATCAATAACAAAACTTCCTGAAAAAAAAAACTGAAACCGACCATTTAACAAATTTTTAGGTTAGGTCAACACTTGCACTATTTAAAATATAAACTTACTTTATACTTACTTATTACAAGAAATAAAAGCTGGACATTACAAACACCATTCGAGACATTTGGTAATCACTTAACTTTAATTAAATCAAGAGTCTGACATTTCTGTCAAACTCTATTGATTTATAGAGTGTCATAATCTTCATAAAATTGAAATTATTTATTTTATTTTCAGCCATTTTGCTACATGTACAATGTCATTCGTCTTTTCGCCTTTCATCAATTATTTTACCCATCATCTCCCAAGCGGCACCCGGGTGCCGCTGCCGCATAACAATTGAATATATATTGTGTCTGCGATTCCCACGATCGAGGTATTAAATGTGGGTTATGGGTAAGATAAACTTCGAGTCCAGGAAAAGGACATAAGGATTCTTTTTTCCCGGAAAAATGTACGTTTCCCGCGCGATAAACGAATTTTGGCGCAACGAAGTTGCGGGCGTCATCTAAAGTTTCAATACTTTGCCTCTGTGTGCGTCTACCCTGTCGACCTAATCTATACCTGTATGTACACAAATTGACGGCCGTATTACCGCGCTAATGCCGAATGCCTGCGCCCTAATTGATAAAAACACTCACGCCGTCCGCCTACTATGTCTGCGTTTCGCTCTCAATATCTGACCTACACAGAACCCTTCGCAGTCGGATAAAAAAGTGTACAGCGAGTGTGTCATTAAAAGATAATAAGTCAGTAATCAGTCAATGATTATAATATTATGATGAATTATGGCTAAGAAAAATGTTATTATCAGCTTTCAAAAAAAACATAATCGGCCCATCACCCGTTTGGATGCTACGATATCAGATAGACAATTAAATGAACAGCTAGGCAGATACAACAAAAGTGGATATTACTACTTTTCTATGCCGCTTTAATCAATCCTGCCCGATAAGAAGTATTGTTTCTTTTTTTTATATTTTTTTAAACTGCAAAGAAACTTCGTTCTTCTAGGTTCTACACTTATAGTAGGAGATCCGGCCATAGAATGACCTTCACCCATCGTATTACGGGATGAAAATGATTTTTTTATAAAATTAAACATGTTAAAAAATATATTTACAGGAGGTTGTCTGAAAAATTTGGTGCAAAGTGTAATTAATTAATAATTAAAAAATGTTTTTTTTTTAAACATTACATTCATTCCCTTACGCAAAAAAACTGTATACTAATCGAAAGTATGTAGCTCATAGAATATGCAAACGCTGGGTTGACTTTTTTTTTCCGGTGCAATTATCAGGTAGGCAGCTATATACAGGTAAATCGATACTAGTAATTTTCAACGATCCACTTACGCGATAAACCTTATATCAAAATAAAGATAATTTTATTATGAATATAATGACATAAGGTTGAATGAATGTAATGTTTAAAAAAAACATTTTTTAATTATTAATTAATTACACTTTGCACCAAATTTTTCAGACAACCTCCTGTAAATAATTTTTTTAACATATTTAATTTTATAAAAAAATCATTTTCATCCCGTAATACGATGGGTGAAGGTCATTCTATGGCCGGATCTTAGACTATTAAAGCTCTTTAACTTCAACGTAGCTTCTATAAGCTTCTCTAAAACGTCTTAGCTAATCAGGATTCCGTCAATATTTTACATTAGAGTGTGTGCACAGCTTAAACTAAGGAACAGCTCAAAGTACGTTGACTAACGAGGTTGTCGCGTCGTAAGTCGCGGCGGTCGCGGCGACTCGCAGTTTGTCGCGGACTGATTACATGAATCTAAACGACTTTGTACGGCCTGGGACACACGTGGAGAAAGATTATGATTATTATGTGTTCTGATGTTTCAAATTCAGTTGAACTGAATTTGTTTTTTCCGTGAGAAATCTTCATTGTTATTAGGTTTTACCCCAGTTATTAAGTTTTATCCCAATACTAATATTAATACTAAATACACAATGCCGAATTTCCGCGGTGAAAGTTCGGCGTGATTCCGCCTGCATTGTATTTTAAATTACCGATGACACACCATGCCGAAGTTCCGTCGCGTTATATTGTATGCGTTTGACATTGCTGACGTAATCATGCCGAACTTCCGCTCCGGAAATTCGACATAGTATGTTTAGACATTTAGGAACCTTTTCTGAAAATTTAGGGCCAGTGTACCCCCGCCGTACAAGAATACTTCACCGCCCGTGTTAAATCATGTGAGCTGAGTAATAGCGACATTACAGCTGCTTGTTTACCGCGGCCGAGCACGACACCGCCGCCGCGCCGCTGGGACGACTGGGACGACTTTACAACTAACGAAGGAACTGCAAACACAAGACTTTTGTAAAAGGGGTGACAGACGTACGTACTTAAAGCACGCGGGTTTTAAGGTCGCGAACTAGGATTCCACAAACCTACGCGACCAAAGCGACTGCAAAGCGGTAACGTCTACCGCGCGGCGGACGCTGCCCATCCATGTAATCTTATGGCGCTGTGCACACCTGCACGACCGCGACGCGAAATGTTCGCGTCGGCAAGCGGAACGTGCGCGTCAAGTTGTCAGACGCGTGTTTTGAAGTGAATATAACTAGACTTCTTTTTACCTTTTTTATATTATTTTCTACAACTGTTTAGTTTATGATTTTTTGATTTGTATACGTTTTGATAGATTGTGTCATGATATTAACGTTTGACGGTTCGCACCGTAGTCGCGCAGGTGTGCACTGCCAGTTTCGCGATGCAGACGCTCCCGTATCGCGTACCGCGTCCCCAGTCACTGACGCTTAAGTTTGTTTTAAAGGCGTTCCGTCCGGAGATTCCGTAATTGACCGTATTTAAAACCTTATAAACTCATAATCTGAAAGCTACAAAATTATAATAAAAATACAGCAATAATCTTCAGTATATCAACATTCCTTTTGTCGTTTTTAATTTTCTATTTTTGTTTCTTATACTCATGATATCAGCTTCCAAAGTAATACCAATTTGTTAAAATTCAAGCATACATTCAGCATCTCCTTAGGATTTACAAGTTACTTTTATTTGAAACTCACGCCAATAGATCGACAATATCATAAACTACATATTCGCCGTTTTAAATTTTTTTTAGAACAATTTTGAACTAAGATAAGTAAAAATAACAGGGTTTTGGCGCGATCTCGGCAACGCGGCAAATGTATGGCCAAGGTCGTTTGCTCGGGGGACGACCTTAAGCTTAATCGGCTCGCGTCGGTGACACACGAGAATCGCTCACACTGAAGTCTGAACTACCATCGCGGTTTGCGGCTCTTTGCTGACGCACAGGCAATTAAGATCGTCGAGCCATACGTCCGAGTTCGTACTCGCGTGTCTGTCACCCCCTTAACAACAATAAAATAGTAAAAAAATCTAAAAAAAGACGCTTTTTAAAAAAATCCAAATTTTAACAAATTATTGCATTGGCTCTTAGTACGTATAAGTTTTAAAAAGCGTATTAAAAAGATAATATAATTTTTATGATAGAAGTGTGTAAATGTGAAACAGCTCTATCCACGGTCTTGGAGAATGGACAGTGTTTCCTATTCAAAAGCGAAATAAAGCAGCCGCCGCAATCAGAGACATTTTTATTTAACTTTAAATGAAATGAAGAGTTCGACAGAATATAATGAATCCTCATATGCCATTAAAGATAAATCGACGTACACAAACACCGTGCCGGAGACTGGCAACGCCGCACCGTTGTGCCTATGTCTATGTCGGAGTGGGAGGTGTTAGGATTTTTCGTTACAGAATTTCTTGATACCGAATCAAGGAATTAAAATAAATAAATTAAAATATCTTTTTATTCAAAATGGGTATCATGATACTCTTTTTGAAAGTCGAACGAAGAAAATATGTTGCCTACCACCGTAACGAAATTTCTATTCCGTAACGAAAAATCCTCATCCGCGCTCAAATCCCGCGGTAAAAGTTATGCAATAGCCTAATATAATCCTAATTCCTAGCTACTTTAAACTTAATAAGATGACTCCATATGAACATGTAAACACAGATTGGGGAAGACGGCACTCTACACTCCGCGGAATAATGAATCGGGGAAAAAATGGGGAAAAAGGGGAAGTCATAAGTGGAATGTCGCCGGCGGCGGTGTGGAGGACTTTCTGGCACACTTGCGCCTATACGAGTTAAATGTTAACCCTGTGTTAATGTTGTTTTTTTTTCTACTTTTGCAGTAAAATATTTGCTTTAAGTAAAATTGGATTATTACGGAAATACAAACACCATGTAACTAGCAAGAAATTAGTCATTTCTTTTTTGCAAAACTCTAAAGGTTCGTTTACTTTGCTAACGCAGCGATACGGTGAATTTAAAATAGAACTGAACTAAATTTACTATACAGAATACCAACAATACACATCGAATTGACAGATATGCCGCCTGCGGTGTTGGTTATAATATATATTTTTTAAATAATAAACAGCTGAACATAGGAACCTCCTCCTTTTTTGGAAGGTGGTTAAATTTGATCGCCTCTCCCAAAGATTTTCATGTGACACATATTCCTTCGATCGTGGAAAAACGAGACACAATAGCCTTTCAATTGTTATCGCGGCCCACTTGGGCCTTACGGGTGTTGAAGCGATATTGTTATGTTGTGTTTAACGTAGAGTAAATATTAATATTATCCTTTACGCCATCTCATATAACCTCTTGGCCTCATCTCGTTACAATATCAACTGACCCTATTTTCTTGTAAAATTCGAGGCCTCAAATACCGCAGCTCACAGCTGAAGAACCATAAGGGTAGGTTGACGCGAGCGCATACATTATGCATGCTAATTTATAGCGGGTCAGCCGCGGGGGGTGAGTGGGGGGGCGGGGAAACGCTGACCCCCTCAGGGGGGTTATCACTTATTCATAGTGCGGATGAAAATATTAACGCAATAAAACTGTTGCGGCCGATTTATGATGATGTGAGAGGGTTAACATTAATATTTACATTATCGTTATGTAGGCTAATGTAAGCTGTAAACAATGAGCAGCATAAGATAGTACTGCTATATACGGGTTGTATATGCTATAGAATATGGTTGACCAACAATCTGCACTAACTTTGAGCCAACGCCTCAACTTAGTGCGGGTTAAAGAAAAGTTTTTCTATTCTAATTGTTTTTATACACGTTTAGGTCAATATTTTAAAATACCCTTTTTTAACGTCGAGAGAGAACTGTTGGGTAGTTACATACTTTGCTATGAGAGCTATTCTTTCACGGAACTGAAATTTAAAAGACTCCTTGTGACTTAAAATTTCATTAAAATCAGATCAGTAGCTTAAGCTTGCAGACACAAACGGCTTTTCCAGTTATAAACAAAATTTTCGCAATTATACACTAGAATATATTTGATCACAAAATGTTAAATATTTTTGGTTTAGGTTTTCATGGTAGCCTTAGAAGTAATAACCTATAATTAATAAATTAATAAATAAATTATATTTCATGTTAACGATAGATAATAACATGATCTAGGTCAAAAGCACTTAGCACACACTAGACCAGTACAGGGAAATAATTACTGCTTTCAATTTTAAATAACGTGTCTAAAAATTCGAATGTTTTATTTTATACCAAAAGAACAATTTAATTTTTAATAACGCTAAGTAAACACATACTCCCAATCCCATAAAAAGTCTCCCAAAAGTGGGCATACATGTTTAATTATGTCAATATCTTGTGCAGCGAAACATCGTAAAGAAAGCCTCCTCATGGGACATATAACGTATGATTTTTTATGCCGGCCTGGTAGGCTCAGTATTCGGTGTTTATTTACCTCCGAGACTGTTAATCTGATCCCTAGAGCTTTACATTAGGGTCGTATGAGGGGTAAAATAAGTGTGAATATGTGTATGCGCTCCATACTAATACATATTTGATGCTCGTTCAATTATTACAAGCAGCACCGCGTGATGCTTCGCGGCTCGAATGTTAAATATATGTAATAATTTGCCTTCTATATTTTTGGGACGAGGTTTTTTTGTGAATAAATAAGTTGATAGCTGAAAATTGTGATAGTCAGTACCCAAGAATATGTGATACTTGTTTTTATTCTATGTTATATATATGAATAAAAGTGTAGAAAAAAGTCAATAAGAAAGTTAATATAAGTTAACTGTGTGCTAAAGTGTTTATGTAGATTTAAAATCTCTAATCAGTGGGGAAAAAAAAATATCTGCAACGTATAAAGAAGGGACATTGTTTTGAATAAACCTTCGAAACTATACGGATGACTTTAATTTCTTTGTTTTTTTTATTTAACTTTGTATTCATTTTTTAAAGTGTGAAATTAAAATAAAATACTTCTATTTGTACTTCAGTTTGCATTCTATTTCTTCGTAAAAGTCCTAAAAACTTTGACTTAAGCTTGTCAAACTAAGACTGTTGTTTTTTTGGTTGTTTTTTCTGAGTAAGTAACATTTTACTTTAAATTTAATAATTTGTTCCTTTGTTTATGTCCAAAGAATTATATTAAATAATTCTCTACAACTAAATAGCATGTTTTATTCAAACAAGAACCTGTTTTATGTAATTTAACCCAAGACACCGGTGACCGCGACGACAATAGAATAACAATAGATTTCCAGAAATCCGCGATCGAAGGATTAATGAGAATAAAATAAACTTTTTGGACTTTAACTGACTCACCCAGATAATCTGCAGAATACCGCGTTAATCTGCAGTCTAACTGGGTAAGCACATTAACGGCATAATCAGTACATTAACCACTTACGTAAAAAATTAAAGTAGTTTAGTAACTTTGTAACTATTTACTAAAATTCAGTTTGTTATTATTTTCAGCAATATTTCGCGGAATATTGCTGAAAATAATAACAAACTGAATTTTAAGCTATGGATCTCCGCAAAGTGACGCCTGACTCCATCAACTATTTACTAGTCTGTGTCCTGAGTCTCACTACAACTGCATGTGTGTTTGTATGTCCAATCTCCTGGAATTGCCAAAAAATTTCTCATCGCGAAAGCTTCCTGCAAATAAAAATGCTGAACATATTAATATAATCCACCGCTCTGTATTCAAATAAATAAGGGCTCGTCGTACATCATGAGATGTTACTTGACACAAACCAATTTTATTGTGTTTCAACTTTCCCGCTTTGTGGCATTCGAGCACTGCGGGGCTTAGATCTGCATTGACAGAACCGGGGAACCAACAAAATGTAACTAAATACAAGCGAAAAGTTGAGTTTTTCGTCTCATTCGGTCTTGTATTTTTTGGGCTATTTTTTTATAATTTTTTTTATTGGGCTATTTGTCCCACCTCAACACTTTTTGTAGACATCTGTACAGTATTCGTAGACACCTCTAAACTTTTCGTAGACAGCTCTATACTTTTCGTAGACACCTCTACACTTTTCGTAGACAGCTCTATACTTTTCGTAGACACCTCTACACTTTTCGTAGACAGCTCTACACTTTTCGTAGACAGCTCTACACTTTTCGTAGACAGCTCTACACTTTTCGTAGACACCTCTACACTTTTCGTAGCCACCAGTGCAGTTTTCGTAGACACCAGTTCCGTTTTCTACTTACATGCTATTGTTTTCTGACGAAAAACATTGGGGTAGGGTTAGCACAGAAATAATAATAATCAACCATAACCATTCTATATAGTAATGTTTATTGTTTATTACTTCTTTAGCGGCATTGTGCACTTTTTTGATATGGGAAAATATTTAAGCCTACGTCAGAATCACGTGACCCTGACATGAGCCGTAGGGAGAATGCTGTAATCATTACCATTGGTGAATTAACGGGAGACAAATTCCTACTGGATATCAGCTGTTTAGAAAAAACTAAACAGCTGATATAAAATATCCCCGCAGTGAACGAGCACCCTACTTAGCCGTCAAATAGTCGGAGCGCTGTTGCGAAGAGTGAAGGCTGAGACAGGTATACGTGAAATTGAACTGCCACCCCCCGCACTACCCCGCACCATGCCGCACCACGCCGCCACGCTCCACAACGCTTCTAGCGCACCGTAGTGCACGGGGTTATTACGTGAGGACATCGAATCTGGTGACTATGGCAAGGTGTAGGCTGCGTAGCTCAAGCCGGGGGTCGCGGATTCGAATCCCGCCGACGGAACAAAAAGTTTTCACAGTTCCTTGGTCATGGATGTGTATTAAATATATGCAATGTGCATCTTATAATAAAATCGTAAATATATATGTATAGTATAAAAGTATTAAATATATTTCCGTTGTTGTGTACCTGTAACACAAGTCCTTTAGGTACTTAGCACGGGACCAGACTGACGCGGTGACGTGGTGTGAAGCGTCCGTAGATATTATTAATAGTATAAACGTAATGTCAGTGACCAAATGTCAGCAAGCTTACTAATTCAATAGAAATGCAAAATAACTTATTGTCGGCCAGTTCATAAAACTAGCTTATATAAAAATACTTTTCATTATGAATGCGAATGCAACTATACTGCCTTAATTTTTTTAAACTTCTTGCTACTTTAACTGATAGTAATAAATACATTAAACGTAATGGGCGCAAAGGGAATGATGAAAAAGTTGTTGTTTATGTTTCTGTGGAGGCGAATCAAATATTCAGATGTGTAGTCGTGTTGATCGTCGCGCTTGTATCGGCAAAATTCGGTTATTGGACATGTAGGTCGATGTTGTACTAACAGAGAATTCGTAGATATTAAATAAAAAATAAGCAGATAGTAGGCCTATATGTAATTTTACCGGGCTATCTAATTATCTATCTTACTTGGATGCAGTTTAACTGGACTTGACCAAATTACATAGAGGCCTATGTAATTTCAGTGATAGTACATTGGTATGTCCATAATAAAAACAAATAACATTTTTCCTTTTATTACTGTTGACCCTTAAGGCCACGCTTCACGTTGAGCTATGGTGAATAACCATGTTTGGAAAGCTGTATATAGTTTCCACAATAGGGATGATGACAAGGTCAAAGATTAGCGAATTTTGTTAATAAAATAAAGAAAGCACGGTAAAAAATAAGCGTTACCAAAATTTCAGCTCGATAGCATTTGTATTTTTTTTGCTAGGCGCCTTCAAAGTTGGATAATCAAGTCGATTTTTTTTTCAATTAAATTTCTTAATATTTGTATACCATTCGATAAGTTATGCAATTAAAAGCAACTTTTGGTATGAAACCACTTTCATAAACACAATATTTAATATACCTATCGAACAAAGTTCTCTCCCGATCCGTACTAACCAAGAAAGACTGACGTCAGTCTTTCGTAGCATTTTGTATGGAGCGTTTCGGGCAGGTCTATTTTATGAGATGTTTGAATTGTTCATATCTTGGTGAATTTTTAAGCTGTGAGAGTCATTCTTTCAGCAATGTTTCTATTTTTTAAGGGTCTTTCAATTACAAATAAGAAAAAAAATTAGTCATCAAGCCTATTAACGTCGATCAAGGCTAATCGTGGACAAATATACTTCTAAGTACAACTTGTAAATTATTTACAAAATTATTAATAACAATTGGCGACCGTGACAGGACGCAGGACTGGTTTGGCGGCGTGCGCGGCCATCTTCGAATTACAAGAACATCAAGATTCATCTAGAACAAAGGAAAAGGGCCACGTGGACTGGGAGGCGGCTGGGTGTTTTTCTACAGCCACCAGAGACCCAGGGGAGTGCCATTTTTTCCTTTCCTATAATTCCCATTTGATTCGTGTACAAGGTATTTCCAGTTTCTCGCGTTAATTGACATTATTTCCCGGTTAGTTTTTGGTCTCATTCATTACGTAACGAGCAGGTGATAGGTAATAATTGATCACTTGGATATAAATTCCTAATTTCTTGAGTATGCAATCGCTTTCTTAAAATAAAGCGCATTATTTTGCACAATTACCTAACCGTTCCCTATTTCTATATAAGTACACTAAATAAAAACTTTTACATCATTGTCTTAGTCCCGCTTCAATTATAGTATTTATATACTTCATTCCAGAGTCCAGTGTTTTTTAAAATCAGTATAGTTCTTGCAATCTACGAGTGCGCGTCGCCCTTAGTTGTGTGAGTGACCATATCTATACACGCGTACATGGCTCGCTCGCTACTGACTGCTCCGTCGGGTACGCACACTAACGAAAATGTCTATTCACATTTCCAACTACAAATAAAGGCAACGGGCACTCGTAGATTGCAAGAACTATAATTGTAATTGCATAGCAATAACAATAGCATAAAAGTGAAAGGTATCGCCGAACGTTTTCAGGGTGACGGGCCGGGCGTGGTCGGTACCTACTTCTTCGCTCTCCGCCGCGTGCGCGCCATCCCGTTGCCACGTGCGGCGTCTGCACTTCTCTGCATGCCGAGGTCAACGCATGCTACGCAATACTCATGCATGCGACGGTCTACGTTTGAGAATAACTGCCCGCCGCTTCAACCTACTTCATCATTGGGTTTGATGCACATAATATTTACTTTGGTTAATTTATTTTTTGGCACTGCTATAAATCTTAAATTTTATAAAATGACTAGTACATCGGAATACCCTAAAAATGAAACAGCTAAATCTAAAACCGATAGTGAACTGTCCCAATTATAAAACAGCGAGGTTCTATTAGATGTCGCTTAACTACTTTTAGTAATTTTTTGCTTCCATTACAGACCGGTAGGCTTTCGGATATTACATTACCACAAATTCAGCAATTACGTTTGCGGTTAGTTAAAATAGAAAATTTATTTTCTGAATTTGAAAATTGTCAATCCCGTATTGAAGTAATTTGTTCTGATCTTGATGTGCAATTAACTGACAGAGAAGTTACTGAAACTAAATTTTATGAAAATATATCAAACGCAGAGTCTTTAATTAGCTCGCATCCTTCTAATAAGGAGAATAGACGTGAAAGTGTTAGTTCTAATTCGCGAAATGAATTTAACATAAAATTACCGGTAATTAAATTGCCCACTTTTGACGGGAACTATTTTTCGTGGTTTGAGTATCGTGATACTTTTATGTCCGTGATTCACAATAACGAATCGCTCCCCGATATTAATAAATTTCATTATTTGCGGTCTTCCTTGGAAAAGGGTGCAGCTCTTGTCATTAAATCAATTGAGTTCACTTCTCAAAATTGAGGTTGCATGGGATTTAATATGTCAAAGGTATGACAACAAAAAATCCTCATTAATAATCACTTGAAAGCCTTATTCAAAATTGATCCTATTACAAAGGAATCGCATAAGGCTTTGCGTTACATTATTGATATTGTTACAAAAAATCTTAGAGCTTTGGAAACTCTTGGACTATTGACTATTTACAAGTGGGACGCCCTCATAATATACATGGTTTCCACAAAACTAGATCCGGTTTCTAGCAGTAAGTGGGAGGAATATCGAAATAATTTGTCCGACTTACCACTGTTAAAGTGAATTTATAGAATTTCTTCGCAATAGAGCTGACATTCTTGAAACCATAGTAGCTAATAGAAATGATAAATATGAAAATAAAAATGCATACCAAAGTAATAAACATGAACAAAAAAGTTTTTTCACTTCTAAACCTAAACATTTTAATTCGTCTTCTTGCCCTCTTCGCAAACAAACTCATAGGATAGTAGATTGTAGTATTTTCCAAGCCTATTCTCTTGAACGTAAAAACATTGAGGTCACGAAATTAAAACTTTGTTCAAATTGTTTACGCCGAGGCCACAAGGCACAGGAGTGTCGCTTAGGCTCTTGTCGATTATGTAACGAAAAACATAACACTATGTTACATAAAAATCTTGATGAATTTTCTAACAACGTAACAAACAATAATGATAATATTTCTCCCCAATCTTCACCGGTTTCCATGTCAGTATATTCAGCTAGACAGGTTCTTCTTGGTACTGCTTTAGTAGAAGTCACCAACCCTGTCAATAAAAATACTTACCTTGCCCGTGCTTTACTCGACGCCGGCAGCCAGTCTTCCTTTATGACTAAAAACCTAAAACAAAAAATAGGACTTATTAATCGTAATGCTGATTCCTTAATAATATCAGGCATTAATAATGTTCCTGTATCTATTTCGGACAGTAGTGACATAAACATTAGTTCCATAACTAGTCCTTTCAATACAAACCTAAAATGCTTAATTTTACCTAAGCTAACTGGGCAATTACCTAATTTGCCAGTTAATATAACTTACCAAAAGATCAGCTTAGATCAGCTAACTGGAGTTTTGGTAGTTAAACTTACCAAAACTCGAGTTAGCTGATCCTAATTTTTACCGCCCTTCAGATATTGATATGCTGTTAGGAGCTGATGTGTTCTTTGAAATTTCACTTCCTGAAAAAATTTCTTTAGGCCTTAATATGCCTACTCTTCAAAGTACTCAGTTTGGCTGGGTATTAGCCGGCCCTATTGGCCTTAAACCTAATAAGAAGGCAGTCCACTGCAACTTCTCGAAACAAATTCATGAAGACATGACACGATTTTAGAACCTTGAAGAAGTTCACTCACAAAATGTCCACTCTCAGCCAACGAGGAATTTTGTGAGGAACGTTTCGTTAAACATTTTCAACGTCAGCCTGATGGGCGATTTTCCGTATTAATGCCTATTAAGGAACCTGAAACATCACTTGGTGATTCTTATAAAATTGCAGCAAAACGATTCTTTAATTTAGAAAAACGGTTAAATAAAAATCCTATACTTAAACTACAATGCACTCAATTCATTAAAGAGTATGAATCTTTAGGTCATTTATCGAAGGTTAAAAACCAGATTTCGGTTATTACCTACCACACCACGCTATAATTCGTGATAGCAGCGAAACTACAAAGGTACGCGTAGTTTTTGACGCGTCGGCAAAAACTACATCAAATAAGTCCCTGAATGATATACAAGGAATAGGTCCAGTAGTAAAGGATGATCTCTTTAGCATTTTGATTCGTTTTCGCGAACATAAGTGCGTCTTAACAGGCGATATAACAAAAATGTACAGACAAATTAATTTGCAGCCATCCCACGCCACTTTCAGCTTACACTGTGGCACGATGAGGAAACAAAACCCCTAAGTACTTTTCAATTAAATACGGTTACGTATGGAACCGCCTCAGCTCCTTTTTTAAGCATTCACTGTCTTCTTCAGCTAGCCATAGAATGTTCTGACCCTGTTGTGTCAGAAGTAATAAAAAATTATTTTTATGTCGACGACTTATTGACAGGGGCATCGTCTGAAAGCGAATTAGCACATATTAAGAAAGGAGTAAGTAATACTTTAGCTTCAGCGTGTTTTCCTCTTCACAAGTTCCGTACAAATTGTCCTAATATACAGATTGAAAAAACAGAGCCTCTGTCTCTGGACTTAAATAAAGAGTCGAGTGTTCTAGGTATTCGTTGGGTACTTAATACAGATTTATTAATGTTTTCTATAAATATTGATAACACGTCTGATAGGATTACAAAAAGAGCAAATTCTATCCGCGGATAGTACGCACCTATTGTAATTTGGCATAAATAAACCTGCTTAATATATTTTGTGCCACGATTTTTTATTCTTGTCTCCTTAAATTCGCAGACAAGAAATTGGCACCTTTTGTCCCAAATTGGAACTTGTAAATTATTAACACATTGGTTCATCATAAATTAAATAACGTGTTGTTTTCGAATTACTAAATTGTCAAACACTATAATACTTATATTGTTTTTGTAAAAAACACAATGAAAACATCCGAAGTTGATAAAACAATTAATAATTTCGCAGAGGAAACTTAAACGCAAAAGTAAACCGTAGCCCCGTTACAAAATAATTAATTGCAAACAAAATAAATTACAATTAAACAATAATAAATATTTAAGGCTCAACCCCTTGCATTATTTTCTGCTTTGACATTCATCATAATCCCGCGGGTTGCCAGCTTAAGCATTCTCCCCGAACGTTGTCATATTTCATACTTAAATTTGCTTAAATCTATTTAATATCGCATAATTTTATGTAAATTACGTTGTTTTAATCTTTGTGTATTACGAGATGTATGTATGTACATGTAAGTATTACATACAATATATATGTCGTAGGATTATTTGATAAATCGAATTGTCGCGAAAATCCTAGGGACATCGCGAAAACACGGATAATTAGACAATGGTGATTACATTTTTCTAACTTACTGACAAAAGGTAGTGTTTTCGCGAAAACACGAGCCGCCTTAGTAAGATTGCGAAACGAATCGTTACTTATTATCGTAAAAAATTACTGATTGGTCGGTTTAAGCGCCCCACAACAACATCTTCTCTAGTTAATGGAATCAGGCGTTACTTTGCGGAAATCCATAGCTTAAAATTTTGTTTGTTATTGTTTTTAGCAATATTCCGCGAAATAAAAAATATTTCGCGGAATATTGCTAGAAACAATAACAAACTAAATTTTAAACATCTTATCTGATTGGTTGAAGAGTTTGACATTTTAAATGTCAATTGATTGTCACGCGTTGTTTTGTTTGTGGTTGTTTTTGTAAGCGAACTAGCACTTTTTAATATTTAATGTATTTAAAATTTCAGTTGGATTTGAAAAATAGTACAAAAAGTTATCTAAAAGTGTGTCTGTAAATACAAAATGACTGATTCAAGTTAAATTAGTGCTAAAAGTTCACTATTGAACTTAATTCAGAAATTAATTCTGAGGTTATGACCGATAAACAATGATTCGACATAGAGCTAGCGTAATTAATCGTAGTTGCGTTTATATTATGACTAGTAACTTTTCTGTGATAGATATTTACCCAAGAAAAAGGTTAAATAAAAAGTAAAGTTCCTATGAACAGGCATTGTCATTTCTTACCCTTTATAAGTCTATAGTGTAATACCTTAAAGATACATAGGGAAAGATAGTAACCAATCAGAATAAGAGTAGGCCAGTAAGAAAAAATCAAGCCAATCAGCGTTAAGTATGTGCAATGTTACTGAGGCAATCCGTGTTTTCGCGAAGTCCCTGGAATTTTCGCGATAATTCGATTTATCAAATCATCCTACAACATATATATTCCTGAACCACATTAAATAATCCCAGGTGTTACAAGTATGCAAATAGAAACAGTGTTTTAGGACAATAAATTTCGTTTTATTTTTAACTATTTCCAAAAATTTTGCCTATTTTTAACTTAAATAAGAAATAATTTATGTCAATATTGAGAATGGATCTAAAGTTAGAATATTTTTATGGAAAAAATTGTGTTTATAATGAAAATATATTATGTATACATTAGAAAACATAATATTATGTTCTAAATCAAATTATTCCTTACACATTTTAATCAATTTTCCCTAAAACTCATTTCCCTCAGATCCGTTGAGGCTGGCAACACCACGAAGAACAGTTTTGCCAAGTTATTAAAAACGTTACCATGATGTATTAGCTGCGAACTGCGGAGGTTGAAAGGGGAAAAGGGAGGGGAAGGGGGGAGGGTTGATTTATCACCCGACTAATATATTTCGTTATGAAATCACCCAAACAATAGGAAGGGTTGAGAAACATTGTAAAGCAGTTGAGTTGTTATACCTAGAGAGAATCTTTGCATTTCCTTATTTTATATTGCCTATTTTTTTAGGGTTCCGTACCCAAAGGGTAAAAACGGGACCCTATTACTAAGGCTGCCTTCACATTAAGTCGCGAGTAGTGCGTCTAAGACTTCGATGTCTGTCTGTCCATCTGTCTGTCCGTCTATCTGTCTTCAGGCTGTAACTCAAGAATGGTAATAGCTAGAGAGATGAATTTTTACAGACTATGTATTTCCGTTGCCGCTATAACAATTAATATTAAAAGCATTTTGAATTTTTAAGGTGGGCTTAAATTGAATATTTAAGGTGGGCTCCCATACAAAAACGTGTATTTTTGCCATTTTTTGCTTGATATAAATGATTACAATAGATAGGCACCTGAAATATTCACAAAATACTCAATAATTATGTTTATACTTTAATAAAATCTACACTTATTATAAAACAAAGTCACGAGGAAGGTTATAGGCTATAATATTTTATCACGCTAAGATTAATAGAAGCGAAGAAATAGAGGAAAATGTGGAAAAAAAGGGGAAAAATATTTGAAAGGGCTAACTTGAACGCGCTAATCTCAGAAACTACTGGTCCGATTTGAAAAATTATTTCAGTGCTAGATAGTCCATTTATTGAGGAAGGCTATAAGCTATATTTTATCACGCTAAGACTAATAAGTAATGTGGAAAAAAACGGGGGAAATTATTTGAAAGGATTTATCTCGCGAACTACCGGAGCAATTTTTATGTTATTTCATATTTGGCACAGATAACAGTAGACCACATGAAGGATCGTGATAGGCTATCGATTTTAATCATTTTTTCATAATATTTTATACCCGTGCGACGCCTGGGTGGGTCGCTAGTTAATAATAAAATATAAATGAAATAATTCCCATACAAAAACACATTTTTTCATATATTTTTTTTCTATAATGGTACGGATAACGGAACCCTTCGTGCGCGAGTCCAACTCGCACATGGCCGATTATAAATGTTCCAAAAGTACAATATTAAAAGTTGTCAAAGGAAACGTTTGCACATTGTTTTGCATCTAATAAGTTTGTCGATTGAATGCTTTGACGATTTTAATAATTACATTTAGCAAGTTTATTTATTAGCAGCAAATCGTGCAATTTCCAAAGTTTCCTTTTTACGTTCACAAAATAGCAACTAGCTTTCGGTCTGTAATAAATTGTTAACTCTAATTTATGAAGATTTTGACCCCTGTTCATTTTCCGATAAACATTTCATCAAATTAAAATTAAGTGGTCTTTAATTACATCTTGTTAATTTTGAGGTTAAATTATATTTTGATTCAAGCTCCACTTAACTAATGTTTGTCTAATTAAGTATTCAAATGTAATTAACAACAATAATTACGTACATAATACGTAAACCCCGTGCAAGCATTACAAAACCAGGGTTTGAAAATCCGGATACATAACAATTAAGAAAATCCTTTTTATTGCGTTTATGGTCACAACATGTTTATAAAACGACATAATGGTGCATAATATATATTTGTATGCAGCAATAGATGGAAATTTTTCCCGGTTGTGCAAGGAGGGTAATGTTTTTCGAGAGGACTTAAACAGCGCATAAAAATGATTCGCGCTATTTAATTTTATCTGAAAGTTGCAGGAGGTTCTGAAAGAAGTAATAATAATTGTCAAGTAAAAGGCTAATTAATAATAACAAGTCCAGCTTGCTTAGACTGAGTGAGGACTAGCATGTTTATAAAACGTAAATACTTACACAATTATAGTTGAAAAACTTTGTTATATGATATATTAACTAGTAGAAAAATAACGAATGGCCCACTCTTTTTTTAATAATAAAAATATATTATTGCCATCTAATCAGGGCTTCTTTATTTATTATTAAATGTAAAATATGTAATCTATCTGACCAAAAAAATCAACAATAATTCCAAAACATTTACCGCAAAAATGAAACATTTCTCAAAAATAGTCACTCATGCTTATAATTTGTATCTACAAGTTGGCCAATCGGTCGATATCTAATATAGCAGTGGCGGAGCCAGCTAATGGGCCGCCAATGGGCCGCGCGAGGTTTATGGGCGCATCCGTCATTCACAAGACATAGACCCGCCACTGACTCGCACGGGTGCCCATCAATGAGGCGGACTTAGCAGATTGTTTTGCTGATGTTACTTTGTGTATGTTATTATAGTTGTCGGGGAGCATTTACTAATTACGCCAAGCATTTAGGGAGAGAGACGAATTTTATTGAATATAATGTGGAAAGAGAGGTATTGTCAAAAATACTAACATAATTTTTTTCGAGCTTTTGCATAGATCACTTGTTTTACGTGAACAGTACTAACCTGACCTAATAAACTGCTGTTGAAATTGTTTTGGGTATAACTATAATTGTAGAATACCATATCTTTTGCTGAATAAAATATGATATAGTAAGATGACGATATATTTTGTCGTCAGATATACGTACGACATCATATCATAGGGAGACGCAGTAAAAAATATCGTCAAAAACATCTTACGCAGTTTTTGGACGTCCCCTTATAGAACTAAAGCCAACGGCATTAAGTATATCTGTGGTAACCTAAACAGTACCTATATATTTTTAGTAATTTATTTGAACGGACAAACAAGATAATATATTATTATTTGTGGCCAAAACGTGACCAATATGATGAAATGAACTGTGAAATTTACGAAACAAATAAATTATATTATTATCTTGTAGAAATGTTGTCTGATCTAATAAATATACAATAAGTGTATGTTTACTTGTTGTTCGCCTGACTGAAAGTCACCTTTTTACACTTAACCTGTTTAGATAAAATTTGGTATTTTGATAATATGATCCCTAGGATAGGATATAGGATCAAACAAACGCATCTAACAAACTCACCAAAGTTTGTGATCAAACTGTTCAGTTTTGTCGTCGCGTCTGTAGCAGGCAAAATCATTCAAAAGCGAACAGTAATGTATAACAGATAGGCAGTTAGGCCAACCAATAGGCGCTGTTAGTTAGGCTTATACTTTGAGCCCGCCTTTTTACAAGCCGTTAACACAATATACAAAATAAACCAGTAGGCTGACTTTAAACAAACTAGCAAACGGGCGCGGATACCGCTGTAAGCATGCTAAGAACGGCTCAGCAAACCAGAATTACTAAACCACCGATTACTAAATAGATGCTACGTAAATACTAAGTCAAACTTATTTTCAAAAACACTTCGAAAACGGCCTACTGGTTCATTCTGTCTATTGTGCCGTTGTGCTGAAGTCTTTTTACTCTTTATTTAAAGGGGCTTTTGAATAAAAATGGCCGCCAGATTCAACCCCGCAACGGAAATTCTATATCGAAATCTAATAAAAAGAGTTTTTTAATAAACAACCAATGCAAAAATGTTACAATATTCTGTGCTATGGAAAAATACACGTAGTACAAAACTTTAAAAAATATACCGAGTGAAATATGTTCGAATATATCTCTACTCTCTAGTAAATATTATATTAAAAAAATATAATAGCGCGTAAAAAACGATGCCAAAGTATATTTTATTTTCTGTTCTTTTATATTACGTTGTCTCGACGATATTATATGTAACATATTATGCATCCAATAATATGTTGTTAGGATATATTTTGGTTAAAGGTGCATCGCGATCGATCGCGGCCGCGCACGACCTACGACTGTCGTCGGTCGCTCGCGACCATAGCCAGCGCATGAAAATGTATGGCACTGCTTCCAAGGCCCGCGACAGACGCGCGCGGCCGACGACTGTCGTAAGCCGCGCGCGACCGTGTCATATTATAACTTTGACACGGTCGCGCGCGGCTTACGACAGTCGTCGGCCGCGCGCGTCTGTGGCGCGACCGTGTCAAAGTTATATGACACGGTCGCGCGGGGCCTACGACTGTCGTAGGCCGCGCGCGTTTGTCGCAGCCGCGATCGATCGCGATGCACGGAATTGTACCTTTATCCATACTTCCATACTAATATTATAAATGCGAAAGTGTGTCTGTCTGTCTATCCGTCTGTCTGTCTGTCAGTCTGTCTATCTGTCTGTCTGTCTGTTACCTCTTCACGCTCAAACCGCTGAACCGATTTCGCTGAAATTTGGCATGGAGATACTTTGAGTCCCGGGAAAGGACATAGGATACTTTTTATCTCGAAAAAATGTACGGTTCCCGCGCGATAAACGAATTTTGGCGCAACGAAGTTGCGGGTATCATCTAAGTACTAAATAATAGTGATAAATAGTTATTTCAAAGTTCTAATTATTATTATTAAAATGTCAAGGTTACGTCTTTCCCAGCTTCATAGCACGTCTACGCCGTAGCCCTCTACGCTTCGTAGACTCTGTCGTAGGGGGTCTACGTAGATTGGGTTTTGTGCACAGACATAGATCAAGATAGATACCGCATGTGTATGTAGTTCGCGTGCCATATTGCGTTCCGTAAAAGTGCCGTATTGAGCTGTAGAAATTTAAATAGAAACGTTGACCTTGATAATGGGCACGTTTCTTATCATCGGTACGTCACAGTGGTAGAAAAAAGTGACACGCTCGTTTTCATACAAATGGAGCGACATGCGGTATCTATCTTGATCTATGTTTTGTGTTAAGTTAGCTTAAACTATAAAGGCTTATTAGTTTTATCATAAGAAATTAGTGACGATAAGAGTGAAAAATAAGAATCAAAGAATTGTATTTTAAAATATTTTAAGGCCTATTTTGATAATACTCTTTGTTGTATGCGTTATAATATTATAGAGTCGACCGTGAAAGTAGCAGCGCTTAAAACGAAAATTTCTTTTTCTCTCAGCGTTGCACACCCTCAAGTATTATCACTCATATTTTATGTGACACCCAGTACATGATTAACTTTTTAAAACGCATAATGACTATAATACGTCCTCAAACAGTATGTTGACACAGCAATAAAATCTACGCACGCGACCGCCGCGGTTGTAGTGACAGTCAACAACGGCCCCACAGCGGCCCACAGCGGCCCACAACGGCCCACTGCACTAAATCTCCCTCCCCCGGGGAATTATGAATGGGGTCACATGGCGAATTAGTCCTTTTTCTGTGGGGGTTGGTTTAAGTAAAAGCGAATTAACTTGAATTTCATAATAGCTGTTTTTGTACGTAATAGAATTCGAAAGCTTACTAGATGTTGTCGGTAATATTTCTAAAACATTTGTTTATCGTGCGAAAACCGTATATTTTTCCGGTTCTTTAACTTCTGTTCTTTCCCGGGACTGTGTTACCGGACCGGGACCCACAGAGGTGTGTCACAACGGAATATTCCGAGAATAGAGCATTTTATTAAAAGTTAGTATTTTACAAGTTACAACACTAATTTTGACGTTGAGTCTACAATGATGTCTACCACTGGATCAGCTATAGGCGTAAGCAACTCGCTCGGGGCCCTCTCTTAAGCTGATATCAGACGGTTCACTCGGAAGACTATTCACTCGAGTGTATGCTTCATTTTCCTTTTATTCTATGTTCACACGGCTTAAAGGGAATGATATAGAAAAGAAAATTCACTTTTCTTTTCTTTTAATATGTCGTCGAATGAAGTCGTGCGTCTTGGAATTACTTTGATTTGTGATCATTTAATCAAAGAGTTGACAAAAAAGAAGCAAAGAAAACGTCGACGGTGGTGGGTGTGACCATGGATTGAAAGAAGAAATTTATTAGGAGCTTCAAATACATTGTTTAGAGAACTAGCCGTTGAAGATCCTGGATTCATATTGTAATCATTTTCGAATGGATGAAAATAAATTTGAAGAACTTTTACTTCTTATTACTCCGTTGATAACGAAAGAAAATACTTTAATGAGAGACAGCATACCTAACCGAATAAAACTTCAAATTGTACTAAGATACCTGGCTACAGGTGATAGCTTTGGAAGTTTGAAGTTTTTGTACAGAGTACCTCGAAATACAATATCCTACTTTTTTCAAGAAGTATGTGAAGCGCGGTAGTAGTAAGTACGTCCGTCGGCTACAGGACTCGAGACCAAATGGCAAAACCCGAATGATCGTTCTTTCAGTGTTCAGACCGTTCATTTCTCTTTCATTCGGAGTTGGAGTGAAAGATACTGGATGAAAAAATCCAACATATTTGGATCGGGTCACTAATGAATTCATTCGGCACTAATGTTTCATTCTGTGTTTAGATGTGTCACTCGGAGTGAAAGATGCAAAATGAAAGACGAAAATGAACAAAAAATGACCCGTCTGATATCACCTTTATCATCATCGATTGTTTGATAAATCAAATAATTCTAGGTGGTTCTAGAATCTAAGTGTAGAATAAGTATCTACTGATTCTAGACTGAAATATATAATCATCAATAGAATCTATATGTTTCCATTTTCTGTCGACTTCGCGGTTGTTTCGCTGCCGCCTCTCCCCTGCGCCATGTCCATCCACCATAATACAATAACTGAACAGAACTATGTTTTTCCCATCCTCGTTACATTATGCCAATAATGGACAATTTGCGACTCACATAAAAACCAACGGCCGAACTTAATATTATTCGCATTAATTGTGCCTGTCTTAGATCGCATAATGTTACATCTTCATGTAAGCCATGATTGTGAATCTATGTATTCACAATCAACGTTGATTATGGCAACTGTCCATGATATTAATATTATTATTTATACGAAATGCCTGTCTGTCTGTTACCTCTTCACGCTGAACCAATCTTGCTTACAATTAGAAAGATACTTTGAGTCCCGAGAAAAGACATAGAATAATTTTTATCCCGGAAAAATGTACGGTTACTGCACGAGAAATGAATATTTGACAATGGAGTTTCAGGCATCAAGTAACAGAGATTAATATGCTCTTTCAACATTGCTTTTAATCGTTTTGCATTCTATACCTAATTAATTTTCACGATTGAGTTAAAAAATCTCAAATCTATCCGATTTGATATAGCGCTTGCGATGCCTCGTGTATCAACCCCATACATATTTTTATTTTTAGCATTGCCGTCAAAATCGTATGTAAATTTTCTAACGGCTCTATTGGTCCATTATTGGCTATCATGGATGCCTCATTATATGATGTTGTTTTTCTACGAAAACTTAATCAAATTCTGAAAATAGATCATATTCTCTGAACTGTTTGTCTCTCCCTGATTACGTATAACATGACAAACAAATTAACAATAATAACGTCGGCTTAATACAGGGAAAACATAGAATAATCAAAAGTATATAAAAGTTGGGTGTAATTTTAGGCTTACCTATACTCGTAGGTAGAAGGAAACAGTGTTACTAAATTTTATTATAATTAGCTGCATCAAAATATGAACTCTATATTTAATTAATTTTGTGACTCAATAATACCTAAGTATATTATGGGTATAATAGTAATTGTGTAAAATTGGATTCTTATAATATAATGTATTAATATTATAACTATTTATAACTACTTCACACACCATGCAAAATCATGGTAGAATGTAAGAACTAAATATTCTACTACCTTACCACCTACATGTACCATCGAGGAAATTGATTCCTATGCAATTGATAGACCAACATTATTTGGTCGAATATGTCAATTCAATGTTAATAATTGTGACCTGTTGGCTGGGATTGACGTAACGCAACCAAACTACTTAGGTCCCCGATCTGCATAGGAATCAACTTCTCTGATAGTACATTGTAAAACTACATTCTGTGAATAAATAATGTGTATTTGTATTTTGCATGACTATTGACTAACTGATCCGGCAAATGTTGTTTTCCCATAATTATTATGCAGTGTGTACCTTACTTAAGTTTACCTATCGGTCCAAACGCTTCGTAGGAATTTGTTAATAAACACAGCAAGACGAGAAAATTAGTAAGTTTTTTTTCTTTAAAATATACGGATTTGTATTCCGAGTGCTAATTTAGGAGCGTTCCTTACGGAGATACCGTAATTTAGCGTATTTAAAGCCTTATAAACTCATAATTTTGAAAGCTACAAAGTTATAATAAAAATACAGCAATAATCTTCATTATATCAACATTTCTTTCCCCGTTTAAAATTTCCTGTTTTTGTTTATTATACTCGTGATATCAGCTTCCAAACCAATACCAATTTATTAAAATTCAAGCATACATTCAGCATGTCCTTAGTATTTACAAATTACTTTTATTTGAAACACACGCCAATAGATTGACAATATCATAAACTACATATTCTCCGTTTAAAATTTATTTAGGACAATTTTGACTAAGATAAGTAAAAAAATAGGGTTTTGGTGCGATCTCGGCAACGCGGCAAATGTATGGCCAAGGTCGTTTGCTCGGGGGACGACCTTAAAATATATGGCATAATATTTGTACCACATCTTTATTATTTACTATCGTCACAAACTGTACTAATAGAACAGTAATAGGTAGCGACCGAGCGAGTATACAGCGTGTGTTTGAAAGAACCAGTTAAAATTAATTAAGACTAGACACGGACGTCGAACGACGCGGAATCGTGTCGCGAGCGATGCTGGATGTGGCATTCGCATTGGGGTTACAGGAAAAATTGACAACTAGGTATTCGTAAATCTGGACTGGATGACGGCCCCCATCCCTTAATTATGAAAAGTTATTGAAGAAAAAAATAATTAAGAATTTATATGACGTCACGAAATTTTCGTCATGATGCACAATGTCACACATCGTTGACCCTCTCCCGAAGGGGGTTAAGTTGTGCGTGTTGTTACGCACTGATTCAAAAAATAATTTCTCAAATATGTGTATACCACTTTCACTTACCAAAAGTAAACACAGTATGTTCACAACACAGAAGTCAATTTGGCACCTACACAGAGGTATGTTTCTGATATCTATGGGCACCTGCTTCTAAGAAGTTCCTCAGAAAGAGGTACCTGATTAACTTATGCGAGTTATAAATTATAACATGACTAGTGAGACATGATCAATACTTAAGAAGAGTACTCGGTACTCGATTCTCACTATAATTATGTAATAAAAATCGGTACTAAGTACTTATTTTTTCAACTAATATAATAGCCAAATATCACGTCCTCGAGAATTAAACATGTCTCACCAGTCACGCTGTATACAATACGTTTTAAAAATATCTCATACAACCCCGCTTTTCATTCTTATTTACGTCAAAATTAAAATTACCAACACCTTTCACGATACTTACATTATCCTCTCTTCTTTGGTGGTTACTTAAAAGTTAGGACGATTCGTTTACAGTCCATTAATTCAAAGAATTGTCATTGATTTAGCGCCGCTCGGACCATTTAGCGGGGAGATTAACGCGGGTATATCCCCCGACCTTCCATGTCAAGGACGAATACAATTCTAGATGGAATAAATAATGAATAAATGATAATTTATTCATGAACTAACAATACAATAGAAATAATATATTAAGAACAAACAAATACGACAAGCAAAAATGGCAAGTTAGTTTTTTAACTTTACGTAGTCAAAGCAGGGAAATAAGGCACAAAATGCCTACGATATTCCATGCCACAACTATGTCTATAAATAGCCCCTTTTTTACTCATCGTAGGCAGGTACAGGTAGCAGACATACAGACAGAAAGATTGAGATAATATGTACTTAATTGAAGTATCATGTATATTATTATCAAATCAAATCAAATCAAAATAATTTATTCATGTAGGTCACACAGTAACACTAATGAACGTCAAAAATTTAAAAAAAATTCATCTCATTCTAAGATACATAATACACAATTCAACTTACATCTACTGACGATTATAGGTATACTACATATTTTATAAAACAAGAATATAATTCAAAATAAATAGTTCTATGTCAATTTTATGCAAAATAATAATGTCAATTCAATAAGTCAATTCAAGTAATTATTACAAAATTATGTCAATTCAATTATAATTAGTATGATTACTTATTTTTATTGTGTACTTATTATAGAAAAGAGACATAGATAATATTATTATACATATAATTATCATACTTATTACCATGGATGAATGTCATCAAAATAGTCATTTATTTTGTAGTAACCCTTACTAATCAATTTGTTTTTTATATGGTCTTTAAATTTATTAAAAGGTAAGTCTAAAATGTCATTAGGTAATCTATTATAGAAACGTATACCGAGTCCCACGAATGAGTTTTGAACCTTTTGAAGACGTGAATAATTAACGGCTAGTTTGTTTTTGTTCCGTGTATTAAAAGAATGCGTATCAGATTTTTTTAAATAATATTGAATGTTCTTACGAATAAATATAATGTTATCAAAAATATATTGTGATGGTACGGTCAAGATATTTATGTCTTTAAACTTTTCTTTTAGGGAGCTCCTTGATCCCAGTCTATATATGGCGCGAACAGCCCGTTTCTGCAATAAAAATATAGTTTGAATATCTGCAGAACTTCCCCATAGTAGTAATCCATAGGCTAAGATGCTATGAAAATAGCTATAGTAAACGGTACGGGCTGTTTCTTCGTTAGTCAATTGTCTTACTTTTCTAATCGCAAAGACAGCTGAACTTAGCTTCTTTGCTACATTTGAAACGTGAGCTCCCCATTGAAGCTTAGAGTCAAGCGTAAGGCCTAAAAAGATTGTTGACTCAACGAAATCCAGATTGACATCACCAATTTTTAAGTTAATTTCAGTGTCAGCTTTCACATTAGGCATTCTGAAAATGACACACTTTGTTTTTTTAGGATTGAGTAACAGATTATTAAAAGAGAACCATTCTAATATAAGAGCAAGTGTTTTATTTATACTGCTGGAATCTGGATTTTTACGCTTCAATTTAAACAGGAGGGATGTATCATCTGCGAATAAAATTATTTCACAAAAAGATTGTATGAGAAAAGGTAAATCGTTCAGATAGATTAAAAAAAGAAAAGGTCCTAGAATGGAACCCTGTGGTACTCCTATTTTTATTGGTAATCCCGTAGATTTATGGCCATTTATATCAACGGATTGAACTCTGTCTGTCAGATAATCCGTCATAAGATCAAGTGCAGTGCCTTCAATGCCATAGTACTTAAGTTTGTGAATAAGTGTACTGTGATCCACGCAATCGAACGCCTTTGACAGATCACAAAATACACCGATAGCATCATGATAGTCTTCCCAAGCTTTAAAAATGTATCTAATTAGAGTAACACCTGCATCTGTAGTAGAAACGCCCTTGGTAAACCCGTATTGATGACTATGCAATAATTTGTTAATATGAAAGTAGTTCTGTAGCTGATTGAGGATTTCCTTTTCAAATATTGTGCTGATAGCTGGTAAAATAGAAATAGGTCTAAAATTACTCGGGTCACTTTTTGAGCCCTTTTTGAACAAAGGAATAATTCTAGACTGTTTCATAAGACGAGGGAATACGCCAGCATCAATACAACGATTAAAAATAGCAGCTAAGTAGGGTGCTAATTCAGAAATAATATTTTTAAGTAATTTTACTGATATACCCCACAGGTCTACTGATTTTTTTAAATGATTATGAATTAATAATTACAACCGTTCTGTACTATATTTTTACAAAAAAAAACATATTTATTAAAAACAAATAAAAAAATTAATGATTTCCGAATAGGTTACAAAGTAACTCTTTTTGGAAATTCTACAATGCCTACCACCGGTTCGGAAACTAGCCCGACGAAAAACCGACGCTTAGAATATTCTATAAAAATATCTTCCTTGTTTTCACCACATCCATATTTCATAGCTCCAACATGCCTCGTGCAATCAACTAACAAGTGAAGTAACTGGATTGGTCCCGGACGCTTCGGAGAACCTCAATTATTATTTATACAAATCATCACCGCTGCACCGGAGACCTGGTGAAATGGAATGGAGTGGATTCGTGGACTAATAATAACTCCTACACCAGTTTTTGTGACGGTGGCCAATTTTATTGAAACCAGGCTAGGTACCCAGGAGTAATGTTTTAGTGCCCAAGTGTGTGCGCATTTTCTATTACTTTTACCCTCATATCCCTGTGGGATGGACGACTGACATGAATGATGAGAGATCAGGCGCACGACCTACTTTTTACATGGCCATCCGACGCATGGATCCTCTTGTCAGACATTCAGGTGATCAGCCTGCGTTGTCCTAACCAAACTTGAAAATAACATTATTCCAATGTGGGAATCGAACCCACAACCTTCGAGTCAAGAGCCAGTCTCTAAACCACGGGACCATGACGGAGGCATCAACTAGTGAAGTGAGACTCTTCTGCTTACTACACTCTACTTAGGTATACTTCTTATAATGTCACAATAAATATATTTTTACATACGAGTAAAAGATGTTGCGATTGTTTCTGGAATAAATTATTATTAGACTCATATGAATCGTACACGAGTTGCCTTCTGCTCGGAATACAAAACAGATTGCAATTAGTGAGAGTAATCAAAGCGATGTTTTCACAACTTTTTATGTTTTCCGTTTATTTCCAATGCATGCAAATTGTACTAATTTCAAACAAGCCGGCATCAAGTATTTTAAAACTATAATTACATAGTAATTAAAATAAAATATATCAGGGAAATTGATTTATTAGCAGTAAGCAGACCTACTTTATATTGCCGAGGTTACATATCAAGCTCATCCAAAAGGCTATTAACTTGACATACCTCGATCGAATGATGTGGATTCTATTAGCCGTCTAACAAATTCCTAAACCGTACAGTTTTAAACTTGCAGCTGAAAAGTCTTAACATAATCTAAAGAAAATAAAGATGTTGCACCATAAATAGGGTAGTTGACATCACTTTACCTAAACGCAAAGGTAGCCCAATTTAATACTACGACGTCAACGTTATTCTGCGCATACTAGAAAATTCTATAACAAAATTGTATTAGCAACATACATAACGAAGCGTTGCTTTATTTTTATCGCAGGCGCTAAAAATTTAATGCCATCATAACATAAAGATACCGCCACCATTTAGGTGTTTCGGCTTTGTCGCGTTTCGGTGAAATTATTTGGGTGTAACATAATGGGTGTGAAATATGTGATGTTTGGAACAACATAATTGTAACTTTGGGCTATCGGACGGAGTTATCATTTGATATTTATTGGCGTGGGCTCAGGTAAATAGAGCTAATGTGGGTCGGGAAGGACATTTTTGCACGTATCATGGATAAATAATGTTTGGTGCGAGGTTTAAGCGGTAGCGGTTGTTAGACTAACAAGAGTGTTTTGGTGCTTGACTCATATCAATGACACTTTTCGTTTTTTACCCGTAACCACGACCGTGCTCGTAGAGCGTACTACGACCAAAATAATTATATTTAAATAATGTCGATGTCGAGATTATGATTAAGTAAGAATAAGACAGCATTAGGGAATCCATGTATACATCCGTTGTACATGACTTTTTCAATGTGCTAGATACAGACAAACAGACCTACGTTATGTAAATATTATTTTTATGAGCATGGTAGTTATGGTGTGTTTTTACTAGGGCTGAACTAAACTGTGCTGCGAGTAATGTGTTTTGGAGAACAAATAGAATAAGCTCCGCGCAGCTAATTGCATCTTGACATCGACGCAGCGCTGCTACATTGCAATTTGCAAACACAGGCTTAATCTCTACAATCGCTCTGCTCATGGCTTGTGCCGGAGTGTGCGGGCAATTCGGGGAGATTTGTTGTGTGCGGGCTGTCCGGTAAATCCGCCGGTTATCTGGGGGACTCCGCCAGAAGCACGGTATCGACCTTTACCCTAATAGCGGTATGTTTATTATGAGTTTGAAGGCTTGAACAACATGTTTAAAAGTTAAATTATTATAGTTTGTAAACTTTTTTTGCCTTACCACTAAACATAATAAAGAGCTTCGGGCTAATAAACTATCTAATTTTTATTTAAAACTAGCTGTCCCGGTGAACTTCGTGTCACGTCAAAGTTTAAAACCTTCCCTGGACTGCTACGAATATTTAAAGACTATAATCAGCTCAATCCGTTCAGCCGTTTTCAAGTTTTAGCGCGACAAACACATTTGAAAATCTATTTTTATATATAAGACTAGCTGTCCCGGTGAACTTCGTGTCACTTCAAAGTTTAAAACCTTCCCTGGACTTCTACGAACATTTTAAGACTAAAATCAGCCCAATCCGTTCAGCCGTTTTCGAGTTTTAGCGCGACTTACACATTTGAAAATCCTTTTTTATACATAAGATTTATTCCTAAGGATCAATTTTTAATAAAAATCGGGCAAAGCATTTGTTCCGAGAGGGAATATGGTTCCTTCAAAACATTTTTCTGTGCGAACAAAAACCAACAGCTGGTAGACAACAAATCAAGTAAACTAATGTTTTATTAACATTAAGGTGTTAAAAAGCGTCAGTAAAATTAAACCCCGATATATCTGGTTAAACCTGAACCATTACCGGCCATTACCGCGGCCGGGCCGGGCCGGATTATGCAAAACCCGTCTCTAACTTATCCGGTACTAACTTACCGCTCTATTGAATTCTACTTAACTGACTTATATTTTGGCCACAACGATTTTGGTATAGCTGTCAGTTTCATTGAAACCAGGCTAATTTTTTTGGCTACAGGCCTCGCACATTTTCGATATTGGTAGGCTGTGTTTAATTGAAACTGATCAAATTTTTTGTGCCTTTAGTATATTGTGCGCATTAGATAATAGCTTGGGAATAGCTTACCGCTCTATTGAATTCTACTTAAATTCTACTTATATTTTGGGCGCATGTGGTTTCTTTGACTTTTTAGGGTTCCGTACCCAAAGGGTAAAACGGGACCCTGTTACTAAGACTTCGATGTCTGTCCGTGAAATTTTCACAGATTGTGTATATCTGTTGCCGCTATAACAACAAATACTAAAAATAAATAAATTCAATATTTAAGGGGGGCTCCCATACAACAAACATGATTCTTTTGCTATTTTTTGCTCTTAATCAATAACGGCAACACATAGGCAATTAAAATGTTCACAAAATACTTAATAGTATATTTTATACTTTAATAATTAATAATAAAATTTAAATAAATTAAATAATTAAGGGGGTTCCCATACAAAAAATAAAATTTTAAGCCTATTTTGCTCTGTAGTGGTACGGAACCCTTCGTGCGCGAGTACAACTCGTACTTGGCCGATTTTTGTTGACCAATCTATGCAGTACTCAGTTTATAGTGCCCATAGTGTGTACGCTGTTCCTTGACTCTCATAACTCAAAACGGATAAGCCGAAACAACTGAACGAGATCAGGCGCAGGAACAACTTTTAAATGCCCATTTGAAGCATGGTTAAGGTGACCATACGTCTCGCTTTGGGCGGGACAGTCCCGCTTTCAGGCAGTCTGTCCCGCTGTCCCCTGCGAGGCCGAAATTGTCCCGCTTTTGCAAACAGACCAAACGACAATAATTAAAGTATTTTTGCGTTTTCGTTTTACAACAAACGTGATTATTCTGCTATATTCTGCCAAATAACATAGAAATTGCTCCAGTAATTCGTGAGAACAGCCCTTTCAAATAAATGTTCCCGCTTTTTCCTCATTTTCCTCTGTTTTTTCGCTCCTATTAGTCTTGGTTTGATAAAATATAGCCTAAAGCCTTCCTTGATAAATCTAGAACTGACATAATTTTTCAAATCAGAGCAGTAGTTCCTGAGATTAACGTGTTCATACAAACAATTAAACTCTACCGCTTTATAATATTACTAGCAACCCGCCCCGGCGTCGCACTGGTATAAAATATATACTTAGGTATGACATGATGTATACTTACCACTGAAAAAATGATTAAAATCGATAGCCTATGATCCTTCACGTGGTCTATTTCTTATCTGTGCCAAATAACATAAAAATTGCTCCAGTAGTTCGCGAGATAAGCCCTTTCAAATAATTTCCCACGTTTTATTCCCACATTCTCCTATTAGTCTTAGCGTGATAAAATATAGCCTATAGCCTTCCTTGATAAATGGGCTATCTAAGACTGAAAGAATTTTTCAAATCGGACCAGGAGTTGCTGAGATTAGCGCGTTCAAGTTAGCCCTTTCAAATATTTTTCCCCGTTTTATCCACATTTTCCTCTATTTCTTCATCAAATTCCGTTGCGTAGTTTTAAAGATACTTAACTAACTTTGTTTTATAATAATATGTATAGATAGTAAAGTAAATAATAATGTATAGACACTTTGATAATAATTATTCATGTATTTCAGGGGGGGGGGGTTCTGTATTTGTCCCGCTCTGACAAAAAAAAATGGTCACGTTAAGCATGGTCCGTCTTTCTTGTGAGACAATCAGGTAATCAGCCAAACAACATTTTGTTGCCCCAACGTGGGAATCGAGCTCACGACCCTCGAGTCGAGGGCAAAGTTCTAAAGTACAAGACCACGAAGTTCTTCTCGGCACTAGTACTAGACAATGAACCATAGCTGTATATTCACTTAACTAGTAGACAACGTTTTGTAATAAATAAAAGCTTAGTAAAAACAAATTTATTTAAAAATATTTACAAAATTGAACTAGATCGTGAAATTCACTTATACACTGGGATAAACGGCCTCGTAACTTTTGACATAAAATCTACACATTTTTTGTCATACTACTAAGTTAAGTTTACATCTTTTGTCTCTGAGTGCGGCCATAAGAGCGTTTTCACATTACCCGATCCGGTAACGGTGTCGGATGCCGATCCGATATCAGGGTAAATAAAATGTATGAAATATGTATCTTATAATTAATGGCTTTCATATTATCCAGCCCGATATCGAATATCGGTTCATACATTTTACTTACGCCAGTATCGGATCGGCGTCCGACACCGATATCGGTTCGGATAATGTGAAAACACACTAAGACTAAAATCTTTATTAATAGCGCTGATGTCATATTGCTGTATTTGTTTGCCGGTCAATATTGTATTGTCACTATTACGCTTCAATTTTAATGAACTTAAAATTGAATCCTTCAATATAATTGTGAAATAAACTTATTTCATAATTAGATTGAAGGCGCGCGATGTTCAATATCAACCATAGACGGTCAATAAAATTACGCAATACGTCAATTGTACAATATTATTGTAGGTCTAGGGGTCCGCTTACACTAACGTTGAAAAAGTCACTTGAATCATAAGATAAATTTAAGGATATTTTTTTCTTTCATAACTTTATCCGTTAGTAGAAGTCTTTATTATCTTATATATAAAATTCTCGTGTCACAATGTTAGTCCACGAACTCCTCCGAAACGGCTTTACTGATTTTTACCAAATTTTATATGCATATTCAGTAGGTCTGAGAATCGGCTACTGGGTACTTTTTATTTTGATAAGTGCATTTGTTGAATAAATAATAGTAAATTATTACAACCTGAGCCTGACGGCTACCAAAGTTTGTGCGACGAGATAGCGATCGACGTTGCCATGGCGACATACTTATTTAGTCACTTCAATAAAATAATAATTATGGGCGAAATACTTTATATTATGGCAAAGCAACGTTTGCCGGGACAGCTAGTGATATCTATTATTATTTATTTTGCTACAGCCCTTATCTAGTCCTCTTTCCTCCGGTACATGCTATAGACCTCCCTCAGGTACCTCAAGGACTCTGAGGGCCAGAGAGGGATGGTGGAGAACTCCTCATCTATGAAGAGGGACTGTGGTTGTGAAGTGGTTGCGGGTAACCACTTCACAGGCAGCAGCTCTGTTGGTTGCGGCGTTGGGTCCCTGTGGAAAAAAGATGATGATTTTTATCAAAACCGGTCGAGTAATTAATTGAAAAAATCATTTTAATCCTTCGATCTCGGATTCTTGGAAATCTATTGTTATTCTATTGTTGTCGCGGTCACCGGTGTGCTTATGGGGCTTGATGGGTTAATTAGTTTTTTAATACGCTGCGCGCTGCAGTACAGGCACAATAGACATAACTACCAGTAGTTCGACTACAAAGAAACGGACAGGTTTCAATATCTGTCAAATTCGTCGGGTTTCACTAGGATTATGAACTGAATGTGCCTCGCGCTGGTTGATATAATTTATTTTTAAATATTTCAAAATTGGATTCTGACAATTTTAATCGCATTTGCCAAAACACAAACAACAATACGACCAAAGAGGAACACGTCCAGCGAATATGTCATAGTTTAAAATTCGTACTGTAACAAGTTAACAACCCTAGCGACGGTTTTCGTCAAAATACGTCAAATTTAAAAATTTCAACATCAGTTCTAAGTCGGCATACTCTATAATTCTGTCTACTCTGGTACAGGCTAAGCCTAGTGGAGACGCCAAAGAAACAATAAAAATGTAAAAGGTAAATTCAGCCCGCAACGCGTCGCGTAGATGCATTAATTCTAATATTTGTATTGAATTGACAGATTCGCAAGACTTCTCACGCAATTTTTTGAAGTCTTTCAAATCCATACAAATTTAGAAATTCATCTACGCGTTGCGTTGCGGTCTAAACTGACCCTTAGGGGCTAGGGCCAATCCCTTCGTACCCACACCATTTACTATAGTAGTTTTTGTAAATAGTGGAAATTAGAGTTCAAGATGTTTTATTTGAAATGTTATAAAATTTAAGTAAGGCTTATAAATATTTGTAATGAGTTCGGATTGTATTATTTTAAATCTGTGAACAGTGAAAGATGAGCAGAAATAAAAAAAATATTCTACAAGAGGGTTGAATTTATCTGATTATTACGTTGAAGCTAAAGCGAAGACTTAATTTTTCCTCAATTATTTTAATAAGATACAATATAATAATTATTTTATATTTACCGTTGGAACAAGGATAAACAAAATTGAAAATATATTATTAAAGGATAAATATGGTAATCATCCTACAATTTAAGCGAAGCAGAGAAAATATTTCAAATTGTTTTTGTCGGCGTACACGTGGCAACACTGAGCCGGCCTTCAAAGTAATCAACTGTCCATTTAGGTCTTTGATTTAGATAATACTGCATTTCTTGTAGTCACGCTACGTTGTAAATTAGATACTCCTCTGAGTACCTAGACCTAGAGTATCTACTCTACTGTTATATAAAACCGTAATATTTATGACACAATCCAAAAAAAATAAAGAAGCCAAAAAAAAATAAGGTCGAATTGTGCGCATCAACATTAATGTTAAATGCAAAAACATTTTAACATTGATATAAAAACTCATTCAAATAAATTCAGTTGAAGTTGCTATGAGAACACGCTCGTTCCTTTTGGAGTTACATTAGGCGACAGTGTTATGTTGGATGAACTAACTCTATCTAATATATATAAATCTCCTGTCACGATGTTTGTCCGCGATGGATTCCTAAACTACTTAACCGATTTCAATGATTTTTATTTTTAAATGTGTGCTTTTTTCCAACTTGAGAGATGGGATAGCTTAGATCTTTAATTATGGTCGCAATTTATTTTATTGCAAAATATTTGTCTATAAAGAGCGACCATTGTTTATGCGACACGGGTCACGGGATAGCGATGGACGTTGTCATGGTGACATACTTATTTAGTCACTAATTCAATAAAATAATACGGGTGATATACTTTACATAATATGACAAAGAAACGTTTGCCGGGACAGCTAGTATGTATAATATATGATACTCCGTTTTAAAAGGTATTCTAATTGCATTTAAATCTGATATATAAATTAAAATATAAATATGTATTAAAACAATAATTACATACCCATATTTTGCAAAGTTGGTCCACAACGTTGTCAGTCTATCTATAGCTTTATGCTCGAAGAACGTCGGGATTAGCTGTTGACTGAACAGATAAAATAAGTCGTCAGCGTGCGTCGCATTTGGCACTTGAGACAACTGCTTCTCCAGTGATAACTTAGGCATATTCCTGTACCCATCGTAGTTGAAAGCATAGCTGAACACCGGCTGGTCATTTGTCTTCATGTAAAGCTCCGTTTCCTCTAAAATCGGATGTGTGAAATAAACCTCTCCGTGGAATTTGGCTAAGTTTGGCAAATTTTGGTTTGTTTTGTCACCATCTAGGTACAGTTTCTCTAATTTCTCTCCCATTTTCTTCAGCTCATCTTTGGAGGGTATCCTGTAGCTCTTAGGAATAGATTTCTCGAAGTTGATATAGGGTATGGTCGTGTCATTCTCCATGTCCATAAAAAACAGGCCTTCTGCTCCATTGTAGCCCAACATTACGGGCACCTTATTGTAGTTTCCTGTTGACAGCAAATTGTATGGAGTCTCAGTAATGAAGGCTTCTACGCCATCTATCTCGTCTTCAACGCAAGGACTGTATAGAAGCTCGGATACTATCGTATTATTTTCCCTTCTAGGTACTCTAGTTACAATTAATTCAGTGTCAGTCTTACTCATCAGAATATTGTAGATGTCTGTCACGTTTTTGGCGTCGTAACCCATAGTTTTGGTCATGAGGCTGGCCATCCAGACGGGTTTGAACTGTAGCGCCCAAGATGAAAGGGAGGATCCGCTCTGCATGATCGCTTTGTGGAAGAGTCCCTTCGACCTCGGAGACAAGACGTGGAACGACACAGAGACGGACCCAGCGCTCTCCCCGAATATCGTCACGTTGTCTGGATCCCCTCCAAATACCCTGATATTCCTTTGGATCCACTTTAAAGCTGCCAACTGGTCTTTGAGCCCGGCGTTGCCAGGCGCCTCCTTGATCTTCAAGCAAGCAAAGCCTTGTATGTTCAGTCTATAATTCACAGTGACAAGTATCACATCTTTGGTAACTAAATATTTGGGTCCATATAGCAAGTTCGATGCTGATCCGGAAATGAAGCCTCCACCGTGGAAGAAGACCATGACGGGTTTGGGTTTGTCAGCGACCTGGTTTGGTGTGTAAATGTTCAAGGTCAGACACTCCCGCCGGCCGACCATGAAGGTCTTCCCGATCCTCTGCAGGCATTGCACGTTCTCTTCCACAGCATCGAATACGCCATGCCATGTTGGCTCCGGCGCGGGACCCTGAAAAAGAAAATATAACTATGTCAGGAACATTTTATTTATTAGATGGTCAATTTGGCTTTATATAATTTTGCCTTCATCATGATTCATGATCAATATTTTTTTTAAAGTTTTTAATGTTGTTATTGTAGGTGTCCCTCTAGAGCATTGATTCCCAAAGTGGTCCAGGTGGACCCCATGGGGTCCACGGGAGCCCGATAGGGGTCTACGCTTGCGTGGAAAAAAAATGGTCTTTAACGGGGGTCTATAAAAATTTGGTGACACGATTTGACTTCTCCTATGAATATAGGCAGACAATATTAAATTAATAGCAGATTACATATTACAGAGCGAGGAGATATAGAAAAAAGTAAGAGTGTGGTAATTTTAAACCGACTTCCAAAAAACGAGGAGGTTATATGTTCGGCTGTGGATATATATATTTTTTTGTATGTTCAACGATTACTCCGCCGTTTGTAAACCGATTTTCAAAATTTTTGCTTTGTTGTATTAGGTTTCACTCCAATTTGGTACCATGTTCACAAAAGTGGTGACCTGATGATGGGATCCAGGAGTAATCGAAGGAAATCTTCGAAATTTATATGGAAAAATATAGTGATTTTGGTTTTATGTGAAGTGTACTAAGAATATGCTACCAAAAAGTCAAATATTGGGTCAAGGTATACCATGGTTTCGAAGATGCTGAGAGAACTCCTGACTTCTTATAGATATACGTTTAGGAGTTTCGGTGTTGTTTTAAGGACAGAAAGCATATGCTACTATGCAAATTACATTCATCATCATCATCATCATCATCATCAGCATTACCACGTCGGGGTCACCAATGTCACCAAATTCAACCTTATATCCAGAGCATAAGGCACACATTTGACATTACTTCTGAGAAGTTATAGTTGCTTCGATAATGTAACATTCTGTCTCACTTCGCCGAGATATTCTGGAAAACAACCTAATTTCAACCTTTTGCATTGCGTTTAGCGTTCATAGTACAATAACACTCTCTGCAGTCTCACTGCAATCTGCCAGGGCTGTCAAGCGAGCGGCGCAGCGGCGCGGGCCAGGTAGGTCGGTCAAGTCGAGCGAGTGCCAACCTATTGAAAGTTGAAACTAGTCCGGTGACCGGCTACTTAGCACGTCACACGTGTTCACTTCGATTTTTTAAATGTATTGTTTAAAATTATCTGCAGGCTGCAGCTGATATCATAATATTTTGTAAGTGTGACTGTAATAAGATACGCAAAATAATATTATACAGGTGTATTATTCAACTTATAGTACGCGACGGTTTACTCTGGTAACTAAAAATAGTGAAATTATTATTTTTAATAAAAAAATTAAAACCGACTTCCAAGGTAAAAACTATAATAACATCCTTATAATATGAACTAAAAAGTATTAAGTAAATAATTATTCCTATCTAATAGTCCTTTTTCCGAATTCCGCTAAAACTCATCATAGTCTTTTCGATCGAGACTCGAGTTTGTCGAGTGATTTTGAAAATTATATTAATGTTGTTACAAAGTAAATGATTTACACTTGGTGTTGCGGTTACTAAGTTGGCAATTTGATCATGGGATCTATGAGGTACGTAGGAAAAAACTTTTTTGAAAACTGCCTGAGTATAGTAGTTGTGATAGTTTCATACCTAAATCCTATATAATATCTACAACTGACAGCTTATAATATGTTTACCGGTAAATAACAAAAAAGAGTGAAATTATTATTTTTGACAAAAAATTAAAACTGACTTCCAAGGTCGAGAGCGACATTAAGTAATAATATGAACTAAAAAGTATTAAATAATTCTTACTCTTTAATAGTGCCGTTTCAGAATTCGTCTAAATCTCAACTATTTCTGTACATACTATAGACTTCATTACTTTGAAGTCGGTACCAGTCCCAAAAGTTTCATAATATTATATTCTGACATTGACTGATTAACTCACGATTTAAATGTTTAAAGTGGTCTATGAGAAAAAAAAATTTGGGAACCTCTGCTCTAGAGTCTAGAATCTAGTTTCATATTCATATTTCTTTATTTGCTTCAAAAGTGATACATTTTGATGTTACAATAATTATGATTCTAAAACTATAAAATAAGTTATACTCTTTAAAAGCCCTTTTCTATTTCTCTACTTAATACTTCAATCGCGGATTCTTGGAAATCTATTGTTATTCTGTTGTCGCGGTCGCCGGTGTCCTTATTGGAGTTGATAGGCTAATCACTTCCTAATAATATAAATTAGCAATAATATTATTATTATTTAATACTTTAGATCCAATACTTTTTCATAGTAACGAGTTTTCTGATTTATGTTGAGTCATACTGATGTCATCAAACGGACATAATATATGGCAGTCCAAAGTCCAAGTAAGAACAGAATCAAAGTTATAAAATCGACATTATTTTGGGTTATTGATAAGTGCTCGTTGATTGTAAGATAACACGTGAATATACGAATATTTTTACGCAAAAAGTGATAAAAGGTACAAACGATAGGTACAAAGTTTATTTACAGTACTATCTTTCATTACATAAAAAACTAGCTGTGCCCCGCGGTGGTTTTAGTGAAATTTAATTGCGTTTTAGCAGTAGACGATTTTTCGCAGATTACTTTTTATTGAGTTTTCCATGGGAATAAGACATTTTTCCGAAGAAAAATAAAGCCTATGTGTTAATCCATAACTATTCTCAACATACGTTGACATTTTGTACCTCGTGCCACTTTTGATTTTTTAAATAATAATAATAATATAATATCTATGGACGCCATATTTATGGATATGGATATTATAACCAAAAGTTTGTACCTACTATGCTGATCGTTTTCTGGTTATGTGGGGATATAAGTTTTCCTCCTTAATAATAATACGAAGATAATTTACTTCTAGTAAATAAATTATAATTCACCAATTTCATGTATTCATAACACCTAATACAACTAGTTTTTTTAAGAACTACTGACTTTTGTAAAACTAAATACGTAACGTGGATAAAAAAAATCTAAAAAAAATTAAAATGTACGAGGTAGAGAAAACGCGTATATTTTGTACTCCACTAATAATCAGTATACAATAATTATATACGGGTGGACATTTGCTTCTATCAGTACTTTTAAAAATAACATACATTTTTAACAACTTCTAAAAAAATTTAAAGGTCCGTTTGCCTGTAGATTTTTTTGTTCGGGTTTAGGTCGAACTAAAATGGAATTCATTTGACTTGCATTTTAGTTCAAGATTTTGCACATACAACGTGTAACATAACAAAGTGTATTATATAATAATTATAATATAATTATTATATAATACACTTAATAAATAATAATTATAAATAAAGTGTATAATATAGTATATAATATAAAAATAATAATTTAGGGTGTACGAGTCCCCTGTATTTAGTTCTTTGTAAAAATAGCAGTGCTGAAAGAGCAAATGTTTTTTGTGATTTTTATGGGCAAGTAAGTTTACTTGCCCATAAAAATCACAAAAAAGAAACATTTGCTCTTGATAACTGTTTTTTTTACTTTTATATAGGAAAATGCCTCACCCCAGCATCAGCCGTTTTCATGGGAAAATGGCTGATGCTGGGGTAAGGCTTTTCCCATATAAAAGTAAAAAAAATAGTTACTCTTCCAATGCTACTACTTTCACAGTGAACTCAACACAGGGGACTCATACACACCCTAAATTATTATCACTTTGTTTTGTTATACCTTGTATGGATTATGACATGGAATATTAATTATACAGATAGATATAACTTAATTATTATTATAAGGTCTGTGAACGTAATCTTTTCAGTGACTATCAGCTGTAGTAAGAATAATATATTATAAGTTATCGCAAAGATAATAATGATACTATTGTTATAATAAAGCAATTCCTAATCAAATAGTAATTAATTGTAACCGCTCAAAGGTCGGAATCATTTTAGTATAATATTCATTAAAAATATCTTATGTGGGTACATTAAATGAATATGTCAAATGCTATAAGTTGTATTGGCATAGAGCATTAAACCATAACATAAATACTCAAATGTCCTTTGGGCAGAATTCGATAAATAAAACAAAGACGACAGATAATCCTTTGCACATTTTGTGACGACTTGATACTTGCAAGCTTTGTTTAAAGATTGTCTTACTAAGGTCACATAATATATCAGTAGTCGGTATTTTATATACCTTACATTATTTACAAAAAACGCCTACAAATCGAGGACAATAAACAGATCTTTGACACTTTAATCGAATTCATACATTCATATATAATTAACGAAAAACTACGTCCAAACAATGAACCTCTCCTCACCAGTAACATGAGTGACTGATAATCATTACATTTACAGTTATTTTACTTTTACTCCGTAAGGGCTACTGGCGCCCGTGTGCAAAAAAAGGATTTTGGCGCCCCTTTAGGCAAATTTCTTGGGACCTTGGTTTTGGCGCCCCTAAAGATGGCAATTTAGCGCCCCTAGAGGATGGCACCCGTGTGCATTGCACACATTGCACATATGGTAGCGGGGGCCCTGCTTATTCTGTCCAAATAAGGATCGTTATCGTAGGTAACTTGAACACTCTTTGGCACAGAGTTATTTTAGTATCCAAAATACTTTTACTCATTTTGAGCACTACGTGAAAGGTTTTATGTAAGACTATAACTTGGTGTGATAACCAGGCCATGGTCTAAAGTGCAACCACAACGTCAAAAGCACAGTATTCTCAGTAATTACCCCCAGGTTGGGAACCACTGGCATAAAGGTTCTGCCAACATTACCTGAAACCTCAGCTCAGGGTGCGCCGCATATGGCACGTTGAGGTACCGCACATGCGAGCCGTCGGGCACCACCTCCCCCCGCAGCACCCCCCCGGACACCCGCACCGCCGGCGACGGCTGCCGCGTCAGCCGCATCGCCCACAGCGACCATAGCACCAACCACTGACGCTTCATCGCACATAACCACTAACCACTAGAGTGTGAGTTTAGTGGGACCACTAGAATTTGGTCGTGAGCTTAGTGAGACCACTAAAATTTGATAATAAGTTTAGTATTCCACTAGAATTTGATCGTGAGTTCAGTAAGATCACTAGAATTTGATGGTGACTTTAGTCGACCACAGAAGTTAGTTCGATAATTAAAGGCTAAGTAGAATTTGATCGTTAGTTTAGTGAGTTTACTAGAATTTGATTATTAGTTTATTAGTCCTCTAGAATTTGATCGTGAGTTTAGTAGTCCACTAGAATTTGATCGTGAGATTAGTAAGTCCACTAGAGTTTGATCATGAGCTTAGAGTCCACTAGAATTTGATCGTGAGATTAGTAGGACCACTAGAATTTGTATCACTAGTCCTGTCACGTCTTAATCAGCTGTTCATGACTTAAAGGAGCTCACACATTACACTCAATTCACTTTATTTGTAGCTTTACTAAAACCACTACCTAATTATTTTACTTTATTAACTAATAAATAAAATTAATAAAAAAATAATAAATCCATCGTTCCCCGTGTATGCACACCGACTAGTGACTGTCGTAACTAAAGTGCTGTGAGGATTACGAGTACGTCACACTGCCGGCGCCGCTGCGGCATAATCGTCCTCAATATGATTTAAGGCTATTGGCTACTTTAATCCTGCATTAAAATTTAAAGATATGTTATGTATATGTATGTTATGTACCTACTAGTGTTATTTTTCGAAGTGACTATTAGTCCGGGTACCGTACGAATAATTTTTATTTATTCGTCCGGGTATAATATTTTTTTGTTTCATAAAAATGAGAAGATAGTTTGACAATATGAATTTTTTAGTTTGACAATAGCCGGACAATTAGCTGGTACTTCTCGGCTGCATCTATTTATCCGGGTACTGTATGAATAATTCTTATTTATTCGTACGGGTATATACCCGTACGAATAAATAACCAATAAAAAACCAATATTGGTTTTTTATAAAAAATTGGCCAAGTGCGAGTCGGACTCGCGCACTAAGGGTTCCGTACCGTCATAGAGCGAAAGTAGGCAAGTAGTTTTTTGTATGGGAGCCCCACTCAAATTTTAATTTTATTTCAATTTTATTATTAATTATTAAAGTATACATAAAATTGAGAATTGCGAAAAAAGGATTGGGCCTCCGGTAAACTCACTCACTCGGTGGAACACAGCGCAAGCGCTGTTTCACGCCGGATTTCTGTGAGAACGTGGTATTTCTCCAGTTTCACTCCTGCCGAAGCATGGCTCTCCCACGTAACATAAATAACTTCGGATTATAATTTTAAAACATCATGTCAAATGTATCAAATAAAATGTAGTTTTAATGAACGAAGGAGTTTTGATATGTAATATAGCGGCAAATCACGCCTGACGCCCGTGATGCTACGAGTAAGTACTCACATACGGTTTCACTCGAATCTCGATCGTGCAATCAAGTAGATTAGAACCCACGGCTTGGGCTTTCGTCCACACGTGAGCCACACATTCAGCATTAATGTATCGAGTGATGGGCGCCGTTCAGTTGTCACCGAACCGTTCGAGCCAAAATATGACTATCCAACTATGGAGGGTGGCTACATTTAGCAAGTCTCGCAATTCGTACACACGCTTGAGTAAAGCTCGATCACGGCTTATTTTAATTTCGAAAAATCCCATCTTATTCATTCGTCGTACGGATAACAACTCCCCTCTTTCAAGTCTCTACTATCAGTGGTTGAGGCTGTACCTACGGTGATGCCATTTGCATGTCTTTCAGGACAAAGGATTTTATATTATAATGATGATGATATAGATAACTGAGCTAAATGGAAAGTACCATTATATTATATGCAATAAAATAAAAAAGATTTAGATATAAGAAAAAAGTTTGTAGTAATAAATCATATTTTTCTTTTTAATTTTTCACAATAGACACTTAGACCATTAGATAGAGATAGTACCCGGATAAATAATTTAAAGTTATTCGTACGGTACCCGGATGAATAATTAAAAATTATTCGTACGGTACCCGGATAAATAGATGCAGCCGTTATTTTTTGTGGCTTCGCCTACGTGAAATAATGTTGATCTGATTTGAAAATTGATTTTTAACATGCTTTAAATTGTAATTGTAATAAAAATCATGAGACGAAGAGGAGATAAATTGTCAGGGGTAGAAATAGTTTGAAGTTGCTAATTGGGTATTTATCTGCCAGTCAATCGGCCTAAGCCTTTTGCACTTTGATTGTGCTACAAATAACATTTTAAGAGTGATACTTCTATTAAAGTTATAGAATATAGAGTCGACTCGTCCCATGTGTCCTGGAGCTTTAATTTATAAGTTTAAAAAAATATATTTTTTCCCCGTATCTATCTTCGACTGTACAAGTGTACACTGTACACGTATTGTAATGTACAGTGAGCGATATCGCAGCGTTATCGTGATGAGTCTGAATCTACCTTTAGACTTCGTAATCAATGAAGTTACGTCAGTGAAGGCCGAGTCGATACGTTGAATAAATCATTTCCTCATAGTTATCTTTTTTTATAGTTTTATAACATAAAAAAGTTGTACGGTGTACCGTATTATAATGTATTCTACATTAACATAATATTACACTAACGGCCTCTTTGAACAGCATTTAATTTAATGAAGATTTTGACATACACTTCATATTTTTTCAGTCAAACTCTTAATTGAACTTAAGCTAAGTATTATTATTAAATGTTTCTGGGGCCCCATTTTAGCAGTTAAAAATGGCCTCAGTCATGAAACCTTTAGTAGTATATATTCAACTTTATATTAGTATATAATATAGGTTTGGCGCAAACTAGCTACAAATTTCGCGGCTTGTTTGCGCTAATCCTAAAAAAGGATTAAGGACAAGTTTATGTATGAATGAATCATTTTGAATGAGTTTTTCGACCTCTAACATATATTCTAGTTAGAAGTCAATAACCTCTTGCATATTATTATTTTTAACAAAAAATTAAAACCGACTTCCAAGGTAAAAACAATAATAACATTCTTATAATATGAACTAAAAACTAAAAAGTATTAAATAATGTTCCTCTCTAAATGTGCCTTTTTCCGAATTCAGCTAAACCTCATCTACTTCTGTACCCAACCTTCATAATTTTGAAGTCGGTAAAAACAATTTTTTACCTTGGAAGTCGGTTTTAATTTTTTGTTAAAAATAATAATTTCACTCTTTTTAGTTACCTAGTAGATAAACTATAATTAGTGCCAATTTAAATTGTATAAAAAATAGTTTTATATTGTCTTATATTTCTAAAAAAACAGTATATAAAATTAAATAGGTTATGAAAAATATTTGAGCAATTATAAACAAATCTGTTAATAAACGTCCGCCAGTCATTCTAAATCTTATCCGCAGGGTCCATGTAGGATGCAGTGGAGACATTTCCTTCAAAAACAAAACATTTTTAGGGGTCCGTCAAAAATGTTATTTCTGAAATTAGTACCGCCGCCAAAAAATTTTGGGTACCGCAGGTCTGGGTGATAGTGATCATAGATCATTATTCCCTATCTTTGTTAATGCTACTCTTCGATCACTAATATACAAGATACACAATCCGCGGCAAAAAACGACCTCACCAAAAGAGCACCAAACTCAACATTCTGGTGCACTTTTGATTTAGTAGTGCTCGGACGCTCCGCCGGGAAACATGCCTCAGTGCGCGTTTAATAATTGTAGAAATCATACGTCTAAAACCAAAAAAAGGATGGAATTTCATATTTCCGGTAAGTATTAATTTAATCCTAATATATTTCTTACAATTGTATTGTAAAAATATTGGTATTTCTTTAAGAAATCACCAAAAGACAGTTTTAAAATTAAGTTGTAAATAAATCAACACCAGGTATAAACCATCTCAATTGCGAATACTCATACTAAAGGTACTTATCGTAGTTTATCATGCCCACTTGAAATGTTCGGATTATAAGCTATGTTTCTGTTCCATTTGATGGAGTCGCTATTACTATTATTTTTTTATTGAGGATTTTTTTCAGGTCTTTTAGTTTGCATTGATAGTTTAACGTATTTATATAAGACTCTGATTGAATCTGATACTGTTTCTTTTCTTCTTATCCAAAGTCACTATAACTTTGCATTTGAAATACTTCAGATGAATCGAAATAACAATATCATCCAGATAAATGGGTTTTTCAGTATAAATAGCGAAGAATTTCGAACCAAATTCGGATTAACCCGATACAATAGCGAAAAAATCTTGAAAATCGGTCCACAAACGGCAAAGTGATCGTTGAAAAATACAATATTACAAAAAATATAAACAGACGAACATAATATTATATTCTCCAGGAGGAGATTATAATATTATGTTCCCATCTTCGGTCAAACATAGTTCCCATTAAGGATTTTTTAAGTCGGTTAAAAAGTATGGGCGTTGGGTGATGTGAGTTGTCCTTTGTGGCCTATCGGAAAATGTATGTACACTTATGTATATTTTGGTTAATGATAAAATTAGACATAACATTAGAACAACATAATATTACAAGTAAAAAATAATTACTCCTCACTTTATACATTAAACTGGAACGGAAAAATAAAAAAATGGACTATTAAAATTATTACAAATTACAATCAACAAAAAAAATTTGAACAGTTCGACTCCACTCATACTTCACTTCGCCCTGTTCCAGCGGCGAATTTCGGTCGTAAAATTGTTTTTTTTTTTGGCACTATACAAATTTGAACTTAAATCATATACGCGGATGGTTGAATTTAGTATGAAGCGTGCATCGGTCATAAAAATTTTATTGCTTTGTAAACTCAAATATACATTGTTTTATATAAAGATCTTTAATAATTACTGTGATTAAGGTTGATTTTAGATAAATGTATACTTTTTTAAACTCTATTACTCGGCGACAGATTTTCGAGAGGTTTTGTATGAGACTGTGTATCTTGTATATTAGTGATCGAAGATGCTACTACATTGTCCGTATTGGATATCCTAAATATAGTACGTCAATGTCCCATACCCTGAATATGCATAACTTCACATTCAGCGTTTAGGAATTTTTGCGTTTGCTACACTTTTGTTTCATTTAACGATTTAAACTCAAATATTCAAGTGGATAGAAGAAATTAAAAAATATATTTCATTTTAGGAAATCTCTATTTTTATATATAAGACTAGCTGTCCCGGTGAACTTCGTGTCACTTTAAAACCTTCCCTGGACTTCTACAAACATTTTAAGACTAAAATCAGCCCAATCCGTTCAGCCGTTTTCGAGTTTTAGCGCGACTAACACATTTGAAAATCCATTTTTATATATCACTCATATATATAATAAACATTTTAATGATATTGACTTATTCACTCATTCTAAAGCTAAATTTAGAAGTCAAGTAATAAAATCGGTAAAAAGCCTGAAACATTGACTAAAGGAATATTACTGCTTGTTAAAATTAATACTTATTAAAAATTATTTAAATAAAAAAGCTATATTTTTATGTGTAGTATACTGAGAGTTATTTTATTTTATTTTACTTTATTATTTTATCTAGCTATTAATCTTAACATTTAATTAACTACAATAATTACAATGTACACATTGAGTCTTCTCGATCAGTGTCTTCTTTAGTGACTTTTTGTAATAATGTGCTTTTGTTATTTTAGTTATTTTTTTTTTTTTTTTTTAGTTTGTACTGCACTATTATGATATATGGGAAACCTGTTATTGGCTTTACTGTATGTAAAACGCTCTCTTTGTTAATTTTATAAGTATATAAGCTGTTGGTTTTCACAATAAATAAAATAAAAAATAAAATAAGATTTATTCCTAAGGATCAATTTTTAATAAAAATCGGGCAAAGCATTTGTTCCGAGAGGGAATATGGTTCCTTCAAAACATTTTTCTGTGCGAACAAAAACCAACAGCTGGTATAGACAACAAATCAAGTAAACTAATGTTTTATTAACATTAAGGTGTTAAAAAGCGTCAGTAAAATTAAACCCCGATATATCTGGTTAAACCTGAACCATTACCGGCCATTACCGCGGCCGGGCCGGGCCGGATTATGCAAAACCCGTCTCTAACTTATCCGGTACTAACTTACCGCTCTATTGAATTCTACATAACTGACTTATATTTTGGCCACAACGATTTTGGTATCGCTGTCAGTTTCATTGAAACCAGGCTAATTTTTTTGGCTACAGGCCTCGCACATTTTCGATATTGGTAGGCTGTGTTTAATTGAAACTGATCAAATTTTTTGTGCCTTTAGTATATTGTGCGCATTAGACAATAGCTTGGGAATAGCTTACCGCTATTGAATTCTACTTAAACTCGACTTATATTTTGGGCGCATGTGGTTTCTTTGACTTTTTAGGGTTCCGTACCCAAAGGGTAAAAACGGGACCCTGTTACTAAGAGTTCGATGTCTGTCCGTCTGTCCATCTGTCTGTCACCAGGCTGTAACTCAAGAACCGCTATAGCTAGAGTTCTGGAATTTTCACAGAATGTGTATATCTGTTGCCGCTGTAACAACAAATACTAAAAATAAATAAATTCAATATTTAAGGGGGGCTCCCATACAACAAACGTGATTCTTTTGATATTTTTTGCTCTTAATCAATAACGGCAACACATAGGCAATTAAAATGTTCACAAAATACTTAATAGTATATTTTGTACTTTAATAATTAATAATAAAATTTAAATAAATTAAATAATTAATGGGGCTCCCATACAAAAAATACAATTTTAAGCCTATTTTTGCTCTGTAGTGGTACGGAACCCTTCGTGCGCGAGTACAACTCGTACTTGGCCGATTTTTGTTGACCAATCTATGCAGTACTCAGTTAATAATGCCCATAGTGTGTACGCTGTTCCTTGACTCTCATAACTCAAAATGGATAAGCCGAAACAACTGAACGAGATCAGGCGCAGGACCAACTTTTAAATGCCCATTTGAAGCATGGTTAAGGTGACCATACGTCCCGCTTTGGGCGGGACAGTCCCGCTTTCAGGCAGTCTGTCCCGCTGTCCCCTGCGAGGCCGAAACTGTCCCGCTTTTGCAAACAGACCAAACGACAATAATTAAAGTATTTTTGCGTTTGCGTTTTACAACAAACGTGATTATTCTGCTATATTGTGCCAAATTACATAGAAATTGCTCCAGTAATTCGTGAGAAAAGCCCTTTCAAATAATTTCCCCCGTTTTTTTCCCACATTCTCCTATTAGTCTTAGCGTGATAAAATATAGCCTATAGCCTTACTCGATAAATGATCTATCTAAGACTGAAAGAATTTTTCAAATCGGATCAGTAGTTTCTGAGATTAGGGCGTTCAAGTTAGCCCTTTCAAATTTTTTTTCCCGTTTTATCCACATTTTCCTCTATTTCTTCATCAAATTCCGTTGCGTAGTTTTAAAGATACTTAACTAACTTTGTTTTATAATATGTATAGATAGTAAAGTAAAAAGTAAATAATAATGTATAGGCACTTTGATAATAATTATTCATGTATTTAAAGGGGGGGGGGTTCTGTATTTGTCCCGCTGTGACAAAAAAAATGGTCACTAAGCATGGTCCGTCTTTCTTGTGAGACAATCAGGTAATCAGCCAAACAACATTTTGCTGCCCCAACGCGGGAATCGAACTCACGACCCTCGAGTCGAGGGCAAAGTTCTAAAGTACAAGACCACGAAGTTCTTCTCGGCACTAGTACTAGACAATGAACCATAGCTGTATATTCACTTAACTAGTAGACAACGTTTTGTAATAAATAAAAGCTTAGTAAAAACAAATTTATTTAAAAATATTTACAAAATTGAACTAGATCGTGAAATTCACTTATAGACTGGGATAAACGGCCTCGTAACTTTTGACATAAGATCTACACATTTTTTGTCATACTACTAAGTTAAGTTTACATCTTTTGTCTCTGAGTGCGGCCATAAGAGCATTTTCACATTACCCGATACGGTAACGGTGTCGGACGCCGATCCGATATCAGGGTAAATAAAATGTATGAAACATGTATCTTATAATTAATGGCTTTCATATTATCCGGCCCGATATCGAATATCGGTTCATACATTTTACTTACGCCAGTATTGGATCGGCGTCCGACACCGATATCGGTTCGGATGATGTGAAAACACACTAAGACTAAAATCTTTATTAATAGCGCTAATGTCATATTGCTGTATTTGTTAGCCGGTCCCTAGACGGTCAATATTTTATTGTCACTATCACGCTTAAATTTTAATGAACTTAAAATTGAAGCCTTCAATCTTATTGTGAAATAAACTTATTTCATAATTAGATTGAAGGCGCGCGATGTTCAATATCAACCTTAGACGGTCAATAATATTACGCAATACGTCAATTGTACAATATTATTGTAGGTCTAGGGGTCCGCTTACACTAACGTTGAAAAAGTCACTTGAATCATAAGATAAATTTAAGGATATAATTCTCGTGTCACAATGTTAGTCCACGAACTCCTCCGAAACGGCTTTACTGATTTTTACCAAATTTTATATGCATATTCAGTAGGTCTGAGAATCGGCTACTGGGTACTTTTTATATTGATAAGTGCATTTGTTGAATAAATAATAGTAAATTATTACAACTTGAGCCTGACGGCGACCAAAGTTTGTGCGACGAGATAGCGATCGACGTTGCCATGGCGACATACTTATTTAGTCACTTCAATAAAATAATAATTATGGGCGAAATACTTTATATTATGGCAAAGCAACGTTTGCCGGGACAGCTAGTGATATCTATTATTATTTATTTTGCTACAGCCCTTATCTAGTCCTCTTTCCTCCGGTACTTGCTATAGACCTCCCTCAGGTACCTCAAGGACTCTGAGGGCCAGAGAGGGATGGTGGAGAACTCCTCATCTATGAAGAGGGACTGTGGTTGTGAAGTGGTTGCGGGTAACCACTTCACAGGCAGCAGCTCTGTTGGTTGCGGCGTTGGGTCCCTGTGGAAAAAAAGATGATGATTTTTATCAAAACCGGTCGAGTATTTAATTGAAAAAATCATTTTAATCCTTCGATCTTGGATTGTTGGAAATCTATTGTTATTCTATTGTTGTCGCGGTCACCGGTGTGCTTATGGGGTTTGATGGGTTAATTAGTTTTTTAATACGCTGCGCGCTGCAGTACAGGCACAATAGACATAACTACCAGTAGTTCGACTACAAAGAAACGAACAGGTTTCAATATCTGTCAAATTCGTCGGGTTTCACTAGGATTATGAACTGAATGTGCCTCGCGCTGGCTGATATAATTTATTTTTATATATTTCAAAATTGGATTCTGACAATTTTAATCGCATTTGCCAAAACACAAACAACAATAAGACCAAAGAGGTCCAGTGACAGAGACACGTCCAGTGAATATGTCATAGTTTAAAATTCGTACTGTAACAAGTTAACAACCCTAGCGACGGTTTTCGTCAAAATAAGTCAAATTTAAAAATTTCCACATCAGTTCTAAGTCGGCATACTCTATAATTCTGTCTACTCTGGTACAGGCTAAGCCTAGTGCAGACGCCAAAGAAACAATAAAAATTTAAAAGGTAATCCTAAAGGTAAATTCAGCCCGCAACGCGACGCGTAGATGCATTAATTCTAATATTTGTATTGAATTGACAGATTCGCAAGACTTCTCACCCAATTTTTTTAAGTCTTTCAAATCCATACAAATTTAGAAATTCATCTTCGCGTTGCGTTCTAAATTGACCCTTAGGGGCTAGGGCCAATCCTTTCGTACCCACACCATTTACTATAATAGTTTTTGTAAATAGTGGAAATTAGAGTTCAAGATGATTATGTTTTATTTGAAATGTTATAAAATTTAAGTAAGGCTTATAAATATTTGTAATAAGTTCGGATTGTATTATTTTAAATCTGTGAACAGTGAAAGATGAGCAGAAATAAAAAAAATATTCTACAAGAGGGTTGAATTTATCTGATTATTACGTTGAAGCTAAAGCGAAGACTTAATTTTTCCTCAATTATTTTAGTAAGATACAATATAATAATTATTTTATATTTACCGTTGGAACAAGGATAAACAAAATTGACAATATATTATTTAAGGATAAATATGGTAATTATCCTACAATTTAAGCGAAGCAGAGAAAATATTTCAAATTGTTTTTGTCGGCGTACACGTGGTAACACTGAGCCGGCCTTCAAAGTAATCAACTGTCCATTTAGGTCTTTGATTTAGATAATACTGCATTTCTTGTAGTCACGCTACGTTGTAAATTAGATACTCCTCTGAGTACCTAGACCTAGAGTATCTACTCTACTGTTATATAAAACCGTAATAATTATGACACAATCCACAAAAAATAAAAAAGCCAAAATAAAAGGTCGAATTGTGCGCATCAACATTAATGTTAGATGCAAAAACATTTTAACATTGATATAAAAACTCATTCATTTAAATTCAGTTGAAGTTGCTATGAGAACACGCTCGTTCCTTTTGGAGTTACGTTAGGCGACAGTGTTATGTTGGATGAACTAACTCTATCTAATATATATAAATCTCCTGTCACGATGTTTGTCCGCGATGGATTCCTAAACTACATAACCGATTTTAAGGATTTTTATTTTTAAATGTGTGCTTTTTTCCAACTTGAGAGATAGGATAGCTTAGATCTTTAATTATAGTCGCAATTTATTTTATTGCAAATTATTTGTCTATAAAGAGCGACCATTGTTTATGCGACGCGGGTCACGGGATAGCGATGGACGTTGCCATGGTGACATACTTATTTAGTCACTAACTCAATAAAATAATACGGGTGATATATTTTATATAATATGACAAAGAAACGTTTGCCGGGACAGCTAGTATGTATAATATATGATACTCCGTTTTAAAAGGTATTCTAACTGTATTTAAATCTGATATATAAATTAAAATATAAATATGTATTAAAACAATAATTACATACCCATATTTTGCAAAGTTGGTCCACAACGTTGTCAGTCTATCTATAGCTTTATGCTCGAAGAACGTCGGGATTAGCTGTTGACTGAACAGATAAAATAAGTCGTCAGCGTGCGTCGCATTTGGCACTTGAGACAACTGCCTCTCCAGTGATAACTTAGGCATATTCCTGTACCCATCGTAGTTGAAAACATAGCTGAACACCGGCTGGTCGTTTGTCTTCATGTAAAGCTCCGTTTCCTCTAAAATCGGATGTGTTAAATAAACCTCTCCGTGGAATTTGGCTAAGTTTGGCATATTTTGGTTTGTTTTGTCACCATCTAGGTACAGTTTCTCTAATTTCTCTCCCATTTTCTTCAGCTCATCTTTGGAGGGTATCCTGTAGCTCTTAGGAATAGATTTCTCGAAGTTGATATAGGGTATGGTCGTGTCATTCTCCATGCCCATAAAAAGCAGGCCTTCAGCTCCATTGTAGCCCAACATTACGGGCACCTTATTGTAGTTTCCTGTTGACAGCAAATTGAATGGAGTCTCAGTAATGAAGGCTTCTACGCCATCTATCTCGTCTTCAACGCAAGGACTGTATAGAAGCTCGGATATTATCGTATTATTTTCTCTTCTAGGTACTCTGGTTACAATTAATTCAGTGTCAGTCTTACTCATCAGAATATTGTAGATATCTGTCACGTTTTTGGCGTCGTAACCCATAGTTTTGGTCATGAGGCTGGCCATCCAGACGGGTTTGAACTGTAGCGCCCAAGATGAAAGGGAGGATCCGCTCTGCATGATCGCTTTGTGGAAGAGTCCCTTCGACCTCGGAGACAAGACGTGGAACGACACAGAAACGGACCCAGCGCTCTCCCCGAATATCGTCACGTTGTCTGGATCCCCACCAAATACCCTGATATTCCTTTGGATCCACTTTAAAGCTGCCAACTGGTCTTTGAGCCCGGCGTTTCCAGGCGCCTCCTTGATCTTCAAGCAAGCAAAGCCTTGTATGTTCAGTCTATAATTCACAGTGACAAGTATCACATCTTTGGTAACTAAATATTTGGGTCCATATAGCAAGTTCGATGCTGATCCGGAAAAGAAGCCTCCACCGTGAAAGAAGACCATGACGGGTTTGGGTTTGTCAGCGACCTGGTTTGGTGTGTAAATGTTCAAGGTCAGACACTCCCGCCGGCCGACCATGAAGGTCTTCCCGATCCTCTGCAGGCATCGCACGTTCTCTTCCACAGCATCGAATACGCCATGCCATGTTGGCTCCGGCGCGGGACCCTGAAAAAGAAAATATAACTATGTCAGGAACATTTTATTTATTAGATGGTCAATTTTGCTTTATATAATTTTGCCTTCATCATGATTCATGATCAATATTTCTTTTAAAGTTTTGAATGTTGTTATTGTAGGTGTCCCTCTAGAGCATTGATTCCCAAAGTGGTCCAGGTGGACCCCCAGGGGGTCCACGTGAGCCCGATAAGGATCTACGCTTGCGTGGAAAAAAATTGGGGGTCCACGAGTCGTTTAACGGGGGTCTATAAAAATTTGGTGACCTGATTTGACTTCTCCTATGAATATAGGCAGACAATATTATATTAATAGCAGATTAAATATTACAGAGCGAGGAGATATAGAAATAAGTAAGAGTGTGGTAATTTTTAACCGACTTCCAAAAAACGAGGAGGTTATATGTTCGGCTGTGGATATATATTATTTTTTTTGTATGTTTAACGATTACTCCGCCGTTTGCAAACCGATTTTCAAAATTTTACTTTGTTGTATTAGGTTTCACTTCAATTTGGTACCATGTTCACAAAAGTGGTGACCTGATGATGGGATCCAGGAGTAATCGAAGGAACTCCTCGAAATTTATATGGAAACATATAGTGATTTTGGTTTTATGTGAAGTGTACTAAGAATATGCTACCAAAAAGTCAAATATTGGGTCAAGGTATACCATGGTTTCGAAGATGCTGAGAGAACTCCTGACTCCTTATAGATACACGTTTGGGAGTTTCAGCGTTGTTTTAAGAACAGAAAGCATATGCTACTATGCAAATTACATTCATCATCATCATCATCATCATCATCATCAGCATTACCACGTCGGGGTTACCAATGTCATCAAATTCAACCTTATCTCCATAGTATAAGGCACACATTTGACATTACTTCTGAGAAGTTATATTTGCTTCGATATTGTAACATTCTGTCTCACTTCGCCGAGATATTCTGGAAAACAACCTAATTTCAACCTTTTGCATTGCGTTTAGCGTTCATAGTACAATAACACTCTCTGCAGTCTCAATGCAATCTGCCAGGGCTGTCAAGCGAGCGGCGCGGCGGCGCGAGCCGGGTAGGTACCTCGCGTCGCGTGTGCGACAAGTCGAGCGAGTGCCAGCCTATTGAAAGTTGAAACTAGTCCGGTGACCGGCTGCTTAGCACGTCACACGTGTTCACTTCGAATTTTTCAAATGTATTGTTTAAAATTATCTGCAGGCTGCAGCTGATATCATAATATTTTGTAAGTGTGACTGTAATAAGATACGCAGAATAATATTATACAGGTGTATTATTCTACTTATAGTACGCGATGGTTTACTCTCGTAATTAAAAAGAGTGGAATTATTATTTTTAATAAAAAATTAAAACCGACTTCCAAGGTAAAAACTATAATAACATCCTTATAATATGAACTAAAAAGTATTAAGTAAATAATTATTCCTATTTAATAGTGCTTTTTTCCGAATTCCGCTAAAACTCATCATAGTCTTCTCGATCGAGACTCGAGTTTGTCGAGTGATTTTGAAAATTATATTAATGTTGTTACAAAGTAAATGATTTAAACTTGGTGTTTCGGTTACTAAGTTGGCAATTTCATCATGGGATCTATGAGGTACGTAGGAAAAAACTTTTTTGAAAACTGCCTGAGTATAGTTGTTGTGATAGTTTCATACCTAAATCCTATATAATATCTACAACTGACAGCTTATATGTTTACCGGTAAATAACTTAAAAGAGTGAGATTATTATTTTTGCCAAAAAATTAAAACCGACTTCCAAGGTAAAAACTATAATAACATCCTTATAATATGAACTAAAAAGTATGAAGTAAATAATTATTCCTATCTAATAGTGCTTTTTTCCGAATTCCGCTAAAACTCATCATAGTCTTTTCGATCGAGACTCGAGTTTGTCGAGTGATTTTGAAAATTATATTAATGTTGTTACAAAGTAAATGATTTAAACTTGGTGTTTCGGTTACTAAGTTGGCAATTTGATCATGGGATCTATGAGGTACGTAGGAAAAAACTTTTTTGAAAACTGCCTGAGTATAGTTGTTGTGATAGTTTCATACCTAAATCCTATATAATATCAACACCTGACAGCTTATATTATGTTTACCGGTAAATAACTTAAAAGAGTGAGATTATTATTTTTGCCAAAAAAAATGGTTGCCTGTAAAGTCGGTTTTACGGGCGAAGATTTTACGTGACAACGTGTGGGAGAGAGACGCAAGGCATTCGGCGGGCCTCTCTCTCGTTCGGTGACTCATCGTAACGTTACCGAGCGTTACACTTTTTCATAAGTGTCTCCCAGCCGCAACCTAATTTAAGACGTTGTCACGTCAAAAATTAGAACCGACTTCCATGGTAAAAACATTAAGTAATAATATGAACTAAAAAGTATTAAATAATTCTTACTCTTTAATAGTGCCTCTTTCAGAATTCGTCTAAATCTCAACTATTTCTGTACATACTATAGACTTCATTACTTTGAAGTCGGTACCAGTCCCAAAAGTTTCATAATATTCGATTCTGACATTGACTGATTAACTCACGATTAAATTAGCTGGTACCGACTTCAAATAATGAAGTCTAGACCGGCCTTGAACTGGGGGGGGGGGGGGGTTAGCTATGGGGTCCACTGGATCCAGCAAAATGTTTGAAGTGGTCTATGAGAAAAAAAATATTTGGGAACCTCTAGAGTCTCTAACTCTAACTCTAGAGTCTAGAATCTAGTTTCATATTCGTATTTCTTTATTTGCTTCAAAAGTGGTACACTTTGATGTTACAATAATTATGATTCTAAAACTATATAATAAGTTATACTCTTTATAAGCCCTTTTCTATTTCTCTACTTAATACTTCAATCGCGGATTCTTGGAAATCTATTGTTATTCTGTTGTCGCGGTCGCCGGTGTCCTTATTGGAGTTGATAGGCTAATCACTTCCTAATAATATAAATTAGCAATAATATTATTATTATTTAATACTTTAGATCCAATACTTTTTCATAGTAACGAGTTTTCTGATTTATGTTGAGTCATACTGATTTCATCAAACGGACATAATATTATATGGCAGTCCAAAGTCCAAGTAAGAACAGAAACAAAGTTATAAAATCGACATATTTTTGGGTTATTGATAAGTGCTCGCTGGTTGTAGGATAAAACGTGAATATACGAATATTTTTACGCAAATAGGTGATAAAAGGTACAAACGATAGGTACAAAGTTTATTTACAGTACTATCTTTCTTTATATAAAAAACTAGCTGTGTGCCGCGGTGGTTTTAGTGAAATTTAATTGCGTTTTAGCAGTAGACGATTTTTCGCAGATTAATTTTTATTGAGTTTTCCATGGGAATAAGACATTTTTCCGAAGAAAAATAAAGCCTATGTGTTAATCCATAACAATTTTTTTTTAATGTCGCAGGGGAAACCCATCATGGGTGCCCCGGGTTGGGTACCCCTGGGGTATGTGAGACTCTTACTCACTAAAACCACCTGCGGTGTTAATCCATAACTATGCTCAACATACGTTGACATTTTGTACCTCGTGCCACCTTTGATTTTTTAAATGATTTCTTTACTGGAAAGAACTTGATAAAACCTCAATCATTCGTGCAGCTCAAAAGTACAAATTAACTAAAAATTGTTAACTTTAGGAACTATTTTGGTTATCGTTATTTTGCATAAAATACTACTTAAACAATACTATTTTCCTTAATTACGACAATAAACATGTCTTGTTTAAAACTTAGATAAAAATACCATAAACTCAATTAAATTACTGTAATTTACACATTACGTAATTAAATTAAGTAGAAAATATACTTCAAGGGGCCGGGTACCCTTGGAATTTCTCATACAAACATAATACCAAAGTCATTTTCACATACGAAAATATTTAACATGTTTGAGTTATTTTTTAGTTTAGAATGGTAATTACCTAGGTTCCTACACAAAAATTTACTTCAAAATATTTAAACACAAACAAATTTTTTTTAGTAAATTTACTACTAAATATTGAAACACTAAAAAATAGAGTAAAACACTAAAAAATATATAAATAAATAGTAAATTAATTACTACAAAATATTTAAAATCTAAAAAATATTTTTTTAGTATTTAAATATTTAGTAGTAAATTTAGTATTTATTTATATATTTTTTAGTGTTTTACTCTATTTTTTAGTGTTTCAATATTTAGTAGTAAATTTATTAATTTACTAAAAAAATTTTTAACAAAAATTTTTTTTTTTGTGTTTAAATATTTTTAAGTAAATTTTTGTGCAGGAACCTAGGTAATTACTATTCTTAAATATTTTCGTATGTGAAAATGATTTTGGTATTACGTTTGTATGAGAAATTCCAAGGGTACCCGGCCTCTTAACTTTAAACGATAGGGAGTCGTTAGTATTAGACAAGAAAAACATAATATTATAACCAAAAGTTTGTACCTACTATGCTGATCGTTTTCTGGTTATTTGTGGATATAAGTTTTCCTCCTTATTAATAATACGAAGATAATTTACTTCTAATAAATAAATTATAATTCACCAATTTCATGTATTCATAACACCTAATACAACTAGTTTTTTTAAGAACTACTGACTTTTGTAAAACTAAATACGTAACGTGGATAAAAAAATTCTAAAAAAAATTAAATTGTACGAGGTAGAGAAAACGCGTATATTTTGTACTCCACTAATAATCAGTATACAATAATTATATACGGGTGGACATTTGCTTCTATCAGTACTTTTAAAAATAACATACATTTTTAACAACTTCTAAAAAAATTTAAAGGTCCGTTCGCCTGTAGATTTTTTTTGCTCGGGTTTAGGTCGAACTAAAATAGAATTCATTTGACTTGCATTTTAGTTCAACATTTTGCACATACATCGTATGACAAAACAAAGTGTATAATATAATAATTATAATATAATTATTATATTATACACTTAATAAATAATAATTATAAATAAAGTGTATAATATAGTATATAATATAAAAATAATAATTTAGGGTGTATGAGTCCCCTGTATTCAGTTCTTGGTAAAAATAGCAGCGCTGAAAGAGCAAATGTTTTTTTTGTGATTTTTATGGGCAAGTACCATTACTTGTCCATAAAAATCACAAAAAAAAACATTTGCTCTTCCTTTGCACATTTTGTGACGACTTGATACTTGCAAGCTTTATTTAAAGATTGTCTTACTAAGGTCACATAAAATATCAGTAGTCGGTATTTTATATACCATACATTATTTACAAAAACGCCTACAAATCGAGGACAATAAACTGATCTTTGACACTTTAATCGAATTCATACATTCATACATAATTAACGAAAAACTACGTCCAAACAATGAACCTCTCCTCACCAGTAACATGAGTGACTGATAATCATTACATTTACAGTTATTTTACTTTTGACAGGGCCCTAATCTCAGGGCCTCCGTAAGGGCTACTGGCGCCCGTGTGCAAAAAAAGGATTTTGGCGCCCCTTTAGGCAAATTTCTTGGGACCTTGGTTTTGGCGCCCCTAAAGATGGCAATTTAGCGCCCCTAGAGGATGGCGCCCGTGTGCATTGCACACATTGCACATATGGTAGCGGGGGCCCTGCTTATTCTGTCCAAATAAGGATCGTTATCGTAGGTAACTTGAACACTCTTTGGCACAGAGTTATTTTAGTATCCAAAACACTTTTACTTATTTTGACCACTACGTGAAAGGTTTTATGTAAGACTATAACTTGGTGTGATAACCAGGCCATGGTCTAAAGTGCAAACCACAACGTCAAAAGCACAGTATAGCAATATTTTGATGGGTAAAACTTGATGCCTTACTGTATTAAATCAGAGTTATAACTCAACATTACCTGAAACCTCAGCTCAGGGTGCGTCGCATATGGCACGTTGAGGTACCGCACATGCGAGCCGTCGGGCACCACCTCCCCTCGCAGCACCCCCCCGGACACCTCCACCGCCGGCGACGGCTGCCGCGTCAGCCGCATCGCCCACAGCGACCATAGCACCAACCACTGACGCTTCATCGCACATAACCACTAATCACTAGAGTGTGAGTTTAGTGGGACCACTAGAATTTGGCCGTGAGCTTAGTGAGACCACTAAAATTTGATCATGAGTTTAGTATTCCACTAGAATTTGATCATGAGTTCAGTAAGATCACTAGAATTTGATCGTGACTTTAGTCGACCACAGAAGTTAGTTCGATAATTAAAGGCTAAGTAGAATTTGATCGTTAGTTTAGTGAGTTTACTAGAATTTGATTATTAGTTTAGTAGTCCTCTAGAATTTGATCGTGAGTTTAGTAGTCCACTAGAATTTGATCGTGAGATTAGTAAGTCCACTAGAGTTTGATCATGAGCTTAGAGTCCACTAGAATTTGATCGTGAGATTAGTAGGACCACTAGAATTTGTATCACTAGTCCTGTCACGTCATAATCAGCTGTTCATGACTTCAAGGACCTCACACATTACACTAAATTCACTTTATTTGTAGCTTTACTAAAACCACTACCTAATTATTTTACTTTATTAACTAATAAATTAAATTAATAAATCAACTAAACTAGTGAAGCGTTATATCACTCCATCGTTCCCCGTGTATGCACACCGACTAGCGACTGTCGTAACTAAAGTGCTGTGAGGGTTACGAGTACGTCACACTGCCGGCGTTGCTGCGGCATAATCGTCCTCAATATGAGTCAAGGCTATTGGCTACTTTAATCCTGCATTAAAATTTAAAGATATGTTATTTATGTTGTGTACCTACTAGTGTTATTTTTTGTGGCTTCGCCTACGTGAAATAATGTTGATCTGATTTGAAAATTGATTTTTAACATGCTTTAATTTGTTATTGTAATAAAAATCATGAGACGAAGAGGAGATAAATTGTCAGGGGTAGAAATAGTTTGAAGTTGCTGATTGGGTATTTATCTGCCAGTCAATCGGCCTGAACCTTTTGCACTTTGATTGTGGTACAAATAACATTTTAAGAGTGATACTTCTATTAAAGTTATAGAATATAGAGTCGACTCGTCCGATGTGTCCTGGGGCTTTAATTTATAAGTTTAAAAAAATATATTTTTTCCCCGTATCTATCTTCGACTGTACAAGTGTACACTGTCCACGTATTGTAATGTACAGTGAGCGATATCGCAGCGTCATCGTGATGAGTCTGAATCTACCTTTAGACTTTGTAATCAATTAAGTTACGTCAGTGAAGGCCGAGTCGATACGTTGAATAAATCATTTTCTCATAGTTATCTTTTTTTATAGTTTTATAATATAAAAAAGTTGTACGGTGTACCGTATTATAATATATTATACATTAACATAATATTACACTAACGGCCTCTTTGAACAGCATTTAATTTAATGAAGATTTTGACATACACTTCATACTTTTTCAGTCGAACTCTTAATTGAACTTAAGTTAAGTATTATTATTAAATGTTTCTGGGGCCCCATTTTAGCAGTTAAAAATGGCCTCAGTAATGAAACCTTTAGTAGTATATATTCAACTTTATATTAGTATATAATATAGGTTTGGCGCAAACTAGCTACAAATTTCGCGGCTTGTTTGCGCTGATCCTAAAAAAGGATTAAGGACAGGTTTATGTATGAATGAATCATTTTGAATGAGTTGTTTTTCGACCTCTAACATAAACACACCGGCAAAATTAGAGGAACGTAACAAAATATTATTTTTTTTGAAAATTATTCGCTGTTTTTTATATATTTATTTATTTATTAAATAATTGACGATTAAAAAATAAAACTTATATAAATTTAGGGCATAAAAACGTGTAAAATAGAAAAAATCTGCAAAAATCAAAAGTTAAGAAAAATGTTTGAAATTTCAGTAGAAAGTTTTTTAGTTAAATTCTTCATTTTTACTTAAAAAATGCCATGTTTAAAGCGTGTAATGCCTTCTATGGATCTCAAGAGGGTCTGGATACGCCATTCCATGCTTGCATTTTGATTGTCGATCATTTCCTGTGGGATATTCTTCTACTCCTCCAGTAGCGCCAACTTGAGCTTCTGAACACATTTTGGAGCTGGAGTTTTAACTCGTACCGTTCACCCATTGATGCCACACGTCCTCAATCGGATCCACATCCGTAGACCGTGCTGACCTCTCCACCTGGGCTACGCCAGCATCATTTAGGAAATAATACCCGATTTTTTTACTCTATGGACACGCATAAAATTGAAGTTACTGCCTAAAACTGTGTAAAAGGTACAACATGCAGTTTTAGGATGTTTGTGCTATAGCCCTGTACTATCAAAGTACCATCATTAACAATCATCACCTCCGTGCGGGCTCCAAATCATATGCCACCCCAAACCATTACGAAGCCTGCATGATAGGCCACTGTGTCCGTTAAGTTTGATGGTCTATAGCGTTCCTTACGATTTATCCACATTCTTTATCGCCTGTCAACAAAGTTTACACAGAGTTTGCTCCCATCACTGTACAGCGCACGATTTCACTCACTTGTTAAATTTTGATGATCACGCGCAAATCTTAGCCTGGCTCTTTGCGGTCCTGTCTCAAGTTTTGGTGCCCTTGCTGGCACTTTTGAGTTTAATTTAACTTCTTTGATTCTTCTTCTTACTGTGCAATCACTTACACGTCCATCTCGGACCTGTTTCGACAGGTTTCGTCTCTGCAAAGCAGTTTGAGGTCGATATTTTAAGGCTTGTACCCTTACAAAACGGTCATCCTGAACCATTGCCACCCGAAATCTGCCTTGTTCTCGTCTCCAAACGTAAGATCCAGTCTCTCTGTAGCGTTGAAAGTTACGATGGACCACGAAAGCCGACACACCTAAGGCCTGACTGACCGTACGGTAGGTGTGACCTTTCTCTATCGTGGTTACAGCTCTAGCAGTCGTAGATGCTGGAAAATCACTAATTTTGTATCTAAGCAATGTGTACTTCCAAAAACCAAACAATCAAATGAGTTGGCATACCTTGCACCCCGCTAAAAACGCCATACTTATCAGAAACACTTACAACGTCAATAATCGAAAAACACTTAGTAGGGTATAATTGCAATAAAAATCTGTTAGCTTCCCAGTTGTGTTCAATATTTTATTTCTTAAATGAGCTTAGAAACTATAAAAAAGGATTTCACACAGCCCGACCCACTTGAATTCAAGTTGTGGCCCTTTTTACCTATGTTCCGCTAATTTTGCCGGTGTGTGTATATTCTAGTTAAAAGTCAATAACCTCTTGCATATTATTATTTTTAACAAAAAATTAAAACCGACTTCCAAGGTAAAGACAATAATAACATTCTTATAATATGAACTAAAAACTAAAAAGTATTAAATAATGTTCCTCTCTAAATGTGCCTTTTTCCGAATTCAGCTAAACCTCATCTATTTCTGTACTCAACCTTCATCATTTTGAAGTTGGTACCAGATATAGCTGAATCTTTATATTTTCTTTAACAGAAAATTTCAAACTTATGGAACTGGCCCCGACTTCAAAATTATGAAGGTTGAGTACAGAAATAGTTGAGGTTTAGCTGAATTCGGAAAAAGGCACATTTAGAGAGGAAAATTATTTAATACTTTTTAGTTTTTAGTTCATATTATAAGAATGTTATTATTGTTTTTACCTTGGAAGTCGGTTTTAATTTTTTGTTAAAAATAATAATTTCACTCTTTTTAGTTACCTAGTAGATAAACTATAATTAGTGCCAATTTAAATTGTATAAAAAATAGTTTTATATTGTCTTATATTTATTAATAAAATTAAATAGGTTATGAAAAATATTTGAGCAATTATAAACAAATCTGTTAATAAACGTCCGCCAGTCATTCCAAATCTTATCCGCAGGGTCCATGTAGGATGCAGCGGAGACCTTTCCTTCAAAAACAAAACATTTTTAGGGGTCCGTCAAAAATGTTATTTCTGAAATTAGTACCGCCGCCAAAAAATTTTGGGTACCGCAGGTCTGGGTGATAGTGATCATAGATCATTATTCCCTATCTTTGTTAATGCTACTACATTGTCCGTATTGGATATCCTAAATATAGTACGTCAATGTCCCATACCCTGAATATGCTTAACTTCACATTCAGCGTTTAGGAATTTTTGCGTTTGCTACACTTGTTTCATTTAACGATTAAAAAATAGAAGAAATTAAAAAATATATTTCATTTTAGGAAATCTCTATTTTTATATATAAGACTAGCTGTCCCGGTGAACTTCATGTCACTTTAAAACCTTCCCTGGACTTCTACGAACATTTTAAGACTAAAATCAGCCCAATCCGTTCAGCCGTTTTCGAGTTTTAGCGCGACTAACACATTTGAAAATCCATTTTTATATATAAGATTTATTCCTAAGGATCAATTTTTAATAAAAATCGGGCAAAGCATTTGTTCCGAGAGGGAATATGGTTCCTTCAAAACATTTTTCTGTGCGAACAAAAACCAACAGCTGGTAGACAACAAATCAAGTAAACTAAAGTTTTATTAACATTAAGGTGTTAAAAAGCGCCAGTAAAATTAAACCCCGATATATCTGGTTAAACCTGAACGATTACCGGCCATTACCGCGGCCGGGCCGGGCCGGATTATGCAAAACCCGTCTCTAACTTATCCGGTACTAACTTACCGCTCTATTGAATTCTACTTAACTGACTTACATTTTGGCCACAACGATTTTGGTATAGCTGTCAGTTTCATTGAAACCAGGCTAATTTTTTTGGCTACAGGCCTCGCACATTTTCGATATTGGTAGGCTGTGTTTAATTGAAACTGATCAAATTTTTTGTGCCTTTAGTATATTGTGCGCATTAGACAATAGCTTGGGAATAGCTTACCGCTCTATTGAATTCTACTATATTTTGGGCGCATGTGGTTTCTTTGACTTTTTAGGGTTCCGTACCCAAAGGGTAAAAACGGGACCCTGTTACTAAGACTTCGATGTCTGTCCGTCAGTCCGTCTGTCTGTCACCAGGCTGTAACTCAGCAACCGCTATAGCTAGACTTCTGAAATTTTCACAGATTGTGTATATCTGTTGCCGCTATAACAACAAATACTAAAAATAAATAAATTCAATATTTAAGCGGGGCTCCCATACAACAAACGTGATTCTTTTGCTATTTTAAAATTTAAATAAATTAAATAATTAATATAATTCCCATACAAAAAATAAAATTTTAAGCCTATTTTGCTCTGTAGTGGCGTACCACTACAGAGCAAAATAGGCTTAAAATTTTATTTTTTGTATGGGAATTATATTAATTATTTAATTTATTTTAAGGGTTCCGTACCCTTCGTGCGCGAGTACAACGATTTTTGTTGACCAATCTATGCAGTACTCAGTTTATAGTGCCCATAGTGTGTACGCTGTTCCTTGACTCTCATAACTCAAAACGGATAAGCCGAAACAACTGAACGAGATCAGGCGCAGGACCAACTTTTAAATGCCCATTTGAAGCATGGTTAAGGTGAATTTTAATGAACTTAAAATTGAAGCCTTCAATCTAATTATGAAAGAAACTTATTTCATAATTAGATTGAAGGCGCGCGATGTTCAATATCAACCTTAGACGGTCAATAATATCACGCAATAAGTCAATTGTACAATATTATTGTAGGTCTAGGGGTACGCTTACACTAACGTTGAAAAAGTCACTTGAATCATAAGATAAATTAAGGATATTTTTTTCTTTCGTAACTTTGTCCGTTAGTAGAAGTATTTAATATCTTATATATGTATAAAATTCTCGTGTCACAATGTTAGTCCACGAACTCCTCCGAAACGGCTTTACTGATTTTTACCAAATTTTATATGCATATTCAGTAGGTCTGAGAATCGGCTACTGGGTACTTTTTATATTGATAAGTGCATTTGTTGAATAAATAATAGTAAATTATTACAACCTGAGCCTGACGGCGACCATTGTTTGTGCGACGAGATAGCGATCGACATTGCCATGGCGACATACTTATTTAGTCACTTCAATAAAATAATTATTATGGGCGAAATACTTTAATGGCAAAGCAACGTTTGCCGGGACAGCTAGTGATATCTATTATTATTTATTTTCTACAGCCCTTATCTAGTCCTCTTTCCTCCGGTACTTGCTATAGACCTCCCTCAGGTACCTCAAGGACTCTGAGGGCCAGAGAGGGATGGTGGAGAACTCCTCATCTATGAAGAGGGACTGTGGTTGTGAAGTGGTTGCGGGTAACCACTTCACAGGCAGCAGCTCTGTTGGTTGCGGCGTTGGGTCCCTGTGGAAAAAAAGATGATGATTTTTATCAAAACCGTCGAGTATTTAATTGAAAAAATCATTTTAATCCTTCGATCTTGGATTGTTGGAAATCTATTGTTATTCTATTGTTGTCGCGGTCACCGGTGTGCTTATGGGGCTTGATGGGTTAATTAGTTTTTTAATACGCTGCGCGCTGCAGTACAGGCACAATAGACATAACTACCAGTAGTTCGACTACAAAGAAACGGACAGGTTTCAATATCTGTCAAATTCGTCGGGTTTCACTAGGATTATGAACTGAATGTGCCTCGCGCTGGCTGATATAATTTATTTTTAAATATTTCAAAATTGGATTCTGACAATTTTAATCGCATTTGCCAAAACACAAACAACAATAAGACCAAAGAGGTCCAGTGACAGAGACACGTCCAGTGAATATGTCATAGTTTAAAATTCGTACTGTAACAAGTTAACAACCCTAGCGACGGTTTTCGTCAAAATAAGTCAAATTTAAAAATGTCCACATCAGTTCTGAGTCGGCATACTCTATAATTCTGTCTACTCTGGTACAGGCTAAGCCTAGTGCAGACGCCAAGAAACAATAAAAATGTAAAAGGTAATCCTAAAGGTAAATTCAGCCCGCAAAGCGACGCGTATTAGCATTAATTCTAATATTTGTATTGAATTGACAGATTCGCAAGACTTCTCACGCAATTTTTTGAAGTCTTTCAAATCCATACAAATTTAGAAATTCATCTACGCGTTGCGTTGCGGTCTAAATTGACCCTTAGGGCCAATCCCTTCGTACCCACACCATTTACTATAATAGTTTTTGTAAATAGTGGAAATTAGAGTTCAAGATGTTTTATTTGAAATGTTATAAAATTTAAGTAAGGCTTATAAATATTTGTAATGAGTTCGGATTGTATTATTTTAAATCTGTGAACAGTGAAAGATGAGCAGAAATAAAAAAATATTCTACAAGAGGGTTGAATTTATCTGATTATTACGTTGAAGCTAAAGCGAAGACTTAATTTTTCCTCAATTATTTTAGTAAGATACAATATAATAATTATTATATATTTTCCGTTGGAACAAGGATAAACAAAATTGAAAATATATTATTAAAGGATAATATAGATATATATATATATTAATAAAGGATATGGTAATTATCCTACAATTTAAGCGAAGCAGAGAAAATATTTCAAATTGTTTTCGTCGGCGTACACGTGGCAACACTGAGCCGGCCTTCAAAGTAATCAACTGTCCATTTAGGTCTTTGATTTAGATGATACTGCATTTCTTGTAGTCACGCTACGTTGTAAATTAGATACTCCTCTGAGTACCTAGACCTAGAGTTTCTACTCTACTGTTATATAAAACCGTAATAATTATGACACAATCCACAAAAAATAAAAGCCAAAAAAAAAGGTCGAATTGTGCGCAACAACATTAATGTTAAATGCAAAAACATTTTAACATTGATATAAAAACTCATTCAAATAAATTCAGTTGAAATTGCTATGAGAACACGCTCGTTCCTTTTGGAGTTACGTTAGGCGACTGTGTTTTGTTGGATGAACTAACTCTATCTAATATATATAAATCTCCTGTCACGATGTTTGTCCGCGATGGATTCCTAAACTACATAACCGATTTTAATGATTTTTATTTTTAAATGTGTGCTTTTTTCCAACTTGAGAGATAGGATAGCTAAGATCTTTAATTATAGTCGCAATTTATTTTATTGCAAATTATTTGTCTATAAAGAGCGACCATTGTTTATGCGACGCGGGTCACGGGATAGCGATGGACGTTGCCATGGTGACATACTTATTTAGTCACTAATTCAATAAAATAATACGGGTGATATACTTTATATAATATGACAAAGAAACGTTTGCCGGGACAGCTAGTATGTATAATATATGGTGCTCCATTTTAAAAGGTATTCTAATTGCATTTAAATCTGATATATTAATTAAAATATAAATATGTATTAAAACAATAATTACATACCCATATTTTGCAAAGTTGGTCCACAACGTTGTCAGTCTATCTATAGCTTTATGCTCGAAGAACGTCGGGATTAGCTGTTGACTGAACAGATAAAATAAGTCGTCAGCGTGCGTCGCATTTGGCACTTGAGACAACTGCCTCTCCAGTGATAACTTAGGCATATTCCTGTACCCATCGTAGTTGAAAACATAGCTGAACACCGGCTGGTCATTTGTCTTCATGTAAAGCTCCGTTTCCTCTAAAATCGGATGTGTTAAATAAACCTCTCCGTGGAATTTGGCTAAGTTTGGCAAATTTAGGTTTGTTTTGTCACCATCTAGGTACAGTTTCTCTAATTTCTCTCCCATTTTCTTCAGCTCATCTTTGGAGGGTATCCTGTAGCTCTTAGGAATAGATTTCTCGAAGTTGATATAGGGTATGGTCGTGTCATTCTCCATGCCCATAAAAAGCAGGCCTTCTGCTCCATTGTAGCCCAACATTACGGGCACCTTATTGTAGTTTCCTGTTGACAGCAAATTGTATGGAGTCTCAGTAATGAAGGCTTCTACGCCATCTATCTCGTCTTCAACGCAAGGACTGTATAGAAGCTCGGATATTATCGTATTATTTTCCCTTCTAGGTACTCTGGTTACAATTAATTCAGTGTCAGTCTTACTCATCAGAATATTGTAGATGTCTGTCACGTTTTTGGCGTCGTAACCCATAGTTTTGGTCATGAGGCTGGCCATCCAGACGGGTTTGAACTGTAGCGCCCAAGATGAAAGGGAGGATCCGCTCTGCATGATCGCTTTGTGGAAGAGTCCCTTCGACCTCGGAGACAAGACGTGGAATGACACAGAGACAGACCCAGCGCTCTCCCCGAATATCGTCACGTTGTCTGGATCCCCTCCAAATACCCTGATATTCCTTTGGATCCACTTTAAAGCTGCCAACTGGTCTTTGAGCCCGGCGTTGCCAGGTGCCTCCTTGATCTTCAAGCAAGCAAAGCCTTGTATGTTCAGTCTATAATTCACAGTGACAAGTATCACATCTTTGGTAACTAAATATTTGGGTCCATATAGCAAGTTCGATGCTGATCCGGAAAAGAAGCCTCCACCGTGGAAGAAGACCATTACGGGTTTGGGTTTGTCAGCGACCTGGTTTGGTGTGTAAATGTTCAAGGTCAGACACTCCCGCCGGCCGACCATAAAGGTCTTCCCGATCCTCTGCAGGCATCGCACGTTCTCTTCCACAGCATCGAATACGCCATGCCATGTTGGCTCCGGTGCGGGACCCTGAAAAAGAAAATATAACTATGTCAGGAACATTTTATTTATTAGATGGTCAATTTTGCTTTATATAATTTTGCCTTCATCATGATTCATGATCAATATTTCTTTTAAAAGTTTTGAATGTTGTTATTGTAGGTGTCCCTCTAGAGCATTGATTCTCAAAGTGGTCCAGGTGGCCCCATGGGGTCCACGGGAGCCCGATAGGGGTCTACGCTTGCGTGGAAAAAAATGAGGGTCCACGAGTCGTTAACGGGGGTCTATAAAAATTTGGTGACCCGATTTGACTTCTCCTATGAATATAATATAGGCAGACAATATTATATTAATAGCAGATTAAATATTACAGAGCGAGGAGATATAGAAATAAGTAAGAGTGTGGTAATTTTTAACCGACTTCCAAAAAACGAGGAGGTTATATGTTCGGCTGTGGATATATTTGTTTTTTATAATTATTTTTTTTTGTATGTTCAACGATTACTCCGCCGTTTGTGAACCGATTTTCGAAATTTTTGTTTTGTTGTATTAGGTTTCACTCCAATTTGGTACCATGTTCACAAAAGTGGTGACCTGATGATGGGATCCAGGAGTAATCGAAGGAACTCCTCGAAATTTATATGGAAACATATGGTGATTTTGGTTTTATGTGAAGTGTACTAAGAACGAAGTGTACTAAAAAGTCAAATATTGGGTCAAGGTATAGCATGGTTTCGAAGATGCTGAGAGAACTCCTGACTCCTTATAGATACACGTTTGGGAGTTTCGGCGTTGTTTTAAGAACAGAAAGCATATGCTACTATGCAAATTACATTCATCATCATCATCATCAGCATTACCACGTCAGGGTCACCAATGTCACCAAATTCAACCTTATCTCCAGAGCATAAAGCACACATTTGACATTACTTCTGAGAAGTTATAGTTGCTTCGATAATGTAACATTATTTCTCACTTCGCCGAGATATTCTGGAAAACAACCTAATTTCAACCTTTTGCATTGCGTTTAGCGTTCATAGTACAATAACACTCTCTGCAGTCTCACTGCAATCTGCCAGAGCTGTCAAGCGAGCGGCGCGGCGGTGCGGGCCGGGTAGGTTCGCGTCGCGTGTGCGACAAGTCGATCGAGTGCCAGCCTATTGAAAATTGAAACTAGTCCGGTGACCAGCTACTTAGCACGTCACACGTGTTCACTTCGATTTTTTTAAATGTATTGTTTAAAATTATCTGCAGGCTGCAGCTGATATCATAATATTTTGTAAGTGTGACTGTAATAAGATACGCAGAATAATATTATACAGGTGTATTATTCTACTTATAGTACGCGATGGTTTACTCTGGTAACTAAAAAGAGTGAAATTATTATTTTTAATAAAAAATTAAAACCGACTTCCAAGGTAAAAACTATAATAACATCCTTATAATATGAACTAAAAAGTATTAAGTAAATAATTATTCCTATCTAATAGTGTTTTTGATAGCTATGAGGTACGTAGGAAAAAACTTTTTTGAAAACTACCTGAGTATAGTAGTTGTGATAGTTTCATACCTAAATCCTATATAATATCTACAACTGACAGCTTATATGTTTACCGGTAAATAACTAAAAAGAGTGAAATTATTATTTTTGACAAAAAATTAAAACCGACTTCCAAGGTAAAAACATTAAGTAATAATATGAACTAAAAAGTATTAAATAATTCTTACTCTTTAATAGTGCCTCTTTCAGAATTCGTCTAAATCTCAACTATTTCTGTACATACTATAGACTTCATTACTTTGAACCAGTCCCAAAAGTTTCATAATATTATATTCTGACATTGACTGATTAACTCACGATTAAATTAGCTGGTACCGACTTCAAATAATGAAGTCTATAGTATGTACAGAAATAGTTGAGATTTAGACGAATTCTGAAAGAGGCACTATTAAAGAGTAAGAATTATTTAATACTTTTTAGTTCATATTATTACTTAATGTTTTTACCTTGGAAGTCGGTTTTAATCGTCTTAAAAAAGACAGAAAACAAGAAAATATTTGCGTTTTCTTTTTACCACTCCGAAGTGAAGGTTTCTTGTACTGTGACTAATTGTGAGTCAAACTTACATTACAAAAAAGTAATGAAGGGGGGGGGGGGGAGTAGCTATGGGGTCCACCGGATCCAGCAAAATGTTTAAAGTGGTCTATGAGAAAAAAAAAGTTTGGGAACCTCTGCTCTAGAGTCTAGAATCTAGTTTCATATTCATATTTCTTTATTTGCTTCAAAAGTGGTACATTTTGATGTTACAATAATTATGATTCTAAAACTATATAATAAGTTATACTCTTTATAAGCCCTTTTCTATTTCTCTACTTAATACTTCAATCGCGGATTCTTGGAAATCTATTGTTATTCTGTTGTCGCGGTCACCGGTGTCCTTATTGGGGTTGATAGGCTAATCACTTCCGAATAATATAAATTAGCAATAATATTATTATTATTTAATACTTTAGATCCAATACTTTTTCATAGTAACGAGTTTTCTGATTTATGTTGAGTCATACTGATTTCATCAAACGGACATAAAATATGGCAGTCCAAAGTCCAAGTAAGAACAGAATCAAAGTTATAAAATCGACATTATTTTGGGTTATTGATAAGTGCTCGTTGGTTGTAAGATAACACGTGAATGTACGAATATTTTTACGCAAATAGGTGATAAAAGGTACAAACGATTGGTACAAAGTTTATTTACACTACTATCTTTCTTTATATAATTAACAAAAAATTAAAACCGACTTCCAAGGTAAAAACAATACTTAATAAAATTAATATGAACTAAAAAGTATTAAATAATTTAAACTATCTAATAGTGCCTTTTTCCGAATTCGGCTAAACCTCAACTATTTCTGTACTCAATCTTCATTATTTTGAAGTCGGTACCAGATAGCTGAATCTTCAGTCCTCTGACAGAATATTTGAAACTTTTGGAACTGGCACCGACTTCAAAATTATGAAGATTGAGTACAGAAATAGTTGAGGTTTAGCCGAATTCGGAAAAAGGCACTATTAGATAGTTAAAATTATTTAATACTTTTTAGTTCATATTAATTTTATTAAGTATTGTTTTTACCTTGGAAGTCGGTTTTAATTTTTTGTTAAAAATAATAATAATTTCACTCTTTTTAGTTACACTAGTGACTAGTAGATAAACCTTCGCGTATATTTTACGTATCACAAAATAATATATTATCAGTGAAGTGAACATAATATTGTGCTAAGTAATTTAACAATTCTAATGCTTCAAGCCCCAAGCGGTCACCGGCGATTGCGATAACAATAGAAAGGCTATTGTGTCTCGTTTTTCCACGACCGAAGGATCTATCAGATAAAATATTGTATAAACTTGCATAGGATGTAGCGTAGCTACTCATAATATATAATATTATCATAATTATTGACAGCTGTTCTTGTAAATTGTAATCAAGAATTCAATTTCAAATCGATACTTAGTGCGCCATCTATCGATTAATAAGTATAACTAATTAAAAAGACACTTAATGACTTTGTTTTGATTAAATACTCTTTTTAAAATAACTTGATTTTAATTCTATTTGTCTATAAAAAAATTTAAAGTAGTTAGTAAAATTTTCGATCTGTATATAAAGTAGAAAAGTATATTCGATCTGTCGTCTGCTGCCACGCGCCGCGCATGCCGTCGCCTCCGCGGCGCTGACCGCCGTGTATTAAACAAACAGTACATAATTATTATTATTATTAGTATATCCATACATATGCCTTGTACAATTATCTATTCTGTGCCATGAGACATTGGTGACCTTAATACGACGTGGCCTTAATACGAATGATGATGACGATGATGATGATGATGATGATGATGATGATGATGATTATGATGATGAATATGAATTGCATAGTAGCATATGCTTTCTGTTCTTAAAACAACGCCGAAACTATCAAACGTGTATCTATAAGGAGTCAGGAGTTCTCTCAGCATCTTCGCAACCATGGTATATCTTGAGCCAATATTTGACTTTTTGGTAGCATATTCTTAGTACACTTCACATAAAACCAAAATCACCATATGTTTCCATATAAATTTCGAGGAGTTCCCTCGATTACTCGTGGATCCCATTATCAGGTCACCACTTTTGTGAACATGGTACCAACCATAATTGGAGTGAAACCAAATTGGAGTGAAACCAAATACAACAAAACAAAAATTTCGAAAATCAGTTCACAAACGGCGGAGTAATCGTTGAACATACAAAAATAAAAAAAATAAAAAAAATATCCACAGCCGAACATATAACCTCCTCGTTTTTTGGAAGTCGGTTAAAAATTGTTAACTTTAGGAACTATTTTGGTTATCGTTATTTTGCATAAAATACTACTTAAACAATACTATTTTCCTTAATTACGACAATAAACATGTCTTGTTTAAAACTTAGATAAAAATACCATAAACTCAATTAAATTACTGTAATTTACACATTACGTAATTAAATTAAGTAGAAAATATACTTTAACTTTAAACGATAGGGAGTCGTTTTATTTTTAACGTATTAGACAAGAATAACATAATATTATAACCAAAAGTTTGTATCTACTATGCTGATCGTTTTCTGGTTATTTGTGGATATAAGTTTTCCTCCTTAATAATAATACGAAGATAATTTACTTCAAGCAAATAAATTATAATTCACCAATATCATGTATTCATAACACCTAATATAACTAGTTTTTTTTTAAGAACTACTGACTTTTGTAAAACTAAATACGTAACGTGGATAAAAAAATTCTAAAAAAAATTAAATTGTACGAGGTAGAGAAAGCGCGTATATTTTGTACTCCACTAATAATCAGTATACAATAATTATATACGGGTGGACATTTGCTTCTATCAGTACTTTTAAAAATAACATACATTTTTAACAACTTCTAAAAAAATTTAAAGGTCCGTTCGCCTGTAGAATTTTTTGTTCGGGTTTAGGTCGAACTAAAATGGAATTGATTTGACTTGCATTTTAGTTCAAGATTTTGCACATACAACGTGTAACAAAACAAAGTGTATAATGTAATAATTATAATATAATTATTATATTATACACTTAGACATAGGAAGGAAGTCGATCGCAGAATCGAAAACGCCTGGAGGAGCTACTGGTCCATGAAGACGCTAATGAAGGGGGATTTACCTATCTCCCTGAAGCGAAGACTCGTCGACATGTGCATTCTGCCCGTCCTAACCTACGGTGCACAAACTTGGTCATTGACCGATTTGCAAAAGTCCCAACTCGGGGTATGCCAAAGAGCGATGGAGCGCAGTATGCTAGGAGTTAAACTTCTCGATAAAATGAGAAACACCATACTGCGCTCAAAAACGGGAATAAAGGACGTAGGAGTAAAAACAGCAAAGTTGAAATGGGATTGGGCGGGACACGTAAGCCGCATGCATCCCGACCGCTGGGCAAAGATCTTAACAGAGTGGGTACCGGAAGATGGACGCCGCCGCCGCGGCCGGCCTAGAAAAAGATGGCGCGATGAGCTGGAAGCATACCAGCCAGGCTGGCCAGCGGTGGCACAGGAGCGAGCACAATGGAAGACCTTGGGGGAGGCCTTTGCCCAGCAGTGGGACAGCATAGGCTAAGAAAAAAAAAAAAAAAAAAAAAAAATTATACACTTAATAAATAATAATTATAAAATTATATAATATAGTATATAATATAAAAATAATAATTTAGGGTGTATGAGTCCCCTGTATTTAGTTCTTTGTAAAAATAGCAGCGCTGAAAGAGCAAATGTTTTTTTGTGATTTTTATGGGCAAGTACCATTACTTGCCCATAAAAATCACAAAAAAAAACATTTGCTCTTGGTAACTGTTTTTTTTTTACTTTTATATAGGAAAATGCCTCACCCCAGCATCAGCCGCTTTCATGGGAAAATGGATGATGCTGGGGTAAGGCATTTTCCCATATAAAAGTTAAAAATAGTTACTCTTCCAATGCTACTACTTTCACAGTGAACTCAACACAGGGGACTCATACACACCCTAAATTATTATCACTTTGTTTTGTTATACATTGTATAGATTATAACTTGGAATTAAAAAGTCATTTTATCTTAAATTTACACGAAAACGTGAAAAAAATAATGTAACCGCAACTTATGCTATAAACTCTGCCGTACTTAAACAGGTTACAGAGATTCGAGACCTGGGCGTGGTTTTTGACTCCAAACTCAATTTCAAGTCACACATAGATACGTGTGTCAAAAAAGCGTATAGAATGTTAGGATTTATTAAAAGAAACACTACAGGATTTTTAAGTATTAAGCCTAAAATTATTCTATATAACTCATTGGTTCGTAGCTACTTGGAGTTTTCATCAGTAGTTTGGGGCTCTCGATATATTTCCCACTCCATGCGCGTAGAAAATGTCCAACGTGCATTCACGAGACATCTCGCTTTTCACTCTCCTGGTATTTCTCATCGTGCTACTTATGATTTACGCTTAAAACACTTTAAAATAATGACACTTAGTAATCGCCGAATGATAACTAATATAATTTTCTTAAAAAAGATATTATCCGGAATTATTAACTGCGACAACCTCCTTCGTTGTATAAAATTAAATGTCCCGTATCACTATCCTCATTATCCAATTACCAAATTATTCTACACACCTAAAAGTAAAACTAACATCCTAAAATACTCTCCCTTATCTAATATCTGTTCTGATTACAACTAAGCTTGCACATCTGTAAGAGACCTAGATATTTTTAATGATTCCTGTAAGAGTTTAAAAAACAAATTAACCAAATATTATACTCAAACTTCTGCTTTCGAAAATTAAAACTATTTATATTCATGTAATCATTATTAGATTTAAGAAATAATTATATATCTACTGTTCTTAATGAATGCTGTACACGCCTATAATTGGCTTACACATAAGTGCATGTTTTAGTATAAGTTTTATGTTTAAATGTATTTCTGTGTTTTGCTGTTGGCGAGTCTAATAAAGAAATAAATAAATAAAATTTTGTGACGACTTGATACTTGCAAGCTTTATTTAAAGATTGTCTTACTAAGGTCACATAAAATATCAGTAGTCGGTATTTTATATACCTTACATTATTTACAAAAATGCCTACAAATCGAGGACAATAAACTGATCTTTGACACTTTAATCGAATTCATACATTCATACATAATTAACGAAAAATTACGTCCAAACAATGAACCTCTCCTCACCAGTAACATGAGTGACTGATAATCATTACATTTACAGTTATTTTACTTTTGACAGGGCCCTTATTCTCAGGGCCTCCGTAAGGGCTACTGGCGCCCGTGTGCAAAAAAAGGATTTTGGCGCCCCTTTAGGCAAATTTCTTGGGACCTTGGTTTTGGCACCCCTAAAGATGGCAATTTAGCGCCCCTAGAGGATGGCGCCCATGTGCATTGCACACATTGCACATATGGTAGCGGGGGCCCTGCTTATTCTGTCCAAATAAGGATCGTTATAGTATAGCAATATCCCTTAGAGGTCAAAAGTATGAAATTTATCTCGTGGCTTGTACAGTGAATAAAAGCATATTAATATTTTGATGGGTAAAACTTGATGCCTTAGGGCCTGTTTCACCGCTTCCTGATAAGGTACCCGATAGGGTTATTTGACAGATTTTCTATACTCCATCTGTCAAATTAAGTGGTGGATAGCCTTATCAGGAAGCGGTGAAACAGGCCCTTACTGTATTAAATCAGAGTTATAAGTGGTTCCCAACCTTTTTAAAGCTGTTACCCCTATGGCCTGTTAGAGAAACTGATTTTACCCCCCCCCCCCCCCCATAATTAAGTTCAGACTTCAGTTGTCAGTAATTACCCCCAGGTTGGGAACCTGGCATAAAGGTTCTGTCAACATTACCTGAAACCTCAGCTCAGGGTGCGTCGCATATGGCACGTTGAGGTACCGCACATGCGAGCCATCGGGCACCACCTCCCCCCGCAGCACCCCCCCGGACACCCGCACCGCCGGCGATGGCTGCCGCGTCAGCCGCATCGCCCACACCGACCATAGCACCAACCACTGACGCTTCATCGCACATAACCACTAACCACTAGAGTGTGAGTTTAGTGGGACCACTAGAATTTGGCCGTGAGCTTAGTGAGACCACTAAAATTTGATCATGAGTTTAGTATTCCACTAGAATTTGATCGTGAGTTCAGTAAGATCACTAGAATTTGATCGGGACTTTAGTCGACCACAGAAGTTAGTTCGATAATTAAAGGCTAAGTAGAATTTGATCGTTAGTTTAGTGAGTTTACTAAAATTTGATTATTAGTTTAGTAGTCCTCTAGAATTTGATCGTGAGTTTAGTAGTCCACTAGAATTTGATCGTGAGATTAGTAAGTCCACTAGAGTTTGATCATGAGCTTAGAGTCCGCTAGAATTTGATCGTGAGATTAGTAGGACCACTAGAATTTGTATCACTAGTCCTGTCACGTCATAATCCGCTGTTCATGACTTAAAGGAGCTCACACATTACACTAAATTCACTTTATTTGTAGCTTAACCACTGCCTAATTATATTACTTTATTAACTAATAAATTAAATTAATAAATCAACTAAACTAGTAAAGCGTTATATCACTCCATCGTTCCCCGTGTATGCACACCGACTAGCGACTGTCGTAACTAAAGTGCTGTGAGGGTTACGTCACACTGCCGGCGCCGCGCCGCTGCGGCATAATCGTCCTCAATATGAGTCAAGGCTATTGGCTACTTTAATCCTGCATTAAAATTTAAAGATATGTTATGTATATGTATGCTATGTACCTACTAGTGTTATTTTTTGTGGCTTCGCCTACGTGAAATAATGTTGATCTGATTTGAAAATTGATTTTTAACACGCTTTAATTTGTAATTGTAATAAAAATCATGAGACGAAGAGGAGATAAATTGTCAGGGGGAGAAATAGTTTGAAGTTGCTAATTGGGTATTGATCTGCGAGTCAATCGGCCTAAACCTTTTGCACTTTGATTGTGGTACAAATAACATTTTAAGAGTGATACTTCTATTAAAGTTCTAGAATATAGAGTCGACTCGTCCGATGTGTCCTGGGGCTTTTATTTATAAGTTTAAAAAAATATATTTTTTCCCCGTATCTATCTTCGACTATACAAGTGTACACTGTACACGTATTGTACAGTGAGCGATATCGCAGCGTTATCGTGATGAGTCTGAATCTACCTTTAGACTTCGTAATCAATGAAGTTACGTCAGTGAAGGCCGAGTCGATACCTTGAATAAATCATTTCCTCATAGTTATCTTTTTTTATAGTTTTATAATATAAAAAAGTTGTACGGTGTACCGTATTATAATATATTATACATTATCATAATATTACACTAACGGCCTCTTTGAACAGCATTTAATTTAATGAAGATTTTGACATACACTTCATACTTTTTCAGTCAAACTCTTAATTGAACTTAAGTTAAGTATTATTATTAAATGTTTCTCGGGCCCCATTTTAGTAGTTAAAAATGGCCTCAGTAATGAAACCTTTAGTAGTATATATTCAACTTTATATTAGTATATAATATAGGTTTGGCGCAAACTAGCTACAAATTTCGCGGCTTGTTTACGCTGATCCTAAAAAAGGATTAAGGACAGGTTTATGTATGAATGAATCATTTTGAATGAGTTTTTCGACCTCTAACATATATTCTAGTTAGAAGTCAATAACCTCTTGCATATAACAATGAAACTATAATATTAAAGTCAAGGTTGTATGTTATGCAATATTTACTCTGAAGTAGTAAGGGGGATAATGTGTGTTAGTCACACATTATCCCCCTTACTAATAAAACCTTAAATAGTTATATGCCGGTTAAATATCCCAGCATATTATAACTACTAATTAATGTCCGGTCCGGTCCGGAGGTCTTTGTTTGTCTTATGACTTTTCCAATGTGCCTGACGAAGACCTGTGTTAAGAGCGAGCTGTCAAATTTTGCTGTGTTTTCTAATAAGTATTACGATCCCGGAAGACGATTGACTTAAATGAAATTGAGATTTATTTAATCATTGTATATGTATCTGATACTAGCCTAACGGAAAACACGATTCACTTATTTTGACTAGATAGTTTTATTTTTCGAAATTACGAATATTTCTGGGCTTTTCAACAAATATCTATTACACTTATTCAGTTACTATCATTAAATAACTTGCACTACTACAATTATTATACACTTTGTAAAATCATAGCTGAAGGAAATATTAGTATTGTATTTAGTTGTTAAGTAATCACCAAAAAACTGTTTTGGGGCTCACGACATTTAATATCGTGCTATAATGCGGGAATCCTTGTTACGCTATATTGTGTACTATTAGCTGCGGCGCAAAATACAATAATTCTGAATGCGGGCACGATTCATGGAATCATTATATCACGATTGGAGGATAGCGGGGTGTGTGGACGAGGCTAGCGTGTTTTGATATTTTTATTTTTTGGCAGCCCGGTCTTAATATTTTTTACACCTCACCTAACCCAATGGAGTGAAGTCATGGGCGTACCCGGGTAGGGGCGGGGGGGCAACAAAATATATTTTCAGTCAGATTAATAAAAATCAATTTTCATGGTTTATCAATATAGCAGACCGACCATTTTCTCGAAACTATTAGGTACATGAGCTGCCCTCGCTAGTTGAAATCCTGGGTACGCCCATGAGAAAGTGGTAGGTACATAGTCTTAGATATTATCTGATACTTTATGCTAACGTAGTTTCTATTCTATCGCCTTTTCACTGTACATTCTTCCGCTTTAAAATCTTTAACTTATTACCTACCGGACAATTTCTACGCATGGCCTGGTCACAGGAAATCTACAAGAAATACACTATGTTTCGCTAACTGGGGCCCTAAAAGTGCATAGGGTCTCGGTACTCCTTTGACTTTGACGACCTCTGTGGCTCAATTGGTTGAGTGTGTGGCAGCCCAAGCCGGGGGTCGCGGGTTAGAATCCCGCCGACGGAACAGAAAGTATTAAATATATTTCCGTTGTCTGGTATCCGTAACACAAGTCCTTCAGATATGCTTAGCACGGGGCCAGACTGACGTAGTGTGAAGCGAAGCGTCCATAGATATTACGGACTGTTGACTGCCGTAGTATTTCAAACAGGCTGGACCCCTTGGAATTACGGCGAGATGTCGCTTCGCTCTGTATCCTTTATCGGTTAAATCGCGGGGAGTGCGCTGACGAATAATTGTTCTCGTCATCTTCAATTTCAATTCAATCATACCTCCTGCAATTATTTGCCATCGTTCGAGAAAAATATACCATCCTCATCACCTTGATGGCAGTCTTCCACCGTGCGTTTCGCGTAACTGTCTGTCGCGCACTGTAAAACTCTAGAACGAACTGTCGCCAGCAATATTTTTGGACTTGACCTGCAAACCTTCAAGAAAAGAGCATATTCCCTCTTAAAACCCTGGCAACGCACCTGCAACTCTTCTGATGTTGCGAGTGTCGATGGGCGACGGTTGCTTTCCATCACCCGTTTGCTCATTTGTCTACAATTGTGTAAAAAAATGTGTCATCAGTCATCACCAAGAGAGCTACAATTTACAAGTATTCCTCTGATGTCGAATTTCAATTCCTCAGATTCCAATTTCCTCGTTTCTTGGTCCATTTCCTCTGGTCATGAAAAAAAGAAGAACTGTATAAAATTCGCCGTCTCCGTCTGTGTTATTCTAATAGTGTTGTGTTAGCGCTCGGAGCGGGCGGCGACAAATTGAACGAAAACACCACGCGACTATTATATTGAATCACCTTTAAACGGGAGATGCTGCGGCACGAAATTTTATAAAAAACCGGAATGAAACAATGCTTATGCTGTGTTTAGAGTTCCCCATGTAATTTTTCGGACTGGCTAACAACAAAGATATTATTATTATGGGCTTAATACTAATTAGAATCTTAAGATCTAACCTTTGAACAATACGTTTAAATGAATGCCCCTTACTTGTTTGTACAGCAAGTTATATAATTTTACTAGCTGTCCCGGAAAACGTTGTTTTGCCATAATATATTATGTATTTGCCAGTGAACTTTAAACTACAGGAAGAGTAACTCCGTCCAAAAAAGTGCACCAAATGGCTGCAAAATGTGACCCGAATACATGCACATTTATGCATGTGTTCGGTACACATTTTTCGTGTATATATACTCGAGTGACGTTCAACCAGGTTGACATGATAATTATTGTCAAACTCATTTTACAATTTGTTTACTTTTGGTTTACTTACTTTTTACGTAGCTTATTACAAAATTTTCGTTGTTAAAATGCCTAAATGCCCTGTGAAATGGTGTAGAAGTCACACAGATACGACTTTTAATACAGGAATAACCTTTCAAGTTTCATCAGTAAGTGATTTTTTTTAATTATGCTTAGGTAAAGTTCTTGTATTTTTTCCGACCCAAAAACATGTCCAAAAAGATGGTTTATTTAAGTTGGATGCAAGGGTATTTGCGTAAAATTAAGCTGGTCTCTTTGTGTTTGTCTTATTAAGTTTACATGTTATTGTTAAAATGCAATAATCAAAAAATAATATAATTACAAAATTTTTACAAAGTCGCCATGGACAGTGTTATGCAAGATGTAACAATTTAATCATAATTCATAACCGGGGGTCTGACTGACATCAGTATGGAGTATCTTATTTTTATAATGCCATTCGTACTTCGTTTAGTAAGAAACGAACTGAATTGGATGCCGAGCCAGATTACTCGTTTATGTAGCATACACTTTAATAGTCATGATTAGGGAATGTGTTTTTACACGAATTATCATATTATTTAGACTTTGAAATCCCAAGTTTTATTTTCCATATTTTTCCATATTTTAGGGTTTTACAAAGATAAGTCCATATTTTGCAAGAAAATGTCACAATCGTCCATATTTTCACTAAAATACAAAAAAATAAATACGTTCCCGCCACCATGCGGCTGCGTATTTCGTTCCTCTCGCGTTTTACATTATTATTTATTATATTTTTTCGGTATTCTGTTTTCAAAGAAGATTATTGAAGAAATAGAAAATAAAGTTTCGGCTATGCTGAAGGTCATGTTACTGACATGGCTAAACAAAAACTGAAGTAAAAAAATATCGTGAATTGTGAGTGGTGACGTGCAGGGATCATTTAGCCAATATTAAGCGAACCCAAGACGATCATTTTTTTAAATGAAATAAGGGGGCAAACGAGCAAACGGGTCACCTGATGGAAAGCAACTTCCGTCGACCACGGATACTCGCAGCATCAGAAGAGCTGCAGGTGCGTTGCCGGCCTTTTAAGAGGGAAGGGCAGGGAAAGGAAAATGGTAGGGGATTGGGCCTTCAGTAAACTCAATCACTCGGCGAACCACAGCGCACGCGCTATTTCACGCCGGTTTTCTGTGAGCCCGTGGTATTTCTCCGGTCGAGCCGGCCCATTCGAGCCGAAGCACGGCTCTCCCACGTCAAATCATGCAGCATGCGTGCGTTACGTGCTGTCATGGTTACAATATTATGATCAGCATGTCATGCAAGTTGTACAGTTAATACTGTCACATATGTTTATTCCCAAACCATTTATGCATAGGCACAGCCAGTATAGCATATTTCTGGCCTACCAAATATGCAAAGGCAAAGCCAGCATAGCATATTTCTGACCTCTATCTCTTTGTTAACTGTCACGAGTGACTCTTTTCTTACCTATAACACTAAAACAACGTTTAATTTTTGGAATTTTATACTCCATATTTTTTCCATATTTCTATTTAATACTCCATATTTTTCCATATTTTCGATTTTTTAGTCCATATTTTATGTACATATTTTGGATTTTTTGTACATATTTTTCCGGGCCTAGTCATGATATATTTTGTATGAGTAATGACCGAAAATTAAAGAGATTACGAAAATCTGCATTTGTACCGTAAGTTTTTTATTTCAGTTCTGTAATAATCGTTGCTAATATTTTAAATGCGAAAGTGTCTCTGTCTGTCTGTCTGCCTGTCTCGCTTTCACGCCAAAACTACGGTACCGATTGCAATGAAATTTTGTACACAGATAGTCTAAAGCCTGAGAAAGGACATAGGCTACTTTTTAACCGGAAAAAGGGGTTGTAAGGGGGTGAAAATGCGTAAATTTGTTCAAATTAAGTTAGTTCCAAAAATCATAATAGATGGCGCCGTGCGTCTCCTACATCGCGATATCGCTTGCTCGTGCATCTTTCTATAAGAGGTGGTACCAAGTTAACCGTGGTACCGTTTTTCGATTTTTGCTATTGTTATGCACGTCTATAAATAATGAATAACTCACTACTCTACTTAGTAGTCAGTACTCAGTACTTTATCTACGCTGTGACGAAACCTTAAACCTACCAATGCTAAATAGTTTATAGGTAAAGCTAAAGTTGTGTAATGGGGGGCTAAATAAGCTTTAGGTATAATATAAAAAAATGAAATATTATGTGCGCACTGCACAGCTGTTTTTAGATATTTTGATTTGAGGGGTACTAGGGTTTTAAAAAGCTTTTAAATTTGACACCAATTTTGTTGACACCGCGCGCTATAAGCTGAAGTCCACGCGGACGAAGTCGCGCTAGTTCTGTAATAATTTAGCACATATATTTTTGTAGTATGAAAACGTCTTGTCTAGGTGCTCTGGATAGTTTTAAATTCGTCCGAGTCGTACACGGTTTGTTCAAAATTATTATATATTATTATTATCAACGATTTAAGGATCAGAGAAAAATGTTTGATTTTAAAATAATAATTACGAGTATGTACTCCTTTCTTCGTGATAGTAGATATGTTTGGTGTATACTGCATAATGCCATCCGCTTTATTTCATAACTGTGACATTGATAATAACCGCGCAGGCTGTCGTCCAGCGCGCAATATTATGATACGTTACCTGGGAAACGACCTTGGCGAGAATCTAAATTGTCATATTTTAGTGTTCAAAAAGGAGCCAAATTTAAAACGGTTGAAGTATGGGAGTTACATTTCCTGTAGTTTTGTTATTCGTTGGTATTTGCCATATTATTTTATTGAAGTGACTAAATAATATATGTATGTTACCATGGCAACGTCGATCGCTATCCCGTCGCACAAACATTAATGGTCGCCGTCAGTCTCAGGTTGTAAATAATGTGCAATAAAATAAAATTGCGACTATAATTAAAGATCTAAGCTATCCTATCTCTCAAGTTGGAAAAAAGCACACATTTAAAAAATAATAACATTAAAATCGTTTAAGTAGTTTAGGAATCCATCGCGGACAAACATCGTGACAGGAGATTTATATACTAGCTTTTCCGTGCGGCTTCGCCCGCGTAACTTAGGAATTTCACACAATAAAACTTAAATACTTTTTTCCGCAAAAAATAGCCTATGTCCATTCACGTGGTCTATTCTTCATGTTTGCCAAATAACACAAAAATTGCTCCAGTAGTTCTTAAGATAATAAGCAATTTCATATAATTTCCCCCGTTTTTTCCACATTTTCCTCTATTTCTTCGCCCCTATTAGTTTTAGCGTTATAAAATATAGCCTATAGTTTTCCTTGATGAATGAGCTATATAAAACTGAAAGAATTTTTCAAATTGGACCAGTAGTTCCTGAGATTAGCGCGTTCAAATAAGCCCTTTCGAATAATTTTCCCCCGTTTTTTCCACATTTTCCTCTATTTCTTCGCTCCTATTAGTCTTAGCGTGATAAAATATAGCCTATAGCCTTCCTCAATAAATGGGCTATCTAACACTGAAAGAATTTTTCAAATCGGACCAGTAGTTCCTGAGATTAGCGCGTTAAAACAAACAAACAAACAAACTAACAAACTCTTCCGCTTTATAATATTAGTATAGATATAGATTGCTTTAAAATTGTGTCAGGCACAGCTTTACTTTTATTGTTTCTGAAAGTACTAAGACTGTTTCTAAATATTACCTGATAACTTTATCTCAGGAAGCAGGTATTAAGATGCATCTCGGTCTCAAGAAACGGTTCAGGCTCTGTGATTGGTTGGCTGTCAAAATTTGGACCAATCACAGAGCCGAACCGCGTCTTGAGACCGGGTCGCATCTTAAGTACTGACCAAAAATACGGGCCTAAGACAATATCACAAATGTATTTCCTTTCATGGATTAAGCCTGTAACGAGCATTCGTAAAACCTATTTTGTCACCCGTTTTAAACCTGCTATCTCCGATGCTCTTTTCCACGCTGATTTTCCATAAGGCCAGTGACACCAATCGTGGCAAAGCAATGTTTATTTCAGTCCACTCAATATTCTGTCGGACTGTAGTTTTCATATTTGATCTGTATATTTGCGATGGCCGCGGGCGGCGCTATATTATTGCATACGAGCTGTTTGCTCGAGTCTGCAGTTTTTACTACCGGATATGTATTTTCAAGTAAATAATAAACATGTTTGTATTAACTTTGTAAATGAAGCGCACTCTGTCGAAATTATGGAAAATAAATCTGTGTAAACACGATCAGTAAACACAACGTTCGTTAAATAGCCGTATTATATTTTTGTTAACTTTTTATTTTCTACAGGCGCTTTGTAAATAGTAGTAACTTAAAAGTAAGCGTTTTCTATGTAGATGTTTAAGACAAATATTGGTATTTTTAAGTTGATATCGTGATTACAATCATGTGAAGATGCAAGACAATATTCGTCTATGATTGTCTAAGATTGACCTCCATCTTGCATAATACAGCTACGCAATCATAGTTTTTCAACAACGTAGAGCCTATAAATAAAGCGTAGTTAAGCAAAGAGATATAGCTCCATCATATCCAGTATCCACAGCTGTTTGTAGACTGTATGTAGTGCCCTTTACCTAAATATTGCTTGCAATGCTGTTTGCTTGCGTGTTTCCACCCAGTGGTCGCCACTTGTGTGAAGTGCAGCGTGAACTACTTTATATCATCCGATATGAGACACGACACGACGACTTCCGATTATGTATCTTATGACAACATTTGAGATTTTTTATAATATAATAATATGTATACTTTTGTAAAGTACATTTAAAACTTATGATTAAGTAGTAAGTAAGACATACAAAAAAGTATACGCGATCGTTGAATTTACATTTGTTAAAACAACGCGTTACTTAGTTATTTTGTTAGTTATTATGTTTTAACTACGCAGTCTTTTATAAAAAATATTTTGTGGTTATTTTGATCGATTTGACACTGATCAAGTGATCAGTTGCGCCAAAATTCGTTTATCCCGCGGGAACCGTAAATTTCAGCTTTCTTTCACCTTTCTTTCACCGGGACTCAGAATATCTTCCTACCAAATTTTTGCAAGATCGGTCCACTGGTTTGGGCGGGTTAAAGCTAACAGACAGACAGACACACATTTATATTAGCATGGATTCATAAGGTTTTCTGTACATTGCAAAATCGTCTGATGAAATATCATATCGTGTCGTAGGGTCAAAATGTCACGTTGCGAAACGCTAACGACAGCAGCTAGGCTTTCACGTCTGTGCTAATTTTACATCTCCACTGCTGTTTACATCCAGCCTCAGTGGTACACACATTGTCTGGCGGACCTGTGTTACTGTGTTGTGTGGAAAAACTTAGTCAAGTGTGTGTGTGTGTGAGAGTATTAAAGTTCAAAATAGTTTGTAGGGCTCTAGTGTTGTGAATTCTGTGTAAAGCTGTGACTGATAGCATAATTTAGGAATCAACCTGCTTGATCCAAAAACTATATAGTTTTAGAGTAGTAGTGATGAAAATGGGCTAAGTTGTTACGGTGACAGCAAGTTTACGAAAGCATAAAATATGATTAGTGTCGGACTAATTGGCGCCAAAATCCTGGATCGTGCTCTTCGATCAAATATATAATACATCGTGCTATTGAAATTTTGAATTCGAACTCAGCTGACAACGACCGCGCGACCGCGGGATCTTGCCAAGCATAACGGCATAAACAAATGCAACAATTCATAACTCAAGTCTAAACACAATGTTGTTTACAGTGGCATATCTCCTCATATTCAGCTTAGTGAGTGGTCAAATCTTGACTCCCGAATTGGAGCTTACTCAAGGGAAAGTGAGGGGGATGCGGGGAGAGAGCGGTCAGAGCCACTACTATAGCATACCGTATGCCGTGGCAAGGAGATTTCAGGTACTTAATCATAATCGTTGAATTGCAGTAAGTTATCAGCAAATGCTTAATAAATGTTTTTAAAATTGAATTAACAAAGCAATGGCATATTGCTAGTATTTACTGATGTCAATTGTAGCAATAAATAGCTGCAAAAGGATTGTAAAACAACAATGTATAAAGACAACAATGTGGTTTTTAAAACCTTGCTAATTAATAACGTATCCAGCATATACACACACCGGCAAAATTAGCGGAACATAGATAAAAAGTGCCACAACTTGAACTCAAGTGGGTCGGGCTGTCTGAAATCCTTTTTATAGTTTTTTAGCTCATTTAAGAAATAAATTATTGAACAAAACTGGCAAGTTGACAGGTTTCTATAGCAATTATGCCCTAATAAGTGTTTTTTTGATGATTGACGTTGTAAGTGTTCCTGATAATAATGGCGGTTTAGCGGGGTGCAAGGTATGCTCAGCTTATTTAATTGTTTGGTTTTTGGGAAACACATTGACTAGATACAAAATTAGTGATTTCCCAGCATCTGCGACAGCTAGAGCTGTAGCCACGTTAGAGAAAGGTCACACCTACCATTCGGTCAGTCAGGCCTTAGGTGTGCCGGCTTCCGTGGTCCATCGTAACTTTCAACGCTACAGAGAGACTGGATCTTACGTTCGGAGACGAGAACAAGGCAGATATCGGGTGACAATGGTTCAGGATGACCATTTTGTAAGGAAACAAACCCTAAGAAATCGACCTCAAACTGCTATTCAGGCACGAAACCTGTCGGAACAGGTCCGTGATGTACGTGTAAGTGATTGTACAGTAAGAAGAAGACTTAAAGAAGTTAAATTAAACTCAAAAGTGCCAGCAAGGGCACCAAAACTTGAGACAGGACACCGAACAACCAGGCTAAGATTTGCGCGTGAACATCAAAATTAGACAAGTGAGTGAAATTTTGTGCTGTACAGTGATGGGAGCAAATTCCATGTATATTTTGTTGATAGGCGATAAAGAATGTGGATAAATCGTAAGGAACGCTATAGGCCATCAAACTTAACGGAAACACTGGCCTATGATGCAGGCTTGTTAATGGTTTGGAGTGGCATATGATTTGGAGCCCGCACGGAGCTGATGGTTATTGATGATGGTATTTTGACAGTACAGGGCTATAGTACAGACATCCTGGAACTGCATGGTGTGCCTTTTACACAGTTTTAGGTAGTAATTTCAATTTTATGCGCGTCCATAGAGTAAGAAAATCGGATATTATTACCTAAACGATGCTGGCGTAGTCCAGGTGGAGAGGCCAGCGTGGTCTACGGATGTGGATCCGATTGAAGACGTGTGGCACATCAATAGGTTAACGGTACGAGTTAAAACTCCGGTCCAAAATGTGTTCAGGAGCTCGAGTTGGCGCTACTGGAGGAGTAGGAGAATATCCCACAGGAAATTATTGACAATCAAAATGCAAGCATGGAATGGCATATCTAGGCCCTCTTGAGATCCATAGAAGGCATTACACGCTTTTAACATGGCATTTCTTTAATAAAAATAGAGAAAAAAACTTAAAAAGTTACTACTGAAATTTCAAAGTTTTTCTTAATTTTTGATTTTTGCAAATTTTTTTTCTATTTTTCACGTTTTTATGCCCTAAATTTATATGAAATTTATATTTTTATAATCAATTAGTAAATAAATAAATAAATTTATAAAAAAACAACAATTTTCAAAAAAAATTAAAATTTTGTTATGTTCCGCTAATTTTGCCGGTGTGTTTATAATATTTTAAAAAGATTTGCAGTCCCTCAATTTACATAATAGATATCGACGAGTTAACCATAAAGCGGTAACTTTTAGCTGTTTAACAAAAATGATACATAACTAATTATGTAATCTTGAATGATTAATTTAAACCTTATAACTTTCAGTATCCACAACCACCGCTTAAATGGAAAGGTACGCTGTACGCTGTAAACATGTTGATACGATGTCCCCAAATGTTATCAATTCTCATCGGCAGAGAAGACTGCCTGTACCTGGACGTGCATGTACCAGAAAAAGGAAAGAAGATGCCTGTGATAGTCTACTTCCATGGTGGAGCCTTCTGGCATGGAGGGAAAGATGTATACCACCCATTACTCCTTAACTCTAACGGTGTCATAGTCGTTGCAGTAAATTATAGATTGGGAGTGCTTGGATTTCTGTGCACCAATGATGTATCGAACATTGGTTTGAGAGACCAAGTAGCAGCTTTAAAATGGGTGCAGCAAAATATAGAAGCATTTGGTGGTGATCCTGACAATGTGACTATATGCGGCCAAAGCGCTGGAGGTAGCTTGGCTTCCATGCATTTGCTGTCTAAAGCCAGTACAGGTCTCTTTCATAAAGCTATACTCATGAGCGGGACCGCCTTTTCAACTTGGGCGTTTAATTTAGAATCAGATAGAACTACCAAAGAAGATGCTAATAAAATAGCATCAGCAATCACAGAAAATGATATCTACAATATACTAGAAGAAGCTCCTTTAGAAACGCTCATGAGAGCGACAATGGGATCATCAGCAGATCCAAGATACTTCAGATATACTCCATGTGTAGATGTGAATAATACAGAGCCATTTTTCACTGATACACCCATTAGTATACTAAAATCGGGCAACTTTAACAAAGTTCCTGTTATGATGGGTTATACTGATCTAGAAGGCATGTTCTTTTACGCCCTTATAGGAGGTGTAACTAAAGATCTAAATGACAATTTTATAGATCATCTACCATCAGTATTTTCGACACCAACAAAGAAGTACAAACGTAAAATTGCTGATAAAATACGCAAATATTACTTTGGGAATAAAACTATAGATTATAAAAAAAGTAAACTAAGTCTTACAAGATTTTATTCTGATTGGATAGCATATGGAGCAACTGATGCTTATTCCAAGCTGCTGGTTAAAGCATCTGATACACCAGTATATAACTATGTATTCTCCTACATCGGTGATCGGAATTTTGGGAAAGATCTTTCTGGAGTGAACCTGAACAAGTCTACTCATTCGGACGATGTATTCTACATGTTCAAGCCTGCGGGTATCAATTTAAGGCTTTCGGATAGAGACGCCATCTTCGCTTACAAGTACAACACAATGATAGAGAATTTTGTTAAATACGGGTACGTATTTTTATCACCAATTTGTTAAATTCATAACGAATATTGTGAATGCGACTGTACCTGTCTACTGTCTACTGTCTACTGCACCTGACGTAAATCGCTGAATCGATTAGGATGAAATTTGGTATGAGAATACTCTGAGTTTCGCAAAAGAGTTCAAGTAGCACGCAACATTTACTAACCAAAATTAAAAAAAAAACTTACTAGATGTCAATATGGTCAACTTCATATCACTTCCCGTCCAATGTAAACCTCCCCTGGGCTTCCACAAACTTTTTGAGACTAAAATTAGTCAAATCGGTTCAGCCGTTCTCGAGTTTTAATGAGAACAACAAAATATTTTAAAAGTCATTTTTATTTAAACAGAATGTAATTAAGTGATACTAATTTAGGGTGTGTACGTGTTCCCTATATGTATATGGAGGAGTTCACTGTGAAAATTGAAAGTTGTGGGATAGTTGTGGGGAGTTGTTTGATGGGCAAGTGCCCGAGCGTCATGAATTTACCCATACACCCTTTTCTTGCTCTTTCAGCGCTGCTACTTTCACAGTGAACTCTATATAGGGGACTCATACACACCTTAATGAATTCTCGTTTAGTTTTGTTACACCCTGTATCGATTTACATCGACATTATTGTTCTTTCAGGAACCCCACTCCCAAAGTAACGAGATATCATCCGGTGTCCTGGCCAGCAGCTACTACCAACTCCTCCAATGTCATGGTACTGGATGAGACCTTCAGTGTTCTGGAGGAGGCACGACCGCAGCATCGAGGGGGATTCTTCTTGGAGATGCTGTGTGCTTATGGAGAAAGAGGTTATGTGCCTTGTGATGAATATACAAAGGGAATAAAGCTATAGTGAAATATTTAATGTATTTACTTATCTATCGACAACAACTAAAAACTTAAAATTAGTTATAGTTATTGCAATCTAAGAGTGCGCGTCGCCTTTATTTGTAGTTGGAAATGTGAATAGACATTTTCGTTAGTGTGCGTACCCGACGGAGCAGTCAGAAGCGAGCGAGCCATGTACGCGTGCATAGATATGGTCACTCACACAAGTAAAGGCGACGCGCACTCGTAGATTGCAAGAACTATATGACGTGGACATAGAGATGTATGTGGATAACAAAAAAATAAAAACGGCAAATCGAGTCACAAAACATCTACAGTATGCAATTTTGTGGCTCGTTATTGTGTGCTCGAAAAACGATTTTCTTCGTAGGCGTTACGTATAGCCATTAAATTTTAATAGCGGCTTTTTTTGCAACAGCAACTTATTCTCTGACATATTGCTCAATTATTGTAAAATAAATATGTAATTATATAAAGTTAAAGCCCTTCACTAAATCCTTTGTGTTATTGTTAGGCCTACTTAATCCTAATTTCTATGACCGTCCAAAAGCCCTAGTCGTTAGCATTTTAAACTAGTCCGTCCCAGGGGGTGCAGGGGGTGGGGGGAGGACATTTGCATGTCCGGCCGCTTTATAACAATTACCCGGACATTTTTCTCCATTACCCGGGATTATTCCGGACATAATTACGCTTTATCTGTTGCGCCCCGCTATTATATTTTACTAGCGAGCCCCGCGACTTCGTTTGCTAAATAAGATACCGAAGGAACCGAGCCTATTTCAGCTAAAAAAATAGTATGTCGTTGAAAATTATTTATCCGAGCAAAAATGTGGTGCAGTGGAAAATAACTTTGAAAATAACATAGCAATAATTTACTTGGAGGTTTTAGCTCTGTAACAATTAAGGCACATGAAAAATATTTATAATTTAATATGCATCACAACATTTAAAAACAACGCAAATTATCTATTTTGTCATTTTCAAATTCACAGGCTGATCCATTAACTTATTGTTTTGTACCTTATTCGAAATAAAAGCGAAATATTTTTATTTCCCTGGTCTCCACATTTTCGCAACAATAATATTTCGAGTATGCAATATACTACGCAATATTTTGACTCTGCTCTTATTCCATTGAAAAACATAATAACATCACAAAAATCCAGTCGACAGTCAAAACTCTACTCTAGCAACTCTGAGTGGTAAGTTCCCAGCCCGGAGGCAGCAAACTTTTCCACTCTGCACGTTACTCGCACATGTTCGGAATTAACATACAGATATATAGTTTGTTATTGATTTTAGAGTCATTGAAGTCAATATAAATTAATATTTATTAAGATATACATAGATTATAGGGACATTAAAAGGACAAATTTTGAATGACTAAAAACACGTCATGGTGCTAGTGTATATCTATTATCTAATGGAGGCTGTGTCTAATGGAGGTATACACAAACAAGAAAATAAAGGCAAATACGGCCTTCCACACATGGACGTCAAATACCAAACTTTTACTTGATTTTGTTTACTTGCCTATTTGACTCCCTTGATGTGCGTCAAATACCGACAAAGGTACGGATACGAGTATTTGGTATTGGTTATAATATTTGTCAAATAAGCAAATAAGGCCAATACTTTGGCAAACATACCGTCTACACATGGTGATTGCTTGGCGAATACATCAAACTTAAGTGGCTTCTTATCCGTCTCTGTCGCAATTCCCATATCTTTGTCTATTGTATAATATCCTGTATAACCCTCTTTCTCCCTCCTACCTTGTTGAACGTTTCAATTTTTGCCCGACCACTCCATAATTCATGCAGGTCCAATATTAGAATGAATCCTTCACTCCCATCCCATCGTTCCAATTTTGACTCATACTCCTTTACCGTTCATGCAGTCAGATTGAAGAACTCGCTTCCCCACACTGTTCGTGATAGCTCTACCATCAGTGTGTTCAAGAAACTCTTGAAAGAGCATTATTATCTTCAGGAATCACAATCCACTTAAATAACGTTATTAAACATACATATAGTATTTATGTATTATCTAAGACATATTGTATAGTATTTATTATTATTGTTATTATTAGTTTTGTGTATAATATAGATTCAAATTTTAATTTTGTTATTGTGCATTCTCTATCTGATGTCTTATATCACATCTCTCTCCGTAGGGCTGCTGTAAGAAATTTCTTTTGAAATAAGCAGTTCCTTTGTGTCGTCTTTCTATGTCAATTTTTATGTAAACAGTGTGTTGTGTGCAATAAATGTTTAAATAATTAAATAAAAGCCATGTGAAGTGCCTCCATTATGTTTAACGTGGAAAACATGTCTGCTGGACTAGCTTAAAAACTTTGCTTCGCACACGAAGGGTTCCGTACCATTATAGAGTAAAATTAGGCCAAAAATTGTGTTTTTTGTATGGGAATGGGAAATCCCTTAATTTTTTATTTTATTTTATTATTATTATTAAATATTAAAGTACATATATTTATGTAAGGACTTTGAGAAAAATTCAAGTACCTACCTGTTACCATTATTGATAAGCAAAAAAGGCCAAAAAATCACGTTTGTTGTATGGGAGCCCCCCTTAAATATTAATTTTATTTTGTTTTTAGTATTTGTTAGTTTAGCGGCAACAGATATACATAATCTGTGAAAATTTCAACTCTAGCTATTACCGTTCTTGAGTTACAGCCCGGAGACAGACAGACAGACGGACAGACATCGAAGTCTCAGTAATAGGGTCCCGTTTTTACTCTTTGGGTACGGAACCCTAAAAATGAGTTCTAATTATAAAGTTGTGCTTGTTTTCTTTATCAAACAACCTAGAGTATCAATAACTTAACTTATAACTTAACTTAAGTTATTGATACTCTAAGCAAACAACCTTTAGTTTAGGTAAACCAACTGGGTGGTCCCTGGCTAGACAAACATTTGGTAAAAGTAACGCCTCCGTGGTTCAGTGGTTCAGAGCTCAGCTCTTGACTCGGAGGTCGTGGGTTCGATTCCCGCGTTGGAAACATGTTATTTCCAAGTTTGGTTAGGATAATGCAGGCTGATCACCTGATTGTCTGACAAGTAAGATGATCCATGCATCGGATGGGCATGTAAAAAGTCGGTCCTGCGCCTGATCTCTCGCCAGTCGTGACGGTCTGCCGTCCCACTGGGTTATGAGAGTAAAAGAATAGAGAGTGCTCTTGTGTACTGCGCACACACTTGGGCACTATAAAATTACTCCTGCGTAGCTGGCCTGGTTTCAATGAAACCGGCCACCGTCACCGAAACCGGTGTGGGAGCTATTATTTGGTAAAATGGTCCCTCACGAGCATGACTAAGGTTAAGAACCACTGTTGTAAGGTAACTCAGTCTACTACTAATAATGTTTAAAACACATTTTCTCAAAAGTTATGAGATTCAGATGGAATATTTGAGGAGTAGTTTTACCATATTTAACAGGACGAATAAATAGCATTCCAACAAAACATATTTTTATTAGATTGCATTAAATATTATGACATACTGTCAAAAAATTAATACAAAAAATTATAACAACAAATAATAAATATTTACATCTAATACTTGCCCAAATCCGAGTTAGATAGAAGTTAGTTCACAATTTACTATCATGTCATCTCTTTCCTTCTTGTTCACATTCTGCTTTATTTTTATCGCTTCGAGAAAGATAAAGCTTGAAACTATATAAGGTACATGAAATACTGGTCCATGTTTTTTTAATGAGGTAGTTGCTTTTTTATATCTTTGTCATCTACTGTATATAGTTAATAAAGGGATAAAGGGACGAGAGAGCATAATAATATTATGATACTCTAAGCCGGCCCCTGGACGAGCAGTTTTATTGTCAATATCACGTACTGCGTAATATTGACAGTCTAGGGTTGATATTGAACATTGCGCGCCTTCAATCTAATTGTCAAACTATTCAATAAAAGTGAAGCGTGATATTGACAATAAAAATCCTCGTCTAGGGGCCGGCTAACAAAGGATTTCCAACAACCCAGATTAACATAATCTAACAATTTATATTTGGTATCACAAACGTATGGTTCTCGAACCCATAGTGGCGTCGCCTATACTTGGTGTAGGTTCGATTCCAGAACCCCACTCGGGCCTCGTCCCCCATGGGCGCAGTGGTTAGCTCGCTGCCCATGACGAGAGCCGTGGGGTTCGATGCCCGACTCGGCCGCCAACGGAACGGCAGGAGAGCAGACTTGGTGGGAGTCGGGTCACTGAAAGATAATAATAGTTCTTAATGCGACTTCTTCATGTAAACTAATAAAAGCAAACGTTTGGAGGGGACATTTGTCTATGATTGCTCATGATCGACGTAGCTTATACAGGGTGTAACAAAACTAAGTGATAATACTTTAGGGTGTGTACGTGTTCCTTGTAGAGAGTTCTCTGTGAAAGTAGCAGCGCTGAAAGACCTTTTTTTTTCAATTTTGTAAGTATTTGAAATCTCGTTACGCCTGGGGCGCTTGCCCATACAAGAGTGAAAAAAAAATTTGGTATTTTAGCGCTGCTATTTTCACATATTATAACTAAAGCACAAAAATAATATGGACAATAGTAGTTATTATATAATTAAAGCATTTTATGGTAATTATGTCGCAATGCTAATTAACATTTTACATAGTTTCATAGTTGTAGTAATTGGTCTTGTTATTTCAAGGTTAGATGCATCATAGTAAGGTCAGGTCATACCAAAAGATAGTTTGACTAGGCGTTGCATTAAACAAAATACTAGGCACTAAAATAAAACATCGAACAGTGGACGCTGCTTTATATTTTACTAAATGACACCCGCAACTCTGTTGCGTCAAAATTCGTTTTTCGCGCGGGAACAGTACATTTTTCCGGAATAAAAAGTATCATATATCCTTTTCCGGTACTCAAAGTATCTCCATGACGATTTTCAGCAAAATCGGCTCCGTGGTTTGGGCGTGAAGAGGTAACATACGACTATATGGCTGGCAGATTTAAACACATTTGGATTTTAAATAATATTACTATGAATTGATAAAGGCAATTCCACACCGCAACCAGACGAAACAAGGCGCAGCACAAAAGTATATAAAAACGATGACAAAATAAGACAGCATATAATATTATTATCTTGATACACCGCACTACACTGTGAAGCGTCTTGAGATGCAGTGATAGGTTAAAAGCAATATGAACTCTATCAACGTGTTATCTTTTTGTGTAGAGAATAAATTTAAATTTTAAGCTAATATAAATATTAATGTAAGATTCTATTTGATTCTATTTGAATGTTTACACTGACCCTTACGTCTATTTACTTGAAGTACACGTGTTAACATGCAAGACATATAAAGTAAAACAGGAAAACTATTATGTAACCAGTTAGATTAAATACCAAAAATGTTAAGGATATGTCAGGTTTAAAGGTTCATAATTAAACTTCTTCTGGTATAATAAAACAGTTCAAAATATAGCACCTACAAAATAATTATTATACATTATCAAGTCTCATAAAAATATTTTATGACCGATGTTTTGTGATAGTGTTAAATACGTAAGTGAATTTTAATTGCAGTCTTTAAACACGAATATTTCTTTCCAGAATCAAAAGAAATATTGACGTCAAGCAAAAATAAATATTACATGCTTATTTCAAAGTTGTTGTACGAATTAATGAAGTAACAGGTTAAAAGGTGAACAATTTACATGTAACAAAAATGATAAAGAAGTCTTACTTATATTTGGCGAAGTTTGTCCACATTGTGACCATTCTTTGAAGCATTTGATTGTTCTGGACAGGCAGCCTATACAGGATATACGACTTGAAGAGATAGAACAGCTCATCTGCATGAGACGCTCCACCGCTGAAGATAAACTTAGACATGTATTTAGCTAAGTTGAAGTACCCATCGTAGGTGAACACGTAGAAATACATCGGCTTATCATTCGTCTTCGAGAACAGTTCAGACTCCAAAATGAGTGGGAATTTCACGTGCAGATCCGAATATAGATCGACCATCTCCATGACTTTTTCGTCATTGTCCTTCGTGAAGTACTGCTGTAGCATCTCCTCTGCTGTCTCGTTTCTGCTTCTCTCTGTAGAAAACTCGAGATCAGCCTGAAATAGTCCGTGCGGGTCCGGATTTTTAACGCTTACACCGAAATCTTTGGCTACAAAGTAAATACCCTCCTTGTCGTTAAAACCTCTTATCATCGGTAACTTATTGTATTCACCGCTTTGAATTATATCTATAGGATGCTTTTTGAGCACTGCTTCTACGCCAGGAATGTCTTTTTCAACACAAGGAACAAAAAGCGTCTCAGCTGTGACGAAGTTTTTATGTTGTTTATACTTTATACCCCAAATTAGTTCTTTGGTCGTTCTATTCGCTAGAGTTTCATATATTTTATACAGATCTTTACCGGGATATCCGAACTCTTTAGCAAGATCACTTGCTGTTCGTATTGGGTCATGTTGAATGCCCCAGGGCACTATACTGGAGCCACTTTGCAATATCGTTCTATGAAACAGTCCCTTAGTTACCGGCGAGAGCGTCAGATGGGACGTGGATACCGCCCCAGCACTCTCACCAAACAGAGTCACACTGTCCGGATCTCCTCCAAATGCTCTGATATTCTCTTTAACCCATCTCAAAGCAGCAATTTGATCCTTTAACCCGGCATTACCTGGAGCTTCCTTGATGCCCAAGCAGAGGAACCCCTCAACGTTTAACCTGTAGCTCACTGCTACGTATATCACACCATGGTCCAGAAAGTAGTCTGGTCCGTACAGCAGGGTGGAAACTGAGCCGTCAATGAACAGTCCCCCGTGGATGTAGACCATGACTGGGTAGGGCTTGGTACTGCGCGCTGCTGGAGTATACACGTTGAGTTTCAAACAGTCCTCGTTGCCGACTATCACGGAGTCGATGAGCAGCTTCTGGGGACATCTGGTGGTCTCGTCGACGGCGTCCAACACTCCATCCCACTCTGGTGGAGGCAGTGGAGCCTGGAATGTAAGATGATCTTTTAACGATGTGAGTGGCAGCCGAAAAGGAAGAACTTCCGAGCGAGATCTAAGCATGCTCGGTTAGACCGAAGCCCACTGATGTCGTTTCAGACGTTATAGATTCATAATTTGCCGTCCTCCAAAACTTCGATAGCACGTTGCAGGATTGTGAAGCTATTATTCGTCTCGTAGTGAAAAGAATTAGAATCTATACTATAATATTATAAAGCGGAAGAGTTTGTTTGTTTGTTTGAACGCGCTAATCTCAGGAACTACTGGTCCGATTTGAAAAATTCTTTCAGTGTTAAATAGTCCATTTATTGAGGAAGGCTATATTTTGTCACGCTCAGACTAATAGGAGCGAAGAAATAGAGGAAAATGTCGAAAAAACGGGGGGAAATTATTTGAAAGGGCTGATCTCACGAACTATTGGCGCAGTTTTTCTGTTATTTGGCAAGGTTACGAAGTAGACCACGTAATGGATCATAGGCTATGTTTTGTGGAATAATTTGTCTATGAAATATCTATTTTACGCGGGCGAAGACGCGCGGAACGTCTAGTCTTATGATATTAATGTATGGTCATTTGTTTTTGTTTATCGCGCAGTTGCAAGGATTGGAATTTTTATTCGAAGCCGGTTTATGAGTAATTGTAATGTTAATTGGATATAAAATATCTCAGGATCTTGATTTTTGTTATTTAAATAAAAGCAAGATATAATCTTACGTATACCTCGAGTTGTAAATAATAATTTTTTTTTTTTCCCTTTTTAAAGTAAATTCTATCTTAACACAAAACAAATTATAAAATTATCAAAATTCTCATCAAAATAAGTTTGGGGAGTTATTTCTGTTTATGTTAAGATCACTGTTCTTATTTAATTCAGATTAGTTTATCCAGATCCTAAACTACTATCATACTAGAGATCTAATACATTTCAGTACTTTTAGGGCCAATCAGACAGAGAGCGTTCACGCGGTCAAGCGTTCAAGCGGTCAGTTTTGGGTTCTTTGTGTTGTATTACTTTACTGTATAGATAAACACACACCGGGTGTTCATCGCGTCAGAATTGCTGTGTGACTTACCGAACGTAAAAAGCGAACGCAGAACGCTTGAACGCGTGACCGCTCTCTATCTGATAGGTCCCTTGCAAACTCGCTAACTTCTGCATTCAACTTTTGAACGTACCTGAAATCTATTCTTATCGTTGACAGTTCCATACGGTATACCGTAGTAGAAGTGGTATCTTCCATCCTCGCTGATCCTCCCCCTCACCAGCCCACTCCTCACCCTGACCACAGCAGTCGGCTCCCGGTACAGGTTCACTAGAAACAGCGACCCCAGGACTAACCATTTCATCATTATCTGTGCTCAAGCATGTCGTCTCTCTCGCATCATCTCTTTTCTCTTTCCCGCCTTATTTTTTTTTTCGGCCTGAAAATTTTAATATTGTGAAGTATATGGCATTACGTATCGATGCCAGCAAATAAGTTGTGCCAAAATTCGTTTATCCGGGAACCGTACTTTTTCTAGGATAAAAGTATCCTATGTCCTTTCCCGGGACTCAAAGTATCTCCATACCAAATTTCAGCAAAATCGGTTCAGCAGCTTGGGCGTGAAGAGGTAACAGACTGACAGATACACTTTCCGATTTATAATATTAGTACGGATAACATTATCTGTTACATAAACGAGGATAGTTATTATTTAATATTTATTTAATTAATGAATTGGTTCGTCAAACGTCATTTGTCCTTTTTAAAGCTATTGTTAATAAATAATTAATACTCGTTATAATTAAAAAGTAACTATTGTAAGTATTTAAATCTTTTATTAGTAGTAAAACGTATTTTAACACTTTTAAATTATGTCTCATATAAAGTATAATTTAATAGGTTATTATTATGTCATCTATATATATAAAAATGGATATTCAAATGTATTAGTCGAGCTTTAGCTCGACTAATACATTTGAGCTTTTTTCGAGTTTTAACTCGAAAATGGCTGAACGGATTGGGCTGATTTTAGTCTTAAAGTATTCGTAGAAGTCCAGGGAAGGTTTTAAAGTGACACGAAGTTCACCGGGATAGCTAGTAGAATATATTTTATAGATGGTTATAGGCTAGAATCTAGACTCTAGAGTTTCCAAGCGCTATTTTATATACTTAACTACAAAATAAACCTTTAAGGCCGTCCCCCGAGCAAACGACCTTGGCCATACATTTGCCGCTTTGCTGAGATCGCGCCAAAACGCTATTATTTTTACTTATACTAGTTCAAAATTGTCCTAAAAAAATTTAAAACGGCGAATATGTAGTTTATGATATTGTCGATCTATTGGCGTGAGTTTCAAATTAAAGTAATTTGTAAATCCTAAGGAGATGCTGAATGTATGCTTGAATTTTAACAAATTGGTATTACTTTGGAACCTGATATCATGATCAGTATAAGAAACATAAATAGAAAATTTAAAACGACAAAAGGAATGTTGATATACTGAAGATTATTGCTGTATTTTTATTATAACTTTGTAGCTTTCAGATTATGAGTTTATAAGATTTTAAATACGGTCAATTACGGAATCTCCGGACGGAACGCCCTTAATGTGTTATTCTAAAGCTTGAACTTTCGTACCCATAAAAAACACAATATTTTTTCCTTGAGCATAACAAACATCCTATCTCCACATGGAAACATATTATGCACGTTAGTAATTACATGTTATGATGATACAATATCTCTGTATATAATAATCGGCCAAGTGCGAGTCGGACTCGCGCGCGAAGTGTTCCGTACCATTATAGAGCAAAATCAGGCCAAAAATTGTGTTTTTTGTATGGGAGCCCCCTTAATTTTTTTATGTTATTTTAATATAATTATTAAATAATAAAGAAGACATATAACTAAGGACTTCGAGAAAAAATCAAGTACCTACCTGCAGTTGCCATTATTATTGATATAAAGCATAAAAAGCCAAGCCGTTTCTTGTATGGGAGCCCCCCTTAAATATAAATTTTCTTTTGTTTTTAGTATTTGTTGCTATAGCGGCAACAGATATACATAACCTATGAAAATTTCAACTCTCTAGCTATTACCGTTATTGAGTTACAGCCTGAAGACAGACAGACAGACAGACGGACAGACAACGAAGTCTTAGTAATAGGGTCCCGTTTTTACCCTTTGGGTACGGAACCCTAAAAATGAATCCATATTCGCGTGGTCACGACATCACGCCTAAACGGCTGGCCCGATTTTGCTAAAATTTGACAAAGAGTCCCGAACTTTGAGTCCCGAAGACCAACTTTGAATACATTTTGTCCCGGAAAATGTACGGTTACTGCACAATATACTTATATGATTTGCGCGTAAACTATTCAGTCTATTTGGATGAAATTTGGTATGGGGATACTTTGAGTCTCGGGAAAGGACAAGGAATACTTTTTATCCTGGAAAATGTACGGTTCCCGCACAATCAACTTTTATGATTTTCGCCTAAACTATTTCATTTAATTTAATGGGCATGGAGATACTAATTTTAATCTATTTTTTTCTTAATTATACCAATTCGAATTAAATAATCATCGTTTAGACAGGACAACGTCTGTGGGGTCAGCTAGTATAATTATATTATAGTGCGTTTCGACGATTCTACGTATAGGTAAGTGTCAAGTGAGATAAAACTTCAAGGTCATTCTAATTTTTTGGCGATTAATCTAATAAATTATAAAACTGATAACATCGCGAAATAAAACATGTATGTCGATAATAATATCATTAGATACGTCATCAAAAGGCGATTGTTGCCAGTTGCCACATAAGAGCCAGTCCACACGGTGCGTTGCGTCGAGGCAGCGCTGCCGTTGCGTTGTTTTACTTACAAATAACCAAAGTGGTCACACGGTACTCTGCGTCGTCGTAACGCACACATGAGTCATGACGGACAGCAGCCCCCGAGACGAAGCGGGAGGGGGGTGTTGATGTTAGCACTGCATCGTAATAACGCTGCGATGACGCAGCGCCCGTGTGGCCGGCTATGCGTCAATCGGCAGCGCTGCGTCGACGCGACGCTGACGCAACGCGCCGTATGGACTGGCTCTAAGAATTTGAATTATTCAACGTAATAGTCAGGGAGCCCTAGAACAATATTTTTAATTACTAATTAGCTTGATAGTAATAAAAAAAATGTTCTGGGCCCTGTTTTATACATCTCTTTTTTGTGAAATTGGTAAGAGAATGTAAAAGAGATGGTAAGCAAATAGATGGTATGCTCCGACTATACAGGGTGTAAAAACATAGTGATAATTCTTTAGGGTTTGTATATATATTATACGAGTATAGAGTTCACTGTGAGCGCTGAAGGGTATTTTTTGCGATTTGTATGGGAAGCGATACTTTGAGACTTTTTATCCCGAAAAAATGTACGGTTCCCGCGCGATATACGAGTTTTGGCGCAACGAAGTTGCGGGCGTCATGTAGTACCTACATGATATTTTAATAACGAAATAGCGTGACTCTCAAGGTAACAGTTTACTTGAGGACCACGCCTAGACCTTCAAAGATAAAGAGATTGCAGTTTTGAAAGATAGAAGATTGCAATCACATAAACACACATAAACTTAGCAATAATTATTATAAACCGTATTATTGCTCAATAAGGCATAAAATGTATCGGATGTGATGACCGCGGAGATAAACTACGATAACATGGCGCGCCCCTCCAAATTACTGTTTCAATGTGTGTAGTCACATCCTTATGAAAGAGTTTGTATGTAGTCAGTATTCTACCAATCAACCAGTACTTGTAATATTTCACTTAATGTCACTTATTACCAATATTTGTTAGTCAACTAATCATAACTAGCCGACCGCGCAAGACAACGCACTTCAAACGTTTTGACAACGCACTTCAAACGTTTTGAATTTTGGAGGGGCGCGCCATGTTATCGTAGTTTATCTCTACATCCATACTTACTTAATATTATAAATGCGAAAGTGTGTCTGTCTGTCTGTTGCCTCTTCACGCTCAAACCGCTGAACCGATTTTGCTGAAATTTGGCATGGAGATATTTTGAGTCCCGAGAAAGGAAATAGGATAGTTATTATCCGGAAAATGTACGGTTCCAGCGCGATAAATGAATTTTTGCGAAACTAAACGTAATGCCTAGTATTTTGAAGCATAACATTACCGTGTTGTTGTATATTTCGCAATCATAATCATTTTTTTTAGCAGCTTCCTGTAGGAAATGACTATAATATTTTCGATGAATCATAATATTTAAATGTATACATGATGTAACAAAACTAAGTGATATAAACTTAATGTGTATGTGTCCCTTAATTAATATGGAATTCACTTTGAAAGTAGCAGCGCTAAAAGAGCTCAATTTTAGGGTTCCGTACCCAAATGGTAAAAACGAAAGGGTAATATAAGGTATCCCAAAGGGTAATCCGTCCATCCGTCCGTCTGTCTGTCTCCAGGCTTTATCTCAAAAACCGCTATAGCCAGACTTCTGAATTTTTCACAGATTGTGTATATCTGTTGCCACTATAGCAACAAATACTAAAAATAAAATAAATTCAATATTGAAGGGGGCTCTCATACAACAAACTATATTTTTTTGCTTTGTTTTGCTCGATCTCAATAATGGCAAAAGCTAGGCACTTGAAATATTTACAATATACTCTGTTATACCTATTTATAATTTAATAATTAATTGTGAAATTAAAATAAACTTAACAATTAAGGGGTCTCCAATACAAAAACACAATTTTTGGCCCATCTTTGCTCTATAACAGGTATAACACCCGTCGTGCGCGAGTCCGACTCGCACTTGTCTGATTTGTAAATGAAGGTACGAAAGGCCTTCTCGCTTAATAAATTCCATATAAAAGTTTTAAAAAAGTTACTCGTTCAGCACTGCTACTTTCACAATGATGTGAAAGTATAGTGCGTCAAGAAAGTGAAGAAATTAAAAAGTGGCAACATCGTAGTGTCATCCCTTTTTTCTTAGACTGATTTGAAAGAGATGACACTACTATGATGCCACTTTTTAATTTCTTCACTTTCTTGACGCACTATAGCAGTACTTTAGAGGGTACTCATACACACCCTAAAGTATTATTATTTAGTTTTGTATACATACTGTATAGAACATGTAACTAACAAAATAATTAACCAATTAATGCCGTGCTTCAAAGGCCTTCTAACATAAGCTTACTTTCTTAATAACAACGTTAATTTGTTTACTATTTGATCATACCCAATCAACACCGTTAAGATGCCGTTTAGAATTTAGATCAGGAGTTCCCAAACTTATTTTGTCTAGTGCCCACTTTGAGAAAAAATATATTTTAGAGTCCCCATTGTTTCAGTTTGAAAGCATCCAGATTCCAGATGAAATAAAATTACAAGTGACACTTCTATTCTTGTCGGTCGCGATCGCTTGCGACAAAGATCGGAATGTCAACTTCAGTGAATAGAACTTTTTTGAGAAGTCGTTAACTTAGATCTCCATTTTCACTTCACTCTTCATACACATCTCATTCACTCTTCGAAACTCACATAAGCGTCGTTTCACACTGGTTTTCCGTTAGGCCGTAGTATTGATTATAGTGCCAAAGCCCTAAAATTTACTTTAAATGTAAATGTTAACTCTTACCGTATAAAAATGTCTTTAACTTTGAAACAGGGTACATTAAATTAATAAAACTGAACGAAATTTTTATTTTGAGCTCCCATAAAAGACATCAACGGGCAACGCGACTGCTGTACTAATGTAAAGAAAAATTTCAAATATAGCCGAAAATAGGGAATATGCAATGAAAATTAAATTAACCTAATGCAATATAATATAATATAATATAATATAATATAATATAATATAATATAATATTAATCAAAAATTTGTGTAACGACTAAATTTCCTTCATTTCTGCTGAAGTAAGATATAATCAATTAAAGTCTGATTGCTTTAAAGAAGGGATTCCCCAACTTATTTTGTCTACTGCCCACTTTGAAAACTAATTATATTTTAGCGCCCCAATTGCCTCAATTTAAAACGCATCCAGATGAAAAAAGTCAACCCCCCAAAACTCTACACAACGCCCCCATTTTTTCTGGGTCCTACACCGCCCCCTTTAGTACTTAAGCGCCCACAAGAGGGCGTTATCACACACTTTGGGAAAGGCTGCTTTAAAGGATAACTCTACAAGCAAAGTATGTCTGTGTATTTTCTGTATTTGTCTCTTCACCGAAATTTTTGTATGGAAACAGTTTGTGTCCCAGAAAAGCACATAGTATACTTTTTATCTCGAAAAAATGTACGGTTCCCGCTAGATAAACGAATTTTGGCGCAATGGTGATGGTGCAACTCCATTGCGGCAAAATTCGTTTATCTTTAGCGGGAATCGTACATTTTTCCGTTGTAGTGGTTTTGTAACTACTTAATATAGATTTGAACAAAGACACAAAAATGGGGGCAGTTATTTTAGGAGCTTAGTCATTTATTTTGACGCATGTGTATTTAATAATATCCTATAATATTACATAGTGTAATTTAAATTATATTAAAACAACAAGATATGCAACTACCTAATAAATATTCATTCAAATAAGTAGCTGAAATAATGACTATAAATTAAAAATTTTAAAAACCCTCGAAATTTCTTAATCTACTTAAATGAAAACAATATTCTGTCATGTGCTGTACTTAATATCAAATCAAATCAAATCATTTATTTGCAGAATAAGTGGGTAAAAAGATGTTACAGATTATAATACAGGCGGTACAACTTATTCTAACCTATCTGAGGCATGCAAATTTTTATTATTGTCAAAGTACAGAATTACATTATTTTATATTATATTACTTACTAAGTTACTGGTAAAATATTTCATCGAGTATCTATGTCAAAAATTATAATTTATATATTATTATTGTTATTTATTATTGTTAAAGCAATTACATTACATAATATTTTATAACATTGCAAAATTACTAATATTTCATTGTGTAAAATCATAATATTACTTAATAATAATGTATAAATTTTATTCTTTTGTACGAAATATATAGAATTACAAAATTATGATTATTATTACACTTCATATTATTATGTCAAAAACAATACATATTAAATAAATTAAACTCATTTTAGTACATTCGATGATTATTATTCCACAACAATTGCATAATCAGCTAAAACTTCTCTGACATCGTAATGAGCTTTTTCTAACAAAACTGCCTTGACTTTGTTTTTAAATTGTTGCATATTATTTATCTTTAAGACATCTATTGGTAGCTTATTATACATACGGACCGCCATGCTTAGGTAGCTCTTGTTTAGTAATGCAGTTTTGCTACTAGGGTGACATATCTTGTGGCTATTCCGGTGACTTTTAAAAAACTCAAATTCATGAATGTTACATTTTATGAATGTTATACTTTCTAAAATATATAGGCAAGGGAATGTTAATAATTTAAAACTTATAAAGTGTGTCTTACAGCTGTCGGTCATTGTTATTTTACATATTGCTCTTATGCACTTCTTTTGAGCTTTAAATATTTGGTCTTTTTCAATAGAATTGCCCCAAAATACCACTCCGTATCGCAATAATGATTCGACTTGCGCTAGATATGCTGTTCTAAGTGTTGTGAGGCCAACAATCTTTATACATATGATAATTTATTAATTTTTCCTCGAATATAGTTACAATGCTCTTTCCAAATTAGTTGGCTGTCTATGTAAATCCCTAGAAACTTAGAAATGGACACTTGTTTAATTGTAGAGTTCATATACTCTATATCTGCCCTTATATAATCTTTTTTACAATAATCATTCTTAAAATACGTTAAATGTGTTTTGTCTAAGTTTATTTTTAGGTGGTTCCTTTTAAGCCAATTAATAATTTTGTCAAGGGAAATAAGTATATCGCTTTCTAGACTGCTTTCATTTTTTCCTGCAAAGATTACTGTGCTGTCGTCAGCAAAAAGTACCATTTTTTGTCAGTTAATCTGGGTAAGTCATTAATATAGATTAAAAACAAGACTGGGGCTAGGACACCACCCTGGGGAACACCAATTTCTACTTCTACAATTAGTGATATAAAGTCAGTCTCTGTGAGATTAAGATCAGATACTTTCTTGATCTGAGTACACTGCCTTCTGTTACTAAGATACGATTTTATTAAGTTTAATACATTTCCTCTAATAACGTATGAGGCTAATTTTTCTAATAGTATTTTATGGTCAACAAAATCAAAGGCTTTTGAGAGGTCCATGTACAACGCACATATGCTATTTTTATCGTTTAGATTCATTAGAATAGTTTTTATAAAATCATGTAAAGCATAATTTATCGACTTATTTTTTCTAAAGCCTGTTTGTTCTTTACATATTACAAAATACTTTTCAAAATAATTATATAAATTTTCATTAATTAGTTTTTCGAAAATTTCGGAAAAAACCGGTATGAGCGCAATCGGCCTGTAATTGTTTGGGTTTTCAGGATCACCTTTTTTTAGGAGTGGTTTTATTATCGTTAATTTTAATCTATCTGGATACTCACCGCATTCGATACACAGATTATGGATATGACAGAGCACTGTTGATATAACAGTAGCAACTTTTTTGACAATCTTGGTAGTGATACCGTCATACCCTACACTATTAGTGTTTTTTAGAGAAAGTATAGTTCGTTTCATATCAGTTTCAGTTGCAGGTGGCATAAATATAGAATTTGGGTGACTTGTTTCAGGTACCAGTTTATAGCTTATATTTTTGTTTGGAGCACTAGAGTCAATATCTTTATTACAAGTTACAAAGAAATTATTTAGGATTGAGTCTATATTTAGGGGATTCGTTATATGTTTGCCATTTAAATTTATTTTGTGTATTTCGTTTTTACATACTTTCTCTCTGTTCTTGCCAATGACGGCCCACATTGCTTTTGATTTATTTCGGGACGTTTGGATAAAGTAATTATTTTGAGCTTTTTGTGTTTGTTTTATTATTTGTTTAAGCCTAAATGTGTAAGTTTTCAGATATTCTTTTGTGATCCCCTTATTTTTTCGAAATTGCCACAATAGGTATCGCTTGCGCTTCGAACATTTTCGAATACCTTTAGTTATCCATTTATTTCTTTTGTTAGAGTATATTTAGATTTTTACAATAGGAAAACAAAGTGAATAAAAGAGTGTAAATAAGTCATGGAATTGGTTGAATGCAGTATTTACGTCTCTGCAATTAAAGACATCACCAAACTTTAGGGCTTTTAAGCATTCAATGAATTTATCTATATATTCTTTACAGTAGTCTCGTCTTAAAATGTACCAATATAATACTGCCAATTTAAATACAATGGCACATGCATTAACTTTTTTTTAAATTTACGTTTATCAAAATAAATTGTAATAATGAATTATTTAAGAGTTCAACGCGGTTTCCTTGGCAATTAAAATTTTATTTACGGGCTGGTAATGGAATAATTAATTTAAGACCTCTAATAATTTCACACCACGTCAGGTTATCAATTTAAATAAAAGTTAAAAGATAATCAAAATATTTTTCAGATTTTCCTGTCTGATTTTATAATTATGATACTTTCAGCTTTCGTTAAGAAATCCCGTGCCATTTCAATATTACTAGCTACTCGACCGAGCTTTGCTCGGTATTCGATAAAACACGAATAAAATGACATTTTCTAAAAATTATTCCTAGCTAGATCGATTTATCGCCCCGAAACCCCCTACCTATACAAAATTTCATGAAAATCATTGGAGCCGATTCCGAAATTCCAATTATATATTATACAAGAATTGCTCGTTTAAAGATATAAGATATTGCTTACGTTTATGAAAAATCACTAACGGATTTACGGTGCATCTTTAAGCCTTACGTCTGCTAAATAATTTATTAATCTGTATAGAAAAGCATAATGTTCGTTTTTGTAATCCATACTAATATTATAAATATTCAAGCCTGTCTACTTGGCCTGTTACCCAGGAATGGACATAGGACAGTTTCATCGCTGCAAAAGTACGGTTCCCCGCGTTAAACGAAGTTATTCGCAACAAGAGATTAAAAATAAAATTTTGCTACGAATAACAAAAACTATTAAGTATCTTGCCTAAAATATCCTTAAAAAATTGTTACGGCTCGGCGCGTGGCGATTCTATTTCTATTTATTTTTTAACTTTAACAACATTTTTTATAACAATTATACTAATTTGTTAACATTGTTACACTCTAATTAGTGGCACATAACAAACGTAATGCTAAAAGCTTATTTAGACATAACAACAATAATTTAAATTGGCATAATATAATAATTGAGAAATGTTTAAATTTTATTATTCCATTCAGTAACTTTATGTGATCATAAAATATTTAATAGCGATATATTTCACTATTTAAGCTTATATTACCATTAAAAATTTAAGATCGGTTTGTTGTAATTTTCCAGTATTTTTTGAATTTATTTCAATAGAAAATAAAGAGAAGAAAACATTTTTTTCCTAGCGAAACTTGACATGATTTCCTTCGAATTAAAAAAAAATGTCTTTGGTAAATTTAGCTATATACGATATAAATATTACACTTAATTTAATATTATATTATTATCATTGTCAAAAATCTCGAATAAATATTTTAAAAATTACCCAAAACTTAGACGACACTTCACATCCAGTTTTGAACAAAGACACTTCTTCACTTAGACAACTTGGTTCCTTAGCCACTTAGACACTTAGTCCCTTAGTCACTTGGTACACCTGTCGGACCTGACGGGACACCCAACGCCACTACCACGCGTGATAACAACAACTGCAGACCGCGGCCGGCGGCACTAAGGTCAGATGGGTTGGACCACGCGCACGTTATAGACTAGAGACGTACGATTGTAGAGTATAGTTTTACTTCTAATAGGTCTTCATGACGAGGACGATATCCATAGTCCGTCCGTCTGTCTGTCTGTCTGTCTGTCTGTTACCTCTTCACGCCCAAACCGCTGAACCGATTTTGCTGAAATTCAGTATGGAGATACTTTGAGTCCCGAGGAAGGACGTAGGATACTTTTTATCCCGGAAAATGTACGGTTCCCGCGCAATAAATGAATTTTGGCCCAATGGAGTTGCGGGCGTCATCTAGGTATGAATATAAGGAAAAATAAATAAATTTTAACTATCTTTACTAATATTATTAATGTAAACGTGCGTTTGTTACCTCTTCTTGTTTAAAACATTGAAGCGATTCAAATGAAGTTTGGTCACAGAATACATATTAGTTGGTTTGGTACGACGGTACTTCGAGTCCCAGGAAAAGGCGTAGGATAGTTTGTACCCTGAAAAATCATGGCTCCTTAAAATGCATCTAGTTGTTTAGTGCATAGCAGATATTTTGCATTATTTGTGTTTTAGCTACAGTAAAGTACGGGCAACTAAAGTAAGATTGGTGTGTAGTTAAAGTTTTTCTATTTTCCTATGGTTACTTAGCTTATTTATGTAATTAGTTAATTACTAATTATGTAAAAAACATTAAAACTAAAAAATACTGAAATATCAAACTTTGTTTAATTTAATTATTGTAATATTTACTTACTTATTTTTTGCTATTATATTTTACTTATTCCAAAGGGTAACCTTCTTTCTTGGTTTAACAATAATAATAATTTACTGGTCAGAGAAAAAACTCCTTACTTTCTCGAAAGTAGAGAATGTAGTAAATCTGTCAGGGAATAAGAATGTTTCGCAATTCAATTATAAACATAGTTACAACTGTAAATGTGCGTAGAATGTATATAGTGTGCGCGTTCTTATTATTATTAATAACTTAGTATGCACGTTGCAGGTAAACTAGACCAACATAAATATTTAAGTGATAGTTCCGTGGAAAAATAAACCAAAACTTATTTTATATTTTTTAATAGGAAACGATATTCATACCTACGTTTCCTTCGTATGTAGGAAACATTATATTTTATTACAATGTTTTCGTTACGTTTTTTGTTATTAAAAATCATTTTGTTTTTTGGTATGAGATCATTTTCGAAAACATTTAAATAGTGATGAATAAATTTTAAATTGATCAGTAAAATTTTTAACAAAGGAATTGCTGAGACGAAACAGAAATAAACGTAATTTAATTTAATTAGGAATAATTAATCTTATGTGAATCATAATTTTTATTTTTGTGACAAGATAATAAAATAATTATGCTAACCATGGTATTTATAAATCCGAAACTATTTACGTATTTTCTCTCTTAGATTAGTACCTAAGTTAATCCAATTTGAAATCCAGTCCAGAGAATAACAAATGCACATCTTTATTCAGAGGCCAGATCCAAAAAGTTCGGTTAGATAAAGTCTCCATATTGGGATTGCCAGAGTTTTTTAGACACTGAAGATGCTCATTTTTTTTATGAATTTCTGTCAAATATACTTACGATGAATTTTAGTACATAATAATCACCGGCTTCGGCGACGGTGGCCGGTTGTATTGAAACCAGGCTACTGGCTAGTTATGCAGGATTAATTATATAGTGCCCAAGTGTGTGCGCAATACACAAGAGCACTCTCTTTTCCTTTTATTCTCATAACCCCGTGGGACGGAACACTGACATGACTGCCAAGAGATCAGGCGCAGAACCGACTTTTTACATGCCCATCCGATGCATGGATCATCTTACTTTTCAGACAATCAAGATAACATGTTTCCAACGCAGGAATCGAACCCACTATCTACGAATCAAGAGCCACACTCTTAACCACTGGACCACGGACGCGTTAGTTTAGTATAATAGTAAGTATTGAAATCCATGCTTCCAACAAATAACTAGACAAGATTAATTTCGTCTTGCGTTGACAGTTGCGCCGCAGCACGCCAACGATTGCGCAATTCCAGATTGATGTCAATGGCACGGTCTAAAATTTAGCACTTCTTATCTATGTACTAAATTTTACTGCTGTTTTATAGTCTAGAATCAAGATCAGACGTGCATCAAAGAATTTGCACAACTTGATAACATAATATAGTATTTCATGTTATTTTTTCGTCCTTAAACTTTATTGCTGTATATCACGGTATATTGTAATATACATAATACATAATATTATATACCTGCTTCAGCATAATCCGTTCAATAGTTTGTGGGTCACGGTCTGTCAAATCGGTAACAACTGACCGATATGTAAACAAAATATCATAAGAGATTAGGTGTGCTAATTTTGTGTTTACTAGATTATATACTAGGCACAAACATTACTTATACTAAGCACATTATATTGTAAGTATGTAAATATAACTTATTTTCGCTCATCATTTTGTTTATCGTGCAGGAACCGTACTCTCTTCCATAATAACTATCCTACATCCTATCCATAGACTCATGGAATCTCCGAGATGTCAAAATCACTTTCAGCAAAGTAGCAGACCTATTCAAAACTTTTCGGTGTATCGTTAGTAGATAGTATTTGCGAGCAGCTGCTGATAAGGAATGAGAGTAAACTGACAGACTTATCAGGAGGTAGATGACCCGTGGTTGACGAATAATAATAGGCAAGCAGCGTTATCAAATTATTATTATATAACTAAATGACTCCAAATTTAAAATAATATTATCTCAAATTCTAATATATAATTCTAATAATAAATATAGCAAGCTAAAATATTGCCAGAAAACTTCGTTGCTCTGACTTCTTATGGGAATTACCCACCACACATTCCCACCACAACTCACCGTGTCGCCAGGATCAATAGTGGAAATCAACAACGAAAACCTTTAGATATGATCTCAGGGGTGCCCGAAGGAAAAGCTAAACTTCTTTGCAACCCGCAGTCCGCAAGAAAACTATAATGTACCGTCGGTGGCCAAATTATTATACTCACTTGAAAAACAATACGTTTTTGTGCCTGATAAAGAAAAAAATTTTATCCTTAAAAAAGTTAATAATTTTTTTAGCCTTATGGTAAGGTGCAGAGTCCTGCATACATATGCAGGTCCCGTCTGGCTGCTATGCAGCCATCTGGGGATGGAGATGACTTTGTAAAACTAACAGATATTGGTCTTAACGCATGGTTCCTTCAACCACGTGTAGTCGACCATTCCCGTTTGAGCTAATCTTGTCCCATGTCGTAACAGACGAAGGAGGTTTCACTCGTTCAATAACACAGCTTTTATAAAAAATTTCATGTCGCCTTCGGTGAACAAACTAGGGATTGTCCTGGAGGATCTGAATCAATTGGGTCATATTAAGGTCACGCATTTATCTTCATAATTAAAAAAAACGAAATTAAAATAACTTGTTTTCCTCATTCCAGTATTCCTCAGCCCAGTGTTTTTACATTGCAGCAAACGCCAATCGCTTAGCATGCATGCATCTGGGGTAAACTTAGGTTTTTGAAGGACGAAAACAACTGAAATTCAGTTTCTTCAGTTTCGCCTTAGCATTCTGCTAGATAAAGCTACGCCAGCGTCATCTAACAAAACTTTTATGACTTTCAGGGGTTATCTTTTTGTTCTCAACAATAAAACGCCTTGTTTCCTCTCCTGTTCAAGCAGTCGAAAGACGTTTTCTACCACATTTATCAACTCGCTATGTAACAAAGATTTTTTCAGGTTCATCACTTTTTTATATTTCAAAGTGTAGACTTCGAAACGCCTACTGATCTCGCAATTTCCCTCCGGGTTTGATTGATATGACTCGAAGGTGTCTAAATTTTAGATTTATTTCTAGCTGAAATGTCTGAATTCTTTCCCATGGCTCTACATCTTTCATTATTTTAACTTAAAATAACATTATCACAAAAAATAACCAAGAAACACTATAATCATGTGTTAATACCTATTATTTATACATTATAATAAAATAGATAAGACTTAAGTATTGCTTTTTATAACACGTTTCACGCTAAAATCATTTTTATCGCCTGTGTCTAACTCCCTATTGCACGCACGTCTTAACACAGAAAAATATGGCATAAGTGACTGTCGTACTAAATGGATTATTACAAGATTATTATTGAATAATAAATGTTACTGACACACAAAATGTAGAAGACAGCCTAAAGTAACAAAAAATAAAAGAAAAAACTAAAACTAACAACACAAAATGGCTGAACAATGAACCAATACGAATCTATGTAAAAATCTCACACTGAGTATATTAATTTGGCCACCCACTGTAAATCACACTGTATAAATGTAAACAAAGCTAAGCTAGTCACAGATTATAGTGCTACTAAATTAAATATCACGTATTAAGTGCGTAATAAATGTACCTAATGGCACATTTCGTCATGTTTTAATTTAAGATCAAAATAAATTAAAACGAAGAACACAAACAACAACTTCTGCGGTTCAGTAAATGGGATCGAACCCACGACCTTCGGGCTAGGACGTTAAGCTTTATGAGCTGTTCGAGGAACAACAACTTGTCACAGATGTAGAAGTTGTAGAACTAAGTGCAGTCAGTAGCGTAGTTAAAAGTGGGCCCTGTTAAAAAAATTAAGTATGGTAAATTAGAAAATGTTAAAGTATACCATTGTAAATAATTATTTCTTATTTTCTTTTTTCTAACATAGGACGGAACAACGTCTGTCAGTTCCGCTAGTAATCAATATAAATTGGAGAGTGTTGATATTTGTCTACAACTGATTATTATTTGTCAATAACGTAAAATCTATTAGCAGCAGTCTTCTCTTAGCGCTACATAGAGTATTAGTGGACGCTGAATTTTAAGTTACAGCATTGTAAACATTATTTTAAAAGATTAATTTTTTTCCCACTTTTTTGGTAAATAAAGTGGGCCCCGTGCGAGTTTCTTACGCCGGTTCTTCTCGCCGGGCTAGTTCCCGAACCGGTGGTAGGCATCATGTAGACTTTCAGAAAATATTTGCAAAAATTTATTCTGAATAAAAAATTTTGAGTTTGAGTTTGCTGTATGAGCCATACAGCCCCTACTACTATATCGCTAAGTTTATAAGCAGCAAGCTAAAGATGGTGCCGAAAGAGTGACAATATACACACATAACTCTCAATTATGTCGGGGGGGTGAATTTCCCAACCGCTTTTTTTTCGCGGCTACTGTGAAATTGGGGGTGTGAAATGGCTTTTTAGGGTTAAATAAAATTTCATCGTATAGTTTGTGTGATTATCCATATGAGGCAACAGACACGTTTTAATACGATAACTAGAACATAAAAATAAAAAATTCTAAAGGTGGAAATTATACCCCTCGGTGACTGTCCCAACGACCTTTTTAGTCCTGATTTCGTCAGCCGAGGAAAAAATATTAGTGGTACAAACAAACGGATTCTTTTATTGGATTCTTAAAGAATGGAGGTATAATCAATACAAATTTCATAATCTCAATCGTTATACTTTCAAAATAGCGGGAGAAATAAAACTTCCCAACATTTTGTCTTGATTCGGTGAATAAAAATGAAACATGAATTGTCGAGACCAGAAGTACTTTTGAACATAATGCCGCTTCTCGAACTCAAGCGCCAGTAATGCTTGTGCCTTCGGAGCTAGAGGTGGTTTGCTACGTCGCTGCGTGTTCCCGCAGACCTATTTGGTCACCGAAATGAAAAAAAATCACCGATATGAAAAAAAAAATCACGGAAATGGTGACTCGGTGACTTTCGGTGACCTTCAGTGACAATAGTTTTCATATCGGTGAATGCTTTTTTTTTTATACAGGATGAAAAAAAAATCACCGATATGAAAAAAAAATCACGGAAATGGTGACTCGGTGACTTTCGGTGACCTTCAGTGACAATAGTTTTCATATCGGTGAATGCTTTTTTTATACAGAATGAATATTAATCTGCGAAATCGTAAAAAAATGTTAATGAATAAAAAAGAAATATGGTGCTTCTTAGCGTTTCATTTTTTTGAGCTATTGTTTAGCTTTGATCGCGTTTATCAAGAAATTCCGTAACGAAAAACACCTAACATTCGTCTAACGTCGTTTCAGTCAATATTTGTAATTTTTTTTAACTTTAAATATTTATAAGGACACAATATTTACCTTTCATTTTATGAATAAGAAACTCAGAGTCTGATATTTTGACCTCATGTAGTTTATTACGATTACCTAAAATATTGACTTTTGTTGATTAGTGAAATAGCAAAAACAGTACGAGATAATATAATATGATGATTTAATATTAGAATTTAATGAATCCTATCAAAAACTAGTTTTGGTTACAACAATGTAAGAATAGTAACTCAATTTTAACTGTTTAACTTAAGTATATTTTTTAACGAAAAATTTTAACAAAGCACTAGATGATACCTTTTCAAAATAGTAACAATACTACCTACACCTTTACAAAATAGAAAAACAAAAAAACAACAAATAACATTTATCCTTTGCCGAGTGAAGTTGGCGCGTGGTAATTTTTATTCAAAGCAAATGTGTCAATTATTTCTCAGTATTCATATATTTTGTTATTTGTATTAAAATCGTTTGTAACATGAAATATTTTTTTAATAAAAATACATTGTTCTATCCACAGACATAGATCAAGATAGATACCGTATGTGTATGTACTTCACGTGCAATATCGCGTTCCCAAACGACGAGCAATGCTCGTCTTTCAAAAGTCTGTTCTTTAGTCTGCTATCGAAATCGGACGTAAATCGGACTTTTAAAAATGCCTCAATGCCTAAAATGGCCGTATTGAGCTGTAGAAATTCAAATAGAAACATTGGCATTGATAATGGACACGTTTCTTATCATTGGTACGTCACAGTGGTAGGAAAAAAGTGACACGCTCGTTTTCATACAAATGGAGCGACATGCGGTATCTATCTTGATATAATTATTATGTCTGTGGTTCTATCTCATTGTTGTTTAAATAACCATGCCCAGGCATTTACCGTAGATGTAACTTAATACGTAAATAGAGATTATTTCGCCCATACAAAATGAGTAACCATCGCTCTATGATAAAATTTATGTGAGCGTAGCGTACGGGAGGCAAAATCGCGATAAGAGTTGTGCAATAGCTGATTTTGTGATGGATTTTTTGTGATGGATATAGGCTATGTTTTATTCTGAAAAATATTAGAGATAATTTCGAAAATTGCAAAAGTGTAACCCAAAGTGTCAACATTTTTCTATAAAAATACATATTTCGCTTGTTTTACAATCACGCTGTATACTATTTCGGTGAATTTTGTTTTCATCTCGGTGACTGACTTTTTCATCTCGGTGACAGCTAAAATATAAACGTGTGTGCTACGTTTGTTTATTATTTAATTTTTATGTAATTAGTTTCGTAGTCATAAAACATTAAAATTGAGAGGAAACTTCGGTAAAAACTCAAAAAAACATAGAAACAAAAAAGTTCACCGAAATTAAAAATAATAAGGACATGTTGAAATTCACCCAGGGCTCAATTTTGACCCTTGACTTTGATTCACAATGCATAATTTGACCCGTTCATTCATCTTTACCACCCTGGCCAACGATTGCCACACTGAGCGTTAACCAATGACGTTGCGGTTTGTTTCCTGTAGTGAATCTGAATCAAACGGAAATAGCTATAGTCCGTGCGGAACTAGTTGGCCGCTCTGACCATACACTCATGTACCGGCAGAGCGGCCAACTAGTTCCGCACGGACTATAATCCTCGCTGTCTTCATAAGTTCGGATACAAAAAGATGCTAGCTACGCCTCTGCATGTTTGTTGAGACATTACGGAGAAACGTAAACGAGTCACAGTTGATGCGCCTGCGCAACCCGCTATTGTACATACGCGACACCTTTAAGTACAACACAAAGTTTGGTGTAAACCAAACTTGGACTATATGACTATGGTGTTAAGACTCAATAGTGGTAAACTATGAATGTACGCGAAACCGCGTGAATAATTTCATTTTCTGCTTCTAGTTTACCTTGGGGAAATGATCTTACGTCACAATTATTGGTTCCAGAGAGTCGTCAATGCAAATGACAAAACAAGACAAATTATTGTTTGAGGGTATTTTCACAAAACAATTGTTTTTATTTTTGTTTGTTGTCTGTACGTTTGTGTACACTTATCTCAGAAATACCTGAACGATTTAGTACAAACTTTGGTATGGTACTAGTTTTTGCTTTGGATAAGCTTATAACGGAAAAAAGTACTGATCGCGTAGAATTTCTTATTGCGCTAAAACCAGGAAACACAGTATGGTATTATGTCATATTCGACGCCAATTTTTTTTCGATCAAATTTTTTGCATCTGTTAATGGTATTGTATGGTAATTCTTTTTTGCAACTTTTTCATGCGGATATTTGTCACAAAACTATTATTATGTGTGTCTGTGTATTAACACATAAAACTAATGCCGGTCAAAGGTGGTATTTTAACCTGTAGAGTCAATTTTTACATACATAGTTTAATGTATGACGTTACAAGTTACGACACATTTTTTCTTTCGTTTACTAGCATCTGCCGGCGACTCCATAGTTATTTTATAACCGTAGAACCGTACATTTTCTTGGAAGAAAAAGCCTCTGTCGTTTCCTAAGGTCTACACTCTGCACTCCACTAATCTGTACCACCGAACGCCTGGAACGCCTCCGTGGTCTAGTGGTATAGAGCGCAGCTCTTGACTCGGAGGTCGTGAGCTCGATTCCCGCGTTGGAAACATGTTATTTCCAAGTTTGGTTAGGACAATGCAGGCTGATCACCTGATTGTCAAGTAAGATGATCCATGCGTCGGATGGGCATGTACATAAAAAATCGGTCCTGCGCCTGATCTCTCGCCGGTCGTGTCGGTCTTCCGTCCTACTGGGTTATGAGAGTAAAGGAATAGAGAGTGCTCTTGTGTACTGCGCACACACTTGGGCACTATAAAATTACTCCTGCGTAGCTAACTGGCCTGGTTTTAATGAAACCGGCCACCGTCACCGAAACCGGTGTGGGAGCTATTATTATTATTATAATCTGTACCAAATTACATTGATTTTGTTGCGCCAAAACGTAACGTCTATCGCGCGAAAACCGAACATATTTTCACGACAAAAACTATCCTATGTCCACTCATCGGTCATACAAAATCTCCGTTATAAAAATGATATTATTTCTGTTATCTCCAAACCTTTCATCAAAATCGGATCAGCAGTTTGAGCATGAATAAGTAACAGACAGACACACTTCTGTAATTATAAGTTTGGATTATTACCTTAGTTAACCAGTGTTTATATACGCTCCGACAATAACAGTTTTCACTCCCAAGTGCAGTATCAATATCGCAACAGGACGGAAGCGCTGTGCAAGCGTGTTGACTAACATCCACTAAATACTTTAATACCTAATAGACTAATAGATAAAGTACTTAAAACATATTGATTTTGATAAAATACGATAAAAAGACAATGATAAAAAGTTGATTTATTTTAGAATAAGATTATGACAAAATATAGGTACGTATAAAGTCCTGCAGGCTTAGCATAACATCATAAGAAACGGGAAAGAATGGACATATTTTTTGTGAGTAAATGGCGGATTATCTTTATCAATTTGTCACTTTGTCTATTCTTCCGTAGAAAGAAACCGTTTCTATGTGACCAGCATAGTCTACCAGCAAGAAACTCTCTAATAAGCTTAAGGTAAAAGCAAGGTAAGACAATGTAAGCCTGACCCACACTTTGTGTGATAATATAATCATTAGACGCTAAGTGAACGAAGAAGAACGAAATAAGGCAGGTTACCCAAAAATAAAAACGACTACAAACAGCTTATGTGCTCGCTATATAATTTTAAGCCCCACTATCATTACAGAAAAATCTAATCTTATCTTCTTATGTATAAAATTCTCGTGTCACAATGTTAGTCCATGAACTCCTCCGAAACGGCTTTACTGATTTTTACCATATTTAGTAGGTCTGAGAATCGGCTACTGGGTACTTTATATTAAGTGAGATTATTAGATAAGTGCATTTGTTGAATAAATAATAGTAAATTATTACAACCTGAGACTGACGGCGACCATTGTGACGGGATAGCGATGGACGTTGCCATGGTAACATACTTATTTAGTCACTTCAATAAAATAATATGGGCGAAAATCTAAATACTTACTTTATATGGCAAAACAACGTTTGCCGGGACAGCTAGTAATCATAATATTATGAATTAGATGTAGTTAACTTTTGCAACTCTAATAGTTGCAATAGATCATATAATTATGAAATATCTATACAATTAAGGTTCAAATTGGACAATTATCACGATAGAGGTCAGACGAAAAGTATACTTACTGAGAACAGGTTTTTCATCTTTCTTATTTATTTATCTGAGTTACACCATCGTTCTCGGCCAGGTTGGGACATCACCCAATCTCACCAAAGACACACCAAGGTAAGAAGAAAGTGAAATAGGGCTCAAGGCGAACGAATACTTTAATTAGGCCCTACAATAAATACAATAATTTGTTAAAAACTTAGGCCACTTTTTCACCAAAGGTGACGCCGCGTTTATAATAAAAAAAACCGTGTTGGATATGTTTTAGATTGCTTGTTTTCTCTCTCATAGAAAACAAGCAATGGAACAGCAAAAAATGGAAAGGGCGTAGCTACAAAATGGTTTTTGTCGCGTAATTTAAAAACCATAAATACTTTTCATATAAGCTATAGGCAAATTAAAGTGTATGCTTGAACCAATCTATGTACAAATTTTGGGAGCTTAAATCATTCTCCTCTGTTGGCAAAATTATAGGAATCCCTTTTTACATAGGACTTTTTGATTGATTATTCTGTATTATAAAAGTTGACTAATCGTGTTATGCAGTATGCTATGGGTAATTCAAAGTCAAAGACATGATGAATACTGACAATGAACTTTAATTTCTTAGCTTTAGTCATTGCTGAAAAAAATCGATATCGATACAGCCATTATCCAGGCGTCACCATGCTCAATTGAAGTTATACAATAAATTGAAGAAACTCTATTCTGTAGACTGTAGAGTATAAAGTGTACATATGAATCTCTTAATAATGTTCCTATGGATGTATAGAGCAATCTCTATTAGAATCTTTAATGGTAATACCGTAAATAAAATACGAATTATTTATTTCTATGAGTATATTCTAGTCATAATAAATCTGATCAGCGATATTCTAGGGTCAAAATGCCTATTATACTACTACTATCATCAACTATCAAGTACATAGTTTAAATGCTAAAAACGCTGAAACAATAAAAAATATGTAAAATGTTCACACAAAAACCAAATAGATATTATACATACGAACTCATACCTTAATTAATGTTTTTTTTTTGTAGAAAAATTATAACGCCTGCCAAAATTATCGAGCAATGCCTTCTCCAATTAGAAATGGCCTGTCACACGCCGTAAACACTGCAACACTGACCTTGGTGCTGACCTTAGCTATGAAACCACAATGTTGCTCAACATTTGGGCAACATGTTGACGGATCTAACGGCGCATGGTAATTGATATGACATTTGGTCGCTGTTAAGGTGACGCCGCGTTAAAGTAAAAACCGTGTTGAATATGTTTTAGATTGCTTGTTTTCAACAGCAAAATATGGAAAGAGCGTAAGCGACAAAATGGTTTTTGCCGCGCAATTTAAAAATCATAAATAAGCTATTATAGGCAAATTAAAGTGTATGCTTGAACCAATTCATGTACAAATTTTGCAAGCTTAAACCACTCTCCTCGGTTGCAAAATAGGAATCCCTTTTTTTACAGAAGTCTTTTTGATTGATTATTCTGTGTTATAAAAGTTGATCAATCGTGTTATGCTATGGGTAATTCAAAGACAAAGACATGCTGAATACTGACAATGAACTTTAATTTCTTAGCTTTAGTCATTGCTGAGAAAAATCGATATCGCTACAGTCAAATTATCAAGGCGTCACCTTAATATTGAATTGACATGATCCGACCAAAATATAACGTTGGTCTGTCAACTGCCTAGGAATCTATTTCCTCGATGGTACATTCATTTATAAAAGTTTAAGATGTTGCCCGGTGTCGTTTTCCGGGATAGTGTATCAAGTATATTTTTCACTGGGACTAACTCGTACCTGGCTACACCGTAACATACTATGGTATAGGCATAGCGCTCTAGAGCGTAGCAGACTTTAGTGTAGCAGGCTGTAGTACGAGTATGAAATCAGTAGTATTTAATAATATTATAGTTTCACTTATTGGCTGTTCTTCGCCATAAGTTTTTTTGAGGATTTTTAAAGGTAGTATCCTATGTATTTAATTTTTTTAAATGAATATTAAACACGCAAAACGATAAGACATCTTAAAATGTAAATGGCCAAAATAGGTAAGTACCTTACATTACCAGGAGATAGCAGCAAAAACGAAAAATAACAAACCACACAAAATAATTTATTTTAGGTATAGCACAGTATTTTTGTAGCACTCGTATTATACATTGTCAATTTTTTGCGGATTTTATCTGAAAAACAACAAAAATAAATGTTCTTTTTTCTTATTCTTTTTATTGCACTCAATAAAAGGGTTCAGTAACTTTTCACGGTTAGTAAATAATTTACTTTTTGTACAGTAAATTTACACAGACAAAAAGTAAAATACGTACTGTATACAGGGTGTAACAAAAATAAGTGATAATACTTTAGGGTGTGTACGTGTCCCTTACATAGAGTTCACTGCAAAAGTAGCAGCGCTGAAGTTCATGCGCTCACGCGATCCACTCGCGTTTAGCCGCGACCAAGCGAGCAGCCTCGCTGCCTCGCCCGAGCGTGCTGCGGCCGAGCCAAAAGTTGTCGGTTTTTGGTCGATGCTCAAAGGCACCTCGGACGTTTGCCGCGCACTAACACGTACTGACCGACCGAGCAACTACGCGCGAGGCTGCCGCGGCGAGGCGGCTCGCTTGGTCAGTACGCGGCTTTTGACCAATCGATGCGTTCGAATCAAGTCTAAATTAATGAAAGTCCACGAGGAGTAGTGTACAGTAGTGGACAGGGCCGTAACTCAAAAAAATTTCAAAGATTTCAAATGCGTTATTGAAGTGAAAACTTCTTCAGCGGCGTTGAGCACTTTTGTGGGATGGGTAAAAACTGTGAAACTCGCGTCAGATTTTCGTGTTGATAAAAAAACCATAGAAAAAGCGTAAGACGGTTGGAGAGTAGTGTTTTGTGTCGAACTCGAACTCGAACTAAGGGTTAGGCTAACGTAAGCGTTTCGATTAATTTAAAAAATCGATTTTTTAATAATCGTTTTTCATAAAAAAATTGGTTAAAAAAATGCACAACGTTAATAATCAAGTTTTCACTTCTGCCGGCACTCCCGGAGTGCAACCCGTCTTTTCTCCAAATTCGGGTACACCTTAACCTAAGAATTACCTCGGTAAATTATTATCACTTATTTTTGTTACACCTGTATAACCATTAAATAAAGACTACAATAATAAAAGATATGCTTGTTTATTATAGTATAGACTATAGACTCTATGAAGAAACGGTTTCATATCCAGTTTCTGAGACAAAAGACTTATTTTTTAACATCGTCAGCTAAGAAAAATCGCGAATGAAAATCTCTTGTTAAAAAAACTACATTAACCGTTAATTACTCCTTAAAACTATTAAAAACAAGAAGTAAAGGTTTTGAAATAGTTTTGAAAGTTGTTTATGTCAGTTATCTGTTGATTTGATACAAATAATATTTTACACTAATAAACAACTACTCAATAACCTTACTTAACTATACGTAAAATTCGTAATGAGTATTGTACGAAACCGGCAAGAAACATCGAAACCAGTCTATCAACAAGCATCCACTAAGCTTGGGGCTCTGCAGTTTCATGTTGTCTCTTTCGTCATTATTTTTTAAAGAGTATGACATTTTAACAATAGGGAATAAAAGGTGAACGCAGATTTGGCCGCACCGCACGCACCGCAGTCGCCGCATTTCGAATTCTTTATATGAAGTTATAGGCAAGCTCGCATACCTACCCGCGCCGCAGTCTTCGCAACTTCTACATTCTTTATATGAAGAATTCGAAATTCGGCGACTGCGGTGCGTGCGGTGCGGCCAAATCGGCGTTCACCTATAATGTTCACTGCCTGTGCTGTACTGCCCCCTTAGACAAAGTATATTTCTTTAAAAACGATGACGAAATTCGTTATCAAAATGTATGCGACAAAACGTTTGACATAAGTCATCGCTAAATGACATTTCGTTTGCGAAGACTAATGTCAAATCCCATACATTTTGATAACGAATTTCGTCATCGTTTTTAACAAAAGGGACTTTGTCTACGGCCTCTGGTGTACTGTACTGATGCTGCGTTTAGCGTGAAAACATCGCAGCAATACATCATGTGAACGATTGGCTTTTGTTATAAGCCTAAAATCTCCCGCAAACGATCAAACATCAAACCGTCAAACACGTCAAACACGTAGTAAATCCAAATTTTCTTCAAACGCGTCAAACACGTCAAACACGTAGTTTATATGGTGTTTGACGTGTTTGACGTGTTTGACGTGTTTGATGTTTGATCGTTTGCGGGGCACTTTAGGACCTATTTCACCAAAGTCTGTTCCTCTTTCTTTTATCATACTAATGAAAGAGAAGCCATGACATTTAAACAAGCCATTAAAAATAACAGACGTTGGTGAAATTGGACCTAAGTCTAGTGTAAAAGATTTTACCTTGAAAGAGAAGCCATGACATTTAAACAAACTATTAGGTAAAACTAACAGACTTTGGTGAAATTGGACCTAAGTCTAGTGTAAGTTAACTTATACAATTCGTCTATGCTTATACTAAGTTTTTCTTCTATATTTATAATATACTTTGTGCCAATATAAAATATCTTCGTCGTCCCATAACGGCGCAATCTTTAGTTCCTTGTCTATGTGCAGCACCTCATCTCTTTTGTCTACGGGATCCCATTTCACTGGTAATAGTTTTGTAGTTTCTGGAGTGGGATTCCTGGAAAATAAAATAGCTGTATCAATGTGCAATGCAAAGTGAAATTGTTTCACTGTCAAGTTGACACGGGCATGGAAAAAGTTAAAAGATTTGGGGGTTTATTTGAAATTCTATCCATACTAATATTACAAACGTGAAAGTATGTCTGTCTGTCAGTCTGTTATCTCTTCACACGGAAATCGCTGCACCGTTTTTTCTTTGAGTCCCGAGTAAGGGCATAGGACACTTATTATTCTGGAAAAATGTGTTTTGTTGTTGTTGCGGGCGTTATCTAGTAATGTATAAAATTTTGCATAGATGATGATGATGATGATCCTTGAGAAACACTTATGATAATTATTTTTAGCGTCACCAAAATTGAGTCATTCGACTCCATCAAAATTTCCGTCTGCAGGCAATAACAATCAGACTAATATCTAACTCAGTGATTATATTCTTAACGTTTTAGTCATGATATCATTTATGACCGATATCATTTATTTTTTACTAAAAGACGCCCGCAACTTCGTTGCGCCAAAATTAGTTTATCGTGCGGGAACCGTACATTTTTCCGGAATAAAAAGTATCCTATGTCCTTTCCCGGGACTCTATATCTCTATAAAGTATCTCCATGCCAAATTTCAGCAAAATCGGTTCAGCGGTTGGGACGTGAAGAGGTAACAGACAGACAGACACACTTTCGCATTTATAATATAAGTATGGATATCCCGAAACCCAGTGAATTTTAGCTCCTTTGTGGTGAGAGTCCCGACGCACCATCTACCGACCTTCGAGAAGGAGGAGTTCTGGCCGATTGGAGTCGTCTACAGGAAGTTCCGAGGACGACTTCCGAACACGTCGCGCCCCACGTCGCGTCGCAGACGTGTTTAGTGTTTTAGTTCTAGTGTTAGTTTTTTAGGGTTCCGTAGTCTACAAGGAACCCTTATAGTTTCGGTCTGTCCGTCCGTTTGTCCGTCTGTCCGTCTGTCTGTCTGTCTGTCTGTCTGTCCACGGTTTTACTCAGAGACTATAGGACTATAGGATAGGTAAGGAAAAAAATCGTTAGAGTCCAGTGTCCGCCCCCCCCCCCTTCTACCAGCTAAACGGTTGGTTCTGGAAATGTGAAAAAATTCACGGGAGTAGGAAATATGCTGAATTTAAAAGGAAAACTATCACGGCTAAGAAGACTTTATAAGTTATTGAGTAATAGTCGACCAACTAAAAAAAATGTATTCGGCGAAGTATAAATTGAACTTTTCGTTCAAATTCCTTTGAGAGTAACAGATGATGTTGTTAGTATTGTAAAACACGCTATAAATATACGTTCATTGACCATAAAAAAATGACAAAAGCCGCGTACTGACCAAGCGAGCCTCGCGCGCAGTTGCTTGGTCGGTCAGTACGCGTTAGTGCGCGGCACTAACGTCCGAGGCGCCTTTGAGCATCGACCAAAAACCGATAACTTATGGCGCGGCCGCGGCACGCTCGGGTGAGGCAGCGAGGCTGCTCGCTTTGGTCAGTACGCGGCTAAAAACTAGCGGTACTACGGAACCCTATATTGCGCGTGGCCCGACACGCACTTGGCCGGTTTAGTATAATTGTATGTATGTTAGTCCATAAGGTATATAATATGAGCCAAGAGCCTGAGTTAAATAAATAAATAACTAAATTTATTTGGCTAAAATCTAAAAGTTGTTACGACTCGACTTTTACGTGTCACATATTACTATGATAGCTTCGCGGACCACTTGGAATGCCTCCAGGGACCAGCAGTGGTCCGCGGGCCACCGGTTAAGAACCACCGATCTAACTTAACAACTCTTAACAACTAACTAGGGACAAAATTAATTACCCGTATTTAGCGAAGTTTGTCCACAGAGTGCTGACTTTGTCCGTCACGTCCACTTCCACAAATGACAGAAATGGCAGCCGAAACTTGAACATGTAGAACAGCTCGTCAGCATGCACAGCGCCCGGATAGCTGAACTTCCCAACCACTATCTTCATCAGATTCCTCCAACCGCCACGACAGAACTTGTACGCGTATACCGGGAAGCCATTAGCCTTCTTTAAACAGTCTATGGTTGATACGACAGGGTACACTATGCCCGAATCTCCCTCGTACTTTGCTAGCTCTGGTATGGTATCTTTGGTTATGTTCCTATCACCCAAATACAACTCCTTCAGTCTTTTGCTTACTGCTAGCTTTTCTTCTTGAGATGGAAAGAGTAGGTCTCTTGGTAGAGAATCTACGAAAGTGATTTTCGGTATTGTCGTAGCGTTTTCTCGTCCGGTGAAGTAGAATCCCTCAGCATTATTGTAGCCCATGAGTATTGGCACTTTATTGAAATCGCCTCTCATCAGCAAATTGTATGGACTATCCGGTAGGAAGCGTTCTAAGCCTAAATCTTTCTCGATTGAGGGAACGAAGATATTTTCTGACAGCACAATATCCCCAGGCTTACGGGGTACGCGCGTTTCCAGAAGTTTTACAGGGGATTCCTGACTGATGGCCTTGTACATCTCGTATGGATCATCCGTCTCGTGCCCCAGTTGCCGCACAAAAGACTTTGCGACTTCCAGAGGCTCATGCTGGAAACTCCAAGGCGAAACCGCGGAACCACTTTGCAGGATCGCCTGGTGGAACAACCCTTTGGACATCGGAGACAGTATGTGATACATAACAGACGCGGATCCAGCGCTCTCGCCAAAAATAGTCACCTTATCGGGATCACCACCGAAAGCCGCTATATTCCTTTGCACCCATCTCAACGCTCGCACCTGATCCTTTATCCCAACATTGCCTGGAGCATCTTTAATGCCCAGGTTGAGAAAACCAAGAATCTCCAGCCTGTAGTTGATTGATACTAGAATCACGTCGTGTCTGACGAGGTATTCAGGGCCGTAGATGAAAGGGGAACTGGACCCGTCTCTGAAGCCTCCACCGTGGACGAACACCATCACTGGCAGTTTGCAGTCCACATTCGGTGGGGTGTAGACGTTCAAGGTGAGGCAGTCTTCCCTCCCGTTGATCCAGGTTGTGCTGATTCTCTGAAGGCATCGGGAGTTCTCCTCGAACGCTTCAAACACTCTGTCCCATTTCGGCTCCGGACCGGAATCCTGAAATGCGAAATTAGTTTATTAGCATTATATAAAGTTGTTTTAGGGCCTGTTTCAATATTTCCTGAAAAGTGCCGGATAAGCTATCCACACCTTATCTAAGAGTATGGACTATGGAGAATCTGTCAGATCAGTTGTGGATAGCCTATCCGGAACTTATCAGGAAATGGTGAAACAGGCCCAGAATCTTACTGACTGTTGATCTGTAACACTAGTATAGGTCCTCCCAATTACATTATTGCAACAATAATTTTTCGATCCCTGCGTTTCTTATAGTAGGTACCTATTCTCATGATATTTGTAACGTCATTGATATGAACATTACCTATATACAATTTTGTGATTTGATAAGAGACGGATTGGAATGACAGAAAGCTTCATTATGTTGCTTTAGGGCATTATGATACTTGCAATGACAAATTAAGTTAAATTTCCAATGTTTTTTCTACAATACAATAGATGATTAACAAATAGGTTAGCAGTATAAGGTCGCATCTGCGTGAGCAATCGAACGATGTTAGAATAATAATGAGATTAAGTCATAATCATACTCGTGAGATCGGCAAAAACTGGGAATGTTTCAAAATATTAAACAATTCAGAATATTGAGAATTTTCTAAGAGAGAGATAGGTATAACATAGACTGAGACAAACATTTTTTTTATTAAATAAGGGGGCAAACGAGCATACGGGTCACCTAATGGTAAGCAACTACCATCGCCCATGGACACTTGCAACATCAGAAGAGCTGCAGGTGCGTTGCCGGCCTTTTAAGAGGGAATACGCTCTTTTCTTGAAGGTTTGCAGGTCGTATAGGTCCGGAAATACTGCTGGTGACAGTTCGTTCCAGAGTTTTACAGTGCGCTGTAGAAACATTTGCTTTACTTACGTTAGATGACGCCCGCAACTTCATTGCGCCAAAACTCGTTTATCGCGCGGGAACCGTACATTTTTCCGGGATAAAAAGTATCCTATGTCCTTTCCCGGGGCTCAAAGTAATTAGCAAAATCGGTTCAGCGGTTTGGGTAACAGACAGACAGACACACTCTCTTTCGCGTTTATAATATTATAGTAAGTATGGATGTATCTACCTGAAACCTTCCCAAATGCGTCGCATATGGCACGTTGAGGTACCGCACATGCGAGCCGTCAGGCACCACCTCCCCCCGCAGCACCCCCCCTGACACCCGCACCGCCGGCGACGGCTGCCGCGTCAGCCGCATCGCCCATAGCGACCATAGCACCAACCACTTCATCTGAAAGACCACACAACGAGATTGAGACAAATACATCATATAAAAAAAACTTGAGAGGTGTCAAGGGACACCCGGATGGAACGAAGTTGCTTTCTATGAGAGAGAGAGAGAGAGAGAGAAGCAGACAGCCATAACACGTGCACGCCGCACGGCTTACAACTAGGTATAACAAAATTTGTTAAAACTTGTGGTCTTAATTTTTCCGTTTAGCCCCCTTTCGCAACGCGCGATAAGTAACTTCGTTGCAACAGCTTTGTTCTCTTGGTGGAACTCACAGGGACAATCCGCGCTTGGAGACATTATTACAATACATCCACAAAATTATAAGGTTTGCTGGAAGAGGGATAAGTACGCCGATGCATTATCTCAAACTTTTTTAAATGTGTTTTTGTAACCACCTTGTGCATGAAGAAAAAATAAATAAATAAATAAATTATTTACCAATAGCACACAACAGCTATAAATAACATAGCAATAGGGCCAGGCCACAACACTGCTTTGCGGCGTCGCATCGCAAAAAACAACCTTAAGAAGCAATGTAGTTCTTTGCGATCGCAACACAGTGTTGTGGTCTGGCCCATAGTTCAGTCCTCATATCACCGGACTGGCCTAAAAATCAAACATTGCGTCCTAAACTTGTGCACAACCATTAATAGCTAGGAGGTGATAGCAGCTAGGGCCTCCTCCTAATTTAACATGGGAATTTTCGTCTCAGAAACAAAACTTAGCAACAAAGTTGCAGGCAACATCTAGCTTAAATAAAGGGGACTCGCCTCATGGTTTAGACTTAGAGTTTATACTGTAGTAAACGCAAAATGATAAACATAATGATTCGTTATTTCTAAGTAACTGTGCGCCTTACATACAGCCACTATTAAGTACAGTGAAAGCATTTCGGTGCAAAGCAATTATCGTTTTTTATACCATACACGGTCTATCATCTCCACAGAAAAAACGTAGATTGTAGAACAATATCAGAATGGTTTAACCATAGATATCAGAAACAACAGGGTTTAACTGTACTTCACATTACCACACCTACAAATATTTCAAATGTTACTAGTATACTTTAAGTATATCTGTCTGACTTTACGTTTACTGTTTCAGCCATTCTGATAAAGTTTGGGATGATGGTACGATATAGGAGCGGGGAGCCCCGGGAAAAAATAAATTAGTATACTTTTTAACAAAGAACATTACTGAAATAACGGTACTTAAATAAAATTTTAAATTTATTAAAAGTCATGGTCAAGGTGAAGTTCAGAACAAAGAGAAAATAAGTTCGGAAAAGAAGAAAAGAATAGAAAAACGTACATTTTTTATAAACCTAATTCAGAAAGTTAACTAATAAACCGGCTTTTTATAGTCACCGGTTGGTTACGTAGAAGCCAGTTACTCACCTTTGCTATCTTTGATAACACCTTTGGTAACCCTACATTATCATGTAATAAAAATAGTTTAAATACAATGTACAATGTCCATATCACAAGAATTTAATTATCACTTATAATTATCACATATATCACAGAAAATTTATTGCACACTTATCACTTAAACACTAGAAACTTAACACTTGTTTAAAAATTTAATCGCGGAAAATAATACAGTACAACAAAATACAGTCGCCCATGACGAGCGCCAAGTTAATGATCCTACTGATGTTATAAACAACATCAAAACAAGTGCTGAACTACTTGTCAAACAAATTTAGCCTCTATTACAACGTGATAAGGTCTAGGGAGGGTATAAGAAAGTGTAGCGAGTGTTTGTTACCACATTGCACAAGTTGTTAGCGAGTGTTGTGTAACACGCCGCTTGATAGAATATGAACTGTATATCTATGGCATTTGAGTATGTTTTATCGTGCACTAGATATGTTGGACTTCAAACGTTTATCGAGTAGATAGCTACAAAGATAGTTAAACAATAGTCAATAATTGACAATTTGTTTTTTAACGTATGTTTTCCGTATTTCTTGTCTTTAACAATTATACATCGATTAACAAGTAATCGATGTATAATTAACATAGTAAGTACATAATATTATGCACCTGGGTACAGAAACAGGTGTTCTTTAATATTCATGTGCCATAGATAGTGGCAATTGCTTCCGCCATGTTTCCGCTTGCTTTTATATTTTAAAAATACTTAAGTCTTCCGTTTTCTCACCAACCAACCGGCATTCAATATTGACTACTAAATTCCTAGGTAAATTAAATGAAATGCAAATTATATTTTTATAGTGCCGTAAAATATATTAAGACCGTTAATGTATAAAGAGTACACAAATAAAAGACATTTTTTGGCATTTAAACACAATATATTATTAAAAAAGAAAACAATACATTACAAGAACAATATTGTAGAATATTTTTACAGGGAGCGTCGGCGGCCGCTCGGAGTTCGTACAGACAGAATCGTGACAGAAAACGAACAGCTCAAAACATTGAAGCGTTTTCAAAATAAATATAAGATCTGCCTATACGTCATCAACTCGTTGTAGACAAATAGCTGTCGTGACGTCACGGCAGCCATCTTGCGACCGCCATTACAGGTGACAGACGCAAACAAAATGGCGGATCCGACCCGCGCCTAAAGCAATATACACCTTAGCATCTCTACTCACAAACATCTCGATACGTTACGACTAATTTAAGTTTAAAATGGTGACGCTTATGCCGCTAATTTTGGTGTGGCAACACTCAACCTTAACCTCGAAGCAATCGAACAAAATACACCGAAATATTGAAAAATCAACTCCAACATACTAAAGACGCTTTCAACGAAATGAGAACTAAAATTACTGTCATAAAAATAATTCTAGTTTCGTCGTGCGCATTGTAAGGCTGATAGTAGTTACATGACTTTCACAAACGAAAACGCCTAACGATTATCACAAATGAACGACGCGACATAAGCGCCCCGATATACTATCATATATCTATATATCCGCTGAGATATACACAACGCACAGTCAGTGTCCATCACAACTAAATTCGAAGTTCAAATGTCCCAAACTCGCGTCACACCTGACCGAACAGAGGCCGTGTATAAAACTTATAAACTAATAAAACCTATCAAAATCATCGAGTAAGATCTCCGACACACCGGATACGCTCCGACAAGGTTACCATGCCATATGCCACGCTCAATTTAAAAAATCATAAGCAATTTCGATTCACGATCAATGTATAGGTAATGTTTCAAGTAGGTAACCGAGTGGAGCGCATAGCAGCCTCAAAATCAATATATTACAATATTTATATCAGCTTCCAGCGACGCGCCCTACCGGCCACACGTAGCGCACTCCCTAAGGCATCATATGTGCGTTACGATTCAACTTGTTGATAAAAATTGATCTTTATTTACATTGCCATAGAGTCTATAATAACCTACTAAACGGTATCTATACAACCCCGAAACCCGAAGCCCGCTACGAGCCGCGTACGAATTCATAAATGCGTTGAGATATACACCGCAGGACAGATCACATCAAATGACAGGAAAGAGTAAGTATACTTGAGCTTTCCTTGTATCTAGTGTCATTATTTAGATCCTTGCCTACAATTTTGCAGTCAGTGGCTATTAGGGCCCTTCCACACGAAGTTTTTTACGCTCGTTTGTATCTATACAAACGCAAGTTGAACGCTCAGCAAACGGAAGGAAGCCGACTCGTTTTAAACTTTATATCTGCCAAAACGCGATGAAAACACGCAGAAGACGAGCGCATCAGAAACGCGCGTCGTCAGTGCGCAAAAAATACATCATGTGGAAAGGCCTTTACAGTTTCTGACAAGTAGCAGTTCATAGCCAGATGACGCCACTATAATATTTTCAATCTGTTCCAGTAGCAGCTGGTACTGCCGGTATCGATTCGTTGAAATTCTGTAGCCTTTCTTTAAACGCAACTAGGCCCACCACTGCTAAGCCAGCAAGAATCCAAAGCGATGTGAAATATCCGAGCGGTCTGATGTGGCGAGTGCGCACGCGCGTACGTTCAGGGCGGACGTGCACGCACACAAGTACGCTCCTGGCGGACGCGTACGCACGCTCACACGTCGCGGCGGCGTCGCGGGCGGGCGGGGGTGCGGGCGGGCGCACGCGCGGGGGGCGGCGCGGGGTACGGGCGGCGGCGTCAGCGGCGCAGCAGCGCGGGCAGATCGGCGAAGGCGCACGCGCCGAGGTCCGCGCGCGCCATGCGCCGCAGCAGGTCGCGCGAGTGCGCCGCGCACGCCTCCACCGGCGACACCCACCCCATGCCCTGCCACTCTGAAACATTATAATACCCGTTTAAGTAATTTTACAACAAATGTTTGATAGCAAACATGAAGGTGTGTACGACGTACACCTGTCCGAAGTGAAAATTCTATCCAAAATTGTAACAGCGTCGTGACCAAATATGGTGTTGTTGATATTGAACATCGCGCGCCTCAGTCTGTCAAATAAACTGTTCAATAAAATTGAAGCGTGATCGGCTTACACCGATGTAGATGTACGAGCGCTTACAGACGACCGGCATGTGTCGGCGGCACGCGTCGACGGCAGTCGACGGCACATGTCATCGTCAGGGCCGGGACACAAAAACACGGCACGGCACCGTGTCGTGTTCTTTTACGACGCGCGTCGTGGATTCCCACGACACGGCGCCGTACGACGTCGTACGACGTCGTGCCGTGTTTTTGTGTCCCGGCCCTGACGATGACACGTGCCGTCGACTGCCGTCGACGCGTGCCGCCGACACGTGCCGTCGACGCGTGCCGCCGACACGTGCCGTTCGTCTGTAAGAAGCCTACCATCGAAGAAATTGATTAATAGGCAGTTAACGGACCTACGTCATTTGGTCGGATCATGTCAATTCAATGATAGTTGTGGCTGGGTTGTAGTTGGTAGTTGTACACTACATTTCTGTAAACTACACAGGTCTCCCATCTGCCTAGGAATCAACTTCTCTGATAATACTTAGACTAGTGAAACATAGACAGCTGTCGTTAAAGTTGACTGTTGCTTTGACAGAAAAATGATTTTAAAAGCAAGCTCTGTAACTCAAATATACATGTACCGAGTATGGCGGAGTTGAGCGCCTCGCAGACGGCCTCGCGGCGCACCGGCTCCAGCTGCCAGCCCACCGGGCTGTCCCACGGGTTGCTGTACGCCAGCAGGCTGAACGCGTCCTAAAACCGCACAAGTGGAACTCGGTCAGTGAGGGTTTTTAATAATAATACTCCCCACACCGGTTTCATTGAAACCAGGCCAGTTACGCAGGAGTAATTTTATAGTGCCCAGGTGTGTGTACGCAGTATACAAGAGCACTCTCTATTCCTTTACTCTCATAACCCAGTGGGACGGAAGACCGACACGACTGGCGAGAGATCAGGTGCAGAACCGACTTTTTACATGCCCATCCGACGCATGATCGACGGAGATCATCTTACTTGTCAGACAATCAGGTGATCAGCTTGCATTGTCCTAACCAAACTTAGAAATAACATGTTTCCAACGCGGGAATCGAACCCACGACCTCCGAGTCAAGAGCGACGCTCTAGACCACTAGACCACGGAGGGTTTTTAAGTCCGCGACATATGACAGCTATTTGACACGACAATTAACACGAATGATAATTTATATCAATCCAGACTGGCTCAAGTTCGGAGTAAAGATTCCCCGAACCCTGCTAAATCAAACCCCCCACCCCCCATTTTTATATGGAAAAGTAAACTCACTTCCAGCATGGACTTGTGCACGTGATCCTGTTGCAGCTTCTGGCTCATGGCGTACAGCTCGCGGCCAAACGCCAGCATGCGCTCCACCGACGTCCGGGAACCGCTCTCGCCGTCTACATAACAGTATACATGTAATACACTTGTATAGGAACAGTAAACGTATCTACAGGTGTAACAAAACGCAGTAATAACACATTAACACATGTGTGTCCCTTGTACAGACTTCACTAAAAAGTAGCACCGCTGAAAGACTTACTTTCAGCGCAAGCATCACTTAGTTTTATTACTAGTGATCGGAATCTGGGTGTAATTTTCAATGTAAAGAATAATGTGGATAAGACTTGTAATCCCGGGAATCCCGGGAATCCCGGGAAAATCAGAAAATGTCCGAGTGTGTAATTTTTAAATGAATCAAAATTATATTAATTAGTTTATAAAATGATTCATATTATATAAAATAGTTTGAATATAAATTTCCAAATATTAGGGCGGAATGAAATAGGAAACAAAATGAAAAAAATAAATAATTCTGTTCTACATATACATGCATATTACATAATATTATATTGTACATAATTTATGCTGGTAAAGAAAATGAAGAATGTTTACTTATTATTTTTTTAGCTCTCCGTAAACTAAGTCGAAAATTAACATGCGTGTCGACGGCGAGTACCTCGAGCGCTCGAAGAGATTCGTGCGGCTCTAGTGGTTAGCTCCCTGGTTGATCCTGCCAGTAGTAATATATGCTTGTCTCAAAGATTAAGCCATGCATGTCTCAGTGCAAGCCATATTAAGGCGATACCGCGAATGGCTCAATAATATCAGTTTTGATTCCTTAGATCTTTCTGAAAAATTTTATTATGTTTTGAATGATTATTTTTCTGTTTATTTGTAATGATCAGTTTTGTTAAGAAAACAATATTGTAATATACTACAAAAAAAATCCTTTTTTCAATTTTGGCTACTCGTTTTAGTGATCGATTTTCGTTGCCAAGTTTAGAAACAAAATAATAGTTTTATACAGTTTTTTTTTTGTGAAATCACTGTAAAATCATGCATGTTCCTAATCCTAGTAATGTTTTTAATTATTTTACTACCTTTTTGGTTTCCGAAAAACCTAATTCCGGGAAATCCCGGATTTTTGTGGTCATATCCATATTATTCATATCAATCACACCCATGATTCCGATCACTGTTTATTACACCCTGTATATCTTAATTTTTGATATGAATGATGTATGAAAAACGTATGCCGAGTGCCAATAGCAAACGTATTTGTACGTGCGTGTGTACAAGTTTAGTTTATTATACGTAACAATGTATGGACAGAAACACGCGAACACAATGAGCGTGCGTACTACCGCGCTTGCGTGTACGCATGCACGCAAGCGCGGTAGTATGCACGCTCCGACGGAAAGTGCGCTCATAAACGTCCATACGAACTTATTTCCATTCCTTTTAAGTGTACATGTGTATTTTTATAAAACCTTGTATTTGTCAACTTTAATATTTTTGACTGTAATAAATTGGACGAATGTTTTGATCGTTATTAGCCATTATCATACTTTTCTTTGTTTTAATTTCATTGAGATTGAACTTTGAATATTGCTCTTACTCCGTTATGGTGGATTTACACGGGTCGATTTTAGTCGTGCGGCAAGTCACTAGTCGAATCGCCTGTCCAAACCGAATCGCCACCCCATTTACACAGTTCTTCAAAAATCGCTTGTGACCAGCTCATTCCGCGTGAAAATGTCTCGTCAAACAGTCGCATTGCGTAGGGGCATTGATATCGTTCGACGGCGCGGCGTAAATCGTATCGGCTTTAATCACCCGTGTAATCCCCGCATTAGGCACAATTTACAAATCAACAAAAATCTCACAAGGTTAGAAACGAATACATTAGGTGCACACAATAGATTTTTAATTGAGGTAGGTGTAGATAGTACGGGAGCCCTAGAACAATTTTTTTGTTATTACTAACAATCTAATATTTTGTGAGGAGCTACATTCTGATAAGACGAACAACATTTTTATTTTCGAAAAATCTCGAAAGCGGTAAGCTAACAGAGATAGAAAGGCTTTCATACTTTTACTTGTTGGTCCTAAAATATGGATTGTTTTATTTGTAGGACAAGGTTATTCTTAAATTATATAACTATTAGGGTTCCGTTTTAGGGTATAGTACTCAACCAAGTTTTGTTGATTACAGAACCCTAAAACCCTAACCAGCTGATTTCTTTTTGTATATTGTTAGGTTAATAGTTATATAATTTAAGAGTAACCTGGTCCTACAAATAAAACAATCCATATTTAAGGACCATCAAGTCAAAGTGTGAAATCCTTTCTAACTCTGTTAGCTACCACTCGAGATTTTTCGAAAATAAAAATGTTGTTCGTCTTATCAAAATGTAGCTACTCACAAAATATTAGCTTATTAGTAATCACAAAAAAAAATGATCTAAGGCTCCCTCACTAAGACAAATGTGCTTTTAAGCATTAACATATCAATGAAGTATTTGGCAATGGGATCGATTTCATTAATTTGGTAATAATTAAGGGTCTTACTACAAAAGATTTAAACACCCGTTGAACAGCTGATTAGAGAAAAATTCCATACAAAATTGTCTCAAAACAACTGTTCAACAGATGTTTAAATCTTTTGTGGTAATACCGTAAGTTTTTATTTCATGAACTCTTCATTGTCAGTTCATGTAAATGATACGATTGTGTGCAAATGGTTTTGTGATAATTATTGTTGAATGTCACCTATGAAATCAACCTTTAAACGTATTTCTGTCACAAGAATTTTGTGCTGATAGTTCAAACAACATTTAAAGTGTATTGAAATTAGCTGAAGTGTAAATTCATGTTGCGAAAACGTAGAATTTTATACGTTAACCAATCGCTGGTTGTCTTTCTCACTCGCACTCATATTGCGTGCCTTTACGCGAGTGAAAGAGAGAGAACGGTAAATGTATAAAAGTCTACGTTCTTTAGTTGAACATTACAGGATTGAAAATGTGAATATGAAAAGAAAACTGATCACTGCTGATATTTTATCTCATTAACAACAAACACACTTAACACAGTAATTTTTTACCGTATTTTATGTGGACAAGAAAATGTTCTGTATCTTTTTAGTTTCTTATATTATTACAACCATGATTTAATGATTGTAATAGATAACTCATTAACATTATTCTAAAGATGTCTAATCACAAACATAATAATATGAAATGTTATAAGAATATGATAAAGCAGATAAGAGCATTAGTAAATATAGTTTAAGGCAATAAATAACTATACACCCAATATTTTAGTAATAAATAGCTTTATAAATAGATAATTTACAAGATTAATATTTATATACACGGGGCCTTATATAATCAACTTTGTACACCATCCCATTGCAATCTTTTACGAAACCATGGGCTCACTACCAACATGCAGCCACATACAAGTATCACACTCGATTACATACACAAAAATTTGAATACAGCGTGAACTAGATGGTCTATCTTACCTTCACTTTGATGCTAAGGTATACTAAAAAAATTAAGGGTCGAAAATTAACATTCTCTATTCTACCGCAAAACAATGATTATGCTGTGATTAAAACTATGCAAGCACACAATGAATTTATTTTAATACAAGACTTCATTGTTTAAAAGTAATTAAAACATTAGATTATCAAAATGTTAAAGAAATATTTAACAATAATTATGTCAGGGGCGTAGAAAACCCATAGAACATGTTAGTTTTTTTTGCTATGAAGAATTGTCATTGAGAAAACATCAGCGAATCTAATTCATAAGCAGGTGTAAACATCGATACGCTATAAAGTATAAGCGATACGACTTACACTGCTCCCAAAGTGATAATGCGCATACAAGTTTTCGAAATTTTTCGGCAACGGTCGTATTTCCCGAGCGACGGTAGACGATATTGCATTTTCTAATTGCATTGCATTTAAGATGTATTAGTCAAAGTTCGTCGTGATATTCCTGTAGTCATGTTTTGAGGAAACGACGAACGGATTATAAAGTGGCAGGGTAGAGGGGACTGGGGAGTAAATGACACGCCCTGTTATTAGATCCTGTTGTTGATGTTCACACTTCACATGCTTTTGAATTAGATTCCCTGATTGAGGGTTTAAATTCCAAAAATGTAGTACGAGTTAGTACTTAGGACAGGGGTTCCCAATTTGTGCGCCGCGGCGCCCTGGTGCGCCTTGGAAAGGTAAGAGGGGCGCCGTGTGGGGGTCGATCCTCCATCATTAAAGCACCAGAACCAAAAATATTATAAAATAACATTTAGACGTGTAAATGCGCCGCAGACTGAAAAAGATTGGGAACCTCTGGCTTACAAGAAGGAATTTTATTCGACCAAGTTTAACACGGAAAAATAAGACGTGACAGGAGTCGAAGGTTTAGAAGATTGGAAGCAAAAAATGTAAGTACGGGTATAAGCAAAGTTATCATTCTCACTCAGATCATGAAAAAAACCGGACACGGACTTGCAACGGGAAGAAGTTGTTACGGATAAGTTGCGAAACAACTGAAGGAGCTAGTTCCTTCCTTCGTCGTTAATTCCCGAACGAGTGCAGTACAAGCAGGATAGTCAGAAATGGACTCATACGGACACATAATAGACTCAATCTCATACATAGCAGTGAAGCGTCGGATAAACGTTAAGCCAATGGAAATGACAGGACTCAATGTGGATTCAAGCAGACTTATGACAGACTCAAGCGGACTCATTACTCAAGCGGTCTGTTCACGAGCGGTACGCACCGGCGCGGCGCGGCAGGAGAGCGGCGACGCTGGCCGTCACGCCGGGCATGCCCTTCACCAGCGGCAGCTCACCTACAACCGACTGCGTTACTGCCCTGCCCGTTGTGTTGCTACCCTGCCCGTGGTATTGCTACCCTGCTCGTGAAGTTGCTACCCTGCCCATTTGTATCGCTGTCCTGCCCAATTGTGTTAGTACCCTGCTTACGTCCCAGTGCAAATGGAATGCAACCTATCATTTTGCATATCACCCAACGTGTTACTGCCATGCCCACTGTATTAGTGCCCTGCCCATTGCTCATCGTTCCCACCTGCATTGCCTATTGCTTTCTGCCCGCTAATCTACATGCGGTAACCCAATACTCGCTACAACCGCGGTGTTTATAATGATTTTACTGGTTATCCCAAAACGAATTTCATCCATTTATTATTCCAATTGCGATGAATTCTGAGGTTATAGTCGAAAAAATTCGACGACAAATGAAAATAACAATTTTAATACGACATCCAGACTAACACTAGAGGACCGCAGTTGTAACGAGACGAACAGCTCAGAAAATGTCAAAAACAAAACATTCGTAAAGGACCCCTGTTTTGTTTCCTTTATTTCTGGCACTTTAAGCCAAGCGAAACCTGGCGTAAATAATAATAAGAAGCGTTAGTATGCGACTAAGTGTCGACTGACTGATGTGAAAGCCATGCACCCTACCGATAGCCAGAACTGGGAGTGTATGATTAAATCTCTAAATAGATCCTTATAGATCTCAATATGCTTTTTTTAAAGAAGGCAGATCGCTGTAGCCCTGACGTCACTGCGACCCATGCGGATCTGTTGTGACTCCTTCGCACTAGATTATCATCCTCAACCCAATACTGCTCATAAATTAAGCGATATGGTTGGGGTTGGTACCACGAATTTCTGCTTGCACGAATGCTTATACTCCTTGATTGATAATTTAAATGGTAACTTATTGAGGGACTCCATAAAATTGCTAAAACTGTGATAGACCTCTTAAATGTTAGGCTTTTTTAAGATAAGTGTAATGAAAATCCATACTAATATGATAAATGCGAAAGTGTATCTGTCTGTCTGTCACCTCTTCACGCTCAAACCGCTGAACCGATTTTGCTGAAATTTGGCATGGAGATACTTTGAGTCCCGGGATAGACATAAGATACTTTTTGTCCCGGAAAAATGTACAGTTCCAGCGCGATGATCGAGTTTTGGCGCAACGGATCCGCCATCTAGTATTTTATATTATACGGTACACAGGATTCAAGTCTTGAAACCTTGAGAATCCTAATTTTATTTAAAGACTTCACATAAGCTAAGCAATGCTAGCTGGGATTTTATTTTTCATAAATATTTTATACAAATGTATAAAATATTTAGTTTGTCAAGTCAATAATAACTTTCATAATATTGTAGCGTCATGCGCATGCAAGCATATAATTTAAGAACGCATCAATATACAAATTTGATCATACACCAATGTCTATTAGTTTGCATATAAGCTGAATAACATTGAATATTTGCCAATAACTTTGTCAATTTTCTTGCGAACAATTTTTCAGTAGTTTTCAAAATTTGCCAGGTCTTTTTCGCTGGTTTTCAATCTATATGCATACCGTTTACCAAGAGTGTAAACACTACTTATAAACGTATCTACTGACCTATACAAACTGTTAAAACTGTCGGCTACTATTTCAAGACTACATACTTTTTTTCTGGATGACAAAAATATATTTCCCTTATGTTTAATTTAATATAATAAATATTTAACGCATAAAAATAGTCAAATTTAGTACTGACTTCAATAGTCTTGGGCTCAAAAATCATTTTGTTAATATCATAAACCGGAACCACGTCGAGCGAGAATATAGCGACATCATCCTTTCTCACTTTAACGTATTAGCGATAGAAAGGGACAACAATATTAAGAAGCTATTGGAATGGGATGGTACAGTATGTTGTTATACGATATTTATAACATTTATATTCTGTTCAGATCGAATAAAATCGCCATGGTATTTATAACTTTTTTCGACTGTAGACACTTCACGATAAAATTAAGTACGGTCGAAGAGCGTGTGGAAATTCGTACACTGACCTATCGTCACTTACCTCTTTTTCTCGTGCACAAATTATTGCTGTTTCGCTTATACCACGACGCGATAGCAATATATTAGTGTGTGAGTGAAAGAGACAAGTAGCAAGGGATCTATGAACGAATTTCTACGTACTTTCCGACTAGATTAGATATCTTTACTTCTTTCTGGTATCCTTGTTTAAATATTGAATTAGATCTGAACACAGTATAGGTGCAAAACTAAAAAGCGACGGGCAAATAATATATAACAATGGATAAATAAATATCGATAGTGGTAAAATAATAGTGAACGTGTTATGATGTGCAACTCAAAAATAAACACTTTTTTATTCTTAAAAGTACTTATAACTACTTAAATATAGACTTGTAAATATACTGCTGCTGTAAATAAATATATGTATTACTTTCAGCATTATACATAAATTATGTTTATGTGTTTTTCATATAATTTTGGATGTTATTTTAAAATATCACTGAAGTTTATAGCAGCTTAATAATGTAATATTTTACGCTTATTTATAACCTATAGGTTTTTAACCAAAGGTCAATGTAACCATAATTCTCACCTTTAAAACCAGGTTTAAAAAAGTAAGGTTATGTAACTTGTACGCAAATTGCGCGCGCGACGCACAATGCGTGTACGTACCGTGCGTGCCGTTCGCTGCGGGCATGTCGACGTCGCCGCTATCTTCTTTAGTCTCGTTAATCGACACACCTGGAATCATTGTTACATCAATGTTAGTTTTATTTAACTTGAGGAAATAGGATTATATTGTAGTTCGTGTGTGTATAATGGGTATACTTTTTCACTTCCCATCTCATGGCATTTATGGATTTCAGGTTAAAATATTATACCGTTTCATTAATCTGCATTATTAAAGTGATAACATTGCAGCTTATTGACGTTTCAAAGAGCTTTATTCATGACCGCAAAGTCTAATAACGATTAGCCTTCATAATCGCCGATTATTTAGGTAAGCCTTTTAATCGGCACGGACACGGCATGATTGGTCAATTTTGACATTTAGCTGATAACGCCACTTTCTTACAACATGGTTCAACTGAAGTTATCAACGTAGACAGGTTATTACCACGCTTTTACTAGCTTGGACTGAAATGTAACGGAATCTTTGAACACGATTTCTACCTATCTCCAGTAGTTTATTAATTCGAAACTTTGCATACGTATTAAGAACAAAATGACAATGCAAAAATTTGATTAAACTTTTGACAAAAGCGTGTTTTAGTTTTTTTAATTATGATCCATACTTACTAATATTATAAATGCGCGAGTGTGTCTATCTGTTACCTCTTCACGCCCAAGCCACTCAAGCGATTTTGCTGAAATTTGTCATGGAGACACTAAGTCCCGGGAAAGGACATAGGATACTTTTTGTCCCGAAAAAATGTACGGTTCCCGCGCCATAAACGAATTTTGGCGCAACGGATTTGCGGGCGTGATCTAGTTAGAGATCAACTACAATAACATGGCGCGCCCCTCCAAAATTCAAAACGTTTGAAGTGCGTTGTCAAAACGTTTGAAGTGCGTTGTCTTGCGTGGTCGGCTAGTTATGATTAGTTGACCAACAAATCTTGGTAATAAGTGACATTAAGTGAAATATTACGTGTACTGTGATTGGTTGAATACTTAGTAGTTACTACATACAAACTCTTTCATAAGGATGTGACTACACACATTGAAACAGTCATTTGGAGGGGCGCGCCATGTTATCGTAGTTGATCTCTAATTATAATTGAATATTCTCTTTGTTTGAGGTTAACTGACCGTTGGTGTGTGGAGCGGGTGTGGGTGTGGCAGTGTTGGCGGCGGGCGGGCAACTCGTGTGCGAGATGACTGATGTCGCCACGCCGTTGTTCTCGTGCTCCGCCTGAAACATTTTGGCGTTTCTTTTAATAAGTTATATTATTGCGAGTACAAGTTATAGCTTTGTTGTCCGATGTAAAGTACCCCGCAAACGATCAAATTGTTTGTCAAATTTTACGTGTTTGTCAAACAGTTTGATAGTGTACAGCTTTGTTTGAAGCGTTTGTCAAACTACTACGTGTTTGACCTGTTTGAAGAAAATTTGGATTTACGTAGCGTTTGACAAACGTGTTTGAACGTGTTCCGCTGTATTTGTCAAACAAGATCTCATGATCTCAAACCGATTCTAGCTAATTGTTTGACAAACTTGTTTGATGCACGTTTGTTCGTCTGCGCTGCTGTTTGATGAAAACGTAAATTACATCAAACATGTTTGTCAAACAAAGATCGTTTGTATTACAGTAGTATTCTGCAGGAAGAAATCTATACTACTGACAAACCGATGAACCGATTATGCTGAAAGGTACGGAGATACTTTAAGTTCCGGTAAAGAACATAGGATGCTTTTTATCCTAAAAATGTACGGCTCCCGCGCAACAAACGAATTTTGGCGCAACGGAGTTGCGAAAGTCATTTAGTACTCGAATAAAAGAAACCAATAGCTATGGTTCTTAGTTATAGAAGTTTTGTCAACAATGAGATTGAAACCTCCCCTTAGTTTAAGGAAGGTGACCAAGTCGGTACACTCACGGGCTGGTCGGTGCCGTTGACCATCTCGACGTACTGGCGGCACTTGAGCAGGAACAGCAGGCCGGGGTACAGCCGCCGCGCCGCCTCCAGCGCCAGCCGCGATGTATACACTATACAGATCACCGCAGTCAACTCACGGGCTGGTCGGTGCCGTTGACCATCTCGACGAACTGGCGGCACTTGAGCAGGAACAGCAAGTCGGGATCGGCGTCCAGCAGGCCGGGGTACAGCCGCCGCGCCGCCTCCAGCGCCTCGCCGACGCGCCCCGCCAGCACCAGCCGCGATATCCCTGGGGATACATCAGGTATGAGGTCAATGACCGAGAAGGACGCGACTCAAAGTTGCATTTAGACTAAACGTATTTTTATAGATTTTTATCTTTTGTCTACGTAAAGCTCTTTGCATGGAGAAAATTACGTGTCTCAGCTCCGACTAGACCTTAACGCTGCGTTTCCACTGAAGCGGAGCGGAGAGGAGCTTAGCGGTGCCCGAATTGACCAATCGTGCTATTCCAGCGGAATGACAGCGAAGATTTCGAGCATGGTGATTGATCAATTCGGCACCGCTAAGCTCCGCTCCGCTTCAGTGGAAACACAGCCTTAGCCTTAGGTGGTGGTTTCCACCAGAGATGTGTTGCGAGGAATGTGTTTTTGAGAACCAATAGAATCGCTTAATTGACGTGAGCTTGCCATGACATAGCTCAGTACGGCGATGCTATTGGATCTCAAAAACACATTCCTCGCAACACATCTCTGGTGGAAACGCAGCCTTAGGCTTCGGTTGATCGAGACATTTATTTTGTAGACATAATTGTCTTTTTATACAAGTTCATTGACTTTACTCTCTGACACAGCTAATTTTGAGACTGTTGATTTATAGCAAAAACAACCGCAAATCCTTCGTCATTAATCACTACCTACATTACAAATCAAATCTCTTCGTTGCATACTTATAAGATCTGGTGCATGGTGATAAGCGTTACTGTTTTATCAACAAAAGTAATACCACTACTATTCATTATTGGTAAATGAAATGTAATAAGGTTATTTTGTTCACTTTTACTATATTTTATTCGTTCTAAGATGATATGGGTGACAGTTCTCATATTCCTTGCTACGGAATTTTTTACAAGAAAACAAAAAAAATCAGAATGTTATAAATTATATTCCATCTACAAAAATAAATGTTTCCTGTAATTGTAAATGAATAAAAATGAAAAGTTGCTAAATGCTAACTTATTGATATAAAATTATAAATATTAACTTTGAAATAGGAGTATAAAATTATTGTTACGAAAATATTTGAAAAATGTCAGATGCATGAAACGGAACTTATGTCAATAGAGATTGACACAGCTGAATCGAAATCAAATCGACAAAAAAGGGCGGCCATCTTAAATCGCCGGCGTCACTCTGAAACATCAGTACGAAATCGATAATTTCGATTGCAATTCCTTTACGAGGTGATTCGATATTTTTAAATTATTCGATTATTTTTTTTAGGTAACTTCCCTACTATTGTCAATTATAATGTGTCACGCATATCACCATAAAACGAACAAACTATAGCATAGTAACAACTTCGTAATCTGTGTCTTATTGTTTAGACCCAACACAAACCCACAACGACGTCTTTGTCTGATGTTGTCGTTAAAGACTTGCAGCCTTGTACAAGTTATTAGTATACTCGTATTAACACGCTTTATATTAGCTTCAATTGTAACTATGTATGTAAGAAAATCTTGGAATCTTAATTTGACCCACTTCGCGGTCTTCGATTAAGATGAAATTTTGCACACGCTCTGAGTTCTGATGACAATACACTACTAGCTAATGGAGGCACTTCACACGGCTATTTGTATTTGCGTATTTGATGCATTCGCCAAACAATCACCATGTGTAGACAGTATGTTTGACAAAGTATTGGCCTTATTTGCCTATTTGACAAATATGACCAATAATACCAAATACACGTATACCTTTGTCGGGTTTTTAACGCACATCAAAAGAGTCAAATAGGCAAGTAAACAAAATGAAGTAAAAGTTTGGTATTTGACGTCCATGTGTGGAAGGCCGTATTTGCCTTTATTTGCTTGTTTGTATATACGTCAATAATTTTGGCTAATGCAACAAATAGCCAATAGCAAATACAAATAGCCATGTGAAGTGTCTCCATAAGAAACGTCATAACAAATCCAATATGGCGGCCATCCCAAGATGGCGGACAAGCTATTTGAAATTTACCCCCATGATATGGGTATCAAATGAAAGGGTTTGCTGTCAGGAATACGAAAAAAATAGTCACGTAACGTAACTTTAACCCAACATGGCGGACATCCAAGATGGCGAATTGGCTAAAGCGTGTTTTTAGTGTATTAAACTATTTATCTATAACTCACTCTGTCTATTCTTGATGGAAGCTATGTCTTCGTCTATGGGCTGTCCGGTGGCGCGCGAGAACGCCTGAGCGGTGCTGCAGTAACCGTGGTGTACCAGGTAAGTTGACACCATTCTGTACATAAAATATAATATTAATCATAGCTTTATTGGTCAATGTTACTTTGAATTAAGCACTTATGTCACAATGGAGTACAGATGAAGGAGGTGAAATGTGACACGCAGACATGCAAAGTCAATGATATAAAACATAGATAGAATAGAAAAATATAAACCATACATTAGGTGGCGCAGTCGCTTAGGCTTATATATTTTGTATTTACCTTACCATTGGGAACTGACCTTACCTTTTGTATCTTGGCTTATCTGACCAACTTATTGCTAATTGGAATACTAATCGTTGCTGACCTTTTTAAGACATTGATATCTTTTAGAACAACTTACCTGGTTAACTGGTGTGAAATCTGATAACACGTCTCCAGATGGATCACTGATGTTCTTACCTTCCTCTCTCTTTCCTCTCATCTCTCCTGCCTCCTCTCCTTCCTCCCTAAGTATTCTCACCTGTGCAGCACCTGCTGCCACTGTCCCTGCTCATCGGGCAGCGGAAACTCGTCAATCGCGAGTCTGGTGCGCGCGCGCAGCTCCCTCAGCATATCTTCGATGTCAAACACGAAGGGCTGCTGGCCGAAGTTGGCGTCCACCACTTCTCCTGGCGTCTGCAGCCCAACAGTGGGGTACAGGTTGGGCGGCAGGCCGCGGAAGGCCACGCCGAGGTGGTGGCCGTTCTTGGTGTAGAAGCAGGTGTTGTCGACGAGGTTGACGCCGCATCCGATGACGTCGCCCGTCGTGAAGGTCGGGCCGTAGGGCTGGCCGGTGCCCGACGAACAGAAGGAGTGACCGTCGTCGCCGTGGTACCCGTAGGAGTGCTTGTCCCAGCCTACAACATCGAGACGACCTGTGATATTGTTTCATATCATTCACCGGGCGGCTAGCTACGACAGGCTACGCTACCACATACATAAAATAGATACCTGCAATGTAAAATATATAAGGATCTGTAAAGAATATGATGGTTAGTACGCTACTCTACATCTAACACCAAACTACCAGAGGATCGTCGGGGACGCTGTTAGTCTCCATGGAACTCCGCTTGAAGCAAACGTTAATAATATATTATATTATATAGCATTAAATAAATATAATATGACTAGTCTAGGTTCTACGGTTGCGTTAGTAATATTTTTATATTTCATTTATTTTAGCCGTGGACCTGATGATATCTACATATTTACGTTACCGTATACTTGTCGAACAAAGGCTTCTCTAAATCTACATCTGCTATAACCTAGACGTAACTATAGCAGTAATAATAAGAGCATGTAAGTTTAGAGTGGTACCTGGCAGGCGGTTCATGTTCACTCCGTGGGCGGACAGGCCAATGCCCATGTAGCCATCTCGTCCCTTGCTGACGATGCGCACTTCGAAGTAGTACAGCCCGCACGCTGCCGGGATGGGATGCGTCGCGCGCACGCTCGCTGCGTCCTTGTGCGTTTTGCCGTGACCTTGAAATTGAGGGGGGGGAGCGTTAAAAATGCGTTTAGTTTGAATATCTTAATGTTTTGGAACGAAACAACATACGGGTTGGTAAAGAAGTCATTTTGTTATAAAAATATTGTCCACTTTCGGGTGTAACACGCAGAAGTTAACTAGGCACCTCGTTATGGATGATGTGCCAAGTTAATTTCTCCGTGTTGTATAAATGTATTCACCGAAACAGATGGAGAATTATAGACGTAGATGCGGTTACAGGTTTAAAAGGTTAAAGAGAGGAAACGATAACACAACTATAACTAACTACTATGACCTAGAGTACAACGATTTTACTATTTGATGCAACATTTATCCCGACGCCAAATAACTAAATTTAAGTCTATTTGACTAGATCGAACAAGGCACGACGCTGCATCAATATTGAATGAAGACAATAGAGTCAAAGTACCATGAGGACTCATAGCATTATTGCTTTCAGATTTATGAGAATTTCTAAAGAAATACTGCTATAATACCTCATGGTAAAGCCCCAGATCTCTACATTCTCTACACATGCACAACAAGCGGTGCGATAGACCCGTATGACACGTAATTAAGCTCATCTTCAGCTGAGATCTCTTAATCAGGGCCTCTATTCTCATACATCCATTTAACACTCACAAGTCACGCGTGAGACCACATGTCCCCTAGTCCCCTAGTCGGCATCTATGGGATCATCATCATCAAGTCAAAAATCTATGGGATTGGACTTAAGGTTGGTGGCATACACACTTTTTCGGTCAAACGGCGGTGGCGAGTGCGGGTTGTTAGGTTTTTTACGTTGCGGAATTTCTTGGTTTGGGAGCCGCGCTGAAAGCCCGCGATAAAAGCTATGCAATAGCTTTGCGCTAGTCGCACGGAATTCCAAATGGAATTCCATATTAGGAATTCGCATACGGAAAGCAAATCCTATACATTTTGACATTTCATTTTGCTTTCAAAACTGGCGAATGCATTTTAACTAAGCACTTATGTGTGCGAGCGTCACAACCTGCTGCACTTGAATCGTTATTCGAGTGATGAGAATAGCCCCCTGTTCCGGTGTACGCCTGAGGCCGCGATCGCCTCGCCCTTCGACCTACATAGCTCTATTGAATTCTCCCGTTATGAGTTATTGTGTAGTTTGAGCGTCTCTTACAGTGATTCGATTTTGATAAAGTGGTTATGGTCGCTGTACAAACACCCAGGCTTAAGCTGGGAACAAATTATCGGACGAAAGTCCGCGGACGTTTTCATCGGATGCGGCTTATTTCTATCTGATTAATACAAAATACACTAAGCAGTGCTCATTGTCTGACATAAGTCGCGGACGCGACCTTGAGCGTTCGGACGTCCGAACAGAATCTGGCTGGCTGGATGCTTTTGCATCCGCGAACGTCTGCCATTGACATATAGGTTAGGTCTTTGACGTCCGCGGATGAACTGTGCTCATTGTTAAGCCGCATCCATCAGCCGCGACTTATGGAATATGGATGCGTCCGATAATTTGTTTCTAGCTTTTCGAATATCGCCGACGAAACGTTTACGTTCTTAGGTCATGGAATCCAATACTAGACACAGAAGAGAACAGAGAACATCGTTTCAATGCTTTACTAACATAAACATAGATATTTTAATTAGTTTGTGTTGAGAACTTTATTAAATTTTACGAAAGATATTACGGGGTCAACGCCCTTGCAAGTTATATCCATTTTAGTACCGCAAATATGACTCATATTTTAAAACGTAACATTTAACATTGAGATTTTTACCTAAAGTTTTTAACCGACTTCCAAAAAACGAGGAGGTTATTACTTCTTAGTAAAACTTCAGATATTTCCTTAGACTGCCATTTTTATTTCAAAGTAGAGTTTTCTACTCTGGCTGTACATTATTGGCTTTCTGTTTAATTGTCTTTTTAACCCCCGACGAAATAGAGGGGTGTTATAAGTTTGACGTGTCTGTCTGTCGGTCTGTCTGTCTGTCCGTCTGTCTGTGGCATCGTAGCATACAAACGGGTGGACCGATTTTGATCTAGTTGAATTATTAGTGATGTAGTTTCTTCAAAACTCAACTGACAACTCTGTAAGAACACATTACCCTCCACAGTCGGATAAAAAAGAAAGACACAAGCTACCTAAAAGTATCGATCCTTATTTCATCCACATAAAGTCCTGACAGGAGCAAAACAACTATGAACAATGTACAGTCAATGACATCGAGCGTATCAAAACCCGACCTTAACCCCAAATAATAGGGTTCAAAATGGCCACAACCTTTACCGTACATCGGTAACTGTACCTCGATCTCTGGTGCAGGTCGACGCCCCCGTGTTTACACTTTGCAGTCAGATACCACGTGAACTTACGTTGTTTACAAGCGAGAACTGCGCAGATACATCGTACAACCACGCGAGTCGCGACCACAACACTTGCTTACGAATAATTATAAATTATAATCCACATTTTTTAAAATAAAATAAGGGGTCAAACGAGCAAACAAGTCACCTGATGGAAAGCAACTACCGTCGCCCATGGACACTCGCAACATCAGAAGAGCTGCAGGTGAGTTGCCGGCCATCCCACATCGGTTTCGGTGACGGTGGTCGGTTTCTTTGTAACCAGCATAGCTAGGGTTTAAAGTGCCCAAGTGTGTGCGCAGTACATAAGAGCTTTCCTTCTTTACAACCAATGGATAGCTAAGCTTGTTGCTCAACACGTAGAGAAAGACAACACATAGAAAATGACCGATTTCCTCGATCGCTGTCATTATGTCTATATATTTCCGTAGAAAGCAAACATTTCTATAGTGTTCAATTTGTCATACTAACCTAGACTGTTCTCAAAGATGGAAAGCTGCATGAAACTACAGAGAACTCTATGAAAGGATTTTAGTTACGTTGGCACAAAACTCAACTACAAAGAACTTTGTGAGAGTATTGTATTGACTAATAACAAAACGGTGAAATAGATCGGATACTTCTTCAGTAAATACGGGTAGACTGTAGAGTTTGCTGAGTATATTTTGATTACATTTGGCAATCCGTGAACTATTAATCCCGGAAAATACAACGGATAAGGCGTTGGCATGTTTAGATTGGCATAAGCGCCATCATCACACAGTTGTAACTGCCACCCAAGGACAACCCAGATAACGGTAGTAATTATTAATTTACGCTGCAAAGAAGCTTTATTCTACTGACGACTGCCTGGCTTCAGAGATATTTTGTTAGGAGTTTCATTCATTCGCACTTGACTACCGACTACCGTCGAAAAGTTCAATCAACAACGCTATTAAAAACTTAAAATTCTGTCAAAAACTCTTAAATACTGGGCATACATTCGATATTCACAATGATTAGTAGAAATTAGTAGAAATACATATACGACAGACGTATTTAAACTGTTTATGGAGTCAAACTATGCAGTAAGTCTGCTACAAAACAGAGGGAATTTTTACTTAAGAATTCAAAGGAAGAGGAACCTCTATAGATGAAATTGTTTGTTACTACGTAGAATGTAATATAACGTAATATAGGTAGAGCTCGAGTGCAAGCCACACAGAAGCCGCTACTTCTGGGAAGCCCCGTACTGCACTTACAAAGTAAACAAGCGATAAGACGTGTGCAACACCCTGTGTACAGTGTACACCATCTATAGTATAGACCACAATCTAAGTCATCTATATTATACTTATAAAATTACATGTCCTGACTGACTGATTCATCATCGCTGAGCTAAAACTGTTAAAGTTACAGCCACGAAATTTGGTGAGTAGGGTTGTTTTATTAAGTAGACACCCACTAAGGAAGGAATCTTGAAAATTTTACCCCGAAGGGGGTGAAATAGGGGTTGAAAGTCTGAATGAAAGTCCGTCATTTCTTAAGTTAGGAACATGAAACTTTATTTTTGGGTTACTGATTAAAAATGAATGAATACGTATTTATGCGTTTTTGGAAAAAAAACCCCCAAGGAGGTTGAAAGTTTCAATGGAAGTCCGTTATTTCTTGAGTTGGAAACATGAAATTGTATGTTTTAGCTACTGATTAAAAATGATTGGATACGTGTTTATGCGTTTTTGACAATTCTATCCCCAAGGGGGTGCAATAGGGGTTGAAAGTTTAAATTCAAGTCTATATAGGTATACTATGTTAACGCGGACGAAGTCGCGGGCAACAGCTAGTACTTCATATAAAGACGTGTTGTAAGTATGAATCCTCTTGGTTAGGGCTAAAGTTAATATAATCAAGCGCTATAGAAACAACACATTATTATTGTTTGATACAATGAGAGGGGGATGTGGCATTTCGTCTGGGCATTTATTAAGTAATGAAGTAAACTCCATGAAGGCTTTTTGGGCTGAAAATCTATGACTTTAATCCCTGAGAAATCATCCATAGTTGTATTATTGGTGTTACTTTTACGTTGAATTCTTTAAAATATTCGCATTTTAATAAAAGCAATTAATTGATAACTCTTTCTAGAGGACAGTATCAACAAATCTATCCTATATGGACCAACAGCGCCGAAAATAGCACCTCCTTTTTTGGACGTCGACTAAGCCCAGCAGCTAGTAAACACAAATGACCCAGTAAAGGAGCGCAGTCGCGGGACAGAATTAGCACCGCACTTGCCGGTGCAACGGCCGCTCCACCTGAACTTAGGGATGTCCTGACACTTATCGACTGTCGATACAGTATCTTCAGAAGCGAACCGAAGCGTGTTTAACTTATCGACTATCGATCGAGCGAACTTAAGGAAAGTTTAGGACCGGAGGAAGGCCTAGGGCCTAGAGAATATGTAGTGCCTAGATTCTAGGCATTACGCATTCACGTGTTTTAGCTCTGAAGTTGGTTAAAGTCTAGTAGACCACGGGGAGGAACATCGACTACTCTTTTGTGCGAAAAATTGTACGGTTCCCACGGAATTTCTTAGGATAGTAATGATATAGGAAGCTTTACGGGAATTCGAACAGGCCGAAGTCCACTACTTTAATTGTCAACTGGTGACTGAAGAACAAAATATAAGTGTACGATTAAATATACGAGAAAACTTTTATAGTGCGATTCTGTATTAATTACTAATTAGTTCGCCACAGCTTTATAAGCTTTAATAATGTTTTAATGAAGTAAACGTAATAAGAAACATTTCTTCCTTGAAATAGGATCACCTAACTCAATTTTCTGCTTAGCCTAGGCTACTCAACTTGCCTTTAATGCGTTTTTAACGCCCATTAATCCATTAAAAGGGCAGATTAAGGGAATTGAGCGGGTGTGCCCTAAGCCTCACGCGATGCAATTACCGGGTTTATCGACACTACAAAGGACATTACGTTTGCAGTTAATAATGCAAATGCTAGAACAAAGGACAAAGTCTTGTAACCCTATTGTGCTATTTTAAACTCATATTAATTTAGCTTCGAGTTAAGTCAGTCAATGCGAAATAGAGACTACAAAATAGTATTTTTATAACATTTAAAGCAAATAAATAAACCCAAAAAATCTGTTTGGCATTAAAAATAATGCCTATTTTTTACTGGATCGAAGCAAAATTAATATTAAATGAAATAGCAAAATGAGGGCACTGATTATACTAGATAATACCAGCCTTTTAAATCGGTTTGTAGGTTTACTTTGAGCACAATTACCTTGCACTTGGCCTGCTTATATATCTATGAATTATGATCCAATTTCGTAATATTGTGCAATATTTAATATTGTATTAAATGTTGTTGCAAGGCAATATTATTCCATACACTATAAAAACATTCTGCAAAAATTGTAAAAAAGGCCTCACAAGACTATCAAACATTACAATAACGCATCAATATTGTAAATAATATCGATACAATATCATCACATCCCTATATCATGATTCATGAGTCATGCGACTCATCCAAACCAGATTTCGCTGTACAGTTACCCTTTATACGGAGACCGCCCTCGCTAAATACCCCTGCTACAGCCTTGGGGAGTTAATCATGAATTCAATATCATGTCATCTCTATCTCCCATCGTATTTATGAATGAGAAGGAAATTTTGACAAACTACAATTACGTTATCTAGACTCTATTCAACTAATTTAAAACAAATGCAATTTGGTTGGGTAAATAGGGTCTTGTCTGTACTCTGCATGTACCATCTCATTCGATTGCTCAAGCATGGCCTTAATGTTTAAAGCCATATTTTTATGACGAAAATTGAAAAATCAAATAACCTACGCATGTCACAAATGATAAAACATAACACAAAATACTAGTATTATTGTAATTTGGCGTTATACAGGTTTATCACCACGTGAACACCGGATGTGGTCTGTGACGCGAGGGAAACGAACGAAATTGACAACAAAATTATTATAAAACGCCTATTTCAATTTTCACCAACCACCAGAACTGAATTTCGCCTCAAAGTCATCAGTCGACAGCACAGCATGAATCGCATTTACGTATGAGATTGCGACAGCATGCGTAAACGACACTCAGTCGATCAAAATATTATGTACTGACAATGTAACAGCAGGCGTAGCATAGTCACCATAGAAACGGTTTCTTTCTACGGAAGAATAGACAAAGTGACAGTTAGACAATGGAAATCCGCCATTTTGTCGATATAATCTGTTAGAAGATAATGTCGTTTCTTTCCCATGTCTATCGTTTTTATGCTGGCCCTGCTGTTGAACATGACTTTAGTTTTAACTCTACTACTGATAATCCACTCTCGAAACGACTTCGTGTTTGGTCTATTAATCTTAATCATTAATTGCCACTCGCGATAATTTTTGATTGCCTCACGACTGAGGGTCACGGGTTCAATTCCCGGAGGTCACGTGATCACAACGGACTTATCGTTAAAATATTACATTATACTACACTATTTACTAACAATGTATGTGGTAATTTTTATAACTTCGCAATGCGCAATTTGATTTTGATTATACATAATTGTACAGTTGAGTTTGTTCATATTATAATTGTTTTTAGTCCAGCTAAAATATAAATCCCTTTGGCTCTACCAAGTACCAAGGTAGGACAAATCTAAAAATAAAACTATTGTGTGAAACTTATCCCGACAACAATTTTTTTTAAACTTTTCCTATGAGAATTTCTACAGGGGTAGAGGTGCCTCCTAAATGTCTGTTCTCGATAACACTAAATTCACTTTAAATAATAAATTCACTTACAATAATAGGAGTCAGTACAATCGTATCTAAGTTATAGGTACGTGTTATAATTTTGTTACGTTAAAGTTGCCAGTTAAAACAATATTGTGCAATGTTGTATGTATAAGAGCCTTTAACAGACCATACGCGATCTAAAGAAACCAAATTCAACGTGCTAACCCTTAACGAATAGCGTTGTCTATGGCCGGAGTCAAAACTGATCTGTAATATATTGATTTGTATATTCAATTCCATGATTTTATTGGTATATTAGAATAAAGATAATTGTTAAAAATCTCCTAGGTTACGAATTAAATAGTTGTAGAATTTTAAACACTGTATTTACGACTATCACTGTAACGAAAGGTAAATAATCTTATTGAAACTGAATGATTTAATTAAAGTAAGATTGTTAATAATCCTGTTTAATTTATTATGTAATGATAAGGCCTGTTTTATAATTTATAATATTGTATTTAATAAAACTACTTCTACGGAAGGTTACTTCCGTAGAAGATTCTAGAAATTAATTAATAATAATTATGCTACTCAAAATAACTGAATAACTTTTTATAACGATATTGTTAGATTTAGACTCTGTCCTTTAGTGAAATGTGTTGCAAAATTAGTATCACAAATACTACTACAAATTGTACTAGTTTTTAATGCATACTTTGTCATTAATTGTACGAAAATAGTTGTTGAATTGTATAATGGCTATTGGGTATAAAAAGCCTAGTGATATTAGGGGGATTCTTTCCACTGCTAAGCTATCGAAGAAGCTGAACTTGTAACAAAACTGGTATCTGTGTCTATTGATGTACTTGTACTACCTGTGTAACTAATAATTAATAAACTGTGTTACTGAACTGTGTTACTGAAGTCGTTTTTCTTATCAGTCAGAAGCGGAGATAGACCCACAAGGTAAATATTATTTTGAATATTGTATAAGTAATTTATCCTATTTTATTTCACCCATATTTTTTGGTGTTATTCTCGTAAAATCAGTTTGTAACTAATTATATATAGTTCGTAACTTTAACACTAGATAACGCTACTACACTGTCGTTTATACTTAAATAAATATTTCACTACAGTACATTATTTAGTTCTCGGGATTATACAATAAAAAAATATGGAGATTATAAAATCAAAATATGTGTGACAATAATTTACCAGTGAATTAATTTTATCTTGGGTTTTGTTTGGACAAAATCAGTTTGTGAGATATAGTTCATAACTTTAATACTAGATAGCGCTATATCACCGACGTTGATAAGTTTGAAGGAATATATTTTGATTACAGTACATTATTCGGTAAAAACAAAATGAAGGTTATAAAATCAAAATATTGTTTTATGTGTGACAGTTTAACAGTGAATTAATTTTATCTTGGGTTTCGTAACTTTAATACTAGATAGCGCTATATCACCGACGTTGATAAGTTTGAACGAATATATTATTTTGATTACAGTACATTAATCGGTAAAAAAAAAAAAAAAAAAAAAAAATGGAGGTTATAAAATCAAAATATTGTTTAATGTGTAACAGTTTAACAGTTAATTAATTTTATCTTGGGTTTCTTTTGGATAAAATCAGTTTCTGAGATATAGTTCATAACTTTAACAGTAACTACCTTATTTATTTTTCGAGATAATACAACCGAATAGAAATTATAATATCAAAATATATATAATATTTTATGCACGATAGTTGAACAGCGAAATCATTTTATTTTTCGTACGCTTCAACTCCCAAGCGGCCACATGTGGCCGCAAGAACAATAGATTTCCAAGAATCGGCGATCGGTTATATTATTAATTATACGTCATCAGTAGATGGCTCTATGACGCCATCGCTGACGATGTTTTTACTTGAACGACTTGATTGATTAGCGTACACATTAATACTCGGGCTTACTGTTAGATGATGTTATTTAATAATAGGTGATATTTGATAGGATCGCATAAATACGTACTAGTATGAATTTATAATTGATCTAAATAATTTTTGTTTACGATGGATGGTTTAAAAATATGTAGTTTTTTTTAAGATATGAGATAGGGCACAGTTTAATGCCACGTTTTGTTATTAGGTATATGGACTATGGATCTTAAACCATAAATAAAAATTACTTCTCTTGAACTGATTTTGTTTATCGGTCTTCTGTGTTTTACGGATGTTACGTACATTTTTTTTTAATGGATATTACAAACGTATAATAGGTACTCTGAATACTTGTTGTCTGAGTTCTGACGAATATCGTATGGTTACTAATTTGGATATGTTGATAATAACTGAAAGTCTTGCAATACTTGTTTACCTACTGAGGGATAATATTTATAATTTTAATTGATAGTTACTATGGAATTTTTGCATATAAATCTTTGACAACGGATGGATGAATTCATGGTTGCTTATGAATACTGATGGATTAAATGATCTGAAATAATGGATACTTGGATTATAATGGATACTCTATGGATATTTCAATACTGTAGCTTCTTGTTAGATATGTGACATAAGCCGTCGGTTTTTAGGGGGCGGTCCACGTTACTAAGCTTGGTAACGGGGTCGTCGGTTATTAGGGGGCGGTCCGCGTAACTAAGCTTGGTTACACGGTCGTCGGTTTTTAGGGGGCGGCCCACGTTGCTAAGCTTGGTGACGGGGTCGTCGGTTATTAGGGGGCGGTCCGCGTAACTAAGTTTTGTTACGTGATCGTCGGTTTTTAGGGGGCGGTCCACGTTACTAAGCTTGGTAACGGGGTCGTCGGTTACTAGGGGGCGTGCTATGAAAATTTTCGCATAGCTCGTCGGATATGGAATATGGATCACAAGGATGGATAAATAATTTCAGGTCATGAACAAAAGCGAGGATGATGTTGGTACTCCACCTGGTACGCCACCCAGGCGACCCCGTCGGAGTCAAAAGCACCGCAAGGCGAGACAGAAAAGTGCATCGTCGTCGTCAAGTTCATCTGATAATGACATGCCTAAGAAGATGCGTAAGACAAAATTTTCTTCTAAGGATATCTTGAAACTTGTAAAGCATGTATCAAAAGATTCATCTAAAACTTCTTATAACAGTAATTATAATAATGTCGTACCAGAATTTAACCCATCAAGTAGGGCTCAAACAATTGACTGTTGGATTAGAAAAGTTAATGAATGTGCAACTATATACGATTGGGATGAAAGGCAGATCATTCACTTTTCGCTTCAAAAGCTATCCGGTCTTGCGAAACGTTGGTTTGAGGCTCTGCCAACCGTAGTTTATAGTTGGCATGAGTGGCAAATAAAATTGAAAAAGGCTTTCCCCAGTGAAGATAATTACGGTCGTCTCTTGGAAGAGATGTTAGCTAGAACCTCCCGCACAGAAGAAAGTCTTAGGGAATATTTTTACGACAAATTAACTTTACTCACTAGATGCGAAATAATAGGCAAAAAGGCTGTTGACTGTATTGTACACGGTATTAGCGATCGATCTGTCCGGAATGGGGCACAGATTTTAAATTGCTCTGAACCTGAGGATTTACTCCACTTTTTGTCATCACAAAGAAACCAATCCTTAAATATTAGAATACCTCGTGAGCGTTTTACTGCAAAACTAAATTATAATGAAAATAACACTTCATCAATCAATTGTTACAATTGCCGCCAGAGGGGTCACCCTTACCACAAGTGTCCAAAACCGTTAATAAAATGTAAGAAATGTAACAGGATAGGCCATAATAACGATTCTTGTAATTTGGAACCCTTTGTATCAAATTTTAAATCCGGTTCGGGGAATATTACAGGCGAGAAGCGAACAATGATAATCCAAAACAACGATAAGAGTATTGCCAAATACTTTAAATTGGTACAATTAAATGGTAAATGTTTAAATGCTTATATTGATTTTGGCAGTCAGTGCACTTTACTAAAAAAATCTGACGCTCAACAGTTAAATCTAAATAAAAATTTCGATGATATCCCCGTAATAAGAGGTTTCGGACAATCTATAGTTACACCGATATACAAATCAAATGTTATTATACGCCTCGACGATATTGAATCAAATATCGATATATTAATAGTGGATGATATTCACATGCCAACGTCATTAATAATAGGTCAGAACTTTACGGAACTTCCTTTTATTACTGTTCTCAAAGATAAATACGAATTAACATTTTATAAGAGCCCCAATTTTGACACAAATGAATATTCCAAGGGTACCATGAACCTGTATGTAAGTAATTTCACTGAAGTAATAACAACCAGCATTGTTTCCGTTTATTCAGACCAAAGTTTTACAGGTAATTTATACATTAGTGGATATATTGTTTCTACCTCAGATAAGGAATTTAGATTACTACACGGAATTTACGATATGCATGAAGGGAAGGGTCAGGTCGTAGTGACAAACTTTTCTCCACTTAAATTAAAGTTAGAACCAAAAACTTTGATAGCTAGGGCTATACCGTTTAGTGATCCTAAAATTTGTGAAGTAAATCTAATAAGACCTGACCACCAATCTCTTAAACCTCTTAACAAGGAAGATATTAATGTGGGATCAGATCTGGACGATAAACAATTTGATAAATTATATTCATTATTACAAAGTTACCGTGATTGTTTCGCCACTTGTTTGAATGAGTTAGGTTGTGCTACTAATGTAGAAATGAACATTGAGATAACGGATAATAAACCAATTGTTTACCGTCCGTATAGATTATCGCATTTCGAACGTGAACAGGTTCGCGAGACTATTAATGATTTACTCCAGAACGACATAATTCAAGAATCTAAGTCCGATTACGCAAGTCCGATTTTAATGGTAAAGAAAAAGACAGGGGAAAATCGTCTCTGTGTAGATTTTCGCGCATTGAATAGTAAAACTTTAAAAGATCGTTTCCCGTTACCACTTATTGATGATCAAATTTCAAATCTTAGCGGCAGTAGATATTTCACTACTCTTGATCTTGCATCCGGATATTACCAGATACCCATGTCCAAGGATAGTTGTCACCTCACCGGATTCGTAACTCCGGATGGACACTACGAATTTAAAAGAATGCCCTTTGGATTAGCGAACGCACCTGCCACATTTCAAAGAATGATTAATAAAATCCTTGGTAATAGACGATTTGAATATGCCTTAGCTTATTTGGATGACATCTTAATTCCCTCTAGAAATAAAGAGGAGATGTTTAGCCGTTTAGAAGATATTTTAAGTATTTTAAGACAATACGGACTAACTCTAAAATTAGCCAAATGTAGATTTTTTGATAACAACGTAAGTTACTTGGGGTACGAAATCTCTTCAGAGGGTATCAAGCCCGGAGAAACAAAACTATTGGCAGTTAAAGAATTTCCAACTCCTAGCAACGTACATGAGATTCGCCAATTCCTCGGTTTAACTGGTTACTTTAGAAAATTTATTAAAGGTTATGGGGAAATAGCTAAACCTCTAACGTCACTATTACGAAAAGACTCGTCTTGGCGTTGGTCAGACATTGAAAACCGAGCATTTCAACTTTTGAGAGATAGTTTAGTAGCTCGACCTATCTTGGCTCTTTATGATCCAAAGCTTGAAACTGAAGTTCATACTGACGCCAGTGCGATGGGTATTGGGGGTATTCTAATGCAATGGCAGAGTGATGTTAGAGTATTAAAACCCGTTGCTTACTTTAGTCGACAGACGACTTCGGAAGAAAAGTATCTTCATTCTTACGAATTAGAGACTCTCGCAGTAGTCTGCTCTTTAAAAAAATTTCGTGTGTATCTCTTAGGAACTCATTTTAAGGTATTTACTGATTGCGCAGCCCTTCGAACCACTTTGACCAAAAGAGATCTTGTTCCGAGAATAGCCAGGTGGTGGCTACAAATATCGGAATATTCATTTGAAATTAATTACCGACCCGGTGTACAAATGTCACACGTTGATGCGTTGAGCAGAAACACCAAGCTACCCTCGGAACAAGATGATGAGTCATCAGTAGTCGTGTATACAATAGAAAAAGATAATTGGCTTTTATCCTTACAACTAGCAGATCCTGAAATATCTAGAATATATAAAATTCTTAAGCCAAGCGATGATCCGGAATGTAGAGACATTCGTCAAAATTATGTTGTTAAAGATCATACAGTTTATAAGAAAATTAACGATAAATTGTGTTTAGTCGTCCCTAAAAACGCCCGGTGGCAAATTTGTAGAGCTAATCATGATGAAATAGGCCATTTTGGTTATTCTAAAACACTTGAAAGAATACAACATTCTTATTGGTTTCCAAAACTCAGGAAATTTGTAAAAAAAATATGTTGAAGCCTGTTTAGAGTGCGCATATAATAAAGATAATGTGTCCAAACAGAAAGCGGGTTATATTTATCCTATCGAAAAAGTTCCAGTCCCATTTCATACTATTCATATCGACCACCTTGGACCGTTCGTAAGAAGTAGAAACGGTAATACTCACATTCTTACTGTAGTAGATGGGTTCACCAAATATGTATTTGTTAGAGCTGTAAAAGATTTAAAAACTATAACTACTATTAAAGTCTTAGAAAAGATATTTTATGATTTTGGTATTCCAGCCAGAATTATTTCCGATCGTGGTACTAGTTTTACATCAGCCGCCTTTCAAAATTTTTGCATATCTCATGGTATAAAACACGTACTTAATGCAGTCGCTTGTCCCAGAGCTAATGGACAAGCAGAAAGATTTAATCAAACAATTTTAAACTCGTTAGCAGCTCAAAATTCGTTAGGTCATGAAAACGACTGGGATAGATTTCTAGGCAAAATACAGTGGGGCATCAATAATACTGTTAACGCCACCACAAAAAAAACTGCTACCGAGGCAATGTTCGGAATTAAACTTCGCGATATTCTATCAAATAAATTATGTAATGGATTACAGGAAACTTTAAATAACATGCAGGAAACTAGAAATGAAATTTCCACAAATATAGAAAAAGATCAAAATAATCAAAAACTGAGACATGACAAAAATCGAATTCCAGCAACTCAGTATTCAGTAGGTGATTTGGTTAAAATATCTCGTAACAATTTTGACAACAACAGCAAAAGTACGAAACTTATGTCTAAATTCGTTGGCCCGTATAAGATAACGGAAGTATTAGGGAATGATCGCTATAGGATAACTGATGTGCCTGGCTTTAGTAAAAAAGGTAAACCATATGCAACTGTAATAGCTGCTGATAGAATTCGCCCGTGGATACATATTAGAACATTAGAGTTGCACGAAACCGATGAGTCAAGTTCCGACACTGACAGTACGTGAGATTAAGTGTATGTTGTGACGCCAGGAGGCGACACATGAGTAGGATGGCCGAATGTTATAATTTTGTTACGTTAAAGTTGCCAGTTAAAACAATATTGTGCAATGTTGTATGTATAAGAGCCTTTAACAGACCATACGCGATCTAAAGAAACCAAATTCAACGTGCTAACCCTTAACGAATAGCGTTGTCTATGGCCGGAGTCAAAACTGATCTGTAATATATTGATTTGTATATTCAATTCCATGATTTTATTGGTATATTAGAATAAAGATAATTGTTAAAAATCTCCTAGGTTACGAATTAAATAGTTGTAGAATTTTAAACACTGTATTTACGACTATCACTGTAACGAAAGGTAAATAATCTTATTGAAACTGAATGATTTAATTAAAGTAAGATTGTTAATAATCCTGTTTAATTTATTATGTAATGATAAGGCCTGTTTTATAATTTATAATATTGTATTTAATAAAACTACTTCTACGGAAGGTTACTTCCGTAGAAGATTCTAGAAATTAATTAATAATAATTATGCTACTCAAAATAACTGAATAACTTTTTATAACGATATTGTTAGATTTAGACTCTGTCCTTTAGTGAAATGTGTTGCAAAATTAGTATCACAAATACTACTACAAATTGTACTAGTTTTTAATGCATACTTTGTCATTAATTGTACGAAAATAGTTGTTGAATTGTATAATGGCTATTGGGTATAAAAAGCCTAGTGATATTAGGGGGATTCTTTCCACTGCTAAGCTATCGAAGAAGCTGAACTTGTAACAAAACTGGTATCTGTGTCTATTGATGTACTTGTACTACCTGTGTAACTAATAATTAATAAACTGTGTTACTGAACTGTGTTACTGAAGTCGTTTTTCTTATCATACGCGAATAGAAACAGAAAGTAATGACATAAAAAACTAGACTAATTTAGGACAACACAAAGCTAGGGATTAGTTGGTTATACAACAGTAGAGGTTAGGATCACTACAGACAACATACATATACACACAGCGAACAAACAGTCCACCGGACATCTTTAATTGTGCGTCCTGCCAAGAACTTATACCGCTAGCATAGAACTGACGTAAAAGATCCATCCAGTAAGCGGACATCCAATTAAATCCAATAAAATTGATTCCAAAATCGTTGGAACCAGCTCGAATTCAAAACGTTTTGTGGTCAAATTTCCCGTAGAACATGTCAGGGATGGAATATAGCCGGCGGCGCTAACGAGGCTGTTTGTTCGCCCTGGGGGCTAAGCAAGCACAATATCGAAACGATAACGTTGTTTACATTATGGGATTAGCACGCGATGTAGCGACCGAGCATCGCTCAATGAATTATTACTCAAAAGGTTTCTATAGAAAGGTTCCTTAAGACTGCGTTTTTACCAGAGCTGACGTAAGCTGTGTTTCGAAAATTGTGTTTTGTGAGAACCGATAGAGTCGCCTCATTTGCCTGACGTGTCTAAGCGCAGCTCCATTGGATCTTAACAACACATTCCTCGCAATGCAGCTTAGCTCAACTTCCGTAGAAACACAGCTTAGGTTCGCTTCCACTCCCGCACTTTGCAGTTCTACCTTATCCCATAATTTCGCTGTTGTTGGACTTCGATATCGTTTTGAATCGTTGGCCGAGCCCCCTATCTACGAATAATGTGATAACGTACGATACATCCAGAGGCGTAAGTGGAGGTAGGGCAGGTGGGGTCTTCGGCCCGGGCCCTGCGTCCCACCTTACAACAAATAGAGAAACACTTCCGTTAGAAAGATCCACAGACGGCCCCATACACCACTTACGCGTCCGGCTGCTCGGCGATATCTCGATCCACGATCTCGGTAAACTCGGCAAATCTCGACAATCTCGGCAAATCTCGGTAATCCGGCGTCGCGCTGATTGTACAGAACGGTGCTGCGGCGGCATCGCTCTGTAAAATCAGAGGGTGGCACACGGAGAAGCGTTCGCAGCGGCGTGCGGTCCGGCATGCAACTACCGGCACTCGAGCGTCGAGACCAAAGTGGTGCTATGGAGCCAAACTTAGTTACGCTAAACTATTAACTAGGAACACAACTAAATACTGCTTCAAAAGCCTGTTATGTTATGCGGTTGCTTAAAAAAGGCTAATCATATCCGAGGTTTAGTTTGCATCAGTACTTGCAGTGGATGCAAAAGTTAACCCTGGCAGAGAATTTTTTGTGGGACTATTTTTAGAATGTGGCTCGATTTTCAGCTCATTCACTAACAAGGTCTCTCTTAGCTGCGGCTTAATGGCTTGTGCTCGTTATATTCCGATTATATTATCACGCTTCGTGATATGATTAGAATTGAATAGATATAAATAGACGTGCGTAAATAACTGGTGAAATGGATGGCATAGCATCAAAGCATAGGCTTACGCTGGCAGACTCGTAAATAATATATCCAGACGGCAAAACCCACGTCAACTTGATATTGAAATTCCTATACAGACACGAGAAATTCTAGTTTCAAACGATAGAAATTTCAGGAAACTTTAATTTCTTGGAACGCTTAGCATGGGCAGTTGGGTGCCATAAAAAGGGTTTATCTACGAAAGAATATACTCAGTGCCGGATTACCAAAGTAAATCTATTTGTCCCTAATTTCTGTCTGTATTTCTAATGTTTCACATTTCTACTGTGGTCATCCTACCTACCACTTCTCTCTTTTGTCTTTTTCTTCGAGCGTCGATGATTTTGTCTGGAATACGCTTCAGGCGGCGCAACGCTGACCTCAACCACGTGACCGCGACCTGGCTTCGGCGGCAAATGTGTCAAGGCCCCCGCTACTGATACTCGGCGAATTATCGTCATTATGACTTTCAACAGCGTTACATAATAAAGGAAGCTGAGATCGATAAATATAGAGGAAAACAGATGCACGTTATGTTTCAACATAAATGGATATTGTTATATTCTTCATGCTTGTATATTATATCGTTCTCTTTTTGCACCTACTACCTATATGCATAGCTCTTACGAGCTAAAACTCACAAGACGCTGTAATGATTTGAATGATAAGTTTGTCTCTATGTCTACAGTTAAGCAAAATAATCTGCTCAATTACGACTGAGCTGAGCTGATTCTTTGTGTTTCTTTACAAATCGAAAAAGTGTGTATCAAAGAGGAAGCTCGCTCTTTTAGAAATTCCAGTTGGAAGTGAAAATCAAAGAGAGCACATCGATGTCGCTACGATTAGTGCACACATTTCATAAACAAACAAGAGCGGAACTCTTTTGCGTTATTTATTCAAATCTCTAATAATGATTACGTTGCTAAGCCAGTTTGCGCATTCAACAATAAGCCTTAACGCCCCCGCACATGGCTCGTTTTAAACCACCCAAACGAGTTAGCTACAAGGCCTGATGCGGCTTACGGGAAAATGCTCTTTGGCATCGATGCAGTAGGGCTTGGAATGGCGTGGGCCGGGGAGGTCGAGGAGGGAGGGGAGGCAGCACGTGGCGAGTGGCGACCCAACGCAAGCGAGCTTGACCCAGATAGTAGATGCACCATTTCGGCCCCGTTCCCTACCGCCCTTTGTTCCTTGCTAACTACTTATCGAGATAAGCTACTATACCCCCTACCGGGACATACTGGGAACTTGCCTCTTTGTCGGATTATCTACGCTTTAGACCAGTTTAAGGCCATAGATTATGACAATTCAGGAACCACTAACTGGAAACTTTGCCCCAACTGGTACTCCTAACAAACCTGGTGGCAAACTCAATTGTGATAACTGCTGACCCGGTTTCCAATTTAGCTCAAATTGATTAATAGATAATAACTACTGAACGTTAGTGATTAATTTAATCGCGAGCCCAAAACTGTTGAGTGTTACGAAATACTCAGCCGCACTACACAAATTAAATTGAAAGTTTCAGCATTCATGTGTCCATGTTTAAATGAAGGGCCCTCTAAAAGGGATATTCCACCTGACTCTGATAAATGTTTTCCAATATATGAAATCAGAAGACTCGTAAGATAATAAGAAAAAGAACGTTTATTTGAACCGAATACGAGTGAAAACGTAGTACGTTTTACACGTACGAATGAAAACCTCAGAAAAAGTCAGAATTTTTCTACTATAACTTCCGGTTGAATCAATTTATTTATTAAACAAAACCCCATCAAAATTTGCTGCGCAGTTTTCAAGTTATAAGCATTATACAGGGACAGACAGCGGGCGAAGACAGACAACAAAGTGAAGTCCCTTCGTCACTTTGTTACTGTTTAGTGTTTTAGAGTATAGACTATAGACAATGCTAGTCACTCCAACAAACATCACAAACTTACGAAAATAATACTCAATCCGTGCTATAAGGAGGCCATAACTCAATATAAAAATCATACCGATGAAATATCAATGGGAAATAAGGGCGATGGGGAATGGGGGAACGGGGGATATAGGTTAAAACTGTGCTGAAAACAACCGTCGCGTCGTCGTAAATTTCCCAAACCCTCTGTAACAACGGGTCCCTTCGACTACCGGCTCCCCTTTGCTAAGTACCGTGCCCTATTAAAAGGAAATGGAAGATTTACCGTAAGAAGAAAAGAAGCTGCTTTAATATATAAATAATAATGTAACTCCAGTAATGGAAACTTAGGTTTTTATCCCCGAATAATAAAGAGTGTTATAAGTTTTGTGACATTGTAGCAACCAAAAGGGTGAATCGATTTTATCTAGTACTTTTGTCTGAAAGGTGACATGATGGAGAATGCTCTCAAGTCTCATCACCGAGAGTGAATACTTGATCAGCATTAGCCTCTTAAATAGTGCAAAATAGAGGTTAATATACTTCATTGAAAAGTTGTAAGCTAGTGTCCAGTGATTTGTTCGATTTACGGTTAGGGTTAGGGTGAAGCCAAACGAGCGTAATTTGTCGCAGAATTTTGGCTAGCAGAAATTCTGCTGCATTCAGTTTTATACAAAAGTCCTGTTTGATTCACACGAGCGTGATTTAAATGAGTCATGATTTGTATGAAAAGATATTTACGAGACCGAAATTCTGCGACTCACAAGTCACAACTCACAAATTAAGCTCGTTTGGCTTCACTTTATATTTTGGATTTCGATTCCTGACATTCAGTATATAAGACTTTTGAACTGGATATTGTTTAATATAAACTTAATTTAACATTACAAATTGTAATATTATATCAGAGCGGGATTGAATAATCGTTATGAAAGCAAATACAGAAGTTAATGATCGTAGTACCGAAAACTGTTTACTGTATGTAGGACGATCGTGGGTCATAGCTCGCGGCCCTAGAATAAATGTGCCATTGATTTACATAAATTAGGGCATTCCGCGCAGCTGGGAGAGCTGGATTGCCGGGAATAATATGCTGAAACCACACAGCTTGTTTATAGCTGACTTTATTAGCTGGCGCATTCCTGAGCGTTGCCAATTAACGGCACGAGGTTGGTTCGAAGAAACAAGGATAGAGGCTTTTCTGAGGTATTCAGCGTTTAGTGCCAATGATTGGAAGGTTTGCCAATTTGCAAATCATTCGCCAACTTATTAATTATTATTTAAGATAGAGACTATGCCGCACTCGATCCTTAAGCATCGCAATGGATCCTTATCAGTCCCTGTTATATCAAAGTAAAGTCGTCATTGTCTTTGTCATATTGCTGGACACAGATTCTCCTTCCAAACAAACCCTACATACCACTTCTTACACACAAAGCAAATCCCATATGCAAAAACCTAACCAGTACCCAAAGCATTGGAGTTTCGACGTCTAGCGGATATAAACTTTTGTAAAGCTACCTCAAACCAGTTTTTATTCCAATCAAAGAGCTAGTAATACGGGGCTCGCTTGTAAATAAGTGTTTAATATGATAATCACGTATTAGCGATGTGCGTAGCTCCTACGTATATTGCGTAGCACCGTGCCCACCTTTGTATTTTGAGGTTTCATCAAACAAGCCTAACTGCTTGTTTTTAAGTTTCTATTTGTTTTAAACGCAAATAAATAGAACCCAAAAATACGTATGAATAGCACACTACGCTCCAAAACCGTCGGCATGAAAACTGCCAAGTTAAAGTGGGACTGGGCGGGTCATACTAGCCGAATGCATCCTGCATCCTGACCGTTGGGCAAAGGTCACCAGAGTGGGTACCAGAATACGGACGACGCCGCCGTTGACAGCCTCGAAAAAGATGGCCAGGTGAACTGGATGCCTATAAGCCAGGCTGGTCTGCGGTGGCGTTCGATCGAGACAAATGGAAGAGCTTGGGGGAGGCCTCTACCTAGCAGTAAGATAGTTTATGGCTACATCCTCTTGAAAAAAATGTTTACGGTCTTTAGAAAATCTTTTAAAAGATCCTATATTATGCTAGCACAGGTCTAAGGCAAGGTATAAGACAAGACAAACTCAGGATAATGTTTTACCCATCAAACATGACCAAGCCCATTTTAATGAAGCAGAAAATCCATGTAATATCACCATACTTATTCAGGTGCATTTTGAAAACAGTTTTCATAATTTAACCAATGCTATATCGCACTTTTGGTTAAAGGCCTTCCCAAAGACCTTTCATTTCTCGAGTTCCTGCGATCCTTTGGCTATCAAAGCAGTGAGTGAAATTCTCCAACTTGCAGCAGTGCTTAGCTTTAATTCAAGCTCTAACGCAGTGAAAATATAGAACAGCAAGTAAATTATTGTCGTAAAACCATTTGAATTGTTAGCATAGAGCATAACATTAGACCCTCCTATTGTCTTTGCGTTTGGATTAAATTGGATCTGAATATAGAAACATGATAAAGGTCGTCGTTAACCACAACTGGCGGGTTATGGCCATCATAAATACTTCCTTATTAATATTATAGAACTAGCTTTTTTCCAGCGGATTCGGTCACGTTAAATAGAATTCCTGAAATATATTTTTAGGGGTGCCGTTCTGAACAAACTCAATGGGACTCTCATACAAATTACTATTTCCCAGTTTACTCCAAAAAGAGGGTTCTCTGCTTGCCAATTTTATAGTTTGTAGGTGTTATAGTTTCAAAAAATTCATAATTGAAGACATGAGTTGAGGCCATCCCCAGAGCAAACGACCTTGACAAATATTTTGACGCGTTGCCGAGATTGCACAAAAATCCTGTTTTTTTTTTTACATTTAAAACATTATTTTTAACAAAAAATTAAAACCGACTTCCAAGGTAAAAACAATAATAACATTAATATGAACTAAAAAGTATTAAATAATTTTTACTATCTAATAGTGCCTTTTTCCGAATTCGGCTAAACCCCAACTATTTCTGTACTCAATCTTCATTATTTTGAAGTCGGTACCAGATAGCTGAATCTTCAGTCCTCTGACAGAATATTTAAAATTTTTGGAACTGGCACCGACTTCAAAATTATGAAGATTGAGTACAGAAATAGTTGAGGTTTAGCCGAATTCGGACAAAAGGCACTATTAGATAGTAAAAATTATTTAATACTTTTTAGTTCATATTAATGTTATTATTGTTTTTACCTTGGAAGTCGATTTTAATTTTTTGTTAAAAATAATAATAATTTCATTCTTTTTAGTTACACTAGTAGATAAATCTTCGCGTATATTTTACGTATCTTATTACAATTTGTTAAGAGTCACAACTCACAAAATAATATAATATTATCAGTGAAGTGAACATATTGTGCTAAGTAATTTAACAATTTTAATACTTCAAGCCCGAAGCGGTCACCGGCGATTGCGATAACAATAGAAAGGCTATTGTGTCTCGTTTTTCCACGATCGAAGGATCTATCAGATAAAAAATTGTACAAACTTGCATAGGATGTAGCGTAGCATAATATTTAATATTATCATAATTATTGACAGCTGTTCTTACTATCAAGAATTCAAATCGATAGGTACTTAGTGCACCATCTATCGATTAATAAGTATAACTAATTAAAAAGACACTTAATGACTTTGTTTTGTTTAAATGCTCTTTTTAAAATAACTTTATTTTAATTCTATTTGTCTATTAAAATTTTATAAAGTAGTAAAGTATTCGATCTGTATAATATAAAGTAGTTAGTAAAGTATTCGATATTCTGTCTTCTGCCGCCACGCGCCGCGCGGCTGCGCTAGGCGGCGACGCCGACCGCCGTGTATTAAAAACAAACAGGTGTTGTTAATTGTTATACAGTACATAATTATTATTATTAGTATATCCATACCTATGCCTTGTACTATTATCTATTCTGTGCCATGAGACATTGGTGGCCTTAACACGACGTGGTAATGATGATGATGACGATGATGATGATTATGATGATGAATATGAATTGCATAGTAGTTTATGCTTTCTGTTCTTAAAACAACGCCGAAACTCCCAAACGTGTATCTATAAGGAATCAGGAGTTCTCTCAGCATCATCGAAACCATGGTATACCTTGATCCAATATTTGACTTTTTGGTAGCGTATTCTTAGTACACTTCACATAAAACCAAAATCACCATATGTTTCCATATAAATTTCGAGGAGTTCCCTCGATTACTCATGGATCCCATCATCAGGTCACCACCTTTGTGAAAATGGGACCAAATTGGAGTGAAACCTAATACAACAAAACAAAAATTTCGAAAATCGGTTCACAAACGGCGGAGTAATCGTTGAACATACAAAAATTAAAAAAAAATATCCACAGCCGAACATATAACCTCCTCGTTTTTTGGAAGTCGGTTAAAAATAGGAAATAAATAGGCGGATTGTAGATGTAAAATTTCAATTTAAATGGGAACACAATAATAAACAAACATTGAATAGATTACGGAACCCTGGCTTTTTTATACGGACAAATGGTAACAATTCCACTACTGCAACTCCTGTGTCATCAGGATCAACGGTGGTAACCAACCACGAAAACCCTTTGTTATGATCTCAGGGGTGCCCGGGGGACAAGCTAAATCTGTCTTGGGACCCGCAACGAAGTTAATCAGAAGGAAGGTAGGAGGAGTTATAGGAGATATCCAATTTCCCTGGAAATGCCATCATTAGGCCACGAGTGCCCGTTACTTCTCCAAGTTCCCCTTCGATCTTTTAGTGAAGATTGGCACTAGGGAGTAAAGCTTCCAAACTTCTCCATTTCCAATGCGAGCCTGAAGAGTTTTTCAACATATTTCGGCTGCTGATTTTCTTGCACGGTCGATCTTTCCCGGCATTATTGTTCGTTGTAAAGCTTGGCCCCAATTTCACCAACGAATGTTAAAGTTAACGCTCGAATTAGTATCAAGTTACCTCTTTCGTTTTTCATACGAATGAAAGAGAAGACATGACATTTTAACAAGCTGTTAACACTAACAGACTTGGTGAAATTGGGGCTTAATCTGGCGCTGGTTTAAATCAATACGTTTCTTGTGCCTATGTACCTTGTTCCTTAAGCCTAGGCAGAAATTCATTAAAAAATGCCGTTCCTATTCCCATGTTTAATCCCTGTTGGCCTTAGCTGGAAGGACTTAGACAACAGACTACAACCCTTACATTTGCATAGTAGCTACTACATTATGTCTCGTCGAAAACCAAAGTTTGGTATAATTGATCCGTCTAGACGGTGACCCAACCTGAACCCATGTCAGTGCCCTCAGCCTGCATCTAGACTTCTAATGTCTAGACTCATGTCCTATCCGAGAATTCCAATATCTAAATTTGCTCGTTTTTGGATTCATTTTTTCCTGAGTTCAAAGTTTGGAATGAAACAATGACCTGTGTTCATTAACTTTTGTTCTCTAATCCCATTTTAGTCTCTTAGTTAATAAACGTTTTATTAAACAATGAAAGTGAGTGAGCTTAGTTACTAGATACGTAGCTAGATAGTAGATACTAACCCCCTTACTAAGAAAATGTTAACGCTTCAAGATCCGCTGTTTTTGTCTGTCAAATGATATTTCCAATGCACAAGCCAAAGACGAGCAGACGATGGATGTATGAGTTAAATTATTTTTATACATATTGGGCAACTCGCGAATTTATTCTAACACTGAAAAAACTAGGCCTTTACATCCGTTGTGGATGATTTATACAGTATTTTCAGAACGAAGTAACCACTCCTCAAATGTAGTGCCTGGGACAAGATTTTTTAATGTTCGTATGGTTGCCCAAGTGTGCCCAAGCGCATACGGCATTCTCGCAACATAGTCGGCCTAGTCCAGAGGTAAGAACTAGTCAATACGTCTGGGACCAACTATGTGTGGGTTTCCTCACGATGTTTTCCTTCGCCGTACGAGCGTCCGTATTATATACTTGAAACTACCTTGAAATCAGAAAATGTCTCATTGGTACACGCCTTCACCCGGGATCGAACCTGCACCCTCTAAGAGTGCGAACCAAAGGTCTACCCTAATGGGTAGACCTTTGGTTCGCACTCTTTCGTTTCACGTTCGTTCTAGAACTGGCCACTGACTACAGCATACTGTGATAAAGGGATTTAACCTAACTTTATAATTTACATAGTACGAATAATAAATCGCATAGAAGCGATCAGCGAACATCCGATGTCTGATTCGCAGAAATATTGTCAGAAATCGATATTTTCGGTATTCGTATTTTATTCAGCGATTCCATTAACGTTTTGCTAAAATGATTTTTAGGCAAAACAACACTGACTGTTTTGTGCTATTTAAAAATGATAAAATATTTTAGTATTATTTCCTCATTCCAGAATAGTGTCCGACCGACGACAGTCGTAGGTCGTGCGCGGCTTACGACTGTCGCGATGCACGGAACCTTTATCGAGGACCGATGACAAATGACAATACACTAATTTGATATAATTATTCCATAATTTTCAATTTGTATGTTTGTATGTTTGTTTGTAACCGACTTCTTTGGGCGCGATTTTGACCCACTTTAAACGGCCAGATTTCGTTTGGAAGGTAGTACTGCACAAGCACCCCTGGTAGAATAATAAGTATTATTGCTATAAAGACATTTTTTGACTTATTGTTCTTCTATAAAATTGTAAATCACATCGTCGATTCGTCGGAGTTACTATTTGAAATTAGTTTTAACACCAAGTTTTGTGCATGTAGAGCTCGCCATACAAATTTATTTGCTTTACGGGTCTATAAAAATTATATTTTTTACTTTAACCCTTTAACACATATGGCTAGACAATATAATGAGTTAGCAAAAGACAGCTCAAAGTTGGACATTTTTGAACACAGCTGTAAAAAATATAATATTAAAATTGTCAAACACATCCTCCATAGCATATTTACCTCAGAGTTATGAGTGAAATAAATAACGTCCAAATGAACTGAGTTAACTTTAAAACCAAAAAATTGTGCTAGTTTAATGTTTTTAATTTTAATGTGTTCTAGTTCTAATAGGTTTTCATTTGTTCTTAGAGTTCTAGTGTTCAAGGTTCCAATTTGGAGAGTTTCGCATGGTATAAGCCACACTCACCTTCTGCACAGCTTGAAACAACAAGGCATACCAGCAACATTCATTGACGTCATCAAAATTATTTATAGCAATAGCAAAGCCAAAATACAGATGGAAACCTTGGGAGACATGTTCAATGTAGAAAGAGGCGTAAGGCAAGGGGATCCGTTATCCCCCAAATTGTTTTCAGCCGCTCTAGAGAGTGTATTTCGGAGACTAGACTGGGACAAATATGGCATTAACGTAAACGGCAAAAAACTCAGTCATCTAAGATTCGCTGACGACTTGGTGCTGCTAGAATAGGATCCAACTAAATTAGAGCAAATGGTGTCAACCCTGAACAAAGAAAGCGCAAGAATTGGACTTAAAATAAACCTAAAAAAACAAAACTTATGACTAACAGCACCGAGACATGCATTAACTTGGAAAATGAACCATTACAATATGTGCAGGAGTATACTTACCTTGGCCAGGTTATATCCTTTAGAGACCAAATGATGAAGGAAATTAATATGAGATTTGGCTGGAAAAAGTTTTGGTTCCTTAAAGAAATCATGAAGTCGAGAGAACTGGGTATGGCTATAAAGAAAAAAACCTTTAATTCGTGCATATTGCCCAGCCTGACTTATGGATGTGAAACTTGGGCTCTTACAGCAGTCCAAAGATGTAAGCTCGCTAGGTGCCAAAGAGCTATGGAAAGGAGTATGACCGGACATAGGAGATTGAATAGAGTGAGAAATACTGACCTCCGTACTAAAACAGGAATCACTGATGTCCTAACTCGCATTGACCAGCAGAAATGGCGTTGGACTGGCCACATGTTACGGGACACAAAAGGAAAATGGAGTAGAGAGGTGACAGAGTGGTACCCAAGGGATGGCAGAAGAAACCGAGGAAGACAAAACCAAAGATGGGAAGACGAGCTAAAACTTACAGCGGGTCCAAACTGGAGACGGGTTGCAAAAGACAGACAACAGTGGAAGTCGTTGGAGGAGGCCTATGCCGAGAGGCACACTGGGTTAAGAGATCTGATCTAAAATATTATAAACATCTAAACCACAAAATTTGTAAATACGCAGAATAAAGGGCTTTTTATTTATTTATTTATTTAATTTTAATGTGTGCACATATGTGACGTTATCTGGGAAAAGGGACCTTGTTGTCGGTTCTAGTTTCCGAGATAATCGCCTTTAAAGTAAAGTGTCGAAAAAAATCATTTTTTCTTTTTTTGCTTCATATTAATAAACAGACTCTAAAATTCGATATGACAAAGACACAGGTTTTAAAAACGATTTTTTATAGGTTAAAATATATCTTAAAGTTTAGTAAAAAAGGGACCTTATTGTCGGTGCGAGAGTCGATTGCGACTTTCTGTCGGCACGGTATGTACTGTTATACTACTAGTAATTTGCACCAAGCTGAAAATCGGTAATATTGATTAGAATATCTGGGGGCACGGTAGTGCCCCCGCCAAGTAGAGCGGGAAGCAAACACTGGCGTACCATCATTTACAGGAACCATTTCGCAGCATTGTAGGCCCCTATTTGAGAACTTCTAGAGATTAAATTCTGAAATTAAGCTAAAGCAAAGTTTCTCATTTATGACACTCACTCACTCACTCAAGATCATCAAGATAGAACTAGTACTTCCCATAAACTCAGAGAGCTGAAATTTGGCACAAAAGGGTTTAATGGCTACATAAAGGGAAAACTATAAAAATTGGCCAAGTGCGAGTCGGACTCGAAATAAGGTTTTTTGTATGGGAGCCCCCTTTAAATATTTATTTTATTTTATTTTTACTATTTTTGTTGTTATAGCTCGGCAACAAAAATACACAACCTGTGAAAATTTGAGAATTCTAGCTATAGCGGTACTTGTTGTACATCCTGGAGACAGATAGACAGACGGAGAAACAGTTTTTACCCTTTGGGTACGCAACCGTAAAAACTAGCTGATTAGAAAACACAAGAGCCCAAACAAACTATTAGAGATCGACATGCTACATTCACAAAAAATATTCAACTTGGCCCCACCAAGCCCCACCACCGCTTCATAAAAAATCAAAGGTCTGAAGTATCTGATAAAGAACCCTCAGCTGGTCTCAGCTGTTTTAGAGATAATAATATTATGGTGATGCATCAGATCTGCAATAGTAGCATACCGTACATTGCTGAACATAAGACGAAATGCATAGTGTACACTGTGATAGTAATAACATACATCCACTCACATATTATGTCACGTTACAAAAAGCTGTCATTCTCAACACATGCCGCATCGTCCGCAAGTTTTTAGCCATTAACAATTAATCATCACATTACCTGAAGTTGTTTGGCCACAAGCCCACAACTTTAGTAGAACCCTGTAAAGGAGAATTAAAACCCCAAAAAACATAATAATAATGATAATAATTCCCACACCGGTTTCGGAATTTGGTGAAGATGGTCGGTTTCATTGAAACCAGGCCAGTTACGCAGGAGTAATTTTATAGTGCCCAAGTGTGTGCGCAGTACACAAGAACAATTTCTATCCCTTTACTCGCATAACCCAGTGGGGCGAAAGACCGACACGACTGGCGAGAGATTTTCTAAAAAAAGAAGTGAAATCCCACAAAAATCATTCTGTGAAAAAACTAGCCTTATAATGTCTCGAATCTCGATGGAGCTGCTTGTTTATCTCTAATAAGGGTTCCTTGTTGACAACGGAACCGTAAAAAGTAATGGAATGTAGACAAAGTCGTACCAAGTCTAAGGTTCCTTTATTTTTATAAATAAATCTCAGAAACATTGTTAAATAATTAATTATATAATAAAAAATATATAATTAAATGAATATTTAAATAAAATAAAAAAGAATGTTAGAACTACGAAATTAATTGTATTTTTGTATCTTCTTTTAACTTTATTACTAAAAATGTAACGACCGACATTAAGGTCCCTTTTAATACTTATGAATACTTCTATGGTAACTAAGAGAAATTACATGTTTTGGTACATGTCTTGTTACTAAAGGATAATTAAAGTTATTTAAAATATAAGAACTTCAATGTTAATACAAATGTATATTTATTTTTATGTGATATCACTAAACTTTTAATCACCGACAATAAGGTCCCTTTTGAAAAGTGTTAATGTTTGTACCAGCGTTTTACTAAACTTTACCTCGAATTTTAGGACAGAAAAAAGTTACTTTTTAAATAGAAGTTTATATATTTGATCTCATTTGACTATGTTTAAATGTAGTAAATATATATTTTTGTTGATTTTGACTGACTACTTATTAGTCAGTCAAAATCAACAAAAATATGTAGTAGAAGCACATTGTTTATTTGTTCAAAAAAATTTTTTATACACTAAACCACGTTGTTTAATATCGAAGACGTCTCTATTTAGTAAAAACTGATCCGTTTTATATTATTCTTTTATAAAGTCCAATAGAAAACATACTATAAATGAAATATTTAGTAAAAACCATCTTAGGCATTTTCATTACATCATGCACTTTGGCGAGGTAAACAACCGGAATAGAGTTATAAAATTACATAATTGAAGTTAAATTCTAAAAGACCATATAACGTACTTCTCAAAAAACATGATATCTATGTAACTTCCTACAATAACATACTTTTTTTGGGTGTCGAAGTTTGAATGCGATTTTCTCAATATCACCTTTTACGACTTTCGAGTTTAAAGATTTTTTTAAAAAATATTTTCCAGACCTACACGCATGTTATTTACATGGTTCGATAGCCTATTAAATGTAGATTATGGGGATACTAATAACTCAATACCGACAATAAGGTCCCTGCACGCTGATAACGTCACATATTTGTTAGGTTATGATAGCTAGATCTTACATTTAAATCCTACTAATATTATAAAGGCGAAAGTTTGGATGTATGGATGTTTGATACTCTTTCACGCAAAAACTACTGAACGGATTTTAATGAAACTTTACAATAATATAGCTTATATATCAGAATAACACATAGGCTATAATTTTAACCGACTTTGAAAATGGAGGAGGTGTTATGTTCGTTCAACGATTACTCCGCCGTTTGTGAACCGATTTTCAAAATTTTTCTTTTGGTGTATAGGTTATCATCTCTATTTGCTACAACATTCATAAAAGTGGTGACCTGATGAAGGGATCCCTAAGAAATCGAGAGAACTACGCAAAATTTATATGGAAACATGTAGTGACTTCGGTTTCGTTAGCAGTATTCTAAGCATATGCTACCAACAAGTAAGATTTTGCACCATCTTGGTGCAAATACATACCATGGTTCGGAAGGTGCTGAGGGAACTCCTGATTCTTTATAGATATAAGTTTGGGAGTTTCGATGTTGTTTTAAGAATGGAAAGCAGATGCTACTATGCAAATTTGGCTCATCATCATCATCATCGTATTATTAAGTATAAAATTGCCCTTGCGGTATAATTCATTTTCGATATATCGCCTTAAGATATTGACCCGCTATATCCTTTTTATTGCAATCGCGACAGTGTTTTCGACAACCACACGAACAAAGTCGCGGGCACTGCTATAATTTATATGGCAAAACAACGTTTGCCGGGTCAGCTAATACTTATTATAATTGTGTTAAGTTGGGATTGTCATGTGTTTTGTGCATTTAAATAAATAAATAAAAAAAAATAAAGTATGTAAGGGTGTGTAACTTAATTATATAAGGCATGAAGAGAGGACAGACAGCTTAATCCTTCAGGCCCCACGCGAGCACCGGTGATCGCGAGAACAGAAGAATACAATGGGAATTCCTAGAACCTCCGATTGAAGTATTAAAATCACCAAATCTGACTTAGATGTTGTAGTAAAAAATTATAATATGTATTTAAAATTATTAAATTATAGATGAACACCTAATTAGGATATAGTTTGTTTTGAGTGTCCATAGTTACAGTATGAATCATAAAATTTCTTATTGATTAGTACTGAGATTAATGTTACATAAAAAACATTAATTAACTAATAACTACTATTATAAATTATCTAATAACTAATGAGTGAATCATACTATTGAGTATGCAATATAAGAAAACATTGTTATGGCCTTACAGTGTTCATACATACTGAGATCTAAGCCTCATTTATGCATACCACCACCTGGAATTGAACCAGCACCCTCCGAAGTGCAAATAAATGATCTAAACATACTACCAAAGGCATACAAACAATGAGGAATACAGCTCAAACGCATGAAATACCTGCATGAATCATATTCAGCTGAGGAGTACGTAAAGGCATTGTTAGCGGTAAACAATTGAGGTATTTGAGGCAACATTGTTCTGTTCTGGACAGGACCTTCTCAAGGATATTCCTACGGGACTTGTTGAAAGTTTTTGAATATTACACAGAGTTCTAAGGAGGCATTGTATACAGTTTGATAAACTTATACCAATTTAAAGTATAAGAGTAACCATGAAAATGTTTTAGAATAGGTTATTTACTCATGGGACGTTTAAGAATTTACTAAGCTACTTTTAGTATTTGTTTCAGTTAAAATTGCAGTTACAAGACAGAAAAGAAAATTATAAAGAGGTTCATAAACAGACTGTTTTATTGTTTATCACTAAGCTGTTTTTGTGTAACTGTTTTTGATCTATCTGCTTTGTTCTAATAACTAATGAGACTCATTTAAAAAAGTTAAGTAAAATAAAGTCACATTTACATAATATGTTTAGACCACAATGTTGTAAAAATAATTGTAGAAAAGAACATAAAATAAGTGATAAATTTTTTATTGTAAATTCTCAGACCAACTAAGACTTTTTATTTGGTCTGAGTGTAAATCAAACAATAAAGAAATAATATATTTGCAATTTTTACACACCACACCAATCATACTGAATCATGTGGTTGATGTGCATTCTACAATAGTTGTAATAGAACAAACGAAAAGTCTTAACAAGTGCCTGATAATGTTTAATAAGTTAAATAAAAAATAAAAATACTTTTAAGTAAGTAGTTTTATTTTGTTAGTAATCCACTACAAATATCCCAACGTTGTAGTACAATTCTATTGTTCTTGTGGCCACATGTGGCCGCTTGGGAGTTGAAGCGTTTTTTTATTAACAAGCCCCGTAAGGCCCATATGGGCCGCGACAACAAAAGATTTCCTAGAATTGGTGATCAAGGGAATAATAATTGAATTTACATAAAAAAACCTGAATTATTGAATACTTTTAAAAAATATTGTACAGTAATAATTGTGGTCTAATTTTGGGGTTATTGCAGATTCTGATCACAATTTTGCCATTTGATGTATCATACTGAATCAGCAGTTTATAGATATTAAATTAAATATTTGTCACGTTTCGTAAACATCAGCATTCATGCATCGCCACTCCGTGCGTAATCCCATTCGAGAACTATATACAAAATATATAAATAAATCGCAAGTTATTGTCTGCCATTTCTAAGAGAGACCTTGTACGTTATCGAACGAAAATCTTATTAAATTATATAACAGAGTAATGAAACGAGCTAATGCTGCATTTGAAAGTGAATAGAACGTAAAGAGCAAAGTCATCACCATCGAATGTGTTGATACAAAATACGATCAGCTGATTTCTTTGTTTGAGTGACGGACAAATTTCTAATGCCTTGGCGTTAGAGGAAATTGTTGACACGTCAAAATAATTTCAAGGCATTTAGCCCTCGTTTTCCTCGATATCCGAGTATAAAACAGGCCCAAAGGGTCCTTTTTGTTTCAGTGAATAAGTAATCTATAAACAAACCTTGAAACTTCTTACCTTTGTAGTGTACTCGTAGATTATTTTGAGACAGTCCGATGTAGCTGAATTTGTCTTTTGTACTCCAGGATCTTGGCAGTGGTGTTTCATCTTCGTTCACATTCGGATATAGCAACTTTAAACGATCTATTGTATCACTTTGCACTTGATTTTGGGCTTCCATCGTCCCCCGTCCACTACCCATCGCAGCCATTTCTAATTTCTGTATTTCTGTTCTGTCAGTGACGTCACATTCGAGTAAAAATTTCGCACAGAGGGCGCTGAGATATTAACCAAAGACAACACATCGTTTTCTTTTAGTAATGTATTGTTTTAGGCCATAAAATTCTTACGCAGCTTATTTAAAATTTTGGTTGAAAATAATAATAATTTTATTATTATTTTCAGCACGAGATTTATTCGTCATTTAACAATAAGGAAATAATTTTATATCTGAAAGTCCACCCATGGGCCACGGGCAGCACGCTACCGAGTTTCATTGATATATTCAAAAAGAAACTTTTACATAATAACTTGTTTATACAAAATACAAAACCTATTAAGTCATATTATTATAATAATCTACGTCGTTTAATATCTACCTGAAACAAATTACGTTAGTGATTAATGATAACTTACCTATAATATTACAATTTACAAGTTGATAACAAATTGATAAGCAACTGATAATCACTATCGATATTTTCATTTTCACATTGAACTCAAAGTTCAGTAGTACTAGAGCTTTTTGAATACTTCTTAAAACTAATAAACAAAATGCACTACAGCTCTCCACAATTTGTACAAAATATTGAATGCAATGTGTCTGAACAATTAAAATTTTTGAAAAGGACTAATTTCAATGTTTTAGCATCAAAGCAGGAATATTATGATAGCGTTCTAAAGGTGGGTATTTTTTATTCACAAATCACTAGTCAGTACTGTACTTATATCCTACATTTCTTATGATCATATTAAGCAAGTAGCGCAAGCTGCAACAAGCGGAATTTAAAAGTGAACAAAAATTATTTACAGATTTACAAAAATGCTTTCGAGAATTTAATAGAGAAAATAGTTGGTAGTTCGGCTCTCCTAAAAAATATAAAGAATGCTTACGACGACGCACTAACTATAAGAAATGAGAGAATCGAACATTTTATAACGCAGGATGTACGTATTTTAATTTTTATTCCTCTTTTGATTGAAGGTAACTTATAAATAAAACACAGGTTGATCAGACCCACAGGTCTGATCATTATTAATTTATTATAACAATAATTGTTTGGTGTTTTGCACGTTTTTGGACTTGTTACTGTCACGTACATTGTACACGATTTTCCGTTGACTGGTTTGTAGGCTGGCCTCAGTCCTCACACAGCCAGAATTTCATAATCGGAAATTCATATTATTAATTCAGAAAGACCGGAATACCATACAATATCAGTACGCTCCACACACATTCTGATTTTTTCAGATTATGAATTTCATAATCGGAAATTTATATTATTAATTCAGAAAGACCAAAATACCATACAATATCAGTACGCTCCACACACATTCCGATTTTTTCAGATTATGAATTTCTTAGATCGATCTGTAATCTAAAATGAATCTCCGATTATGAAATTCCGGTTGTGTGAGGCCAGCCTTAGAATGTAGACTTCTTCTTAGGACGTGATGTCCTTATTTTTACAAGAATTTTATTGGCCTAAAGTTCTGAATTCTGAAGTCTGAATATTTTCGTTTCTGATTTTTTACACACATTTAAATTTTAAATACTACTTACGCCATCTGTTGAGCAAAAACTAGAAACCGAATGTGGAACCGATTACCGAACGGTCTTGGCTTTTGGTTTTCATTTTTAAAAAAATTGTGAATTGTCATTTGTCAATTTCAATTTTCACCCGTCAAATTTCAAAACTCGAATTGTTTTTATGAAAAAATCCCCAGTGTTTATTTATGATTTTATGCTCAAAATATTTGTTATGTTATTCATTTGAATTGTGTTGTGTGACCCTCGGTTCAAGTCTATTCATTATTATCTGTTTCTTATCTAATATAAATAGGGTATGTAACAATAAACACTTTAGAAGTGGTGTGTAAAGAACAAGATGACTGCTGCTGAAAATATTTACGTTTTGGATGGCGGGTTCTCATCGCAAATATCGCGACACGTGGGTTCGACAGCGGACGGAGATCCATTGTGGACTGCGAGCTTTCTGCAAACTAACCCCACAGATGTTATGAAAACTCATTTGGATTTCCTCCGTGCAGGCGCCGACGTTTTAAGCACGAACACGTACCAAGCGTCGATTCCGGGGTTCGTAAAGCGATTTAATATTAGTGAGGGTGAAGCTTACAGTCTTATACGCCTCGCAGTTAGCCTGGCTAAGGAGGCTGTGGGTAAATACAACGAGGAACGCCGTGAACGAGGTCTACCCGCCCGCGAGCCCATCATAGCTGGATCCGTGGGTCCATACGGCGCATATCTGCACGACGGCTCAGAGTACACCGGTAGCTACGCTGACAAAACGCCCGCCGAGCTCATGAGGGACTGGCACAAGCCTCGGATAGATACATTAGTTGAGTCCGGTATCAAGTTACTAGCTATTGAAACTATTCCCTGCAAGGAGGAAGCCCTCGTGCTGGTAGAACTGTTGAAAGAGTACCCCGGTGTCAAAGCCTGGCTATCATTCAGTTGTAAAGATGGAACGAGTCTAGTACATGGTGAAGATTTTAAATCTGTCGCTAGGAAGTGTTGGCATTTAAACTCGGAACAGCTAGTTGGTGTAGGAGTAAACTGCTGCCCTCCAGAAACTGTCATTATGGCTGTTAAGGCTTTGAATGATGGTGAAAAAGACAAAATACCTTTTGTGACTTATCCAAACTCTGGTGAAAAATATAACTCCGAGTTGGGCTGGACTGATAAGGACAAGTGTAAGCCGCTGGCAACTTATGTGGATAGTTGGTTGGATAATAATGTTAGGTATATTGGAGGGTGCTGCAGGACGTATGCAGAAGACATTGCAGACATACACAAGCAAGTTCAGGAGTGGGTTAAAAGGAATTGATATACTATTTCGGTAATTGGTGCTAAAATGACTGATATTTACACTTGTATACTGTAGAAATAATAAAAATGGTTATCATAATATTTGTTTCATTATCTTTTTATTAAAAAAAATATCTCTAATAAGATTATTTACAGAGAGTGTTTGGCATATCTGCTAAACAGAAGAAATGGGACACAATCATCAAGAAATTTACTAAAGAAAATGATGATCTGAGAGAAGCTAATCGTCAGCTAAGATTTGAAAACACTAAACTAATAAAGGATATGGGCAAGGTATTATTTTTATTTTATTCTATCTAGACTAGATGAAGCCTGCAACTCCGATGCGCCACATTTCGTTGATCGCGCTGGAACTGTACATTTTTTGTGGATAAAAAGTATCCTATGTCCTTTCCGAGCAAGCTCGCAAAATCAAAACTGTAAATGCTCTCATTAATAAAAGTCTATATAAGGATATAGACTTTTAAGCAGTGTAATAATTAGTTTAACTGATTATAATATTATGATTTATGATGCAAACAAACCTTTTAGCATCTTTATAATAGTAGCACAAAGAATAATTTAAAATTATTAATTTTTAAATGAATAAAATCATTCTCTGTAGAGAAAAGACGATCAGTTTTCCGACTACCTGCTTCTGATGCGAGAAAGAGACGCAAGGTATACCCTGTACTTCGAGAATGTGGCGTTGCACCTGAAACTGAAGGAGCTGGACGGCACCAGCAGAGGTGCTGTAGAAGACTCTCATGGAGATCCCGTGGTGCTGAGGATAGCTCTGGACAGGTGTCGGTATGAGCTACTTTTAAATTCATTCTTACACTGTTTCAGTCTCTCATAACTTAACGCACGGTAATCTATATTTATAATATTATAAAGTGGAAGAGTTTGTTTGTTTGAACGCGCTAATCTCAGGAACTACTGGTCTGATTTGAAAAATTCTTTCAGTTTTAGATAGTTTATTTATCGAGAAAGGCTATAGGCTATATTTTATTTCGCTACAAATAATAGGAGCGAAGAAATAGAGGAAAATGAAAAAAAAACGGGGGAAATTATTTGAAAGGGCTTATCTCACGAACTACTGGAGCAATTTTTCTGTTATTTGGCACAGATAAAAAGTAGGTCACGTAAAGGATCATAGGCTATTTTTTGTGTCGACTAATTTATCTGTGAAATATCTAATTTACGCGGGCGAAGCCGCGGGGAACGTCTAGTACCGAAAACGTTTCTTTAGTGTGTTTTTTTTCCCGAGACTTAATTATTTTTTTTTTTTTTTTATTAAAAACGTAATGTGACTTATTTTCAAAATATCTTAGAAACTTACGAACATAAATGCTACGTATTTAACGAGACAATTTTGCTTAGTGGGGCCGAGACACTAGTCAGAGGTTTAGTGCTCTCGGCCAAACGAAATTGGCCAAGAGCACTGCCTCGCCACTTTTCTTAATGTTAGCCAATGTTAACTTGCAATAACTGCCAATGTGGGCTTGCAGTCCAACTTTGTCTGTCACATTTATTTATCTACAGATGCCGTAGCGCATAATTTGAGCTTTTTCCTTTTCAGAGAGCAACTATCCACCACCCAGACGAATCTGAAGCGCATGATGGAGGAGTATTCTGAGACCGTCCCGCGCCGAGACCACGAGACGCTTGAGACCAAGCACTATGATCTCAACAAGACCCTCGATACTGTGAGGACAGAGTATGAGGCTCTGCAGAACGCGTATAGGCGGCTTGTTGGTGAGACTTGCTAGTTACTACCTCTATCTACCTCTATTATATCTCGGTTACCAACGCATTGTCGGTCATGCAAACACAGCTTTATGGATAAGTATTGATAAAGTTTGGTATGTATTAGGTAGTTTAGGTACTGTCATACCCATCGTCGGGATTATTACATCCCGAAATAATAATTTTAACGAAAATAATTATGAACCGCTTTCCACCAGTATATCCTCATCATGGGACCATCCTTCAAATGTCCTCTTTTCAACAAGAAAATAATCATCAAGATCGGTTCGTAAACAACGAAGTTATCCGCGAACAAACATAACAAAGTTTATATGCGATCCAATAATTATGAAAATATATTATCCTTCTTATTTAAATCGGTTCAAAAGCTTAGTGTTAGCTTGAATATTGTAGTTAACTGTTTGATGTGTATATTTGAACTGTAACATTCAGGTCAGAAGAAGTGTATGGAGGAGGAGCTGCTAGAGTGCCAGGAGCGGTGCCGCGAGCTGGAGCGTAGCGGCACGCCGCGGCCGCGCTGGGAGGTGTGCGCGGACTTCATCGGCGGGGGGAGGGACAGGTAGGTCGGGGATGATGTGGCAGGAGCGGTGCCGCGAGCTGGAGCGCAGCGGCACGGCGGTGGGAGGGACAGAGGTGGGTTTGGGGGTGATGATGATGGGTATCTAAATTTGACACTGTCTGTGGTAGATGGCGTCAGCTGGCGGACGGTCTGTCTTCCCGGGAGCGGCTGCTGGTGCTGCTCAAGGAGCTGGGCCCGGCCGCTGAGAGCGAACATTTAGAGTACTTTGATGGCTTGGTAAAATGTATTCTTACTTCATAGAGTTCGATGGATAAACAGATACAAATTGAGAAATTGAATTTAAAGTTATGGTTATAACTTATAGTTAAGCCTAACTTAACTTTAACCTTAACTTTGACCACAGAATTTGACAGATGTCTGTAGCTGGTCCGACAAACGTGGGCGGCGCTGTTGGTAAAGGAGAACTGTCAAAAATGGCGTTTTTGTAAAATGACAGCGTTAGTCCCTTTTTTCGCCACGTTAATTTAAAGCCTTGTTGAGCTCTATGGTTATGGTTAAATATGGCGTCCATTTTTTACTTTAATCAAAGATTTGACATTTTGCATTGTAATTATAGTTAAAGCTACAGTTATAGTTAAAGTAAGTTGGTGCAACCCACCCTTAGTATCTTTATCACGTTTCTATTGTGTTGCATTAGCGCAGCACTAGAACGCATTATCCAACATAGGGCTCAACTTTGAACTCTCAAACTAATTTAGCATTTCGACACAGTGCGCCACTGTCCCAGTTGATTTATCTACCTATAAATGCATTGTGTACACTCTTTTTTGGCAAAAATGCTGATATTTTATGAATATAACCACAGACATAGATCAAGATAGATACCGCATGTGTATGTACTTTGCGTGCCATATCGCGTTCTCATCTATGTCTGTGAATATAACCTACTAACACAATCCCCCCCTCAGGGCACGGACCCCTCCATCCCGGCGTATCTGCGTCACAGCGGGCGCGTCCGCAACCTGCGGCTGTCGCGGCGCGAGCTCAGCGTTATCATCAACGACATCTGGCGCAGCAAGCGGCACGCGACCCACGTGCCCATGCAGGACTTCGTCACGAGGTACTTCGAGGAGAGGTGAGTCATATAACCGCCTGACACCATCCCCCTTCAGGGCACGGACCCCGCCATCCCGGCGTACCTGCGTCACAGGCTCACAGCGGGCGCGTCCGCAACCTTCGAGCTACGTGTTAAGGTGAACGCAGATTTGGCCGCACCGCAGTTGCCGCATTTCGAATTCTTTATATAAAAAATGTAGAAGTTGCAAAGACTGCGGCGCGGGTAGGTATGCGAGCTTGCCTTCTTCATATAAAACATAACTACACTAACATAACTTCATATAAAGAATTCGAAATGCGGCGACTGCGGTGCGTGCGGTGCGGCCAAATCTGCGTTCACCTTTATAACTCATATGTCACGATATAGCAGTCATATCTCCGTTTGTCATACTGACCTCCATTATAGAAGTACGCTGGACTTATGATACCCTTCGAAATGACAGCTATTTTTTGTGCCTATTTGAAGCGGAATCAGCGCCCCCCATGCGGGGGAAGAGAACTAAATCGGACGTAAAATGAAGTTTGAAAGTCGGCATATTGGCGCTGAAAGCATTAGTGAGAGTACTTGGAACTAATACATTGATGACAAATTTTCTGTTGTTATTCGTTGTGGTTACGTCAAATTTAATTCTCTTCCTCCGCATTGGGGGCGCTGATTCCGCTTCAAATAGGCACAAAAAGTAGGTGGGTATCATAAGTCCAGCATACTTGTATAATGGAGGTCAGTGCTCCAGTTACTTTCGTAAACACATAGTTAGCACAACTGATTATTTTAACCGACCATAACATTTACCTATAACCTCACCAAGAACTAATTCCCCCCCCCCTCAGATACCAGCAGCCGTCGGTGCGCGCGGAGTGGGCGTACAACGTGTGCGCGGGCGCAGAGCAGACGCTAGACGAGGCGCAGGCGCGGCTGTGGTGGGGCGCGCTCACCGCCGCCCTGGACGAGCGCATCTACTGGGCGCTGCGCCGGCAGTGGGACGGGCTGCGAGACGTCTGCGGGCACCGGGGGCAGGAGGTGGGCTGTGTATACTAGTCGGTAGTCGTTTATGTATGTGTATGCGTAATGTGCCCCCCGATTATACAACTTTACCCATAAAGTATTTAATATTTATCATTGATAGGTTTAAAGTTACGTCACTGCATAGATAAAGTAATGAGTTATTTAATACTGTTAAAAAGAAATAACAATCGAAAAAATCGAAAATCCAATGATGATGCCACCTCTTATAGAAAGACGTTTGAGTAAGCGTCAGCGCGATGTAGGAGACGTCACGGCGCCATCTATTATGAATTTTTAGAACTAACTTAATTTGAACAAACTTACGCATTTTCACCCCCTTACAACCCTTTTTTCCAGTTAAAAAGTAGCCTATGTCCTTTCTAAGGCTTTAGACTATCTGTGTACAAAATTTCATTACAATCGGTTTGGTAGTTTTGGCGTGAAAGCGAGACAGACAGACAGAAAGACAGTTTAACGTTGTTAGTGTCGGCCGAAAAGGAAGATCTTCCGACCGAGCGAGATAGCATGCTCGGCCTGACCGAGCATGCTAGTAATGGCAGTTTCTTTCCCATGTCCACATATCTTTTTCCCGAGCATGGCGCCACCCATCGACTTGAGTTTCAATGGACAAAGACAAGAAACTTTTCCAAGCAACCATTATAGCAACGGCTATTTTGACAGTTAGTTTCTTGACTCTTTTTTTTAAATATGGCACTTCGGCTATAAAACCATGGCCAGTGTCGTGTAAATTCAAAAATACGACTTGTAGCAACCCAATCTATAGTCGAAATTATAGTTTTGATCTACGAAATACGAATAATAAAACCTAAAGAAGTTTATTACTCGTACTCGTAAAACTATAATTCCGGCTATACATCGATATTTTGAATTTGCCGCCATTTACTCGACACTAGCCATGGTTTTATAGCCGAAGTGCCATAATAAAAAACAAAAAGCGGATAAAATTGGTTGTCATGCTTGAGTAGCGTTGCCAGAATGTTACTTTTGTAACATTTTATGTTACTTTTGACCCTTGCATGTTACATCCATGTTATATGACTACAGATGTTACTTTTACGTTACTTTTGGTAATTGAAAAAAAAAATGTTTGAAACCAAAAATGCGAAATTAATCTTAAGTAGGTCTTTAGCTAGGGTTATTATTAGTTTAGATTATAAACATAAATATGAAAAATATATAAGTGAAAAACTTGCAAGTTATAAACGTAATTCTATAATAGTCTTGGACAAAAATACACAAACAGAACCTATAATGTATAATGACAATGATAAAAATATATTTAGTACGTAATAACATCTCCCGAAGTGGAAGAAAATCTTGCGGGTCATCTTTTTTCGCCAATGATAAAATATTAATTATGCACCAGAATATTAATGGTCTATTGTCTAAATGTTATTTGTTGTATGTAAATCTGGCTGAATTATCACAAAACACTAATAACCCCACTAATGTAAGCATTTTATGCATAACCAAACACAATATGGTAGACGATGACATTGACTTAATTAATTTGCCTTGTTATAGATTAGCCTCACATTATTCTCGAAAGAGTAGGCATGGAGGATCTTGTATCTTTGTAAAAAACTCATTTACATACGAAACACAACATGAAATTGTAAAATTAAGCATACCTAAAATAATATAATGTTCAGCTATAAAAAATTCTAACTTAAATCTGGTCGTTATTTGCATCTATAGACCACCTAGTGCTTGCATACATTTTTCAAGACTTTACAAGAAATTCTTGATAAAATTAGTTACAAACCAAAATTAAAAATTGTAATGTGTGGTGATTTCAATTTGGACATTCTAAATAAAACACCAACAATACATAAATTTGAGAACTTAGTATCTGGTTATGATATGATATTTTCTGTAAAAGAACCTACTCGTCCTGTTAGTGGAAAATGTATAGATAATATAATTCACAATATAAAAGACAATGAAGCTTCAATCGTTATAGACCTAGGACTTTCCGATCATACAGCTCAACTATTGAAATATAAAATTAATAAGCCAAGAAAAACAGATAAATACTACTTCATAAATAAAAGAGATTATAGCAACGAAAACATAATTAAATTTAAAAATTACTTATCGAGTATTTCTTTTGACGAAGTTTACAAACAAAATTGTCCAAATAAGGCATATGATTCATTTATTGACATATTTCTTTTACTATATAACCTTTGTTTTCCGATACACAAAATAAGAAAAAATTCAAATAATAAATGTAAGTGGCTTACAAAAGGAATAAGACAGTGTTGCAGAAAAAAAGGTTATTATTATTGAATTATAGACATACAAAAGATCAAAAAATTAAAAAATATCTAAAGAAATACTCAAAAAGGCTAAAAAAAAATATAACTAACACAAAAATCACAAAACAGTTATTTCATTAATAATTCAAAAAATAAAACCAAAGCAACGTGGAACATTATTAATAAAGTAAAAAACAATAAAAAAATAATAAAAAAACAATAACTAAAATAAAATTTGGTGATAAATTAGTAGAAAATCCGTATGAAATTGCAGAACAATTTAATAACTATTTTATTGAATTATCGGAATCTAATAATACTAAATGTAACTCTAATGATAATAATAATTTAAATGATAATAACACAAGCAATACATGTTTGAATTCAATTTTTTTGACTCCTACTGACCCGAATGAAATACTTACAATAATAAAATCAATTAATAACACACATAGCACAGGGTATGATGGAATATCAACGAACATCATTAAAGAAGTTGCAGGTAATATAAGTCCGGTCTTAAGTCACATTGTAAATCAGTGCCTTATAACAGGGGTGTATCCTAACCATTTAAAATCGCCTATAGTGAAGCCGCTGTTTAAAAAGGGAAACCAAAAAAGTATGAATTCCTACAGACCTATCACTATAAATCCTGTTTTGTCAAAAGTTTTTGAAAAGATAATTTACAACCGACTGAATACATTCTTTGACAAAAATGATATTCTATGTAAGGAGCAAATGGGATTTAGAAAGAATAAATCTACAAATTTAGCTATTTTCAATTTTCTTCAACACGTAATACCTAACATTGACAAGAAAAAACCAGTTGCGGCTATATTCATGGACATGTCAAAAGCCTTTGATCGTGTGAATCACAAAATATTGTTAAATAAATTAGAACGTAGGGGTATACGAGGTGTAGCCTTAAAACTTATTAAATCTTATCTAACGGGTCGAAAACAACAGACAGAAATAGTAAATATCTGTCCAAAAACACATACAGAGACCAATTTCAAGTCTAAATACAGAACTGTTACATGCGGAGTCCCGCAGGGCAGTGTCTTAGGACCACTTTTGTTCTTAATATATATTAATGACCTACCTAGAGCTATAAGGGATCCTATGATCTTATTTGCCGACGACAGTACAGCTATTTTTGAACAAATCAATAAAAATTTTGAAGAACAAATAAATGAAAGCATTAAAAAAATTATAGAGTGGATTCAAAGTAACGATCTAATAATAAATTTGGAAAAAACTAAAATGATTCATTTTCATCAACGTACAAATAAAATCAAATTAAATATAGAATATCAAGACATTCCGATAGAAGAAACTCAAACTACAAAATTCTTAGGTATTATATTAGATGAAAAACTTAATTGGAAAGCTCATTGTGACTCATTGTGTAAGAAACTGCATCAATATGCATACGTTCTTTATATGCTGAATAATGTCTCACATACATCATCTGTTTTAATGGCTTTTAATGCCTATGTTATGTCTTCTTTGAGATATGGTGTTGTCTTTTGGGGTAATTCATCCAATAGTGAACTTGTTTTCAAGGCACAAAAAAGATGTCTCAGAGCCGTTTTTCGTATAAAACAGAATGAAAGTTGTGTACCATACTTTAAAAAATATAATATACTCCCTCTTGCAAGCATATATATACTTGAATGTGCCTTATTAGTTAAAACCAATAGAGATATATTCCCAAAACATAAAAGCAATAGACTTAAACTAAGAGTTGGTACTATAACTCGTAACTCAACATTTTTATGCAAAAGGGAGTACTAGGCATGGTAACATTAATTTATAATAGATTGCCTAAGGACATAAAAAAAATTGAAAACTTAAATATGTTTAAAAGAAATCTAAAAAAATTCTTAATTGACAAATGCTATTATACTGTAAATGACTTTTTAAATTAAAATATTTTTTTAATGAATTGTATGACATGATGATATTCTTATTTTTTTGATAATTAATAATTAATGTAATTGTAAATTGACTATAATTGACATAATAAAATCCATTCCTATAATTTGACTTTTGAAATAATAATAATAATTCTACAATTAAATAAGTAATGAATTATTTAATGAAAAATAATAGATTTTGTTATGTATAATTATTTACCTATATAATTACTTATTAGTTATTTCTATTGACAATTTGTAATATATATGTTAACCATTATACAGCACAATTATTAGCTTATTTTATAATAACACATTTGGAATAAAATTTATACTTTGTTAATTTGTAAGAATAGTAATAAGTATCTCATAATATTATATTGTAGTTTATAAGCTATAAACATTTGCATGCTTGATGGGGCAAATGTGATGGTACCATTGTAAAATCTACTAACATCTTTACTAACTCACATTTGGCAAATAAAGAAATTGAATTGAATTGAAAACTGTCCTTACAGACTATAACCTTGGAAGAGTTTGAGAAGGCGGCCCGCGCGCTGTTCCCGCTGAAGAGCGAGGTGGACATCAAGAACCTGACTGACGTGGTTAAGAGACAGCTCAAACTGAAGCTCAACCATACAGAGATACATCTGGACAAGCTGTTTTATGAGGTAAGATAGGCTGACTTGATTGATACATAAGTAGAAAGAGACAAAACATTGTATAATAATGAGACAAAATTTTGTAACCTTTCTTTGGTAGAGATAGGGCCTGTTTCACCACTTCCTGACAAGTGCCGGAACTTGATAGATAGAGTATGGAGATTGGAGAATGTATTAAATAAGTTGTGGATAGCCTATCCGGCACATTATCAAGAAGTGGTGACTATTGTGTAGTGCCGCGAGCGTAGAAAAATAGGTATTTGGAAAACCATTCTCTGTCGCCACAGCGCTCGGCCCCCGCGCATCACGCACACATACACAGCGCGCCACGCACACATCCACAGCGCCGCGCTCGTGTTCGAGCTCGTAATATTTCAGACTTTTCATCCGGATAGCTAAAGTAATATTTTACATTTACATAAAAAATCACAACAAATAATATTCATCAAATAAAATAAGTAAATTATTACTGTATGTCATTTCGCTAAAGTCTAATCCATACTAATATTATAAATGCGAAAGTGTGTCTGTCTGTCTGTCCGTCTGTATGTCTGTCTGTCTGTCTGTCTGTCTGGCTGTTACCTGTTCACGATCAAACCGCTGAACCGATTTTGCTGAAATTTGGTATGGAGATACTTTGAGTCCCGGAAAAGGACATAGAATACTTTTTATCCCGGAAAAATGTACGGTTCCTGCGCGATAGACGAATTTTGGCGCAACGGAGTTGCGGGCGTCATCTAGTACATAATAAATTAAATCACATCACATGGCACACAATAATACATCCCCAACCCCTGATCCTACCCCCCACAGAAGCTTTTCTACCTATACTCCTCGTGAAGCCGCCGCCGTATACATCTATACTTATAATGTTATAATTCTGCAGAGTTTGTTTGTTTGAACGCGCTAATCTCAGGAACTACTGGTTCGATTTGAAAAATTCTTTCACTGCTGGGTAGCCCATTTATCGAGGAAGGCTATAGGCTATATTTTATCACGCTAAGACTAATAGGAGCGAAGAAATAGAGGAAAATGTGGAAAAAACGGGGGCGCATTACTTTAAAGGGCTTATTTGAACGCGCTGATCTTAGGAACTACTGGTCCGATTTGAAAAATTCTTTCAGTGTTAGATAGTAAATCAATCGAGGAAGACTATAGGCTATATTTTATCACGCTAAGACTAATAGGAGCCAAGAAATAGAGGAAAATGTGGAAAAAACGGCGGAAATTATATGAAAGGACTTATTTGAACGCGCTAATCTCAGGAGCTACTGGTCCGATTTGAAAAATTCTTTCAGTGTTAGATAGTTCATTTATTTAGAAAGGCTATAGGCTATGTTTTATTAAGCTAAAACTAATAGGAGATAAGAAATAGAGGAAAATGTAGAAAAAACGGGGGGAAATTATATGAAATTGCTTATCTTAAGAACTACTGTAGAATTTTTATGTTATTTGGCAAACGTGAAGAATAGACTACGTGAAGGGATATAGGCTATTTTTTTGCGGGAAAATGTACGGTTGCGTGAAATTCCTAAATTACGCAAGCGAAGCCACGCGGAACATCTACCTATATCTATACTAATATTATAATCTATACTATAATATTATAAAGCGGAAGCGGACGTTTGTTTGTTTGTTTGAACGCGCTAATCTCAGGAACTACTTGTTCGATTTAAAAAAATCTTTCAGTGTTAGATAGCCCATTTGTCAAGGAAGGCTATAGGCTATATTTTATTACGCTAAAACTAATAGGAGCGAAGAAATAGAGGAAAATGTTAAAAAAACGGGAGGAAATATATTTGAAAGGGCTTATTTGAACGCGCTAATCTCAGAAACTACTGGTTCGATTTGAAAAATTCTTTCAGTGTTAGATAGTCCATTTATCTAGAAAAACTATAGGCTATATTTTATCATGCTACGACTAATAAAAGCGAAGCAATAGAGGAAAATGTGGAAAAACGGGAGAAAATTATTTGAAAGGGCTTATTTGAACGCGCTAATCTCAGGAACTACTGGTCTGATTTGAAAAATTATTTCAGTGTTAAATAGCCAATTTATTGAGGAAGGCTTTAAGCTATATTTTATCACGCTAAGACTAATAGGAGCGAAGAAATAGAAGAAAATATGGAAAAAGGGGGGAAATTATTTGAACGCGCTAATCTCAGGAACTACTGGTCCGATTTGAAAAATTATTTCAGTGTTAGATAGCCCATTTATCGAGGAAGGCTATAGGCTATGTTTTATTACGCTAAAACTAATAGGAACGAAATAATAGAGGAAAATGTGGAAAAAACGGGGGAAATTATTTGAAAGGGACAGAAAAATTGTTCCAGTAGTCCGTGAGATAAGTCTCACGGACTACTGGAACAATTTTTCTGTTATTTGGCACAGATAAGAAGTAGACCACGTAAAGGATCAAAGGCTATTTTTTGGACTAATTTGTCTGTGAAATATCTAATTTACGCGGGCGAAGCCGCGCGGAACGTCTAGTAGTAAAATAAAATCGTAGGAAAGTCAATTCTGTACATTGAATATTTTTGTACAATAAATATGAATACTTGGGATGTGATCTACTATGCTAACGCGGACGAAGTCGCGGGCAACAGCTAGTATTATCATAGATATTATAGACCGTGATTCTACAGTTTAAAAATTTAAGTTACTGCATGCTGTTTTACTTTTTGATTTTTATTGTTGTAAAAGGACGACAATAATTAATCAGACAGATAATCTATAATTTTTCTACTACATATTTGCGTCAGAAACTGACAAGGAAAGCCTAAATCTATACTAATATTATAATAATTGGAGTTTGTTTGTCCGAACGCGCTAATCTCAGGAACTACTGTTCTGATTTAAAAAAAGTCTTTCGGTCTTAGACAGCACATTTATCGAGGAAGGCTACAGCATATAATATGGCAAGACCCACTTCGTCCTGAGGGTCGAGCGTTTGGAGTCCCACCACAAAGTCAATTGCAGCTCCTTTGTGGTGAAAGCCCCGACGCATCTTTTACCGACCCTCGAGAAGGAGGAGTTCTGGCCGATTGGAGTCGTCTACAGGAGGTTCCGAGGACGACTTCCGAACACGTCGCGCCCCACGTCGCAGACAATACGTGTTTAGTGCTTCGTGTTAGTTTTAGTTTATAGATTGTTATGTATGTTAGTCTATAAGGTATATATAATATGGGCCAAGATGCCTGATCTAAATAAATAAATAAAATAAATAAATAGGCTATATTTTATCACGCTAAGAATAATAGGAGCGAAGAAATAGCCTATAGCCTTTCTAAATAAATGAACTATCTAACACTGAAAGGATTTTTCAAATCGGACCAGTAGTTCCTGAGATTAGCGCGTTCAAATAAGCCCTTTCATATAATTTCCGCCTTTTTTTTCACATTTTCCCCTATTTCTTGGCTCCTATTAGTCTTAGCGTGATAAAATATAGCCTATAGCCTTCCTCGATAAATGTGCTGTCTAACACCGAAAGAATTTTTTAAATCGGAACAGTAGTTCCTAAGATTAGCGCGTTCAAACAATCAAACTAACAAACTCGTCCTCTTTATAATATTAGTATAGATTATAATATAAAGATTTTTCTTTTTAGAAGCTTTTATTTTACTTGTAAATATGTTTATTAGGATGTATGGTAGCCAAAGTATTTATTTAGTCAGTTGGTAGGCCCGACCTTTATCCTTACTAATATTATAAATACGAAAGTGTGTCTGTCTGTCTGTCTGTCTGTTACCTCTTCACGCTCAAACCGCTGAACCGATTTTGCTGAAATTTGATATGGGGATACTTTGAGACCCGAGAAAGGACATAGGATACTTTTTATCCCGGAGAAAATGTACGGTTCCGCCGCGATAAACGAGTTTTGGCGCAACGGAGTTGCGGGTGTCATCTAGTAATATAATAAACCCTTAAATCTTCTCTATTTCGTTTTATTAGCTTAACCAAGTATTAATTAAGTAAATGTAATTTATGTTGTAATACTGTTTAATATTTTTACAGTGCAGTTTTTTGTAGTGTACAAAAAAGAGCTTAAGTAGCTTAGCATTTTTTAAGTTTTTAATAATATAAAACCTAATCAGTTTACATAGCAGTGGGGCCCCAATTTTTATTTGCCCCAGGGCCCTTGGTTACCTAGCTACGCCACTGATCGCTATCATTACTTTAACAAAAAATATAGGTATCAGTAATACATAATTATAATAATTTCCTAATTCTGCAATAGATGTCATTTTAAACAACGAATTGATGCGCTAAATATATCTATATCATTGCTGACTCTGTTATAAGCTGAACACATACGGTACAGTGGTGAGTGCTGACTTCTGACAGTAATTGGTCCGAGATAAGGACAAACTAAAAGTTTTCATATTATGCAGACGACTACCTGGTCGTGGGACACGTGGGACACGGCACGTCGTGGGTCGTGGGACGCGACATCCCTTTCCAATCAATCTAAGAAAAAAGGGACGACACTACGATGTTGTCACTTTTTAATTTCTTCACTTTCTTGACAAACTATAAATCATAATACTATTTCACTTTAAAAATTCTTACAGAGCGAGGAAGGCTTCGACCGCACGGAGTTAGCGCGCGAGTTGTACCGCCAGCGGCAGCAGGCGCAGGACAAGTATCTCCGGGAGCTGCTGGCCGAGCTCGCCCCGCGCCGCCCGCACCCCGAACATCGTGCCGTCTCTGTCGACGCCCTGAAGCGGGCCTTCGCTATCATCGACCCCGCTATAGGTGCGAGCGAGATGACTATATTACATTGTAGGACAAGTATCTCCGGGAGCTGCTGGCCGAGCTCGCCCCGCGCCGCCCGCACCCCGAACATTGTGCCGTCTCTGTCGACGACGCCCTGAAGCGGGCCTTCGCTATCATCGACCCCGCCATTGGTGCGAGCGAGATGGCTATATCAGGTTATAGGATATGGTTGTAGGCTTTAAGATCGCTTTGTAAGTTCTGGTTTATTTTGCCGGGCTTGTAGTGAACGAGACGGGTGCGCGTACTGGGAGACATGAGAGTCAATACTCAATCGTTATTGGTAGATGATGGCGACAGGTTGTCACAAATGCGTCTTTTACTCTACAGTTTCGCCAAGCGATCTTAAATTTGTGTAAGGCCTATACCAGGGGCTCCCAAACTGTGTGCCGCGGCGCCCTAGTGCGCCGTGGAAAGGCAAGAGGGGCGCCGTGAGTCGATCCTCCATCATTATCCATAACCACAAATATTATAAAATAAAATTATAAGTAATGGTAAGTAAAGTAAGTAAGGTAAGTAAGGTGACAAAATATTGACTTGTAAGTGTGCCGCAGGCTGAAAATGATTGGGAACCCTTGACCTATACAATACACACTTAAGCAAATAAAATTCGTTTCCGCAGATCACATTCGTATGGAGAGATACATCCGGTGGGCGTTCTCGGATCAAACCTCCGACTTGAGCAGCATCAACCCGCTGCCTCTTCGCACCATCATCACCCGCCTTGCTTCTGGAGACATCGAACGAGTCGGACCGCGACAGAAAGGCGCCAGAAAAATTAAAATATAAGCAAACTGACACCGTAACTATACGTAAAAATACATATTATAATATAATGCACTTCAATATAATATTATATTTTCCCTATTTTACATAATCTTTTTTCTTTTATAAACCTGCGACTAAAATCTGAATGAATCATGGCTGGTTTACACGTGTTAAGTTAATAAGTAGTTAACTAAATTTTAAGTTATCCATTGCATGTAAACACAAAATTTAGTAGCAAGTAGCAAGTACTAAACAAGGAAATTAAAATTTTGAGTATTTTCTGTTGAGTTGGCAGGCGGGGCTTGTCACTTAACACATTTCGGGCAGGCACTTCAAAGTTAAAATTTAGTTAAAATATACTTATCTACTTAATACGTGTAAACCAGCCATAAAGTCCACTATAGTTCTTGTCTTTTCAAGAGGAAGAATAAAAAATGTAGCTGTCATTTGCAAATTGCAATGTCAAAGTCAACTGTCAAATCACATGTGGTAATGTTATTGTTTTGCGTATTTTATATTTTTTAGTCGAAATGTATAGAAATTATTATAAATAAATTTAGAATTTTGATATAATTTAGATTATAAAAATGACGGATATAATAGAGGACGTTGCTATTGACAAAGACACAGTAGAAAGTGCAGATTTAGAGAAATTGTTTAACAAAAAGTACAACTTACTTACGGAGACTGCAGTATCCCTAAAGAAATCCTATATTAATAAATTAGATGTAACGAAGTGAGTATAAATTATGATAGCTATTATTATTCTTCAATTCTTTGAACAATTACCAAAACAGTTAAATATAACTATGGCTTTATAACCTCAATTCATCATCACGTTATTAACTTTACAGGTCCTTAAATATAGCTGTAACATTACAAGACCATACGATAGAGGTATACAAATTAACGAACACATCATTAACTAAAGTATGCAGGCTCAGCGGTCATCAGAAAAGCGTAACAGAAGTGGTGTTCAGTCCTAAAGAAGATTACTTGTTGTATTCAGCTGGACATGATTTGCTGAAGTTATGGGACACCCGGACCAGTGGGCAGTGTGTGCAGGAGTATAAAAGTATGTACAAAATCAGTGGTGTAACTATAACATCTTCGGCCCGTGCCAAATTGATGGGGCCCTATCTGTAAAAATTGTCACGTTAATAATAAAATATAAAATTGTTTTACCTCACACCCTTTTGGGTCATTTTGCCAGCCCTGCCATCCTATAGCTACGCCACTGTAGTAAACAGAGGCGGCGCAAGGCGTGGGCGGTGTGGGCGACCGCCCTCGCCTCGCGGTCTAAGGAGCCTCGCGCCACTTAGACCACGAGGTCTTTTAAAGGATTTACAAGTTTTGATACTCAAATATTCATAAAAAAGTTTAATAAGTGAATAAAAGTTTGAGTATCAAAAAATTCTTTCTCTCTAAAAATCCGTCTTCTTGCGTCATCTATCAGGGGGCCTTGCAAAATATATTTTAGGGGGTCTGGCAAGATATATCTTGCCCACATAAAATTTAGGTCTTGCCCCGCCACTGGTACTGAATCATAATTTTTAATTACTTACCTTTTATTAATAAAAGGTTACACTTTGCATAACTTAAGAAATGTAGTAATCCATCAAGAAAGTGAAGAAAATAAAAAGTGGCAACATTGTAGTGTCATCCCTTTTTTCTTAGATTGATTTGAAAGGGAAGAAATTAAAAAGTGGTATTTTTAATTTCTTCACTTTCTTGACAGACTATAAATCTTTTATGTAGTTAATATTATTATTATGTAACAATTACAAAAGTGTATGTAAATCATGCTTCAACTATAATAGTACATTTATATAACAACATAATTTACATTACAGATGAAACAGAAGTCTCCCGGGAGTATGAAAGTATGGATGTATCATGCACTGCTCGGGTTCTGTGTGCCGGCAGCCGACTGCAGCAGGATGACGCATACCTTGTCTTCTGGGACCAAAGGAAGCCCGAGCCACTTGGCGGATACTGGAACTCACATACGGATGATGTTACACAGGTATTGTTTTGTTATGGGCAATTCATTTATTACTTGAAATTTTGAGTGTTTTTTTAATATGTACTGGTACATTTGGGTTTACTACCCTTGCATACCTTTTAAATCAAAGTTTAAGAGGGATGTTATACTACGAGGGTGGTCCGATACTATATATATATACTTAGCCTACAAAAGAAGAACTAAAATTTTGGAAAAGTGGTGATTTATTTCTCGACATAGTCTCCTTTTAGCTCGATACACTTGACCCAGCGATGCTCCAACTTCTTTAACCCGTCTGAAAAATATGTTTTCTCGAGGTCTGCAAAATAGGCCTCCGTGGCGGCATTGACCTGCTCATTCGACTTAAATTTCTGCCCGGCGAGTGACTCTTTTAAGTTTGGAAGTAAAAAGAAGTCGCACGAGGCCAACTCTAGAGAATACGGTGGATGGAGCAGCAGTTCGTAGCCCAATTCGACTAATTTGGCCGTGGCGAGAGCGGAGGTGTGAGCCGGTGCGTTGTCATGGTGGAAGAGCACTTTTTTCTTCGTAAAATGGGGCCGTTTTTTCTGCAATCCGGCGTCGAATCGGCCCAATAATTTGGCATAATACAGCCCTGTGATCGTTTTACCCTTCTCCGAGTAGTCGATGTAGATAACACCCTGTGAATCCCAGAAAACGATGGCCATCACCTTTCCAGCTGATAAGATAGACTTCGCCTTCTGCGGAGCACGTTTGCCGGGTGATGTCCACTGTTTCGACTGTTCTTTGGTCTCTGGCGTATACCAGTGGATCCATGTTTCGTCGACGGTCACGAAACGACGCAGAAAATCCCTCGGATTGCGCTTAAACAGCGTCAAACACTGATCTGAAGTGGTCTCACGGTTGCGCTTGTTGTCCGGAGTGAGCAGACGCGGCACCCATCGCGCCGACACTTTTCTCATGCCCAAAATTTCATGCCAGATATGACCCACGCGGTCTTTTGAGATGCCTACTGTTTCAGTTATCTCAAGTATCTTCAATCGGCGGTCTGCCAACACGAGATCGTGGATTTTTGTCACATTATCCTCCGTAGTGGCCGTTTTCGTCGCATCTGACCGTGGCTCATCAAAAACCGACGTGCGACCACGCCAAAACTCGTTAAACCAATTTTTGACGGTCGCCATCGAAGGAGAAGAGTCACCGTACACAGCATCCAAGCGCTCTTTGATTTCGCTGCGTGACTTCCCTTCCAAAAACATGAATCGAATCACCGACCGATATTGCTCTTTTTCCATTTTTCTAAAATCTGCGGACACGCCGGCTTCCACACGCCGTCAAAATAAAACTAAGTGTCCGATTTGGCTAAAATTTCAACAGTAGCCGTCTACGAAAATATACTACACGCTAGTAAATTTGTCTTGTGATAATGGCGCCACTAGGCGGTGAGACTAAGTACTTATCGGACTGTCCTAGTATGTAAAGAGCTCATAAATCTTATCTAGATTTTTTTGCATGTAACTAAAATTATTGAATTTCTCTAAACAAAAACAATAAATCATTATACTATCACATTACTCCAAGATATAAATTCCAAACTTAACTTACTTACAGGTGAAATTCCACAAGAACAAACAAGAGACTCTTATCTCGGGTTCATCTGATGGCCTCATCAACATTTACAACATCATGGAACCCAATGAGGATGATGCACTGATATACTCTATGAACTGTGAGGTTGGTTTATTTGTTGTACCATCTAAAAATTTTACTTCTTGCAACAACTTATTTTGAGTCAAATAAAGATATAAATCTCAATATTATGCTGAATGCTGATCTTGATATTTTGCAGAAAATAAAAAAATATGACAAAATTGAAAAAAAAATTGCTTTAGCTATGGTTTTTTTGTCGCATGAAGCTTACTGATAGAGATGAAAAGGTTTTAAAAAGGTCAATTAGGCTAACAGGACTTTCTATACTGCTGTTGCAAAGAAAGAGAATTATTAAAATAAATTCTTAAAATGAAAAACCGCTGCAATCTGTCTCTGTTTTTTGTTGGACAATGGCCAAGTTCAGCTAGTTACAATTTCTAATAACATCATGTTGTTAGGTTGCAGTGGAGCGTCTGACGTGGCTGGACGACAGCACGGTGTCGTGCGTGACGCAGTCCAGTGACCTTCAGCTGTGGAATGTGGAGACGGGGGACATGATCCGGAGTTACACCAGGGACAAGATCGGACGGAGTATTAAGGTATTTTGTTTTTTAGGTGAGTAAATGGATTGGCCCTTGGAAAGTGGTTACCGTTGCCTATGGATACCAGCCACAATGGAAGTGCATTGAGTACCATAAGGGGAGAGAAATGTCTGCCTCCTTTAAGGCTAGTAATTCGTAAAAAGAAATAATGCTGGCGACAGTTTATTCCATAGTTTAATTATGAGTGGCAGACAGGTAATGCACACAAAATCATCCACTATCATATTTTATTTATTTACACTTTATGCAATATTCACAAAGGCGGGTTTAATGCCATGTGGCATTCTCTACCAACCAACCTTAGGGATGGAGGTGGAGGGAGGGAGAATGTAAATACAGGCGCATTCTTTAATATTCATCTTTTTGATGAGTGATTGCCACATAGATGGAAACATATCAAAAAGTCCATACATCTCCCTATTCTGTATCCTTGTTGTAAGATTGTATGTGTCCCTGTCTTATATGTTTGAAATTTGTATTGAAACGAAGTTCCTTATCGCGCTTTGCGAAAGGGGGCTAGACGAAACGACACTTTTTTGACCAAGACTTATTTTAGTACCTGCGAAATAGGGGCAGAGGGCGCTGATGTGACGATGACGTCAACTGGCGTCATTTAAAACTTCGTACCATCCGGGTGTCCCTTGACACTCTGAAGTTTTTTAAATGAGGGATTTTCTTATTTTTTTAATTTGATTGTCAAACAGTTTCCATTTTAGTAACTAGATGGCGTATGGGTAGACAACTATCGGTAATACCAGGGAATACCATCAATACTTGCTACAAAACTGGGCAAAAGAATGTAAAACTTGATACATTTCAATTTGAAAAAGACGCAATATTATTCCAATGAATAAGATAATAGAGTTATTATAACGATGTTTTAGTTAAAACTCACGGAAGAAATAGCCCTGTTTACCGATATTCACACCAAATGTCACAGGAAATATACATTTTGGTTTTGACAACATCTTACCTGCATTTGTGCAAGATAACGGATATATAATGGCTAATATTTTACCAATAATGAACATCAAAAACACAAATAACACAATTTGGGAACAAATAATAAAAACCACACCAACAATAAGAAGTAGAAGAAGTTTTGAAAGTGACGTGCGCGCCAAAACTCTCTGTCAGTTGTCAGTTTTCAGTTTGACAATTTACGTGTTCCTAAACTGCTACCAGTATACTGGCCAATGATGGCTTAGATTTAAGATATTTTGATTTACGTCACACTTGACAGTACACTGATATTTTTTTGAAACACTACCAATATGTTGTCAGTGATGCCAACCTGCAGATAATTTCAGATGGGTGGGGAACCAATAGAAAATCTAGAAGTGTCTACCGTCGCGCCGTCTGGTAGAGATTTTAAAAAGAAAACTTCCCATTTTGTTAGAACTAAAGTCTAAAGTAATGTATCTTCTCCCACAGCGTAGCCGCGTAGACGATTGCTACGTGGTAGACGCGTTCCGCGACGCCGACGGACAGAACTGCGCGCTGGCTGGCTCATACGGTGCTGACGGGTGAGTTTTACACCACACGATACGATACCGGCAGGGTGATTGTGTATGACAGCAATGCAACAGGCGACTGGTGACATACGAGACAGGAGGCTAGTTGTTGACAGCAAATGTTGTACAATTTTTGTCTGTGCATTGTTGTCGCACTTTGTGGGTTGTACTAAGTTCCACTTGCTCTGCGATATTGTGCGACTTGTTTCTTTCATCCTATTCATTATTTTCTATTAATGAATGAACAAAATGTTGCTTTAAAATGAAGTGCAGTACACATTTTTATCAGCTGTTCTTGTTCTACCGTACATTTTAAATTTTAATGTTAAGTACAGTCAGTGCCGTAAATAGCCTTTTTTGCGTCCTGTGCGAGCTTCTAATTTCTATAACTGCGCCCTTGTTTTTTTTTATAATAAAGGTACCCAGAGCAATGCTTACGTATAGGCCTCCCTGGTCTGGCCATTCTTGCGCCCCCCCGAGTCTGCGCCCTGTGCCTGGGCACCGGTGGCACCGCCCTATTTACGGCACTGAGTACAGTACTATTATGTTAAATAGCTTTCCATAAATATTAATTTGTTTTTATTTTGTCGTAACAGTAACACCCTGCGGTCGGTGACGATATCGGACAAGAAGGTTGCGCCGCGGACTGACTACGACAAGAACAAGCAGATCGTGCGCTGCTGCCACTACGACGATGTGGTTAGTCACTTACTCCTGTGTAATATCACAACATACCTTAACTTATATAAATACGAGGATCCTGAGAAACAATATAACGTCTTACTTAGGGTTACCTTTGGCTCATATTGGCAACAAGGGAATGATTGGATTATAGGGCCTTTATCTTTTTATACAGGGTGCAATTAAACCTTCCTGCCAATTGCCAAATTTTGATAAATTGATCCTTATTATAAATAAAAATACATGTATTTTTTCTTTTATAGTCACTCAGTACTAAAATGTTGAGAAATGGCTTCCGAAAGTTATCCTAAAAAACACTACAATTAATGGACACGATGCGTCGGCCGCGCGTGACGTGCCCCCGCGCGCGCGCCTCATCCCGCATAACCCCCTCTCATTCCCCCGCGCCACGAGTGACCGTTCTGCAACGATTTTAAATGGGATAAAATATGTCATTAAAAAAAATAACACCCAATTTTTTTTCTGGTTTAATGGACTCTCCTAATGATACCTAAGCCCTAGAAAAAAATTGGCAGGAAGGTTTTATTGCACCCTGTATAATATGTAAAAGGCATGTGACCAAACTTGCGTGACTGTAATTGTAACACCCTTTTTATGCCATCGAAATTTAATCTTACCTACAAAGTACGACCCTGTGTTTATCCAAGATTTTGACGATAAGCTGTCTTCATTAAAAGTCTATTAAGTACATAGTTGATTTATGTAAAAATAAAAATATATATCCATACTCGGCCACACTGTCTCTTCATTCGTCATTTAATAATTACTTAACTTTAATTATGAGTTTGTCATCAAAATATGAAATTATTGTCTTGTTACAAGCCCATTGTATGTTACAGAGAGACATAATGGTGACGACGGGGGAGTCGGGTCTGATCAGCGTGTGGTCGGGGGCGGAGGCGCCGGGGGCGCAGGCCGTGTCCGCCCGCATGCAGCGCAACCTCAAGCTGCACGATAAGAGACATAAGCCTTATTAAACGATAAAAGATGTAGAACAGTGTTTTAATTAAATCCTTGTTTTCTAAAATTCATATTCAAGTTTCTAGACTATGGAAGTTCTCAAGAATTTGTTATATAGTTTATGATTTTTCTTCATTATAACTACACAATTTAAAATACATAATGAAAACTGTCAACAATACTATTAAGTAAATATAGATTTTGTAAATGACCTGAGTACTATTATATCTTGGTTTATCTTGGTTACTCCGCAGAGCACACTTTGAGCATGGCTACACTAATATAAAGCATTTTTTGTGTTTCAATTATGACATCCTGTATATGGTGACAAAGTAAAAAGATAAAGAGTGGTGAAATTAAAATTACAGTTGTGGTTTGTTATAACTTAGCTTTATTATTGTACTTAATAGTATTTATTACGAAAGCAATTTCAGTAGATTTTTAAGGTCATAACTTAGGTTTCTTAGCAATGGCTCCAAAGGCAGATATGACAGTTCCCTTAGTGCCAGTGACATTGGTTGTGAGGGACTGCTGCACTAGGCCCGGCTGCTTGATGTTGAGCTTGGACACATTCGGAGCGGCCTGGTCCCACTTTGACTTCCTCTTTTTGTCATCATCACTGTCAGCCTTCTTCGACACACCCGATATAAAGTCTATTTTTGAAATTTTTTCCTTCCTCTCTTTTTCTCTTCTATCCATCTCTACTTTCTGTACCCTTGCCAGCTCATCGTAATACGACTCCTTGCCCCACCTCAGTGGGTCGTATATCTCCGGTGGGTAGTTCGTATCCAACTCGTTTATGTCACAAAATTGTATCAGTTTCTCGTATATGCTAGGGTTTCGGAAGTTTTTCTTATCCTGGATTATTCTGTTCATGTCAAGGCCCTCCGTCATCATTCTGCTGTAGAACTTGGCTATGGTATCCTGCAGTTCCTTGGGACACTTGCCCGCCGGCTCGGGGGGTATGGAGACGCCGTCCTGCGAGTCGTCGGGGTCAGATTTGGGCACCGCCTCGTCCGTGTCTGTCTCCATGGAGAGCCGCCGCATGTCGTCCTGGTTCTCGGCGGTCGGCGACAGCTGCTCCTCGTCTGAGACTATTGTATCATCGACGTACGACACCAATCGTGCCATTCTCTTGGGCGAACCCGGGGCCGAACCGACTTCCTTGTTTTCCTCGACGTTCTTTGGACTGACCGGTTCTGACTGACTCCTGTCGTTACCCTCGTCCTTGTCGGGTGTTTGCTGTCCATCTTCCATGTCCTCCTCTCCTTCGGAGTCCGTGTATGTAGCTGTGAGAGAAGCCAAAGCTTGGGACGTCATGGTTGAAGGTAAACTGCTAGTACGAGAAAAAACAGCTATTTACTAGTACAGATTTAACAGCTCTATATTTTAAGGTACTTATTTGTACGAAAAAATTGCGGTAAGTATTTAATTTTAATTCACATATCAAATTTTCGCAATGCTAGAAAACAACCAAAAAACATGCAAAAAAACAATTACAACATTTGACATTGACATTTATGTAATTTGACATTTATTTTCTTTACGTTAGTTTTTAGGCTGCGTTGCACCAGAGGCGTGGTTAAAGTTAAATATGTCGTCCTTAAGTTTAGCTTTGACTTTAACTTTAACCGGAAAATTTGACAGATGTCGTATGAGATTACAGGTGTTTGGACGCCATATTTAACTTTAACCACAGATTTGACATTTCGCACTGTTGTCAAAGTTAAAGCTAAAGTTAAAGTTAGTTCGTGCAATCCACTTTAAGACGTCTAAAACGTATAAACAAAGGAATAGCCAGGAAAGTTTCTTCTTTCTATAGTTTCTAATTTCTATAAGCTTAAATAGTCAACAGGTTATCCAGACAGCTGTTGATAATGAATGATGGAAATGATGGAATGTGCTGTTTTCACCGAATCTCGTAAAATTAACATTTTTTTATATCATATTCTTCGACCGTTAATATTGAATAATCTTTGCTTAACATGAATAATAAAAAAAAATCATCAGCTGTCGCAGTGACAGCTTTTAAAGGGCCCCCGAGACGATCAAACGGTTTGACTCAAGCACGTAAATTTTGGTTTGACTCAAACCATTTTGATCGTTTACAAAAATAGTTTGAACGGTTTGTCAAACATTTACGTGTTTGAAGCTCGTTTGATGAAATTTCATATTTTTGTTGTGTTTGACGCGCTGTTTGATCGTGTTCCGATGCGTTTGAACAAACTTTGTACCATTCTTTGGAGTAAATTATTTTTAACCGACTAAAAAAGAGGAGGTTATCAATTCGATGCGTATGTAATATGTACTTATGTAATATATGTATGTTTTTATGTTTATGTTCGCATAATATCTCCGGAACTACAAGTCCGATTTAAATATTTTTTGTTGTACTGGGTACTGTTTAACTTGGGAGACTTCTGCAAGTTTCATCAAAATAGGTTTAGTAGTTTTTGAGATAGGGAATTTTGATTCTCAATTTCGTACAATTTTTAAGTCGCCGTCGGTTTAATCTTTTAAAAAATACAATTTATTCGTCACAAGACGTGTACTCGACAGTGCGTATTGAACCAGACTGCGCAGTGTCGTTTGACAAACCGTTCAAACCGACATCAAACGGTTGCATCAAACACGTAAGGTTTGATCAAACGGCAACGACACTGCGCAGTTTAATTCAATACGCGCTGTCGAATACACGTCTTGGGATGCAGACAAGATGCTCTCTAGAGTCTAGATTCTAGAAATCTAGAACGAGGATCCCGATTTTCTTATGTTTATAACGTTAATAATATTATGTCCTCTGTCAAAAGAGAAAAAAAAGAAAAAGACTTTGGTCCGAAGAATAGTATATGAACTAAGATATCGTTTTATCGACGAACATTTATAGAAACTAGTACAGCTTCTTTCTTTTTTTTTCTTCAAAATCTATCTAAATTTAGCCGAGTTTGATCAAACGCTTTGGAACACGATCAAACGGCGCGTCAAACAGAACAAAAATATGAAATTTCATCAAACAAGCTTCAAACACGTAAATGTTTGATAAACCGTTCAAACTAGCTTTGTAAACGATCAAAATGGTTTGAGTCAAACCAAAATTTACGTGTTTGAGTCAAACCGTTTGATCGTCTCGGAGGCCCTTTAAAGTTGTAACTGACATTTGACGTAAGTGATGCAGTAATTCGTAAAAATGCAGTCATAAAAATTCTCATTTATTTTACATTCGTCATTATCTAGTTGATTAATTATAATTTAGAAGCATAACATGAACAAATTATTGTAAGAATTGTTCTGGTCGGCAGCACAAGTAGTTTGCAGCGATGGCGACACAGCCCAGTGACAACACAGAGTTTCCGCCCGAGATAATCGTCAAGCCCCTGGCGCTTATAGGGCTTTCGGGGCTCGACGTCGTCAATAACGCCATACACAAGACGATATGGGACGCCTTCTCCAACAACCGTCGACCCGACCGAGCCTCCGTGCAGTTCAAAATACTGCACAATACATTCGAGTTCCCCGTCGTGAAACCGAAAAGAAACTCCTACGAATGGTACATACCTAAGGGCATACTTAAGAAAAACTGGATACAAAAACGAATATCCCTAATTCCGGCCGTGGTCGTCATATTCTATGATATGGAATGGAATGATCCTCAGTGGAATGAGAAAATTATCGAGTGTGCGTCGCGAGTGCAGTCCATCCGAGCGGCCATAGAGGGTCACGCCACGAAGGTAGCCGTCGTCGTCGTCCAGAGCGGTCTCTCCCCTCCCCCCTCGGAGTACATGCTGGGGGCAGAAAGAGCACAAGCTCTCTGCTCCGCCTGCGAAATACAGTCCAAGTCTCTGTTCGTGCTTCCCCACAGCGACCACCTCATGGGCTACATTGTACGCTTAGAGAATGCATTTTACGACATAGCCCAAAACTATTATCATCACGAGACAAAGAACATCAAACAGCACAAGGACCACTTGAACAAAACAACCCATCAGTACCTGTTTGTAAGACATCAATTCAAGTTAGGCTTTCTGAATGAATTGAAGCAGGACTTGAGTACAGCTCATAAACACTACCTACACGCCTACAACAATCTGTTGGAGACCAGACAAGTGGACACCAACATACAGGAGATCAGAACTGTAGCAGGTTACATTAACTACAAGCTTTGCAAATTACTCTTTGCTCTTAACCTACCAAGAGACTCAATCTCTCAGCTGAAATCTCACATAGAGAGGTACAAGAATAGAATTGGGCCTACAGAACTGCTCTTTGAACATTATGCCTGGATTGCCCGACAGTACAGTGCTTTTGGGGAGCTATTCGATGAAGCCATAAGAGCTGGACTGCCGGCCATACAATCCCAGCATCCTGGCTTCTACTTTCAGTATGCTGCTCAATTCACAGTCAAGAGGAGACAAGCAGCGAGATCTGTCTGCTGTGATGTTCTCCAGTATCCTCCTCCCCCTGACCCAATGGAGGGCATCGTGGAGTACTACGGCCAGAGGCCTTGGAGACCCGGCAGGCTCAGTGCAGACCCACACGACCCCCACAAGGAGCAGGTAGCTGTGCTAGCTCTCCAGTACAATGAGAGGATATTCAATCACTCTGGAATGATAATTAGCTTTCTCAGCTGTGCCATCTCTCAGTTCAAAACTTTCCACTCCCCCAGAATGAGGAAGCAGCTGGTTGTGGAAATGGCCAACGAGTATTTTTACTGTGGAGACCATGGAAAAGCTCTCACCCTTTTATCTCATATGCTGTGGGATTACAGAAGAGAAAAATGGTGGTATCTAGCTTCCTATGTGTTGAACAGAGCCCTCCAGTGTGCCTACCTCTCTGCCAAGATCCAGGATTATATCCAGCTCGCAGTGGAAGCACTCTCCAAAAACATTCAAGTCATTAATAACGATAAGGAAAGGATATTTACTAATGTGATGTCAGTTCTAAACTTAAACATTCCAGCCGCTGAGCCAGATCTACCTGCACAGTCCCAGGGCAAGGCCTTGGAGTTGTGGAAGGCTGCAATAGAGAAGGAGCCCTTCACATTGACAATAGATATGGCCAACATTTCCAGCTTTCTAGAAGTTAAATCGAGATTTTTACAGCAGAAGTACAGGGTAGATGAAAACATAGAAGTTGAGATTTTTGTGAGGCAGACATTCAGTGGTGCCCTCCATGTGAAGAAAGCCCATTTGACTGTGTCTTCTAGTACTGAGACCATTGAAATTCCAATAACTGACTCCGGGAAACCGAATATACAACTCGACGGGGGTAGAGTTAAGAGGTTTTTGTGTCAATTCAAAATGAATCCACACGACAGTGGATCGGAGCTTCATATTAAGGCTGTGACTTTTGTTCTCGATGCAGATACTAGGAGGAAGATAATATTAAATTTTAAGGTAGATGAAAGTAAAGTGACAGAAATTGTTCATCCCGAGCTGCTACATTTTATTATAAGTCCCAAAGCTGACTATGAATTTGATAGTATTGTGCCAGCAACCTCTGCAAGCATAACCACAAGGGAGTGTAGACTCTCCCTGAACATAGAAAATGAAGCCCCGGCACTACAGGGAGAATGGTTTCCAACAACCTTCACAATACAAAATAATGAAGAAAATTCTATCAAAGACATGGTTATTGTCCTCTCACTTTTAAGCTCTGCGGACAACCCAAACCCGGAATCAGTGACAGAACTCAGCCTCAAACACACTGAACCTCAAGGTCAACCGATCAAAATCAGTGTTGGAAACATTGAGAAGTCGGGGACATATTCCAATAAGTTTTATTTAAAAACAAATAGAACAGCAACATCAACAGTGCAAATCAAAGTGTCATATAATATTAACCTCCATGAGATTTCTAAGCTAGAGTGTGTTAAGGATTTTGTTTCTAAGATACCAGTCATAAAACCTTTTGAGGTTACTACAAACTTTGTAGCTATGAACTTTAAGCCTATTACAAAATGTTTTATCAATGACCACTTCATAGTGATGCCACAGATTAAAATACTGAGCCCATGGGATCTCGTGATACTAGACACAGAATTAGAAACTCATGACTGTTTTAAATATGGTGATGAAGAGAAACCTGCATCATGTATTAGCAATTTAGAAGTTTCTGAAAACACGATTGCATCAGATGCAGTCTGTATACAAGCTAAACACAAGCCAAAAGATCCTCCCACTAGAGTTGGCCTGTACAACATAACATGGAGGAGAAAAAGTAATAGAGATGGTCCAAACGTTATGAGCAGCACACCTCTGTCGGGGCTTCCTATAGATGAGTGTCCGATTTCATTAAAAGTCAATTACCCAGAGGTAGTTGTTCAGCAGACATCGGTTCCTCTGAAGTGTACAATCATAGGACAAACAAATACACCAATAAGGCTCAGTATTAATGTAAATGGTACCAACGCGTACATGAGTTCTGGTTACAAAAAGCTATCCGTAACAGTTCCACCGAGAGATAAGGTCGAGTTATGTTACAACATCCACCCCCTTGTGGCCGGACACACCGCTCCTCCAAAGTTGGAAGCTACGCTACTCGGGGATAACACAAAACAAGATGTTGTCAAAGAGATGTTCGACAAAAACTTTCCTGATACTATTTTTGTTATGCCAATGTACAATAAGTAAAGTCTATGAAGTTTGTTAACGGTTCTATGTAGAGATTGTACATATTGAATATATTATGTTGTAGTTACCTTATATTAGTTAATAAATCCAGTTATTTGTTAAAATTCTTTTATATTTATGATACTGTTTTCATCATTTTTATTGGTCAATTACAATAATATAATCAAAAATAAAACTAAGAGGATAAAAAGTAAATTTTATTTACGAATATAAAATTAATCTTTACGCAGCTCGAACTTCTCCTCTTGTATCCCATTGGCTGTGATGATCAGAATGTAGATGGAGTCACCCGTGTAGATGTCTCGCTCCGCCGCACTGATGAACACATCTTTGAGCAGGGCCAGGGCCTTTTCTCTGGGTAAGGGAGCTTCTTTGACATTTTGCATGTTCTTCAGGCCTATCTGATTGTCGAGCAGGGGCTGCAGCTGGGCGCCGGCGGAGCCCCCGGCGCGGTAGTTGGATCGTTCGCAGTGGCCAATGGGGTCGTAGCTGTAGACGCAGCCCTTGCCGTCGGCGTCGAGCCCCGCAAGCACGTTGGACACGTAGTAGGGGAAGAACCTCTTGTAGTACAGCATGGTGGACAACATCTGCGCCACGGCGGGCGTCGACATGGACTTGTTGTGCTCGTGCTCGTACATCTGCATGCGCGCCTGCAGCAGCCTCGTCAGGGTGAGCGTGTCGCACCAGCACCCGGTGGCGCCGAGGACGGTTTTGTCGGAAACTCTGAACAGCTTCTTCTGCTCGCGGGTGTAGATGGAGAAGCCCGTACTCAGTCGGGTGTCGGCTCCGATGACGGCGTAGTCTTCGCCGGCGATGGCCACAATGCTGCCTCCGTTGTCCGCGTACGGCTCGAAACGGACCTGCTTCGCGCCGGGCACTGCATATTCAGGAAAATTCTCGTTGACTCCCAGCATTGTGTTTAGGATAGATTAATGTGTAACGTGAAAATGAAAAACTTGAAAATAATGCTATTCTTTGCAAAATATGACAAGCAGTTTTTGAACAATTTGAAACTGTCTGCTGTCAGCCTGTCACCAGTCGCTTGACATTTGACCACATTTGACAAACCGACTTGACTGTCGGCTGTCATTTGTCAAGTGTGCCCTCACTTTTTTATTGTGTTTAAATGCATTATTTGCCAACAAATTCTGATGCTTTAGAGCAGGGCTTCAAATAATGTTACTTCTTCAAGGGCATAGATAACGTTATGAAAATTTACCCGATATTAAAAATAACGTTAAAAATTGATATTAATAACGGTTAATGTTATAACGTTATATAGGATTTATAACGGTAAATATATGTTCTTTGATAACGTTATAGTCCGTCAAGAAAGTCATGACAAAACAATAACTATTATTTTTATTATTTCTCTATGTATTAAACTCCTAAAAGTAGGTAAGCACAAATCTCGCAAAAAAAAATGTGGGCTGCGAGTGAGATTTAGTGCACCGTGCACGATCGCATACCTGATACCAGAAAATAACGTTATATTTACCGTTATTATGATATTTGTTCGTTTAAACTTAACGAGAAAATATCGTTATAATAATAACGGTAAATATAACGTTATTTTACTAGATATCGTTATAAAAAATAACGTTATCTGGCTACCATTATGAAAATAACGCTACGTAACGATATTTTTTCTGTTATTCGATAACGTTATGAAGCCCTGCTTTAGAGATAAACGACAAAATCTGAAATCGGAAATTTTTATATCTTTCTAATGTTTCAAAATTTTTCTTTTCACGTTGCATTTTTATTAGTGTAGGTCTTGTAGCCTATGCTTTTGGCAAAATATTTGTGTTGTATACAAAAAATTGAAAAAAAAAATACTTTAGGACACATGAAGCAAAGAGGATGTAAACTGTATACTACGTAACAAGAGATCGGACTTAGAAGAAAAAAAATTAACATCCGTTATATTTTTAATTTGAAACTGAAGTTAAAATTTTTAAGTGAAAAACCTTTCACTCTAAACATACCGAAAATTAAAAAAAATAAAAATAAAAAAGAAATGAGCTCAAATAAATGTTTTATTTCAATAAAAATATTGTACATAACTTAATAAATAGGCTAATAAGGTAAATTAAACAATAAAACAGATTTAATCCACAAGTTTTTGTTGATTTCTATTATTAAATATTATAATATTACAGTACAGTTTTCTGTAGAATAGCTGTTTATGCTACTCTACTAACTACTTGATTGGCTTATACGCTTATACAGTAAACTCTATATAGGGAGGGGATTAAAGCTGCGCGTCCACCAGGTCGGAATCGGGACGTACGGTGCGGACGGCACGTCGTGTCGTCATATACTTGTCAGGTGCAGAATGACGTTCCAGTACTTCTAGTGCAGTTCATAGTAGTCAGTACCATACATACAAAGCAACAAATCCGTCCACTGCGTACCTACGCTCCGATTCCGATCCAGTGGACCGCACCTTTATACATACACACTTTGTTTTCTTATACCCTGTATACGACAGCTGAATTCTATCGCGCGGGCTCAGGCCAGCTGCATACCACCTCACTTGATCAGAGGATTTTTCCTTAGTGACCGTACCAGTTACCACTCATAATCCCATACCTTCCTTCTCCTAAAATCTCCTTGCTTTGAATCTCTTTGCTGCTTTCGTTCCCAAGCGGTCGCATGCGACCGCGAGAACAAAAGACTTCCTAGAATCCGCATACAGTTTACATCCTCTTTTGAATCCGCGATCGAGGTAACAGCTATTGCTTACAGACTGAAATGTTGTAAAGTAGCTGTGCTGTGGACCTAAAAATCTGAAATTAATGAAAAATTTTTCATTTACTACATTTCCATACAGTTTACATAAATTATTTAGTATAGTTAATAACCTTATGTATTGTTACAATAAAACAATATACACATGATACACATTTCATCATTTTCCAAATTAACTGCATACTGAATACTGATATACATTATAATATTTTCTATGAAATAATAATCTATCTTTTTCATATTAATATTATAGTTAAAGTTGTAAATTATTGTACAAAATATGCAAATAGTACTACGACATACTTTATATTAGAACATGGTATGATATCGTTATGTTTTGCTTCAATTTATCAATTTACGGTTACATTTACATTTTACAATGACTTACCTTTCGTTTTTCATTAATTAGTCCACTTAATTTACAATTTTTGTATTTTTGTAATAAATAATTTTCACAAAATGAAATTCGAACTTTGAGTTTTAAACTTCTTCTTCCTTTATTTTCTTATGTAGTTTATATTCTCTATGGTCTTTTTTATCAACCAATCACAGTCGACCGTGCTTAAAAATTGTACAGATTATGCGATTTAATTTAGTAGCTACGTTTAAATTTGGAACCCAATTTTTTTTTGTTCGAAACTTGCATCCACCTGACATGAAGGGCCAAATTACAATCATTGCTAATAATTAAACAAACGTACCAAAAATATTTATTAAATGTGTAATTTTATATTTACCTTTTAAATTCCGTAGGAGAACAGTTTGATGTATCCGATGTTTGAACACAAAAGCCAAATATTTCTGTTTCTAAACAACTATCGAAATAAAATCACACACAGTTAAAAAGTTTCGCAGGTCGCAAGTTTAACTTGATCGAATGACAATCGAACTTGACAGCCTCTGTTGGATTTGTACGGTGCTAAATTAGTAGCATGCCATGAGCATCCCGTTCCACCAAAATTATACTGGATAGCGTTGTTGAAACATTAAATATTGAGGGGGACCAAAATATGTGCAGGGGCCACATTACCACCTTTTCCCTGTATTTGTGTGATTTATAAAAATACTTATAAAAATAAAATAAGAAAGCGACTTCTTATTTAATGAGCATAATACCTACCTATATTATCCTATATTGAACAATCGGGTCGCATTTATAGCCTCCTTTTTTGTCGCTTAGTAAGAATCTAAAACAAAAGTGGTCTACTCATCGTCGATAGTCTAATTTTATTTGGAATTTTTATCGATATACAAGCATGATATTATACGCCCATCCCTACACGCACACTACGGCAAAGCACACAAGCATAAAATGGCCACACGCTGGCGGGCTAAGAAGCCATCTACCAATATCCATAATCTGTGTTAGGATACGTAGTATCCCCTTAGTCAAAGAATAAGGAATGGGTAGAACTTTAGTCAGCGTGTCACTGAAAGGGACAGGAAGAAAAGTAGTTAGTGTTACCAGTAACGAGGAATATGAAAAAATTACCCACGGATCTCATAATTATTATAAACTAGCTACTTACCGCAACTACAGCTGCGTATATTAAGGCCTATTACATACTGTTGACGTCTAACGGATGCATTCAGTAATCATCATCTATCCAAAACTAAAAGCTGTTGATGTTTTACTTTTTAATAACTTAAGTTAGGTAATTACTCCCTCACTTATTAGTAATAATTGTAAAATGTGATACACTGAATAGTTTAATCGTGTGAATAATCCTTTTTTAATATTATTATTCAACATTTAATAATTAATACTAGCAGTGGCCCGCGGTGTTACCCGCGGTTTATTAGGAAAAAATATATATTGTGATATTTTTCCGGTCGTAAACTACTTCAAACTTACAAGTTTGAATTATGAGGTCCGGTTTTTAAGTATAATACTATGATTTATTGCGTTAAAGACTAGCAATCAATTAGAATTTTACGTGGGCAAACCCGCGGGTAAAATCTGACCAATAAATAAAAACAAAATTCAATCATTAACATATTTATTTAACATACATTTGATATGCGTATCAAAATATAAAGGGTAACTACTAACTAGCTAACGGCCGCACTCAGAGACGAGTATCAATAATTACTTAACTGTGATTGAATAAAAATATTGAGTTAAGCCATGGGGCTTGTCTTTATATTATCTTATTTATCTGTCAAACTCTTCATAAAATTGAAGTTTAATACCTAATCATTAAATTTCTCTGAGTACGGCAGTAAGTATTTAAAAAATTATTTTTAACGGGCTTTGGCCCACCACAAATTCCCACCACCACGAAAATCCTTTGATATGATCTCAGGGAGCCCAAAAGACATGCTAAAGCTATCTTGGGACCCGCAACGAAATTAATCAGAAGAAGATAGGTCATAGGCGGAGTAGGAAATATTCCCATTTTCCTTCTCCATACAAAGCAGGAGGTCTCACACGATGGGTTACCTGATGCTTCGCTCTTAGAATCTAGGAGCTGTAATAAAAAATATTAATTTAATTTCTGTACACAGACAAAAAAGACCTAATCTATACTTATATTATAATCTATACTAATATTATAATTGGGAAGAGTTTGTTTGTTTGTTTGAACGCGCTAATCTCAGGAACTACTGATCCGATTTGAAAAATTCTTTCAGTATTAGATAACCTATTTATCGAGGCAGGCTATAGACTATATTTTATTACGCTAAGGCTGATAGGAGCGAAGAAATAGAGGAAAGTGTGGAAAAAACGTGGTAAATTATTTGAAAGGGCTTATTTGAACGTAGTGGAGCAATTTTTATGTTATTTGGCACACATGAAGAATAGACCACGTGAAAGGACATAGGTTTCTTTTTTTGCGGAAAAATCTATGGTTTCCGTGACATTCCTAAATTACGCGGGCGAAGCCGCGCGGAACATCGAGTGAATTATAAATAAATTACCTTGACAGGCACAGAAAAAGAAATGTATTCTTTCCAACATTTAATACATCTTCTTTATTAAAATGTTTACTGTATATTCTTAAACCACGTGGTGGGCCCCAATTCAGTCTATTTTTTGCAGTTATCCATAATTTAAGGATTTCAGGGTCATTAGGAAATCTGGAAAAAAATTGGATACATGATAATTGTATTGGAATAGTACTTTAAAAATATAAAACCGACTTCAAAATAATTGTACTTAATTAATTGAGAATTAAAATATCTCGAAACTACTAGACTGATTTTGATGAAACTTGCAATATTCCTTAAGTTGAACAATACCAAACTTGAAACTGTACAACAAAAAAAGAATTACTGAAATCGGACTTGTAGTTCCGGAGATATGCAAACACAAACATAAAAACATACAACATACATAAATACACACACTTTTGAAATTTGTTTCATTTGTTCAGACACTGATCTAGACTAACATATACAAAAACTGGGTAGTTCTAGAAATATTACATACATACCTACGCTTCGAATTGATAACCTCCTTTTTTTGAAGTCGGTTAAAAAACAACAAAATGTTGAAAAAAACATATTTACTTAAATTTCCCCATTAGCAGGGTAATTAATGTAAGCAACAACTGGCAACACTGGCATTTGAGGTTATAAAAACAAAATACATAAAATACAATATATTAGTTAGATGCTAATTTTAGTAAAATATATGTTTAATGTGAACAATATTAATAATTAAAGAAAGTTAATTTATAAAAACTGTGATGCTAATAAAATAAAACGAAATTTTTGAAAACTTACGTGTGAAAACATAGTCCCTCAATTTTCCTTATAGAATTGCTTTTACAGCCCATAACACTACATCCCAACATTACTTTAATATAGTTCACATACACATCATAAAAGAAAAACACAAACCACTACTTCTAACGTTACATTAATTAGTTAAATCAAACAAAATTTGTAAATCCCAGCTGTTTGTTTACGAAACATCAATCTTTGGTTTGCTTCTGTAGAAGCATCACATTGGAAAAAATGGCCACGCGGTGAGGGACAGAAAATAAATATTTTATCTCTTTTCTCCACAAACAATACGTAATTAACTATCTCTTTCTTTGTGTGAGTGAAAAGAAAATATCCAGCAATCTATACTTTTACTCTATCTACGCCCTTAGTAGTCTGAGGACTAGGTACATATAACTAATCTGTGGTCTGAGGTGTTAGGACACGTCACAACTGTCAAGTGTCAAATAAAATTAAGATTTCCTTCTCGGACCGGCGCGGTGTAATTTTCTACAAAATACAATAAAAATGACTTCTGTAGCGCAAGTTATTCCGAAATTATACCAAGAATATACAACTAAAACTCCCAAGAAGCTAAAAATCATCGACGCCTACTTGTTTTACGTTTTTCTTACAGGTGTAATACAGTTTGTGTATTGTTGCCTTGTCGGCACGTTCCCATTTAATTCATTTTTGAGTGGGTTTATTTCCACAGTAAGCTGTTTTGTTCTCGGAGGTATGTAAATATTCCTCTTACATACTGTGCATGCACTTCTGCCAAATGTTTCAATTGAAAATTGATGAAAAAATGTACCATCAGAGAAGTTTATTCATAGACAGTTTTTTATTATTAAAATCCTCCCCCTAACATTATCAGGGCTCGTTAATTTACAATTCTATTTTTTGGTTTTCCACATGATTCAGAGGCAGTTAGCGGACCTTTTTTTTTATACGCAGGGGACAGTTAGTGGACCTATGTAAGTTGGTGGGATTATGTAAAACCATGGTCAAACCACAATAGACACTGTCTCTCTGGTCAAACCCAGCCGACAGATCACGGCTTATATTGAATGACATTTAAACTCGACCAAATGACGTAGGTCCGTCATTTGGTTTGTTGACATTGTTTTCATCAATTTTCACATCACATTGTGTCGTCAGCCTATGATCCTATCAAAATTAGTGATAATATTTTGTTTTTGTTACAGTGTGTTTAAGGCTGCAAGTCAACCCGGAGAACAAAAATGAATTCCAAGGCATCAGTTCTGAGCGTGGTTTTGCAGATTTCATATTTGCACACTTGGTTTTGCATTTAGTTGTAGTAAACTTCATCGGTTAATGATTTCTTTTAAAACTTAAGCCTGATTATAAAATATATACTGTAATTCTTATTAGATATGATACTGTTTGATTTACCCTCATCCAAATCCTTTTAAAGCCGGGTCCAGACGAGTGTAACGTGTAATGTAAGATTGTGTGTAATTTAGCGTCAACAGTGTGGACGGCACACAAACTCAAAGCGAATATTCCAAAGGAGCCTTTGTGCTCGCGCGAAAAATGACAGCCGATGGATAAACCCCGAGCGTTACATGTATTATGCGTGTAGTGCCATCCACGCGTAGAATTCGTGTTACATTACACGGTGAATTACATTACACATTACACTCATCTGGATCCGGCTTAAGGTGAAGAGACTAAACAAAAAATTGTTGAGAGATTTCTAGAATGATTAGAAAGGAGTTACACTGGAGTTTTAAAATATGGTTGTGGTGAGATTTAAATGAATATTTTTGAGGACTGATGGTAATTAAAACATGTTTGACATAGATCATTTTTATTTTGACTAGTATTACAATTTACATTAGTTACAACATTATAGTTAGTTTTTATAAAAATATATTTAAAATTACAAAATCGAGTCCACAGCTCGAAAGTCTAAGCCAAACAAAAAAAAACTTAGTTCAATGATATCTTAAGTACTAGCAATATTAGAACTAAACAAAATAAGCCTTCCAACTCTGAGAAAAGTTGAGATGCATTATACATAGTGGTTATACTAAAGGCTATAATTATCACATAAATTTCCATCTCAGTGCTTATTGCTTATTTTACCAACATAATAATGTGTGTTGACACAGAATTTTGTCAGTATAATAGTTTTACAAATTCCAAATTGGCAAAAACTTCCTTGTTTTATGGTGAATTATAAAAATATTTAACAACTTTAAACATACTAAAACTAAATATTATGGTACTTCTAAACATACATTTAAACATCATTTAAAGTTTCTTTTTCACTTAAGCTTTTTGTATACAATGCAGACAATAAAATTATGGTAAGTACTAAAATTATGGTGTATTTTTATTTTTTATATTCTTGGAAACAAAGAAGATGCATTCTTTGGAGCTACTATTTTATATTATTATCTTCTGATTCATGTAATTATATTACATCAATCAGAAAATAATTTAACTTTTGTGAAGATATTTCAACATTTGAAATAACTGTTTTCTTGATGTTTTCTAAAAATAATAGATTGAAAATTGAAGGTCAAATTTCGAACATATTATCACAAACATAGAAACACAACACTGGCATCACAATATTGCTGTGTCAGCAATTTTCAACTACCCTCTCACAAAATTATGCACACACATACACACACTATTTACAATAATTATTTAAAATGAATGATCCATTACAGTATATATAAACAAACGCCGCCTATAATAAACTTAATACAGGATCTATACTAAAGAAAAATGCCATCAAAATCACAATTTCAGAAATAGAATTCTGGTATAGAAGCTATGCCATTTTCAATTAGTATAGCTCTAGTATTAAAAAGTATTAGGCTGTATTTGTTCATATTGTAAGAAAATGGAATGGACTTTAACTAAGCAGTATTTTTTAATATTATATTTGAAGTCACATGAAGAAATTTTTATAATCTAAAATAATAATTGATAGCAAATTATTTATTTCAAGAATTTAATTTTAAATGTGCATCTCTGACTTAAATATCTTTAACTTTGCCACACATTTATGTCCAGTAAAAACAATTTTCTAATTGGGCTCGACAGTGACAAAAAATCTATGACAATGCAATTAGTGGTCCTACCTAGAAAATATAGAGGAACAAGAAATATTGGGATACAATAATTATGTCTTTTAAAGAGTTATTTTATTAGCTGTCCCTACAGCTATGAGTATTGACTATACTAACCATCATTGTATGTAATTATTAAAGTAAACGACCCACTACAAATTTACAAACCTGTAAGCCAAGATTGACAGTGGTAACCAAGCACTTTTTCACAAATATTTTTTGTGTATTTTATGGATTATTTATTGGAATAAACTGATTGTATTGACTACAGCTGGGCAATTCAGGGACGGATAAACTAACTCAACACATGGACGGCATCAGTATAGATAGCTTGTATTGTCACTGTATTCATTGCGCATACTGTTGTTGATGCTGTGTTCATTGTAATGCAGCGAGTCTACACAGAAAGCTTATGCCGAGTTTTGTATTAATCGCTGCTTTTATTGACTGCTTTTTATGATGATTATAATCATTATATCGCGGTGCGAACGTAAACGCCACCGCAGTTATCACACTGACGCCGATAGTCGCAAAAATCGGCAGATAGACGGAACAAAACGCACTGTCGTTTGACATGGATTGTCGCCGCTTTTACGCGGCGTCAGTATGTTAAAAGCTTAGTAGGCATCTCAGAGGCGGATTCACGGTGTATCAGGGGCGGAGTCAGCAGGGGGCTCGCGCGAGGAACCGGCGACGCGCGGCAGCTAGGAGGCGCTGTCTGCGCCGGTGCAGTGCCGCCTCGCGAGCCGCGGGGCTCTCCCCGAACCTCTCGTCGGAGTCCGACCCTGACTCCGCGTCTGTGCTCTCTTCAACCTCTACTGAAGAGCTGCAAAAAACATTTCCATTCACATTTTTTGACGTGACAACGTCTTATAATTCGATATGGGCTGCGCGCACGAAAAAACATGACGCAATATACGGCGTTACCTCGCTCTGAGGCGTTCCATTTAAGGCTATGACGTTGTCACGTTCAACTATCGTCAGTAAACCGACTTTACAGACAGTCGAGTTCGAGTTCGACACAAAACACTACTCTCCAACCGTCTTTTTTTGTCAATAACAATAATTAATTTGTCGAGTTTACGATACAGTGCTTGTTCAAATGTAACTGCGGGACGCTGTCTGCGCCTGTAGGGAGTGAGGTGGAGTGAGTGGAATGTACCTAGTCGCCGGCTGCGCGGGCGCTAGGGGCGTGTCCGGTGTGTCGTCGGGCGGCGCGAGGCGGCCGTCGAGTATGTTGTGTATGGTGAGGTGCGCGGAGCCCGTGCCCGCCAGATCCGCGAGCACCGCCGCGCGCGGCATCTGCGGGAACACTGTCTGCACCTATAGAGGACAAGGTTTTGGTTAGTAAATTACGTTCTTAATGTTATTACTATAAGGATCAATTTGCTGTAGCAAAAAGTGGAGGCGTTAATCAGTATCGTCAGCAGTAAATATATTTTGTACATTGTACGTATTCATATTATTAATTATAGTGCACGTTCTATCTGCTGTCTCAATCCTATCTCTCTCCGTGGGGCTGCTGGAAGAGATTTCTACTAGAAATAAGCAGACCCTTTGTGTCGTTTTACTGTGTAGGTATTGTTATTTTTATTTAATCAAGGTACAAAAATAATTAATGAACTAAGTCTTTACAAATTCGGTTAGTAAGTTAATAATACATTGGTGAATTCATTAATCTAAATATTGTACACAGCTTTTGTTAGTAAAAAAGAAATTACATTGACAATCAACGTCTTAATTTAGGAAAATATTAACAATTTACCACTGAAAAACTTGAAGGTGCATTAAGTGTAACTAAATATCATCTACAGAGGTTTATTATGCACTCAAGTAAAGATTTTTTATAAGCAAAAATTTTTTGATGAAAGATATCAATATTTACATCAGCCTTTGAACAAATTTCATTATAGGACTGACACATACGATGCAGCGGATTATTCCGTCCAACGTTATTGCTAAAAGGTGGAATGTCAAAGAACACTGGCTTTCGTTTAGAACGTTTACTAATGAATAAATTGATGTTTGCAAGCAGTTCAACACTGAGCACACCATTGACAATCTTGTGGAGTGCACATAAGTCTGCAATATTGCGGCGTTGCCCTAAACTGGTAAGACGATAATGGAGAAGGCGATCCTCGTATTCGGGTAGAGTATTTCTTAGGCGATCTTTGTTGCTTAGATATCTAAGAAATTTCCGCTGTATTGACTCAATACTTTCACTATCAATTTTATATATAGGTGACCATATAGGTGAGCAATATTCTAATTTTGATCTGACCAGAGCGGTGTACAGCACTTTAAGTGACTCAGTATTCTTAAAAGGTTTTGCAGTTCGTAATACAAAATAGAACATTCTTTTTGCTGCTGTAATCATAGTTTGATACTGAAATTTAAAACTTAATGAGGAATTATACCAGACACCTAGGTCACGAACTAGATTAACTCGAGTCAGATGCGATCCAGCTATAGTATAATAGTATTGTAATGGCTTCTTTTTTTTTTGTGAAAGTTATATATTGGCATTTTTTACATTAAGATTCATGTCATTTGATAAACACCAGTAATATACAATATTAATGTTATGTTGAAGAAGAACACAGTCATTGATATTTGTTATTTCGTTGAACAATTTTATGTCATCAGCATAAGTTAGACACGGACATGTAAATTTATTGAGTAAATCGTTTATATGTATTAAAAAAAGGAGAGGACCTAAGTTAGAGCCTTGTGGAACGCCTGACAGTGGCTCGAAAGGTTTCATTGAGTCAAAACCGTACAGTACCCGGCGGTAAATATTGCACATCGATCTTTGGAAAGTGACAGTCGGCTAATTTCGGTTTTGTAGAGCGTTATCTCTTACGCACGAAATACAAAAAGTCCGGTATATATTAGGAGCTGTTAAAACAATTACGGTTTGCTTCTTTTGACAATTTTATTATTCTTTGTATAAAATACACCAAATTTTCTATAAGTTATGGCTTTAGGTTCGGGTAAAATAAAATAAAAAAGGGTGTTCAAATTATGTTTACGTATTTAAAATTCGTTTGGAAAATTACAGTTGTAGCAAATTTAGGGGTGTTAACAACTCTAGATATTTATTCTGAACTGGACGCGACTGCACTCTATTGAATTTAAACAACGACTGACATAATGTCAAATAGGTGTGTGCTACAGAGATAACGCTCTATGAAACCGAAATTAGCCGAATGTCTCTTTCCAAAGGTCGATGTGCAATATTTATTGCCGGGTACTGTACAGGGCAACTATTTGGGTGCAATTAATAAGATTTGAAATTAAGTTTTTGCAATGATGTATTTTCTTTTAAAGATTTATGAATTATGACTCACCTGTCGCACCATAGCCTCCAGCGGCTCGAGTGTTGCGGTAGGGGCGGCGCCGTCGGCGAGGGGGGCGAGGGGGGAGGGGCGCGCGCGGGACACCTCCACGCTGAAGCTCGGCAGCCACGACACGTAGCGGGACCCTGCACGGAGTTTTAGTTAGTTATTTACACAGGTATAATATGTTGTTTACGACAAATTCACAACAAAACGCAAGATTGAAAAACAAACAAAAGAGCTAGTAATTAATCATATAGCATTTAATTTCGTCAGCGAAATTAGATGTTAAAAATGTGTAATATTGTTACGTGCTAGGGTTCGTAGGATTTGGAGAGAAAGACCTGCTCACTCTTGCCTGAAGACTTTATTAACACTAATATCAGGTCACACACAACCAAGCACTAGATCCAATAACACTATTGATCACTTGTTTTCACTTCGAAGTCGCCTCGAAGATCGCTCAGATTAAACTGAATTACTGGCCCGCCTGACTGCGGCTATTTATATGAGTCGAGGCGAGTGCCAGAATATTCCAGAGAATTCGTATCTGACTCGCGTAAACAAGTGTAGAATTTCTACAAAGTTCGAGCATGTACTTGCGCACCTAACGCCATCTAGTATCGAGTAGGGGATTTACGCTGTATTAATTCTCCGAATTGACGCTAGATGGCACTAAGTGTCCGTATCCGTAACAATATTTAACATAACGCATCATGGCGCTTCTGATAATATGTTATTTCGAATCCCATTTTTATTTTATATTGCTACCTGAACTATGACCGTATTTCGTCTAAAGTTCCTGTGCTTTATCGCTCCGTTTGCACTCACAAGTCACACACGCCTTCTCCCTCTCTCACTCACCGTCGAAGTGGAACAGGTGGTTGGGGTGTCGGGGGTCGTCGGGCAGGGGCGCGAGGGGCGCGAGAGGGGCAAGGGGCGCGAGGGGCGGCGGCGGCGGCGGCGCGGGCGCGGCCAGCGAGCGCCGGCATGTCGGACACGACGCGTCCTGCTGGACCCAGCGGCAGAGGCACGAGCTGGAATGTAAAACGATAATTGAGAACTGTTACAGAAGTCGGTACCAGTCCCAAAAGTTTCAGATACTCTGACATTACTGAACTCACGATTAAATTAGCTGGTACCGACTTCAAAATAATGAAGACTGTAATATGTACAGAAATAGTTGAGATTTAGACAAATTCTGAAAAAGGCACTATTAAAGAGTAAGGGCCTGTTTCACCGGTTCCTGATAAGGCTATCCACCACTTAATTTGACAGATGGAGTATGGAAAATCTGTCAAATAACCCTATCGGGCACCTTATCAGGAAGCGGTGAAACAGGCCATAAGAGTTATTTAATACTTTTTAGTTCATATTACGATTGTTTTTACTTTGGAAGTCGGATTTCATTTTTTTGTTAAAAATAATAATATATACAGAATGATAAATGTGAAATAGCACTAGTCTAAATCGTATGAGATAAACCGATATAGCTACGCGGCATTGGAGCAACGCGACATAAGTCGTCAGTGTTACAAAACGTAAAGTGTCGCGTTGTTCCGCTGCAGCGCAGTGTCGCCTAGTGAATTCTTATATTAAGTTAATTTTTAGGGCTTCACACGAGACGAGAGTAAGTGAGAGTAACAAAAACTCGTCTCGGTCTCGTCATACTTCAAAAAATTTAGTCTCGTTCAAGTCTTGGTCTCGTCTCGTTACCAGTTGTCTCAGCTCATCTCGCTTAGTTTTAAATAATTATTTATTTCTATAATATAATAAAAAGAATAAGGAATATTTTATAACTAAAGGTACAATTCCGTGCATCGCGATCGATCGCGGTCGTGCACGACCTACGACTGTCGTCGGCCGCTCGCGACCATAGTCAGCGTACGAAAATGTATGGCACCGCTTCCGAGGCCCGCGACTCACGCGCGCGGCCTACGACTGTCGTAAGCCGCGCGCGACCATGCCATATAACTTTGACACGGTCGCGCGGGGCCTACGACTGTCGTCGGTCGTGCGCGACTGTCATAATTTCAAGACACGATCGCGCGCGGCTTACGACAGTCGTATCCCGCGCGCGTCAGTCGCGGGCCTCGGAAGCGGTGCCATACATTTTCGTACGCTGACTATGGTCGCGAGCGGCCGACGACAGTCGTAGGTCGTGCGCGACCGCGATCGATCGCGATGCACGGAATTGTACCTTAACGTATTTATATGATAAATTCGTTAGTCATATATAGTCAATACACACTTGTGGAAGAGGTGGTCGCAGGGCAACTTGCGCGCCTCCCGCATCGGCTCCCAGCAGATGGCGCAGTTGTCGCCGTTCTTGCACACCTCCTCCGCGCTCGCCATCGGGTAGCTGCACACATACAAACTTTACTAATTAATACACACATCACACACACATATTATGAAGACATAAGAAGGTCTTGTATATTGTAATCTGTTAAAAAATATCACACCAACCGTGGCGCTCTGTGATTTACCCTGTATTAAATCTTTCCTGATTTGCTCTATGTAGAGCTAATTAAGGTAAGTTTAAATACAGGGCAAACAATAAATATTTTTATATTTCTTTTTGATCATAACTTTGATGATTTTTGGACCCAAACTTGTATGCCGTGTGAATGGTTTCCTTTATTTTATTGTTTTTAAACTTGAAAATACATTTTACTGTTTTGGCAAATTTGCAATTGAAATGAATAATTAATAGGTATAAAATTCACATTAATAGAATTGAGAGTATCCAAAGAAAATTTATACGTTACCTGTGTTTTAAGACTAATCAACGGTTTAGTAGTTCCAATTATAAGTCTGTCTGTACCAAACACCATCTCCTTACCCTTGAGGACCGTCGTGTTATTGCCGATGTGTCTTTTCTTGTAAAAATTTCCTCGAATAATCTAGACTGCCCCAACCTATTATCTAAGTTGTCTTTTAAAATTCCTACTAAGTCCTATCGTCGTCATGTCCCTATCTTCTTACCCACTAGTCCCACCACCCACACCTACTACAGACAGAACTCTTTCATGTATCGTGCAAGCAAGCAACTTAATTCAGTGTGTTCTAATATGGATTTAGATATTTTCAATTGTAATATTTCAACTCTAAAGAGATCATTATGCAAGCATTTTGTTGATTTAATTAATTAATTGTTTAATGATTTTTTGTTTAAAATGTTTTAAACTGTTGTAGTAGTACTAGGTATTCATAACGTAATATTTAAGTCAATATTTTGTAAACTATTACTATCAGTGAAAACTTCTAATTGGCTCCTTATTTTGTATTCCGTCTTATAATTTAATTGTTACAATAGCTGTAAGTTTTCCAAGTATCATAAAATAAAATAAAAATAAAATAACTATAATGAAGTATGTCTGAAGTTCGATAAAACTGTATATAGTTGACCGGGTCACTAGATTGTTCAACATAGTTATATATTAAATACTTAATATATGTGATAATGAAAAACTACTAGTAGGTAGTAAGTACTAGTACTAGTTAGGAAGTTGTTCTAGATCCTAGAATATCCGTGCTAAGGCCAACGATAATAAAATAAGATGTTAAATAAAATACGTTCTAAATAACGAGTGAATATTTATATTCGTTTCGACATTGATAAGAAGGAAACAGTTGGATAAGTATATTTTGTATTAAAATTATAATATTTTTATATACCTAATGAATTAAAATGTTTTGACCTATTTCCCAAAATCTAATACTTATCCGCAATATAATTTTATTCATATCGAGTATGTAAATAACTGTATAATTATGTGAACGTGATCGCATTTATTTATTTTATGAGTGTATGTGTGAGTGTTGAATTATTGATGCGCTACATTGCGTGTCTGTCATCTGTGTGGGTGGGCAACTCGTGTAAAGCTTAAAACAAATTAACAAACCTACGCGTCAGTGACAGGGGACGCGGTACGCGAATCGGGAGCGTCTGCAACGCGAAACTTGGCGGTGTGCACACCTGCGCGCCTACTAATATCACGATCGTAGAGAAAAATAATACATCGGGTAATTTGATTCATGACACAATCTATCAAAACGTAAACAAATCAAGAAATCATAAACTAAAGAGTAGTACAAAATAATATAAAAAAGGTTTTAAAAAAGAAGTCTAGTTATGTAAACTTCAAAACACGCGTCTGATAACTTGACGCGCACGTTCCGCTTGCCGACGCGAACATTTCGCGTCGCGGTCGTGCAGCTGGTGTGCACAGCGGCGCCATAAGATGACATGGGCAGCGTCCGCCGCGCGGTAGACGCTACCGCTTCGCAGTCGCTTTGGTCGCGTATCCTTAAATGCGTCACTCACTTGCGACTCATGTGCGTAGCGAGCGCCGCATACAGTCTGTGTCGGCGCAGCCTCGCCAGCAGCGCGTGGAGTAGGTGGCGCAGTTGCAGCAGCAGCACCAGCGAGGCCATGGATAGTACCGCGTTGCTGTACAGCACCATGTGGGCGACGTGACCCGCCTCGACTGCCAACGCGCCCGCGTCGAAGGCGAGGTGTGTGTAGTACGCAGTGGGCCCGCCGGCGTCCGCGTCGCGCGCGCGCAACACCCAGCGGGCGATCACGTGCAGCGCCGATACGCCCACCAGCGCGCACTGGAACGTAACACCAAATATTATAGCATCACATCAAATCATTTACAGTTTACTTGCAGAATAACATACTAAACATATACATATAAAATTATATATTTTTACATAATTATACATATTTACACACTAGACAACACTAAAGCATTGTGGGTTTACTGAGAGCAGGGGCAGGTCGAGTCACACAAAATGCCGAGTGATGTTTTCGAAAACTGTTTTCGAATATTTCGCTCTTTCTTCCTGTCACCAGGAGGAGCTCTGTATCAATAGCTTTATTAGAATTTAGACGTAGATATAACCGCGTTTTGTAACACACATACACACAAACAACCAAGTATGTATGAACTTACATTTTGCTCATCAAGTCGTCACACTTTAAAAATCAAACAGAAATACACTTTAGGAAAATAAACGCTGCTAATGCTACTGCAACTGACAGACTACAATAATAATTTAGTGATGCTTGTTCTAATATTAGTTGTTTTATCACTTATCACATAGTGAGGTCACAGTATCAATGGACTCAATAAAGTTACTATGTCAGGGGCGAGCTCACGTTCCTCACAAGTCAAAACCTAATGACTGTTATTCGTCCTGTCAATGGCCGACGCCAATCTACCACCTATGAGGACATAGTCAAGACTCAAGGAGGGGTTTAAGTTATATTATGAGAGTATAACGCACTTTACAGGGGAAAGAGGTTTACAATTACTCACAACTACACCACAATAAAAACAAAATAATATTAAGTTAGGTCACGTTATAAAGATATCGAGGGGGGTCACAAGTATCACAAGTATCACAACTAGAGCACTGCACATAAAAACAAAAACGTTCTAGCTGACGTTTTAAAAAATGGGGAGCGGGGGGCATGGAATATGTTACGGTGCGCTACACGTAGGCTAAAATCATTAATATGTCCAAGTCCCACCAAGTCCCAGAGCCTCACCTCAGCGGCCATGAAGGCGAATGTGTCAGGTCCAGCGGGCAGGCCCCAGGCGAGCGCGGCGGCGAAGAGGCCTGCCGCGCCCGCCAGGATCGCCAGCAGGAGGCCCAGCAGCCGCGCGTGCGCCCATCCCGCCTCCGCCGGCGACGACGACAGCTGGGGAAGAATAACGGGTTAAATAAAGATGTACTACAGCTTTTATGCCAGGTTTCTGCAAAGTTACTTTTTGACGAGGAGTTTGTTTTCACTATATCTATATAATTATATAAAAATGGATTTTCAAATGTGTTAGGCGCGCTAAAACTCGAAAACGGCTGAACGGATTGGGCTGATTTTAGTCTTAAAATACTCGTAGAAGTCCAGGGAAGGTTTTAAAGTGACACGAATGACTAAGTTCACCGGGACAGCTAGTAGTCAAAATAATTTAAGGTGGCACCAACGGTCATTCACCTTCCTAGTTTAAGAGCTATACTATGAAGAATAAAAAATAAATAAAAAAATAAATACTAAGATCACACATTCAACCGAAAATCTCTTGGTAACTCTTGAACACTTATAGGGAATCCGGTAATTTGATAATAGCACTTTTAATTGGTTAACGTCCAAATACTATAATACACTATAACAAAAATTTCAACACTAACACTATTGACATATTTTGTAACAACTTATTATCATATAAATCAAAAGTGCGTGATTTGATTCTACAATAATATTAAATACAATATATTAGCTTAGTACAACTGTGAACATTATAAATGTATAATTACATTATAAGGTGTTATTATAATATCACTACTTAAGGGCGTTCCGTCCGGAGATTCCGTAATTGACCGTATTTAAAACCTTATAAACTCATAATCTGAAAGCTACAAAGTTATAATAAAAAATAAAAATACAGCAATAATCTTCAGTATATCAACATTCCTTTCGCCGTTTTAAATTTTCTATTTTTTTTTATTATACTCATGATATCAGCTCCCAAAGTAATACTAATTTGTTAAGATTCGAGCATACATTCAGCATCTCCTTAGCATTTACAAATTACTTTTATTTGAAACTCACGCCAATAGATCGACAATATCATAAGCTACATATTCGCCGTTTTAAATTTTTTTAGGACAATTTTGAACAAAGATAAGTCAAAATAATAGGGTTTTGGCGCGATCTCGGCAACGCGGCAAATGTATGGCCAAGGTCGTTTGCTCTGGGGACGGCCTTAAGGTATCAATTGTGTTCAAACGACTCAATGCTACGAATTCATCATAATATTATTATGTGTTTAGTTTTAAATTGAGTAATGGTACTTTAGGCTTGTTTGTAAACTTAGAATTAAGTGTTTGTTACCTAAATAAAATAAAATAAAATAAAAATAAAAACAAATAATAACAAATCATAACAACGATGTTCAATAGATCCTCCAGAGAAACTCCTGTCGAACAGTTAGAAGCCGTGCAAAGCGTCCAAACTCCAATTATACCGAAGTTACGCTACCGAAATGTGGCATGATTATTGAGAACTTCTGCATTATAGAAGATCTGTGGCAATAACCTTTGAAGCGATGACGTTTCGTTATTTGTGAAATTCAGCCGCGTAACTTCCTTCGCGTAACATTTTTTACGCTTTTGTTTGGCAGTTCCACGTGGTGCTTTTAGACTTTAGACAGTCTTGATGCTGTGTGCGTCAAGTGTCAGTCACAACTCACATGCATGGAACTACGCTACTTTGCGCCATCCTACGTATAATCCCGTCAAATATGAAACACATCGAGGCTTGGCTGGTCTGCGATAACACGGCCAAGCTGTACCGACATCTCTATATCTCCTGCATCAATTACTGGATACTTTGACTGGGTTATCCGTCGACTGAGTTTGTCACACATGATTGAAAAACCGGTCACATCTTATTCGTAAAACTCTACCCATACTCTCTCTTTCTCCACTTAAGTCTGACATGAGAATCTTGAACACGCAGGAAACACCTTGGCCAGCAAGACTCTACCATAGAGGATCTATACTTGTGATATACTACGCTATAGCATTTATAAGCACCATTTATTATTATTATAGTAAATTTGCACTTCAAGGCTTGAAGTTCAAATACTATGTAAATATCAATCAATATAAGAAATCATCATCAAGATAATTCTAGGCTATCTACTTAGAAGGAATCGTGAAAAATCAGCCGCTCTCTTAAGTCTTAACCTTGTATTAATTTGTATATTAAAGGTATGTACATAAAATATATTTTGATGTATTATCATACACATATTGTTTTATATTATCATAATATTAAATTTTATATTTTCTAATAGTGAGGGAGCCCTAGAACATTTTTTTTATTACTAACAAGCAAATTTTTTGTGAGTAGCTTTATTTTGAGAATAGAATAGAATAGAATAGAATATTTTATTGCGAGAATGTAGTGTTACATAGGTCTTAACAGTGAAAATTGTTCTTGTACATTCTGCCATACAAATGGCGTGCAATTGAACATCGAGAATATTTATTGAGCTATGTTATATAATAATAATAATTAAATAATAATAATTAATAATAATTACAAAAAAAACGATAGGATTAAATTAAGTAAGTATTACATATTTATCAAAGTTAGTATTACAATGTCAAGGTAATATCAGAAAATTAATTAATTAAAAATAATTAAGTGTTAGTAATAGCATAGGTAATAGTAAAATGCGAAAGTCAAAATGGAAGTCTTAAGTTAATTATTAAATTGCTTATAAATAAATTTTAGAACGTTAATTTGGCTCTGACACATGAGACATGTATTCATTTAAACAATAGAAACAATGTTTTAGCAACCATTTGGATATCTCTCTTTTAAAGGCCGTTATAGGTAATTCCTTAAATCGATTAGGCAGTTTATTATATATTTTTATAGCATTTACGTAAGCATTTCGCTTGAAAATGTCCATTTTACATTGAGGTACAAAAAGTTTGAATTTATGCCGTGGAGTGACAGTTCTGTTAATCATATTGCTATGTAGTGGAAAAAATTCAGGGTTTTGTTTCACGAAAGTACAGATGTCTTTTATGTACATGCAAACCAACGGTAGAATGTTAGATTTTATGAATAAAGGTTTACAGCTATCCAACGACCAAGCACCGTAAACCGCTCTTAAGCATTTTTTTTGAACACGAAAAGCTTTAATAAAATCCACGGAGTTACCCCATAATATTAGACCATATGAAAGTGTTGAAGCGACATACCCGTGATAAGCATTTAATGCAGCTTCAGTGGATACCGTCAGACGTAGTTTTTTAATAGCAAATACGAATCTGTCAAGTTTATTACATATATATTCTACATGCGTTTTCCAGTCACAAAATTTGTCAACCATTAAACCTAAGAATTTTATTGAGTCAACTTCTTCAATTTTATTATTATTATAATTAATGTCAAGATCGATAGTTTTCTGCCTAGGATTTTTAAATTGTATCATTTTAGTCTTACTTAAGTTTATTTTTAAATTATTATTGTGCAGCCATTTTAGAATTTTGTCAAGATTTTTATTAATTTCATTTTGGTATGTTTTTTGGTCATTACATTCAATTATTAAAGTTGTGTCATCTACGAATAATATAGTTTTATACATTGTGACGTTCGGAAGGTCGTTAATATATAACAAAAATATAAAAGGTCCTAGTATACTTCCCTGAGGGACTCCATATTTATTAATTTTGAATAAAGATCGATATATTACTTTTGAACCTGTTTCAATCTTAGCAATCTCTACACATTGAGTCCGATCATTGAGATAACTTTTGATCCACTCGTAAGCTTTTCCTCGTATGCCGTATTTGTACAACTTATGGAGCAGTAGTTTGTGATCGACAAAGTCAAAGGCTTTGGTCATGTCTAAAAAGATTGCTGCTACTGGTAGCTTTCGGTTAATTGCTTCTGTAACATGTTTTATTAAGTGAAAACATGCAAGGGACGTGCTACTGTTTTTCTTATACCCAAATTGTTCAGATTTTAGTACCCCGTTATTAATAACGAAATCATACAGTCTCTTAAGCATGACCTTTTCAAATATTTTAGACAGCACCGGTATTAAGGCTATTGGTCGATAGTTATTTACATCTTGACTGTCACCTTTTTTAAATAAAGGTTTTATAATAGACTTTTTAAGCATATCCGGAAAAACACCCTCTTCAATGGAAAGATTAATTAAATCACTTAACAGTCCAGAAATATGTTTAGCACAGGCTTTAATTACACTAGTCTTAATATTGTCATATCCTACGGAGTTAGTATTATTCAGATTTTTTATTATGTTAATGATTTCATTTTTGTCAGTTGGTTTTAGAAAAATTGTATTTATGTTATTATTACTTAAAGTTGTTTTAATGTCATCTATATTAAAATTAAAATTATGTGTATTAGTCATATTGATATAAAAATTATTAAATATTTCACAAATGTCACGGGGGCTTGAATAAGATTTATTATTGTATATAATTGATTGAATGTCATTGTTTTTATTTATGTCACCAATATTTCTATTAATAACTTCCCAGACCGCCTTACCTTTATTTTTTTTCTTGTAAATGTAATTTTGATTCTGTAGCTGCAATGATTTACGAATGCATTTTTTTAGAATTGTGTGATAGTTTCTGTATTTTTTGTAGTTCAATTTTTTATTCGAGGCATTGTATTTGTAACTGAAGAAAAGTTTTCTTTTTATAATGCATGACTTTTTTATACCTTTTGTCAACCATGTATTTCTGTCATTGATATTGCTTTTTTTAATAATAATCTCCGGGAAACATAAGTCATAAAAAAGCTTAAATAACTCGTGGAACTTATTGAACGCGTCGTTTAGATTAGATTGTTCGTATACCTCCGAAAAACTTAGAGAAGATATATGCTTACAAAAAGTTTGCAAATTATATTTATTATAGTCTCGAGATCGTTCAAGCCATGTAATTATTTCACGGCCTTTTTTAATGTGAACGCATAAAATTTGGGCTGTCTCGTGATCCGATAGGCCTAGATGGATAATGTCAACTTTTAATGTTTTTATGTTGGTTGCAAATTGATCAAGACAAGCACTTTTCCTAGTTGGTAATTTAATATGTAACGTAATGTCAAAATTTTTTAATAGACTATTGAGCTTCATACTATTATTGTTTGATTTAAGAGTATCAATATTCCAGTCCCCACAAAGTATTATTTTTTTTGATCTATTTGAAATTTTTAGTAAAAGTGCTTCTAACTTGTCAAAAAAGATCGAAGGATTACTATTAGGTGTTCTGTAAATACATATTATTATGATTTTATGTAACGTAAGTTCAATACCAGCGCCTTCGAAGCTTAAATCGCAGGATAAGTCACTAACAATACCTAGACTTTTGCACTGTATATTATTTTTGACGAGTATGCACGAGCCTCCTCGTTTAGCGTTTCGAGAATATGAAGCAACTAATTTAAAGTTAGAAATTTTTAATAATTGCTCCATGCCTTTTTTGATAAAAGTTTCGGTGAAGCACAAGATTTCTACTTCATTTCCATTTTGAGATAGTTCCGATAAAGCGGCAGTTATTTCATCTGATTTGCTTATGGCACCGGCTATATTTTGGTGAAGAATTGTTAGGGGTTTATAGTTAGGTTTGCGATCGAAAAAACGTTTTGTTGTTACTATTGTTAGACACATTTGCGGTTTTAAGTTTGGAGAAATAATAAGGTATTGTTCCTTTTTTGTATACAAAATTTTCACGCTGCTGTTGTTGTGGTTCTGATTGTTGGATATAGTCATAGTTGGTGTTTGTGTGTACTTGACTTTCTAGAATCATTTTTTTGCAAGAAAGGAAATCTATTTCTATGTGTAATTTAAAACTCAGTAATTTCGTGAAACGTTTTCTGTTACTATAAAATATTTCTGTATTGTTAAATTTTATAAATCTACAATTGTTAAAGTTATTTGTTATTAATCTTATATAGTTATTTAACATCAAGTCATTTAAAAAATAATTAGATTGAACTTCAATAAAGAAAGCGTTGTGATATCTTAATAAATATAACATATTGCTTAGATTACATAACATTTTATATGGATTTTTTTCATTTAATCCAAAGGCTAAAATAATTATATCTTCCTTATTAAGAGAGGTTACTATATTTTTACATGACTCCAAAAATTCTTCGCTTTGTGCTGATGGCTTAATAATACCATATACCTTATATGTATCGTCGTTTTTATGAAGTCGATCATGATATATTTGGGACGCTAATCCGCGAGCTTGTTCATCTCCAATAATATATATTTTCTTCTTTATGTTACCTGTGGCGCTATCTGTTGGACATTTAATTTTAATTTTAGGCGACGTTGGTGGATTACATGCTGTATCGGGATCGTAAATTGAGGCAAAACCACTAAGGGCTGGAGCCAAACTTCTGGATCGATTTGATAGCTGTGTATAATTTGTCTTACTTTTTGGAGTTTTATCAAATTGAAGATTGTTGTTGTTTCGGGATGGGTTTAATATCGGCGACAATCGTGATAACTTCATGTTAACATTAGTTAGTCGCTTAAGTGTCGGTGTATTGGATTTGTTGCTGTATGTGGCTTTAGATGGCGTTGTGGCTTTGCTGCTTGATATACTTTTAAGAAATTGTATTTGATTGTTTTTATCCAATATTATTTTTTTGAGTTGAGCACATTCAATACTTAAATTTGCTATTTCATTATGAGCACTCTCATTTTCTATTTTCAAAGCTTCAATTTTTTGTTTTAGCTGTTGTACTTCGCTATCATCGGTTACTGGAACGCTTTTGGAAGACAAATCTAATTCATCTGTACTCAAGAAAGTGTCATTTAGACTTATTATATTCGATATATCCATATCCGAGTTTCTTCGTCTTATATTATGTTTTCTAAATGTCACGTTGTCTATGTCATCCATAGTTGGTGATACCTGTGGCGCTCTCTGTAGCGTTTGGTAAATATTAATATTACAGAAAATAATAGCTGAATGTCAATTTTTATTCAAGCTGCGTACAAAAAGCTGAGGAGCCGGTAGGATTTGAACCATGTATCTTGGAATCTTGCAGTCGCTTGACGCTGTGTTTACCCGTTAGACTATTCGGCCGATGACGATACGTATTAATATATTGAATGGTTCTTAAGTTGTTGACGTCATATTTTCGTTATAAATTTTGAAATTGAGAACAAAGGATTTGTTCTTCACTTGATTTTTTATGAAAATGTCACTGTATTTTTCACTTTTTAGCTTCTCTTGAGTTTTCTATGTACAGTTTTTACACCTTTTTGTTTACACCAAACGTTATTATTGTTTTAATTTAGGTTTTGAAGATGATTTCTCAGCACATATTCACTTTTAGATTACTATTTGTATTCAATGTAAAAAGTCTCACAAACACTTGCACTTATGGATTATAGAGTTATGGGTCAAATTATCACTGATTTGTTAAATATATCTTGTTTTTTATAATTTTAATTAATAAATTACACAGAGCCAATGTTATTGTTGTTATTGACAGCTGTCAATCCTATAGTCCTATATGAGAAGCTGATAGAGATAGAAAGGATTTCATACTTTGATTTGATGGTTCTAAAATATAGATTGTTCTATTTGTAGGACAATGTTAGGTACTCTTAAATTATATAACTATTAACCTACCAATATACAAAAAATCTGCTGCTTAGGGTTCCGTTTTACGGTACAGTAGTCAACCAAGTTTTGTTGATTACAGAACCCCAAAACGGAACCCTAATTAGCTGATTTTTTGTATATTTGTAGCCCTAACTAAAGTAATTATTACTTTGTTTTGTAACACCCTGTGCATTTGATAAAAATATTTGCTTTTATTTATCATATAAATATAAACAACCGGTATGGGGCCACGAGAAGGTCGACCAATGACCTTAGTGTTTTGAGGATCATTATAAAGTTTTTTCTTTAATGATATCGGCTTAAGATACCTACCAATATTATACAGGCGAAGATTTCTGAGTTCGTGAGTGTGTATGTTTGTTATGTAGTCTGAAGTCTGAACGGCTGGAGAAATTTTAATAAAATTTTGTATGGAGTTAGCTGATATCGTGGACATAGGACATAGCACATAGGCTACATTCTACCTTCTGCGGGAAAATATGAAAAAATCGATGAAAATGAAAGGAAAATTAAAGTGTTAAGTAATACGAAGTTCACGGGTCATCTATAGTTAAGAAGATTGTTTTTTTGTTCAATAACTCTACATAACAGAAGACATGACTGGTAGAAGCAGGTAAGTAAAAAAATTGCCGTTTTTTACATAAATGGAGGCTTTAGAGTTTAGGGCCGGGAAAATTATTTGAAATAAAAAAATGTTGATTTTATGTAGAGCCATAAATATTAGCCAGATGTTGAAGTAGGTAAGTTACAAGGTTTGTTTAAATTGAGTAATTGTCCTTATGTTATAAAATGTCAATTATCTGGTTCTTCCACTCACGTCTTTAATGATCATGTACTACTTTTTTAGAAGTTCTATTGGCACTTGTGGCAATGATCTGTTCAATGCCACTTGCCACGGAAGTGGTAGACGAATTATTTTTCCTCGTCACCATTTGCGTGTCAATTTTGATGAGCAATGAAACTTAATCAGGACCTTGGATATTTGTGTCCAACATTTATACTGGTGGTAACAAAACTAATAATATAATAATAGCTCCCACACCGGTTTCGGTGACGGTGGCCGGTTTCATTGAAACCAGGCCAGCTACGCAGGAGTAATTTTATAGTGCCCAAGTGTGTGCGCAGTACACAAGAGCACTCTCTATTCCTTTACTCTCATAACCCAGTGGGACGGCAGACCGACACGACTGACGAGAGATCAGGCGCAGGACCGACTTTTTACATGCCCATCCGACGATGGATCATCTTACTTATCAGACAATCAGGTGATCAGCCTGCATTGTCCTAACCAAACTTGGAAATAGCATGTTTCCAACGCGGGAATCGAACCCACGACCTCAGAGTCAAGAGCCGCGCTCTTTACCACTAGACCACGGAGGCGTTAACGTAGGCGTAACAAAACTAAGTGATAATAAGGGTTTGTATGTGTCCCTTGCATAAAGTTCACTGTGAAAATAGCAGCGCTGAAAGAGTAATTCTTTTTGTGATCTGTATTTACAAGCGCCCGAGTGTCATGAATTTTCCCATTAAAAAGTTTAAAAAAGTTACTCTTTCACGAACTCGATACAGGGAAAGAACCTATTATAATTCTGTCTACTCTGCCTATAAATTATAATACACCCCAAAGCAGTGTTTTTCAACCTGTGGGTCGCGAAAACCAAAAATCAGACGCAAATTGTATTTTTTTTTAATACAAAAGTAACAATATTCGCTACTTACAAGATTTTTTTGATACCGATAACGCTTCCTTATATTTTGACCGAACGATGTTTATCGGAGCATAACCTAACCTTTGGCTCGCATCAAACTTATTTCGAATGTATGTATGCCTCATTGTTTCTTTTACCTGTTACAATTTGAACTTCCTAGTTGATAGTTCCTATATTGTTACGCAGAAGCGTAGAATGCCTTGGCGGAGCCCCGTATAAAAATGTGTCTAGACTCTAGGGCCCTAAGGGCTAAGGTCAGCAGATAACGGGAGGCGCTCGACCCCTTCAGACGGCTGTAGCGCCTTTCCTTAGCCGGAATACTCAGGGTATCAGTGTGGGGACACTGCTGCCCATTGCACCGAGTTCCAGAGAGAGCCGTGACGCGCATGGTGCTCCTACACATCGCGGCCCACGTGTGGGCTTTTCTAGGCCGCCCCGCGGGACGACCTAGAAAAGTCTACATGGTTTGACGAGTCTTCGAGACGCGGAAAACTGCTGGTAGAGTTGCGGTGGGTTAATCGTGCCCGTGACTGTGCCTAAGAAGGGAGTGGAGCACCATGGAGTTTTAGTGGGTAGTTCCTCGGAGAGTCCCACGTACGGCGTACCCCGGCCGATGTCCCCAACCGCAGGGGATGCGCAAAGCATGTCCCCGTGTAAAAAAGGGCCCTAAGGCAAGGTAGCCTTTTTTACTATCAAGAAATGGAACGTTTTTACAAATTTTTGTTTACGCGCGTTGGGGGCCACGTGTAATGATACGGCGGTAGTTACGCCCCTGTATTTTTTGGTTACGCTATTGTTTTTATCAGTTTCCTTAGTAATAAACAAGATATCTCCGATACTTTTTATAACAACTACAATTATATTAGTTTTCCTTGATAATAATTAATAGATGGTTATTAACTAGCCAGATAGACACGTGTGCGGCATGGTTCTATCAGTTTTTTATCATTTTAGTTTTCTTTTGTCTCTAGAGGCCTAACGTTAAAAAATTACTTGATTACTTTAACTCATAGTAACCGGGAAACCAAGCATTATTATTATTAACTAGCTGTCCCGGTGAACTTCGTGTCACTTAAAAACCTTCCCTGGACTTCCAGGATTGCTTTAAGACCAACATTAGCCAAATCGGTTCAGCCGTTATAAGACAACTGATGGTGTCTGATGGTGTCTGATGGTGTCTGATGGCGACTGCTGGGCAAAGGGCTCTCCTTTTTCCTTCAAGAATTCTCTCTATCTTTCGAAGTATTTGGCCACTCTATAATCTATATCGACAGCGTCTAAACTCTTATTCGTCGGCCGTCGCGCCGCCTTTTCTTGGGTCTGCCCCTGTTTAGACTTTCGCCGAGACCAAGCTCTGTCGAGGTAAAAAAAAGACGAAATAAAATTAAATTAAGAAATTTAAAAAAACCTCCGCCAAACAACTTTAAAAAGTAATAAAATAATATTTACTGCCTTTAAGTCCAAATAATTCCTAACTTGTGTAAAGTAATATTTAAGTCCATAATGGGCATTGTCCAAAAAAAAATCACATGTACTTTTTATATTTTTTTTCGTTAAAATAGGGTATTTTAAGAATATAAATTAAATAATTTTGAAATTCATTGGCTAGTTTTTCCTCAATAAATTTTTAAAGTTTCGCTCTGACGTCATCATCGGCGGCCAATTGACCTCTGCTGTATGTTTTTTTTCCTTTCAATCTTATTTATAATGGCTGGTTCGTCAAATGCAAGTTCTCATTATGTGAAAGCTGATACGAGAAGCTTACCAAAAGTTCGAAACGTAATGTTGGTCGAATTTATTGCTAATTTAACGCCATTGAAGGTCAAACTAAGGTTAAACATATTTGTTCAAAAATATAAGTAACTAAAGGGTATTTTTTTCGTTTATATACAGAAAAACGATCACTGACCTTATTCTTCGAAATGTTTTTGTAATGAGCAAAATAAAAAAAAAAACCGGCCAAGTGCGAGTCGGACTCGCGCACCGAGGGTTCCGTACAAACCAAAATATGCAGCTTAAATTGCTGTTTGTTTTGATTGCGTTGACATAGAAGTTTGATTTTGTTACAGCTTAAAGGTATAATAGACCTGAGTATTTGGTATGAATTTCAATTTAATACCTCTACGCGTTTATGAGGAAATGGGTAGTAAGTTTAAAATTATTAAAAAAAAATATATTATGCGATGTAACTAAAAATTTATGGTTTTCGTAATTTTTCCTTTATCTATGCTATAAGACGTTGCTTCGTACCAAATTTCAAGATTCTGAGTTCACGGGAAGCACCCTGTAGGTTTTGATTCCCTTGCAAGTGTCGAAAATTTGCGGCATAAACGGCTGTATCTTTTGATTGCGTTGGCTTAGAAGTTTGATTTTTTCACAGCTTCAAGGGACAGTAGACTTGAGTAATTGATATAAATTTCAGCTTCATACCTCCACGCGTTCCTGAGAAAAAGGGTCTTGACAGACGGACGGACGGACAGACGGACAACAAAGTGATCCTATAAGGGTTCCGTTTTTTCCTTTTGAGGTACGGAACCCTAAAAATGGACAATCCCCATTGTTGTCAAGATGTGTCATGGCCCCATGGGACCGCGCCGTCAAGTAAACTACAACATACAACCGCCAAGTCACTGACTATCTCGATTCAGTTCGCTATGAATTGATTGTGAAATCAAACATATTTATGGACTAAAATATTACTTTACACAAGTTAGGAATTATTTGGACTTAAAGGCAGTAAATATTATTTTATTACTTTTTAAAGTTGTTTGGCGGGGGTTTTTTTAAATTTCTTAATTTAATTTTATTTCATACTTTTTAAACTTGTGTTGGTTAAAGTGCAGAAAAATTCCTATCAACAGAATCATAAGTATTCTCATGATTACCATCTATCAATGTCCTTTTCGGTGAGGCTGTTAATATGAGCCCAAACATGAAACCTCCCCTTTGGGTTCATACGAAGCTCGGTTCCTATAGAATCCAGGTGATGCTGCAGCAGCAGCATATAAAAAATATTTACTGTTTATCTACTTCTTACTGGTTGTCGCAATTAAAATGAGCCTTAACACGAAACCATCTACTCTAAGTTGGCGAGGAGTTGGATATCCTATTGATTATCAGGTGATGGTGCATCACCAGGCCAACTTTTCATTATTATGTGTATACGTATATTGTATATTCACAAATGTCACGAACTAGAATTAAATATAAAACCCATCAAATGACTACAAGTTGCTAAAGGCCTTTCATGAACCAGATAAACCCTGACTGTCCAGCACTGAGCAAGCTGATGATGATGAACTATAGCTAAGAACACTCTCAAACATGTCAGCTCTCAATCAAAAAAACTAGATCAAAATCGGTCCACCCGTTTGGATGCTACGATGCCACAAACATGAACCAGATAAACCCTGATTGTCCAGCACTGAGCAGGCTGATGATGATGAACTATAGCTAAGAACACTCTCAAACATGTCAGCTCTCAATCAAAAAAACTAGATCAAAATCGGTCCACCCGTTTGGATGCTACGATGCCACAAACATGAACCAGATAAACCCTGATTGTCCAGCACTGAGCAGGCTGATGATGATGAACTATAGCTAAGAACACTCTCGATCATGTCAGCTTTGAAACAAAAAAAACTAGATCAAAATCGGTCCACCCGTTTGGATGCTACGATGCCACGGACAGATACAAACACAGACAAACAGACAGACAGACAGACAGACATACACGTCAAACTTATAACACCCCTCTTTTTTGTCGGGGGTTAAAAATGCACAGGCAAAAAACGAAACAGACAGCTCAATAGCTCAATACTTTATTTCCTCGCTTCTTAATATACAAAGCCTGTTGGCTTTTCTAACGTATCAGGCATAGACAGCAGCAAGGTTATGAGGAGCTGATGATGACGATGGCATTGTTCAACCGGACACGTCCAACCTCCAGCACTAGACCAGCCCACCTTGATTCGTCAATTAATCTTTACATATCGTCTTTTTTTATTTATTTATTTCTTTTAATCTTTTTATATACATAACAGTTATTCACTTTCTGTAAAACTGCTTACGCAGTTTGACTGCAAGTTACAGTCTCTTTAAATGTTTAAATCTCTAAATACTTATATTTAAATATATAATAGTAAGTATAATAAAATTGTTGCTGCTACATATAATATACGAATTAAGTAGGTACTTATGCAAAACTAAAGCGTCCCCAACAAATACTCCCACAACATTCTTTTAAATTTACACAAATTAGATTCCAGTCTAATGTTTTCAGGTAAGCTATTTAGTAAGTATGGCTATGGTTTTTTTAATGTTCTGTCTCCGAAATAATTATTTACTATGGCGACCTCATATTTACTACTAGATATCGCTCTGGTACCACTTTAATGCTGTAATAACGATAAGTTACAATCCCGGTTGCAATGGTTATGCACTGCTATTAGATATTTATGTTTTAAACTCGCTGGTAAAATTTTACAAATTTTAAATAGTTTTGTGTAATCTCCCTTACAGTTATTTTCTGTTTTATCGTTAACCATTAGTTTTAGGAATCTTACTTGTAGTGCTTCTATTTTTTCTATATATGTTTTAAAAGTCAGTCCATAGCAATCGAGTGCGTAACTAATTATAGAATCTACTAATTTTAATATTTTGGTAGGTACTTTCAAACTTAAATGATAAAATTTACTCAGTAATATTCTTAACTTACTACATAATATTATGTAATCTATATGTGATGCCCATGAGAAGCCGGTGTCAATTTTAACACCTAGATATGTAATACAATTCACATTTTCAATCGGTTTACATTGACAGTTTAACTTATTGTTATGAAAGCAATCAAAAGTATGCGTTATAATATGCGGTGAATAGTCAACGGGTCGTAGATAAGGAGAGTGAATAATTAGTAATTTAGTTTTGTCCGAGTTTAATATGATGCCGTTATCGTGACATCATTTAACCACCGCGTCTACGTCCCGTTGTACCAGACTACATGTCTCCTCGAGGTCGGTGCCAGCGCTCAGCGTGCACTGTGCACAGGTCGTCGGCGAACATATGACCGGAGCTGTGCCTCAGGACTCCGCACAGGCTGTTGGACTGCATCAGATAGCAGACGGGGCCACATCCCGAGCCCTGCGGCACACCGCAGTCGACGGTTTTCTCCTCGCTGAGGCTGCCACCCACCTTCACGCGGTAGGAGCGCCCCCTGAGATAGTCTCTGAACCAATTTTTCAGAGGCTGCCTCAGGCCGCACTCCTCCAATTCAAGAGGGTTTCCGTCTCCAAAGTTTCGAAAGCTTTTTTAAAATCGTAAAAAATAGCAACTATAATTTTTTGTCTTTTCTAAATTTGTATTAATTTCATCCGTAAACTTTCACAATAGTGTGTTTGTGCTTTTATTTTTCTGAAATCCATGTTGACATTCATTGAGTACCTACATTATTGTTTCTTAAATAACTTCCAATTTGATTTACTATGCACTTATCCAATATTTTATCGATACTCGAAAGTATCGATATCGGTACTTTCGAGTATTTTTGAATATACCTTTTTTTTTTTTTTTTTTTTTTTTTTTAGGAGGGGAAATACTTTGCGTATGCCCCACCCCTTCGGGGGAAGGGGCGGGGGTATGTGGGACTCCCTACAAGAGGTCTACCCACTAAAACCCCCCCAGCCCTTCTTCATGCGCCTAGTGCGGGAGGGACGGGTACCACGGGGCAGTTCAATTCCGCCCCTTCCCGCGCGCAGCCGCAACCGGCACCATCTTCCAGCGGCTATAGGCCGCTTACCTCACCGAGAGCCCCCCGGGCTATAGAGGGGCTGCCTTCTCGGGACCCATACTGTGGGCGGGATCCCCCGATCACCGCCCACGGGTCTAGGCGTCAATCTCCATGTCGGCGGAGACGGGCAGAGCCCGCGCGCCTTTAGGTCTCGACTTTTTGTGATTTTTTTTTTTTTTTTTTTTTTTTTTTTTTTTTTTTTTTTTTTTTTTTTTTTTTTTTGAATATACCTTGCGGTCTTATGAATGGGACGGATTAATGCTTCTTTCAACTTTTCTGGAAATTTATGTTTTTTAACAGACATATTTATCAATTTTGCTAGAACAGGGCTAATTTTATCATTAATTAATTTTAGATCGGACATTCGTATGTGGTCACTTCCTGGCGACTTGTTTTTGTTCATTTTAGTAATAATTTTTTTAACATATTGACTATTCACAGGCTGCCACCTCATAGAAGTGTCCGATATATTAACATAAGTGCTCCTCACTAACCATTTTTCATTACACGAGTGCTTGATATTTTTACGTAATTTTTCATAATTTCAACTAGATTCGATCGAAGATCTCTATTATAATAAATTACTAGTTGCTGCCTGCAACTCTGTTGCGCCAAAACTCGTTTATCGCGTGGGAAATGCACATTTTAACTGACTTCAAAAAAGGAGGTTATCAGTACTACGCGTATGTATGTAATATTTCCAGAACTGCCCAGTTTTTGCATACTTATGTTAATCTATGGCGGCTTCTGAACAAATGTGTCAAATTTCAAAAGTGTATGTATAATAATAATATCTATGGACGCTTCACACCACGTCAGTCTGGCCCCGTGCTAAGTACCTAAAGGACTTGTGTTACAGGTACCAGACAACGGAAATATATTTAATACTTTTATACTATACATATATTTAAGATTTTTATTATATCATACACATATTTAATACACATCCAGACCCGGGAACATTGAAAAACTTTTTGTTCCGTCGGCGGGATTCGAACCCGCGACCCCCGGCTTGAGCGTCCAACGCGCTTACCACTGAGCCACAGAGGTCGTCAAATCGTATGTATGTTTTTATGTTTGTGCACCTCCGGAATATATCCGGTATATCTCCGGAACGACAAGTCCGATTTTAGTGATTCTTTTTTTATTGTACTAGGTATTGTTCAACTTAGGGAATTACTGCAAGTTGCACCAAAAAATGTTCATTAGTTTTTGAGATAGGGAATTTTAATTCTTAATTACGTACAAAAATTTGAAGTCGGTTTTATCTTTTGAATATGCTATTGTTCTGGGATTAAAAGTATCATTTATGTCTTTTCCCGGGACTCAAAGTATCTCCATACGCACCAAAATCAGTTAAGCGGTTTTTGGGCGTAACTAGAGGTAACAGAAACAGACAGACACTAATAATATTAGTATGGATTACTAGTTGATGCCCGCAACTGCGTTCCGCCGTCAGTACATTTGAACCTTACATTTTCCAGGATAAAACTATCGTACGTCTTTTCCCGTGACTCAAAGTATCAGCATACCCATTACCCGTCAAATTAGGTTCAGCGATTAAATCGTGAAGCGAGGTAGAACTTGTCTAACTTCAAATGACGCGCCCCTCCCTCGTATTCACAGTACAAAAATGTTTCATTTATATCAACTTTGAAGTGGTGGGGCGCGTCATTTCAAATTAGACAAGCTCTAACAGACCGGTCGCGGTGGTAGGCACCAGTGTAGACCCGACGTTCAGAGAATATTAAAAAAAAATCTGAATAAAAAATTAGAGTTTGAGTTGAGACAGAGACTTTCTTTATAACATTATATGGATTTGAAAAAAATTTGTCTGCCTGTCTATCAATTACCTCTTCACGCTTAATCCTAGGATCGCGGATTCTTGGAAATCTATTGTTATTCTATTGTTATCGCGGTCACCGGGCTTGATGGGTTAAACCGTAAACGGCTGAATAAATTTAGATGAAAATGTTACGGAGATACTTTGGGAGACGGGATGGGAAATATCATAGGTTTTGTAGCTGAAAAATGTATGGTCCCCGCGCGATAAACTGATTTCGGCGTAGAGTTGCGGGCGGGAGGGATCTTATCTAGGCTGCCCGGCTGGTATAAATAGATGCGATCCGGTCTCAAGACGCGGTTCGGCTCTGTGATTGGTCCAAATTTTGACAGCCAACCAATCACAGAGCCTGAACCGTGTCTTGAGACCGAGATGCATCTTGAGTACTAGAATCCTTCGATCGGGGATTCTCGGAAATGCTATTGTATTCTATTGTTGTCGTGATCACCGGTGCTCGTACGGGGCTTGTTGGGTTAATAAGGATGAGAGGTACTTGATCAACTTGCCAAATTTTATAGTTGTATCTGAATTCTGTTTTTTTTTTATTTGAATAAACATTTTGAATTAAAATGTAAAATAATATCTCTAAATTATAATACGTTATTTATTATTATTTAAGTCAAAATGTAAATCAAGAAAAAGATTTTCAAAGTCACTGCTTATAATTGCGAATATTTTTGCAACCTTGGCAGTTTAGAGGGTCGAATGTTTTGCGAAACCAAAGAAAGTTTTGATAAGCCACGTACAAATTAAAAATTGCATAATAAAAATACAGGGGACACTATTTACCAATATGAGGCAATATATGATGTCTTATCAAATAAATTGGTTCATAGGTAGATAGCGGACCTTTGTAACTTTGTTGCGTTTTGTCAACCAGCCATGTTTTCTCGATGTTTGATGGTTTGTCTCTTCACTCTCTTCATCTCTATTGACCCTCACATCACAAACATTTTTTCTCGCGTAGATCTATCATCGAAATAACACATTTTTATAGAGTTTTGTCGAGATAATGTCGAGATTTTGACATTATGAGTCGAGTAGTTTTTAATTATTTCGAGAGTGAGATATCTCGTTGGCGTATGCTAGGCAGGCTGATCCTGCCGATCTAGACAAGCGGCAAGCGATCATCGCTAACGCTACAGAATGTATGGGACTTGACATTAGTATGTAACGCTAGCGAAGCGATGACTTATGTCAAATCACGTACATTTTGTGACGTTATAGGCCTGGAGATAGTGACACAAAATTCTTGGTGATTTGTGCCAGTATGGCGGTTTTACAGGGGTATAATTACGTAAAGGCAAAAAGGAAAATGATGGTCATAGCGCCCGCACTGGCAGCCCAAACGCGTGGCCGTTAATCGAACGTGTCGGATAAATAACGAGTGTCGAACGATTTGTTCCACAAAAATGCTTGTATTTTCAGATAGTCGAAAAATAAATAAGTAGGCGAAAGGCGCCCATACTTGTCGGGTGCGGCTTACAGCCCGCCATACCGACGCGAATACGTTAATTTTAATAAAAAAATTGAACTATTTGTACCAGGCAAATTTTTACATAGATAATCAATAATCATCGTCGAGTAGCCATTCACGAAAATCACCTTGCCATACTTTTCCGACAGCGCCCAATGGCCGCCATACCACTGCAAAGGTGTAAGATTTTTTTTTCGCAAAACGATTTGTGCCAGTATGGCATTTATATTTTTGGAAAGTATTTGACAAAATAGGACCGTTATTATTTTTCCCATACTTCTAGTAGGGGGGAAAAGTGCTGCCATAATTGAAATACTTATTTATTTGACACGTTTTAAAAATATGACTATAAGATACGTAAAATCTTTTTTTACATCATGGCATCATTGTAGTCTAGTCATTTGGCAATTGTAAAAAAAATTGTTACAGATTGTAACCATGGGGCAGGATGACTATCGGACTTGAGCAAAAAAGTGATAAAAATTGGACGATTTGTACCAGTATGGCATTTGGATTTTTGGAAATTATACGATACAATGTGACCATTATTATATTTGCCATACTCGTAGTAGACGGAAAAAGTGGCGCCATACTTGAAAAACCGTTTGAATTACGTATGAAATCTTAGGATTTTGAAAAAAATATTATTCACATTCGCTGCCTCCCACAGGTATGGCATTACCAGACTCGTATACGTTGGCGATACGAAACCTACAATTATTGTTCGTGCTAGGCGTACTGGACTACTGTTGAATTGACAAAAGTCGACCAAATGACACAAGTCCACCATCTGCTTTTAAACCAATTTCTTCTACAGTAAATTGTACAATATCTACCAATAAGGTTGTACAATCAGACCAATCACAACCTGTCTGGTCACTGATCTACCAATAGCATGACCCTGTTGCGCGCACCCGCCCCGCCCACTCCTTATCCCACCAAAAAATACCTTCCATTTTTTAATTCCATAGGCCAAATTGAAGACTTTAAGAAAAGACTTTGCCCAGCAGTGGGACTGCAACAAACATGAAAAAGCCACTATCACTAATAAGTAATAGCCATAGCCTAACAATTACATCACGTGCAACTTGTGATTACGGAACGTAAATTATTGGTTATAGTATCGAGCTATTGTTTTCATAATTATAACCGTAACTATATTTCATAATGGACATATTATTTTACCTAAGCCATAATATATCTTTAGCTTTCGTACTAAAATGTGTGAAGTACGGTTGATATTCCAAGCTTGGTATAATATTTTCTTTTCTCACCTCCGGGTGGAAAGCGTCAACTTTCTTCCCGCTGCGCTTACCGATGTTGCCGTTTTCCGCCTCCGTCGATGAGAAAAATAGTATAACTAGTATACGCACCACGGGCAGTAAATAAGAAAGCCTCAGATCACATGTAATTGTTGACGGCCAACAATTAGATACATGTGATCTGAGACATTCATATTTACGAGATAAAACATTTGAATTAACCCAGGGTTAACTTTAATCTACGCTAACGCCACTCACATGATAAGACCGAAGATAAGACCTAAGTATACATAATATTATAGCTATTAAGCCTTTGACCGCTGAAGAATTGTTGGCTGTTGCCCTTCGGCCAAATGTTTTTTATTGAGGATATAGAGCCTGACCTTAGAGGCTGGTCCTTAATTTGGCCTATTCAGGTCAATAGCAATGACAAAACGACAAACGGACACATTTAAATATTATATAATGACGCTTTGTACGACACAGCAAAAATTGTTAGATTGTTTTGCTCTACAACAATAAAACTACATTTTTGTGAGCAGTACTTACTTTGTTTCGAGCTCACAATCAATGTTTTCTTTCTTAAGTTTATAGGACAATATTATTAAAGACTTTTAGCCTCTGCTTATGTGGACTAAAAATAAATGTATTGTATGTATTATCTTTAAATTATATATTTTTGGCCACATGATAGAGATTAGAATATGAATTCTAGCGCGTAGCGCGTCGTAATTTTAAGCATGGCCTCTAAAACAAAAAAATAAGTATTACAATGAGTATATAAATTATATCTACATAAATATTATATGAAAACAAACTTATCATTGTTATCAGACCCGCAATAAGACCAAAAGTCAAACCGAGATAAATATAGTTATTCGCATGATGGGTACCAAAATATCTGTTTTATAATAGTATATCATAGGATAAAGGTATTCCTTGTTTTGTTTTAATTTATAACTTGTACTCGTCAACTTAATTAAAAATAGAAGTAAGGCCTAAGAGATGTAAAGGGAGAGAGAGCTAACTAATATTAGTGTTTGTTGCAACGCTACTGCATCGGTATCAAAGAATCCAATTCTGAACTGCTTCCGTCATATGACTCAAACATGACCTCCTAAGAAACCTAAGTACATAATATATTAGAACAATTATTATAACAGGTACGAGGGCTGCTATTTATGTATCCGGAACTGGCCACTTACAAGAACAATATTTAAAAAGTAATTACAACATTTGAAAATAGTACTCTTTGGTTGAAGAATACATTTTGTTTCATGTGACTGTCAATTATTTTTCCATTGTGGCGTCATTTTGAAAATTGCGTGTCTTCATTTGCCATGGATTTAACGCGTGAACATTTTCGTGCAATGATTTACGATTTTCGGCGTGGGCTAAATCAACAACAGTGCTTTATTCAACTCACCGCAACTTTTGGAGATGAAGCACCATCAAAAACCACTGTTTATCACTGGTACAGTGAGTTTAATCGTGGGCGGTCTATGCTCACGGATGAAAATAAAGAAGGTCGCCCAAAAACAGCTGTTGTCCTACAAAATATATGTAGATGCTGTGCGGGAACTAATAATGCGTGATCGTCATGTTACATATCGCGAGATAGAGGCGTCCTTAGGCATAAGTATGACGAGCATACATAAGATATTACACGAACATTTGGCTGTAAAAAAAATATGTTCGCGTTGGATTCCGCACAACTTGACAATCGATCAAAAACGGGCTCGTGTCGATTGGTGCAAAGAAATGATAAAAAAATACAACCGTAGTACGTCAAAAGCCGTTTATAATATCTACACAGGTGATGAATCTTGGATCTATGCATATGACCCCGAAACTAAACAACAGTCAACGGTGTGGGTGTTCCAAGATGAGCCGAAACCAACAAAAGTTACTCGTGCAAAAAGTACTTTGAAGCAAATGGTCGCCTGTTTTTTTGGAATTAATGGACATGTGGCTACAGTGCCATTAGAGAATCGTAAAACGGTTAATTCTGAATGGTATACGACCATTTGTTTACCAGAAGTCTTTGAAGAAATAAGAAAGGACAACCGACAACGCAGAATCATATTACATCACGACAATGCTAGCTGTCACACCTCAGCTGAAACAACTCAGTTTTTGGAGGGTCAAAAGATCGAATTGACTGGTCATCCGCCGTACAGCCCTGATTTGGCACCTAACGATTTCTTTTTATTTCCATTCGCGAAGAACAAATTACGTGGTCAACGTTTTTCGAGCCGCGAAGAGGCTGTTGATGCGTTCAAAATGCACGTTTTGGAGATACCTCAATCAGAATGGAAAAATGCTATGAAAATTGGTTCCAGCGTATGCAAAAGTGTGTCGATCATCGCGGCGAATATTTTGAAAAGCAATTAAACCATATTAATTAAACAATAATAATAATGATATATGTTCGTTTCTTTTTTTATTCCGGATACATAAATAGCAGCCCTCGTAAATGTTGTGAAGTGTCTAGGCCGAAGTTCCGCGGCGGAAGTTCGGCATGATTACAATAGTATATTAGTGATCGAAGCAATTATAATCATAATCAATGTCAAACGCATACACTATAACGCGACGGCATCTTCCGCCGCGGAACTTCGGCATGGTGTGATTAGACACTAAGGTATAATTTTTGAAAATCTAGAACCAACGGGATATACTACGCCTGTTATTATAATAGGTGCGCCTTTTGACACCTTTTCAACTGTCTCTCCGCTCTCATGCATACTGGACTTGGAGCTACGTGTGGATAGCTATCTAGCGCTTCGATCAAATATTCTAATACAGAAATATTTGATCGAAGATCTAGCGTATTTAACTCCGGTTTGATAGAAAGTAAAGGTTATACGTGCAGCTATTATAGCTTAACATGACCACCATAGAAGGGTATCTTTCTATAGAAATGTTGGGGAAGTATCAGCTGGAGTCTTGAGGAAGGAAGTCTGTCATTTTGTCCCTAAAATTTGTCAAAGTTTCTGATCATTCTGATTTATACTGTGGACTATGTTTAGTCTGCTAAGGCCACAGTGTAGTTAAGTTATTTACGCTTTTTAAGTTTAACTTTATTAACACAGTCATAAATTATAATAAAGAGCAGTAAAATGGTTGATAGTTTGTCACGACTGACGAGTCATCTAGTCACACCATATCTGACGTATGATTTATGAAACAGCTGATTACACTTTTACGAATAACACAATGTGATAATTTTTTCTGGCTGACGTGACTAATCGCTATACTTGAAACAAACTCGAAGCGCTCTACGGTCTACATTATATGTCTATAGGTAGAGTGTAGACCGCTTTTAGGCTATGGCACCGTAATAAGCGCTTTTGAATTACTATTGAAAATTATATTAGAAAGAAACACTTTCTATGGTGATCAACAATGGCTACGCGTGCCGATGTGCAACTCTTCAATTCCTACAAGGACGTTTTGATCCCTATTAAGGGCCTGTGTCGTTCGTGTCAGATAGAGTATGGAGTGTCTGTCCGAATGTTATGGATAGCCTATCCAGAATTTATCAGTAAGTGGTAGAGCAGCCCACTCTCCAATTAAGTACTAACAAGTTTTTGCTGATGTGCGTTTCTTAAAATCCTACAAAAACATTTTCAAATCAAAATAATTTATTTCAGAGTTTTTTTCAAATCTTTTCTGAACGTCGGGTCTAAGACGCCTAACTGCCTACCACCGGTTCGGGAACTAGCCCGGAAGAACCGGCGTAAGAAACTCGCAGCATTTTGATCCCTAATTCTTTAAGTTCTAGAATAACAATACTCACATAATCAAACCTATCCTTGCATAAATGCCCCAGCAGATGGAGGAACCCGACGAGCGTGAACCAGGCGGCCCACAGCAGAACCTCGTCCATGTACTGCACGTTGAGGACGCCGAACACGAAGATGAACTTGTAGAACACGTAGTTCCAGAACTTGTCGCGCACCCGCGCCGCCTCCGCGACGCGCAGCCGCCCGAACACCACGCGTCGGAGACCGCTCCCGAACAGCGCTAAGGCGCAGTACGCGGTGTTGATCAGCGTCTGGAAGAAGAAAAGATGGTTAATACGAATTATGACAGGAACCTAGATGACATCGCTCGCAGCCGTTATCCCTAAGGAATTGAAACGTTTAGGGCTCCCGGCCACAACCACAAAACGCCGTCACCGGCATATTTCTTGTAGTTTTCATACATTTTTTGACGCCAGTGGCCGCCACACGCTACAACGATTCACTTTTACGACCAATAGACTACCTCAAAACGGCGTTTGTGGCTGTCGCGTGTGGCCCGTGTGCGGCGACACTTACGATCTTACCACTATAGATCTAAGCATCTATTGAACAGTTGTTTTGAGACCATTTCGTACTGAATTTTTCTCTAATAAACTGATCAACAGGTGTTTAAATCTTTTGTAGTAAGACCGTTAATGTTTTGACCACGAGTTTGACGAAGGAAACACAGTACGCGGTTTAAACAAAGTCTGGAAGAGTACTTCTCTTCCAAAATTGATAGATGGCATTGCCCACGGCCGTTATCCCGAAGGTATTGGAATGTTTAATTTTGGCCACAAGTTTGACGAAGGAAACACAGTACGCGGTTTAACCCATTCCATGCGGCAATAAAAACTACACTTATTACCCAGGTGCGGGGACGATTTTCGTCGTGACGCCGATGGGCGTCTTCCGCACCTCAAAGGGTAACAATAAGACGCCGATCGGCGTTTTCAGCACACTAATAAGAAATTAATCATTATTACGTTAAATTCATTGGAAAATCTTCAGTTACGTCAAACGTGTGGTGTGTTCAAGAGCGTATTTGGCGTAAAAATTAATCTTACGGCATAAATTATTATTTGTGTGCAGTTATTGGCCTTCAATTGTTATATGGTGAAAATTGGTTGAATATGGCGAGAAATGGTAAGTAAATTGTATTAATTAAATAAATTATGCCCCCTTTCGACTAACATCTCATATATTTTAGTTTTTAGTGATAATAATAGCAAAATTATCAGTATAAATTAATAACAAATTAATAACAGGGGTGGCAAACCTTTTCGTAATTTCCGTAAGCGTATTATGCATATTTTCAAGAATATCCTGTATTATGTATACGGGAAACAAGAATAAAAAAGAAGTACATCTGTAAAATAAATATATTTCCTAAAAATAGTCTACACCCCTTTTATGAAAATAATGGTACGTAACGTTATTTTTCTGGTAATTGATAATGTTATGAAGCCCGCTGCACGATCAAAGTGACGAAATATGCACAAAATATGCACAATCAAACGTTACTTAGTATTAAAATTTGTTATTTTTTCGATGAGTTTTCCGGTGGTGTCGCTAATAAATGCGCCAATATTCATCATTCCATTAAATCTAGGATTGGTCATTTCTTGCACAATACCAATAATTTTCTACCAACATTTTCCGATTGCAATATTATTGCCCATATCCCATGAAAGTTCATTACCTACTTTATTATTATTTTTTTAATGTTGTAATGTTCAATTTTTTTTCCAATGTGTAAAAAAAATTGGTTTCTAGAAATATTATATTGTACCTACACGCTGCCTTAGTGCTTGAATGGCCCACCGACCAAACCCCCCATTCAAGCACTAAGGCAGCGTGTAGGTACAATATAATATTTCTAGAAACCAATTTTTTTTTACACCCGATACCTGTACGCTGCCTTAGTGCTTGAATGGCCCACCGACCAAACCCCCCATTCAAGCACTAAGGCAGCGTACAGGTATCGGGTGTATCGCGGAACTCTTTAAATAGGAATGGGGCCACATATTTGAAATATTTTGGTCCATCGTGCCTCTATTTCTTGACCTCTGTGTGTATTATGATAGCTAGTTTGAAGACTACGAGGGCATAATATGACTGTAATATGCACTATCAACGAAAAATTGCCAAAATATGCACTAACGCCTAAAAAGTGTCATTATATGCATCTGCATATTATGCAAATGCATATAATCCGATGTCTAATAATAACTTTTTTTTAATGAAAAAAGTGGGCAAACGAGCAAACGGGTCACCTGATGGAAAGCAACTTCCGTTGCCCATGGACACTCGCAGCATCAGAAGAGATGCAGGTGCGTTGCCGGCCTTTTACGAGGGAATGGGGTAATAGGGTAGGGGAGGGTAGAGAAGAGAATAGGGGAGGGTAGGGAAGGAAATAGGGGAGGGTAGGGAAGGAAATAAGGGAGGGTAGGGAAGGGAAAAGGGTAGGGGATTGGGCCTCCGGTAAACTCACTCACTCGGCGAAACACAGCGCAAGCGCTGTTTCACGCCGGTTTCCTGTGAGCCCGTGGTATTTCTCCGGTCGAGCCGGCCCATTCGTGCCGAAGCATGGCTCTCCCACGGTAGAAAATTTTTATATACTTACCCAGTGGCGGGGCAAGACCTAAATTTGATGTGGGCAAGATAAGTGGGTATCCAAACTCATAAATTCTTAAAAAAACCTCTCGGTCCTAGGGGCGCGAGGCCCCTTAGAGCGCGAGGCCGTGGGCGGTCGCCCACGTCGCCTACGCCTTGCGCCGCCTCTGTACTTACCCCAAAATCAATTAAATAATTATATTTATTTAATTGATTTTGGGGTAATTTGAATAACATGGCAACACAAGCCCGGGCACCACATACATAAAACCTGCTTCACGCGCGTTGTTTGAAGCAATCTGAATTAGAATGTAGATAATAATATTATTATAGATGTTTATGGTATTACAGTTGGCTGAAAAGTTGAAGAAAAATTTATTAAAACCAAAGGTTGTCAATAGCTGGAAAACGCCTTTAGGCGTCTTCCGCATCTAAAAAGGAATTGGCCATTTTGCAGAAAGTTGAATTTATTGAAACGGCGTGCATTACGTTATTGTATTTTCAAAATTTGAGCATATATTGCACGTATAAACTTTTATAATTTGTTTTAGCCAAAATATAAGCTACTAAAAAAAGACGCCGATGGGCGTATGCCGCATCTGAATGTGACGTCCAAAGACGCCGATGGGCGTCCGCCGCAGCGAATGGGTTAAACAACATCCGGAAGAGTACTCCTTCTTCTAACGTTGATTAAAACGTTAATAAGAGATATTTATGATAGGCATAGGAAAGCTGATAGAGGTTTCTCTTGCAGCCACGAACCGAAGATGTGGGGTTAGGGTTATATTTTGGCAACGAAACTAAGAAGCATACAATAGATCCATAATATGATTATTGAGACAAAAGGCAAGCTTTTTGATAGCCCAAGGACGCTTGATAGAAGTCAAACTCAAAAACAGTCTGTTTTCAATGGAGTTATGACTTATGCCCTAATGACTGGATATGTTGACTGTTATCAACTCAGAAATAGGGCAATGACGTTGTAGCATACGAAAAGCTGCCGCGCTTATACGGGCAACTAAAATTGCACAACTCCAGTCAATTCTCGTCAACATTGACGTCACGACTACATCAAGCAATTTGCGGCAACAAGCAGCAATATTGCGCTATACAATATCGAGTGATGTGGCTATCAAATATTTGAGCGATATGATATGATATGAAATAAATTGGTCCATATGGCTCCACTAATTGCTCCAGATCGCTCCATTCGTGTCGCTGAGCAATTATATATTGCCGAAATTATTGCCCGTGTAAGCGCTTCTAGATTAAGAAGACGTATCCAATGAAATTATTCGCACTATAATTGGGGCAACCTGTATAATGTATTGTATACTTAAAAACTGTTTCATAACTTTTGTGGCTATACACAGGAATATAATATTTGAGTAATTACAACAAGAAAGAGAAATTTGAATGCGTTGTATAACGCTCAACATTAATAAATACTTACAGATTCACACAAAACAAGATAATATAAATATCAATAAACTTGAATGACACATTACATTAATCTTTTTTTAACGATGTCCCCCAGGTCAATGACTTAAAACTCATCAACAGCTTTTATTAATTACAACTCCTTTGTACGTCCGATAACATACATAATAATAATTAATATTATACCTCTATTATACCTACTCCTACATAATATTAGACTATTCCCTAATGATCAAATAGATTAAGCACTATCAAATTAATAATGTCATAAGTTATTGTATTTCCTTATATTTATTTACACGTGTGGACAAAATAAGATTTCAAGGAGGATTACCACAAACCAAATAAAAATTTGTCACACAACAACACAGACCGCAGGTTTATTATGCATGTGTGAGTGGAACTACGCTACTGTATGGTCAGTCGACCAATCACACTGTCCCGAAGTAGCGTAGTTGTATGCATTTGTGTGCGTGACTGCGTGTAAACCAGCCTTTCCCAAAGTGAGCGATAACGCCCTCTTGTGGGTGCTGAAGGTCTAAAGGGGTGGTGTGGTGCGGTGTGGGACCCAGAAAAAAATGGGGGCATTGTGTAGAGGTTTGCGGGGTGATTTGTTTCATCTGGATGCATTTGAAATTGAAACAATGGGGGCGCTAAAACATAATTAGTTCTCAAAGTGGGAAGCACACAAAACAAGTTTGGGAACCCCTGGTGTAAACAAACGACGCGACGTGCTCTAGCCTCTACCACAATAGACATAACTACCTTGGTGTGTGGTAAGTTGGTAAGTGGTAACTAGTAGAGCGCAGTAAAAAGCATGGTAAATATTTTTAATTTTTTTCTTTTGTCTTTGTGATCGGTTATTATTATTTTTAACAAAAAATTTAAACCGTCTTCCAAGGTAAAAACAATAAGAATATTAACTAAAAAGTATAAAATAAGTCTTTTTCTTTAATAGTGCCTTTTCTAGAATTCGTCAAAAGCCCAATAGGCTACTTGACATATATTTAATTTCATTGAAAGAATGCATATTTCTAGTAGAACTTGGCCTAGGAAACCGTATTTCACTCTTATCATCAAATAAAAGCTTATAATTGATAAATAAAGTCGATTTGAAAATATGATTTTATGAAAATAGGAATTGTACTGGCGAAAACGCTTTTGCGGTACTTCCGATTTGGATGTGACGTCATCCCATTTGTAATTTAATATCTTTTATTTATCGCGCTTGTTTTATGTAAGTTTATTTTTACATAAATAATATGAATAAGCCTAGAAAGATTTATAAAATATATTTTCTTCAATAATTCAAATAAAACATCAGTTTTATAATATATTATCTCTATTTATTGTAGTTAGGAAATGAAATGGCCAAAACTTTTCTACAAAAGTGTTCAATATTACAAATGATTTCTAAATTCTTTTCTAATTTTTTGGCACTGTTAGACTCCTACGCTTAGCACATAAAACTTTTTTTAATAAAGAAAGTATAAAATACAAAAAACATGACGTCACACTATGGCGGTACAATGGCGGACAGTGTTTTTGGCGACATATAAAAGGCATATTTTTCAATCAACATTTTTATGGGTTTCTACTGTTTAAAATATTAAAATATTAGTTTTTTTGGTGAAAATGAATGATTAAGAAGCGATTAGAATGAAGAAAAAATATAGGTCAAGTAGCCTATTATTTCTGTGCATAAAAGTCTTCACTATTTTGAAGTCAGTACCAGCTAATTAAATTATGACTTCAGTTAATGTCAGGATCTGAAATATTTGGGACTGGTACCGACTTCAAAGTAATGAAGACTTATGCACAAAAATAATTGGGGTTTTGACGAATTCTAGAAAAGGCACTATTAAAGAAAAAGACTTATTTTATACTTTTTAGTTAATATTCTTATTGTTTTTACCTTAGAAGTCGGTTTAAATTTTTTGTTAAAAATAATAATTTCACTCTTTTTAGTTATTTATATGTATTAATATTATGATTTTTGGTAAACACATAACTCATAAGTGTCAGTTGCAGATAGATATATCATATAATATTATGATCTCGTCTCAATCTAAAATATTATGAAAAGTACTTATAATACTCGTAGAGCCATAATGGGCTGATGCATGCCATGGTGTAATGGTAGTGATGATGATGATGATGAATACAAATTAAACGGTAGCACATGCTTTCTGTTCTTAAAACAACGCCAAATCTTCCAAACGTGTATCTATAAGGAGTTAGGAGTTCTCTCAGCACCTTCGGAACCATTGTACACCTTGACGCAAAATCTTACTTTTTGGTAGCTTATGCTTAGAATACTTCTCATAAAACCAAAATCACCATATGTTTCCATATAAATTTCGACGAGTTCCCTCCATTACTCATGGTCCATGGATCCCATCATCAGATCACCACTTTATGAACATGGAACCAAAGAGTTAAACCCTTTACAACATAAATAACGCTCAAAAACCTCATCTCAATCTTAAAGATTATGAAAAGAACTAATAATAGGGCCATAATGTGATGATGCATGGTGTAATGGTAGTGATGATGATGAATATAAATTGCACAGTAGCATATGCTTTCTGTTCTTAAAACAACGCCGAAACATCCAAACGTGTATCTATGAGGAGTTAGGAGTTCTCTCAGTACCTTCGGAATCATGGTATACCTTAATGCAAAATCTTACTTTTTGGTAGCAAATGCTTGATAAAACCGAAAGCACCATATGTTTCCATATAAATTTTGAGGAGTTCCCTCGATTACTCATGGATCCCATCATCAAGTCACCATTTTTATGAACATGGTACCAAATTCGAGTCAAACCCTATACAACACAAAAATAATTTTGAAAATCGGACCACAAACGGCTGAGTAATCGGCGGACATACATAAAAAAAATACATACAGCCGAACGTATTACCTCCTCCTTTTTGGAAGTCGGTCAAAAAGTAGCACAGATCATAATCTAAAAATTTGATAAATTCGCTAATTACAAATTCCGACCGAACATTGACCATATTATAATCGGTCAGCCTATACTTATCTAATGACATGACATGTAATTAAAACTTTAATCTGGTAACAAAGAATTAATATGTTGCTATCGCGGAGTGCACATAGGTTATGTTTTGACGGCGAGTACAAATTCCGATTATTGCACTTATTTTCTTGTAGATTTTTGATTATTTATATCAACAAAATCTAATCTCTGTCTGGTATTGTTGTTTTGATTGCAGTCTTAATTATTATTTTTAACAAAAAATTAAAACCGACTTCCAAGGTAAAAACAATAATAACCTCCTTATAATATGAACTAAAAAGTATTAAATAATTATTCCTATCTAATAGTGCCTTTTTCCGAATTCGGCTAAAACTCAACTATTTCTGTACTCAATCTTCATCATTTGAAGTGAATTTATATGTTTCCATATAAATTTCGAGGAGTTCCCTCGATTACTAATGGATCCCATCATCAGGTCACCACTTTTGTGAACATGATACCAAATTGGAGTGAAACCTTATACAACAAAAAAAAAAATTCGAAAATCGGTTCACAAACTGCGGAGTAATCGTTGAACATACAAAAAAAAATATCCACAGCCGAACATATAACCTCATTAACCGACTTCCAAAAAACGAGGAGGTTATATGTTCGGCTGTGGATATTTTTTTTTTATTTTTTTTTAACCACAGTGTCATTGAAACCAGAGTGCTCTTGTGTATTGCGCACACACTTGGGCGCTATAAAATTACTCCTGCGTAACTGGCCTGGTTTGAGAACGCGTCGTGCTCGTGGCCATTTTCATTAGGGCCACAAGTCACAACACGAATTCGCGTCGTGTCTGTTTTTAAATGCTCAGAACGCGTCATGGCTTTTCTGGATTACCAGAACGCATCGTGGCCGTTTTCATTATGACCACGACGCGAATTTTGCGTCGTGGTCGTTTCACTATGACCACAACGCGTTGTGAACCATTTTTTCGCTCACTGAGCGTTTTCGGTCTTTGAGCGTAACATATATGTATATACAAGAATTGCTCGTTTAAAGGTATAAGATACATAGTTGCTAATTGTTTGACATGCGCATGCGGCATGAGCATGACCCTTCTTGATTATGATAATAGATAATAATGGTGATTCTAGAGTCTAGAGTCTAGACTTTAGAGGCTTAGGAGTCTATAGTATCTCTATAGATGGCCTTAAGTCGTCAGTCACCTTGACATTAGTGTTATGTCACTGTCACGTTATGCCCATGCGCATGTTAATGCCGTAATGTAACTCGTAAGTTTCACAATCGGCAATGGTCTTCGCCTTCGTCTCAAACGGCCTTTGACTATATCTATATCTTCTCTATACTTATTATATTATTATTTTTAACAAAAAATTAAAACCGACTTCCAAGGTAAAAACAATAATAACATTAATGTGAACTAAAAAGTATTAAATAATTTTTACTATCTAATAGTGCCTTTTTCCGAATTCGGCTAAACCTCAACTATTTCTGTACTCAATCTTCATTATTTTGAAGTCGGTACCAGATAGCTGAATCTTCAGTCCTCTGACAGTATATTTAAAATTTTTGGAACTGGCACCGACTTCAAAATTATGAAGATTGAGTACCTACAGAAATAGTTGAGGTTTAGCCGAATTCGGAAAAAGGCACTATTAGATAGTAAAAATTATTTAATACTTTTTAGTTCACATTAATGTTATTATTGTTTTTACCTTGGAAGTCGGTTTTAATTTTTTGTTAAAAATAATAATAATTTCACTCTTTTTAGTTACACTAGTAGATAAATCTTCGCGTATATTTTACGTATCTTATTACAATTTGTTAAGAGTCACAACTCACACTCACAAAATAATATAATATTATCAGTGAAGTGAACATATTGTGCTAAGTAATTTAACAATTTTAATATTTCAAGCCCGAAGCGGTCACCGGCGATTGCGATAACAATAGAAAGGCTATTGTGTCTCGTTTTTCCACGATCGAAGGATCTATCAGATAAAAAATTGTACAAACTTGCATAGGATGTAGCGTAGCATAATATTTAATATTATCATAATTATTGACAGCTGTTCTTGTTATCAAGAATTCAAATCGATAGGTACTTAGTGCACCATCTATCGATTAATAAGTACTACCTATAACTAATTAAAAAGACACTTAATGACTTTGTTTTGTTTAAATGCTCTTTTTAAAATAACTTTATTTTAATTCTATTTGTCTATTAAAATTTTATAAAGTAGTAAAGTATTCGATCTGTATATTATAAAGTAGTTAGTAAAGTATTCGATATTCTGTCTTCGCGCGGCGGCGCTGGGCGGCGACCGACGCCGACCGCCGTGTATTAAAAACAAACAGGTGTTGTTAATTGTTATACAGTACATCATTATTATTATTAGTATATCCATACCTATGCCTTGTACTATTATCTATTCTGTGCCATGAGACATTCGTGGCCTTAACACGACGTGGTAATGATGATGATGACGATGATGATGATGATGATTATGATGATGAATATGAATTGCATAGTAGTTTATGCTTTCTGTTCTTAAAACAACGCCGAAACTCCCAAACGTGTATCTATAAGGAATCAGGAGTTCTCTCAGCATCATCGAAACCATGGTATACCTTGACCCAATATTTGACTTTTTGGTAGCGTATTCTTAGTACACTTCACATAAAACCAAAATCACCATATGTTTCCATATAAATTTCGAGGAGTTCCCTCGATTACTCATGGATCCCATCATCAGGTCACCACCTTTGTGAAAATGGGACCAAATTGGAGTGAAACCTAATACAACAAAACAAAAATTTCGAAAATCGGTTCACAAACGGCGGAGTAATCGTTGAACATACAAAAATTAAAAAAAAAAAAAAATATCCACAGCCGAACATATAACCTCCTCGTTTTTTGGAAGTCGGTTAAAAACAAAGTCGCTTTTTTCCCTCATGTCCCTTTGTTCCCTTTAATCTTTAAAACTACGCAACGGATTTTGATGATTCTTTCAGTGTTAGATAGCCCATTTATCGAGGAAGGTTATAGGCTATATTTTATCACGCTAAGACTAAAAGGAGCGAAGAAATAGAGAAAATGTGGAAAAAACGGGGAAAATTATTTGAAAGGGTTAACTTGAATACGCTAATCTCAAGAACTACAGGTCCGACTTGAAAAATTATTTCAGTGTTAGATAGCCCATTTATTGAGGAAGGCTATAGGCATAATTTTTTCAGTGGTTATATTATATTTTATACCCCTGCGACGCCGGGGCGGGTCGCTAGTAAATTATAAAATTAACACTTTTCGAGGTAAAATTAGATACAAGTGACTGTAGTTGAAAAGAAGAATTTGAATAAAGTCGATGCTTGTAAATAAGTCCGCCATCATTTGCGGCTGTCTCTACTCTCTACCATCCATATAGGCAGCGAGATTCACATCACGACAAAAAATTCCATCCCTAAAGTACCTCCTAGGCTGTGGCACAGAATATAGTTGTACCAAGCTGTGGCCTGACAGCCGCCCAATAGTTATGTATTTAGTAATTTGAAAATTAGTTCATAAATCGATATTCAAGGTACAAGAATAATTATAGCCCGTTGTCGGGATATCTATGACCGAAAACTCAATTAGCATCTTTTGTAAATGTGTACACTTTTAGTGCAATTAAAGATCCCATTTATTATGGTCGTAAGGTAATCGAAAATGCTTTTTAATTTTTATAAAACTTTTGCCAGCACCCATACTTTTGATATTACTATGGCTGGTCTCTGATTTTACGTAGCTATCAGAAACTCATGCTCTATCAGAAGAATCTGCTGACTAATGCAAACCACTGGTAGAATTCGGTGCTCTTAATTCTTTGCGCCTGCTCTAGCAAAGCTTAAGATTTCAGTTTGTCTCGATAGACTACTCATAGCTGTCATGTTACTATTAAATGATACCTACTGATTATGATATTAGCATAATATAATAATAGATGAATGATTCATCTGACAAATATGTAATTAATTACATCAATGACTTGTCTCTTATTAACATAGAGCAAACTGTACTTCCAAGAAAATAGTTTTCGCACGCGATTTTCTGTTTTCATAATTATATGACTCATGTAATGTCTGGTGGAAAACCATGAGATAATGAAGAATATAGACCGATATTAAAAATACTGTAAATTCATAATCTGAATTTATTTTACAGATTCGGAATGTCCGAACTACCAAAATCAGTACCATACTACCTATGCTCCACATGGATTCTGATTTTAAGGGGTTTCGTGAATCGTGCCCAATAAAAAACCCTATTACTAAGACATTCCTGTCTATCCAATGTCCATGCTGTATATATCAATGTCTCCATGCTGTACCTCAAGAGCAGCGATAGCTAGACAGTTAAAATTTTCACAAATATGTATTAATATAATGTACTTCGGTCGCTGTTACTTCTGATCATGATTGTAAGAATGTTTCCGGGAGTTTCCACCCGTGTGAGGCCAGCCGTAAGTTTCCGGAATTTAAATTATGAATTCATGAGCTTTTCCGGTCGAAAACTAATGAATTATGAAGGGTATACGACTACACGTGGTCAAACGTAGTTACGTGGCGGTCGACGCGACTTTGTAATGTCAAGGACGGCGGCTTTGCCAACTTGGCTGGGGCCACCATTGGAAAACAATAACACGTAGAACATTAAAACAATGATAATTCGACATTGACGCAAAATCCCGTTAGAAAAAGTAATTTTAGCGGTAAAAATATCTTCAAAACAGTATGGAATGCCGTTAGCTGTCACAATAATAGGAATAAGTAATGATTCTGAATCAATTATCAACAACAACTTATTTAGTTGTTTTTTAAGACCGAAACGTTACAACGCGGTAGTGAGGGGTATAAGGTATTCTAGTAGGTACGACGAAAAACAAAATAGTACACCTGTCACTACAAGATTTTAAATGTTAAAGAGCCAATGGAATTTTCCGTGCTTTAATCGCAATTTTATAAAAAACATTCTTTCACACGGTAATAATAAAATACCTGTTCGCGATCACCGTAGTAGTACCAAACACCAATCTGAATTTCTGAATCTGCGTTCACTGTAGTAGATTTATAATCTAAATTTCTCACAAGCTGAATCTGAATCTCTAGCACAAGCTTCGGAAGTTAAAGTAACAATGGAAGAACGCAGTAGGATGATCACGAGACTTGGGAGAAAAATAAAACGCACTCACCACGTCACAGACAAAGGGTAGAGTGAATTTGAGTGAATCAGGAGAGTCAGATGTTGGAAATAGTTCCACATGGTTTGACGAGCTTTCTGACGGATGATCATAAAAATTGATTCGCATATGGCAGGCCCAAGATATTTGGCCGGGTTATGTAGAGTCAAGGCTAATCGTGATCCGTCGCGTCGGCTGGGCGGTGGGCCTCGACTAACTTACGTTGGTCCGTCATCTATACTTATAAAATTACATGTCCTGACTGACTGACTGATTGATCATCGCTGCGCAAAAACTGTTAAACACGAAATTTGGTGAGTAGGGTTGTTTTATTAAGTAGACACCCACTAAGGAAGGAATTTTGAAAATTTTACCCCGAAGGGGGTGAAATAGGGGTTGAAAGTTTGAATGAAAGTCCGACATTTCTTGAGTTAGGAACATGAAACTTTATTTTTGCGTTACTGATTAAAAATTAATGGATACGTATTTAAGCGTTTTTGAAAATTCTACCCCCAAGGGGGTGAAATTGGGATTGAAAGTTTCAATGAAAGTCCGTTATTTCTTGAGTTAGGAACATGAAATTTTATGTTTGGGCTACTGATTAAAAATGATTGGATATGTCTTTAAGCGTTTTTGGAAATTCTACCCCCAAGGGGGTGAAATTGGGATTGAATGTTTCGATGAAAGTCCGTTATTTATTGAGTTAGGAAGATGAAATTTTATGTTTGTGCTACTGATTAAAAATGAATGGATACGTATTTAAGCGTTTCTGGTAATTCTACCCCCAAGATGATGAAATTGGGGTAGAAAGTTTCAATGAAAGTCCGTCATTTCTTGAGTTAGAAACATGACTGTTTATTCATTATTGACGTCCCGTTTTTACCCATTGTAATAAGGAACCACAAAAGGGGAAAACTATCCATCTTTGTTATTATACTATGTTAATAACGCGGACGAAGTCGCGGGCAACAGCTATCCATGGTGGTAGGCATCATGTAGGACATTCTGATAATATTTATTTAAATTTATTCAGAAATAAAACAATTTTGATTTTGATTTTTGATTTGAGTAGGTATTACATAATATCCATCACGCGCAAACCGTTGAACCGAATTTACTGGCTATATGGGAGATATTTTGAGTCCGAGAAAGGACATAGGATAATTTTTATCCCGGAAATGTATGATATGGTATGAATCTTGCGCGATTTAAAACGAATTTTGGCGCGACGGAGTCGCGGGCGTGATCTAAAGTACAAGAGACAAGACAGACAGAAGACATTTAGTATACGAGAAAATAACAAAGTTTATATTTATCAGAACAGACGCACAAACTGATACGCATTTGACAAATGTTATTGGGACAAATGTTGCTCTAAAAATAAATGGAGAGTCAATAAAGGCGTTTTGTTGACATTATGTAACGAATATCAGATGGCACTAGCCAAGAATGTATTAATTTTATACGTCTAGTTTAATGGCCGGTTTACATTATACTACTCCAGTGTAGCTAGCACGGCCTTCCCCAGTCGATTCTTCGGAAGAAAGTAATGGCAGTTTCTTTCCCATGTCTACATATCTTTTTCCCGAGCATGGCGCCACCCATCGACTTGAGTTTTAGTGGACAAAGACAAGAAACTTTTCCATAGCAACCATTATAGCAACGGCTATTTTGACAGTTAGTTTCTTGACTCTTTTTTTTAATTATGGCACTTCGGCTATAAAACTATGGCCAGTGTCGTGTAAGTCGCGGTAAATTCAAAAATACGACTTGTAGCAACCCAATCTATAGTCGAAATTATAGTTTTGATCTACGAAATACGAATAATAAAACCTAAAGAAGTTTATTACTCGTAGTTTGTAGATCAAAACTATAATTCCGGCTATAGACAGGGTTGCTATACATCGATATTTTGAATTTGCCGCCATTTACTCGACACTAGCCATGGTTTTATAGCCGAAGTGCCATATTAAAAAACAAAAAGAATCAAGAAACTAAATGTCAAAAGCGGATAGAGTTTTGCCGGGAATGTAAAGTGTGCTGTTGTGTTTTTATATTATTTTCCTAAAATTGTGTTAGCTGGGTTTTTAATGTGTAATACTGGTAGAATATTAACCATTATGACCGCTGTACACTCTCGCCGAGAGCTCTCGGGCGAGAGTCTCGTGCGAGAGCCCCTTGCCCGAATGCGATCATGTACATTCTCGCTTAGTTCAATCGCAGTTAAGAACTCAGACAAGATGGACGAAAACGACCATTCACCATTCACCATGCATCGAAAGATATCATTGTAATCCAAAGATTTATTATCATAATTAATTTTATTTCTCACAGATAATGACTGATAATGTCGTTTATTATTGTTATTTTTCTGTTCTACACTGTCCAACGGCGGAACTAGTACTGAAAGACGCGAGAGTGTACAGTAGTGCGCTCGTTTTCCTCGCGAGACCCTTTGTCTCGGGCGCAAAATACCGACAACGGACCGAGAGGGTCCGAGACAGGCGAGACGAGGCGAGCGCACCCATGTACACTCTCGCGCTCGGGCCGCCTCGCTGTGTCTCGGCGAGAGTGTACAGCCGGCTTTAGATATTCGTGTTCATGCACAAGTGTAGGAAAGTGATGTAATATCCAGAAACGTGCTATTTTGTGTTCCCTCCAAAACTCCATCGAAAGTTTCAGTAAAGCGTCTACCACTTTATTGAATCGACCGACTTGACTCCTTGACTGTATTGACTTTTACTTAGACTTTGACTAGACTTTAGACCTGACGATACATGAAAACGATGATGAAAAATATAATAGGAGGAATATGGTTTTCCCGCCATATTCCTTACCTTTTTACCTTGTCTGTGGCACAACATACACATCCTTTGTGTCAAGTTGCCAAAAAAGAAGAAAAAGAAAGAAGAAAAGCGGATAAAAATGGTTGTCATGCTTGACATATAGATTCTCAAAAGCGGAAGAAATCGAGAGACGAAAGAAACTTTTTCTCCAATGTTTTTCCGGTATAACTGTCAAAATTTAGTTTCTTTCGTTTGTCTACGACGGTATGCTAGCTACGCAGTAATCCAATTCAGCGCTGAATTACTACTATTACTACTGGTGCATGGTGGAATATTGTAAAGGGGCACTGTAATGCATTTGAAAGCAATTCAGTCCATCCGATTACATTATTCCGATTGCATTCCAGTACCCGATTACATTATTCCAGCAGAAATCCGGCTCTGGATCAGATTACTGAATTGGAAAAATGTAAACCCGCTATAATAGTTGTAACACGTATAAATTAAATAGGCATAACGTTATAAGAAAACTCTACGGAAGCAAGTGCTGTGTAATTTCTGCGTGTTATACGCCATAATTGACTTCATACCGTGTATCTAGTACCAAGAATCAATTAAGACAGACGTAGGTATTTTCCCGGATTCCTCACAATAATTCTTGCGGTCTGATCAAAACAACAATGTGAGCCAAATGTTCAGACTTCAGATATATGGGCCTGATTACACTTATAATAGCTCCCACACCGGTTTCGGTGACGGTGGCCAGCCAGGCCAGCTACGCAGGAGTAATTTTATTGTGCCCAAGTGTGTGCGCACTGCGCAGTACACAAGAGCACTCTCTATTCCTTTACTCTCATAACCCAGTGAGACGGCAGACCGACATGACCGGCGAGAGATCAGGACCGACTTTTTACATGCCCACCCGACGCATGGATCATCTAACTTGTCAGACAATCAGGTGATCAGCCTGCATTGTCCTAACTCCTAACCAAACTTGGAAATATCATGTTTCCAACGCGGGAATCGAACTCACGACCTCCGAGTCAAGAGCCGCGCTCTATACCACCAGACTAGTGAATACACCTACCGAGTAGAGTGGCCAGACAGTGCGAAAAGTCAATGAGGGTTTTCAATATATTATTATTTAAGCCACCAGAGGGACGGTAGGGTCTTTCGTGTCAGACAGACATATGACAGCTATATCGTGACATGTGGAAGCTATTTCGTGACATACGACAGGTGTTTTACATGACAATTGACACGATAGACCCTACGGCTACATAGCGCCATTAAAACCTCATTCGATTGGCCGAGAGCACTCTCTCGCCACTGTCTTGCCACTTTAGTCTTTACTCGGTAGGTGTAAAGAGGCCTTATGTCTGTTTACTTGTGTCATGTCATCATGTGTGACGCTGCGTGGCAATCATCCAATACTTTTACTAGCTACGTATTATAATTCGCATGTTTTGAAAACATTACAGAATTTATAGAGCACAGACAGCAGGGGGCTTTTCGTGTCGCTTGAGTTATTATGGATGATGCATGGGTTTTATACTTGTATATCATACACAAGATTAGTTAGTTCATACACACAAAATCCAGGAACCGTTTATTAACGAAATGCCTATGGGAACGGACATAGGCTATGTACGTTCCCATAGGCAACTCCACATCTGAGTCCAATTTTATCAAATCAGTCCAGACTGTCGGTGTCCGCCTCGCTATTATTTGTAAGTTGTAACTAGGGTTACCAACTATACTGTTTTAAACAGTATTATACTGTTTTTCACTCAATTATACTTTTAACTGTTGAACAAAAATAAAGTATACAATATACTGTTTTCAGCATCAACATGCAAACACATTAGTAATATAACGCCTTTACAAAACAGACGACTTGGCGGCATGGGCTTAGATCCCTTTGCCTTTCCCGTATAATGGACAATTATTATCGATTAATTTAATTAAGAATGAGCTACAAATTTACTTTAATTTAAGCTATAGTTGTGGTGAAGCGTATGATATTTTTAAAAATGATTATAAATTGTTGAGCTGTGCGAGGAGTACTAAAAATATATGTTTAAAATAAATAAAAAATAAAAATACTGTTCATATGTCTGAAATACTGTTTAATTTTCTTCGTGAACCTAAATATACTTTATTTCTTGAAAAAAAAAGTTGGTAACCCTAGTTGTAACCCACATAAAAGTTTGAAAAAAATAAGAATATATTTTATGATATTATAAAACTGGTATTAATTATTATACATGGGTTTCTATTTTCATATATTTTGTATCATACACGTAGGAAAACTACTAACACGTTACACGGCCTCTATACAGTAAGTGGCGTGGGGAAAATGTACAAGTTTTTCAGGTCGGTTCAGTAGGCCTACTACGAAACCGTTTTGGGACTCAAATAATCGGACGAAAATGCTGCGTCCTGCTCTAACAACGTCATTTCTCGTTAGTTAGAGTATGACGCGGCATTCTCGTACGATTGTTTGAGTCTCAAAACCGTTTCGTGGTACGGGCCCAGGTCGCTTAGCTAGTGCGTTCTAAGCAATTTACGGGAGATCGCACACGTCACACTTTTTGTGTGATCGAGTCTGCGGCTTACATACAATCTGCATGGCGCGCGCCTTCAGACTGTATGTAAGCCGCAGACTCGATCACACAAAAAGTGTGACGTGTGCGATCTCCCTACTAGTTTTTATTATTCGTAGCAATTTACTTAGTTATTCAGACACAAAAAGTGTAGAACTCTTAAAAAGGCTGTCGATTTAATAAAGGCCCCTACGAGGCGGTTAATCGAAGTTGCTAAGCCTGCCTAATGCCTATGTATGGGGGCGTTCAGAGAACAACCGTCATAACAAGAAGAAATAATAATACTCCCCGCACCAGTTCCGGTGACGGTAGCCAGTATCATTGAAATGGCTATTTGAGTATGGTGGTATTTTTGGTCCTGACCAAACTTGAAAATAACTGTAATAACGTTTCCAACGTGGAAATCGAACCCGCGCCCTCCGAGTCAAGAGCCACGCTCCAAGCTACTGGACCATGAAGGCGTTTGATTAGCCTATAATATGTATTCACACCAAAACTTTTGACTTTTTAAATGCCTTTAGCCTTACATAAGTGGATATGTTGCGTAACTTTTACAATAACGAGGAGAAAGTCCGTTTATGTACAAATCAGCTATCTATATATTTTGATTGGAAGATTTCTGACAACAGTCGGTAGTTAAATACACAAAGTGAAAACAAGCATTGAGAAACATCCACTGCCTACTGCGTGAGGGCTGATCACTGATCACTGAGGGACGAAGAAAATCAAAATATTTTCCGAGTGGAGACAAAAATATTCTTCATAAAAAACAAAAACGAATGTGATTCGTTTGTACATGGAAGAAAACATGTCAAAATATTACACAAGTATTTATCTTTTATTTTTTAAGTTTTTCTATGACCTCATGGATGGGATCTTCGAGGCACTTCATAACATCATCTTCAAAAAACCTTTTAGAATATCCTAATAAGAAAATCCTTTTGTCGCGCTGTGAAGTGCACGTACATTGTAATCACAAAAGGTGTTTCCAAAAGTCTTAAATATTGTTTACAACTTGAAATTAATACAAAAAGCCGTTGTTATAACGGTGCCAATAGTTGTTCTACTAGCTTTACCTCAACATGCAAATTTATCAGCATTCAGCAACAAGCAACATACAGAGCAAACGACCTCAAAAGTACAACAGCCGACAGAGCAATAAACTACAAGTTAAAATTTTGACCTCTGCAAATACTGACACGTCAGAATGGGGATTGTCCATTTTTTTTAAATTTTGCTCATTACAAAAACATTTCGAGGAATAAGGTCAGTGATCGCTTTTCTGTATATAAACGAAAAAAATACCCATTAGTTACTTATATTTTTGAACAAATATGTTTAACCTTAATTTGACCTTCAATGGCGTTTAATTAGCAGTAAATTCGACCAACATTACGTTTCGAACTTTTGGTAAGCTTCTCGTATCAGCTTTCACATAATGATAACTTATATATGACGAACCAGCCATTATAAATAAGATTGAAACGAAAAAAAACATACTGCAGAGGTCAATTGGCCGCCGATGATGACGTCAGAGCGAAACTTTAAAAATTTACTGAGAAAAAACTAGCCGATGAATTTCAAAATTATTTAATTTATATTCTTAAAATACCCTATTCTAACGAAAAAAAATATAAAAAGTACATGTGATTTTTTTTGGACAATGCCCATTGTGAAGCACATAAAGACATATTGAGACAAGTATTCATTTTTGCCTTAAAAAGAAAAGACTACATTTCTTCTCATGCCCTAAATAAAGAGCTTATTGTTCTACTAAAGGGTAGAGCAATAGCCCCAAGCAGTTGGTAGCGTTTCGGCGATTCGGCTTTGGCCTAAAATGGACCTTCGACTGGCGAGACAGTACTCTCGGCCGAACACATCCATGACAAACTTGGACGAAATATCGGCACTACATATAGGCGAACGCGTTGGCCAACGTGTCGGCCCAATGTGTAGAACGGGCGACTCGCGCGTTGGCGGTAGGTATTTAGACGTTGGCCGACGCGTTTTGTCGGCACTACATATAGGCGAACGCGTTGGCACGCGTTGGCCAATGCGTTGGCTAACGCGTTCGCCTATTTGTAGTGCCGACAAGACTGTCTCGATACTCTACACGGTAGGTGTAATCGAGGCCCTTAGCGTTGGCTATTTACCAATAATAGGCCTCAGGTATTAGACCTCTAAGTTCTAAACATATAATCAGTAATTCATTATTTTCATAATGTAATCCACTAATCAGTATGTGACTGACTACACAATAGTGCGAACTGTGAACGACATGATCACGTCAGCATGGGAATGGGTCATTGTCTTATCTTGGAATGTTTACCAACAGCGCAGAATACATAATATTACAAGCCAACGGTAAAAGCCAACAGCTCCTAGAGGCTTTTGTGTGGAACAAATAAAAAAGGAGTGGAACAAAAATGTTGATGCATTATGGTGTGTTAGGCTGGTATACCGTATAAATAGTCAGTACTCAAGATTGCATTTTGGTCTCAAGACACACGGTTCAGGCTCTGTGATTGGTTGGCTGTCAAAATTTGGACCAATCACAGAGCCGAACCGCGTTTTGAGACCGGGTCGCATCTTAAGTACCGACTATTTATACCAATTACCAGCCTAAGTGCGCTTAGAAGTTGCTGTAAAAGTAGCAGCGCTGAAAAAGTTACTTGACCTCTAATGTCCCTATGAAGAAAGCTCCAAGACAGAAGTCATGATTTTGCCCGTTTAATAATTTAAAATAATTAACTCTTTCAGCGCTGCTGCTTTCACAATGAACACCATAATATAATAACTAATAAGGGACACAATATACACCCTCACTAAAGTATTGTCACTTTGTTTTGTTACACTCTGTATAAGAGAGGTGCAGCAAAACCAGATTTTTGGGACACTAATCGAATCAGTTTTTATGGACTAATTATAAGATTTCTGTTTGTAAACAGGTCCTAAAGGTCTTCGACCTATCATTATAGGCTGCTCATAGCTTTAAGATCGCTTGGCTGGAAATTGGAAGGCCAATATACAGTACAATATGTACCAACAACGTACAATAGCTGCGAGGTATCACCGTCTGATCGCGATCTACCAATTAAGATCCACCTGAACACCGAACATTTACCAATGGCATATTCCCACGCCGCACCCGTCCATCTCTCCTCGTCCCACCAAAGAGTGGCTAATATGCCATTGGTAGATCAATTATCAGACACATCTTTATTGGTAGAACGAGATCAGACTGTGATACCATTCGTAGCTATTGTAAGTTCTTTATAGCTTATATTGTACATTGATACCTTAATAATTCAAGCATTGCCACCTTCTATTTACATGTTTGCCAAGCGACCTTGTCAAATAGAGAGCAATCTTCAAGGTTTCAGGCGGATATCGGCGACCTTGACTGGCAGGAGTAATAGCCGATAGGCTACCAAGGTTACCTTTGAGAAGGAAGGTGAACTGCCATTTTTTGAGGTTTGAGGACCTTTTGGATAAGAATCCTGTTTCTAAAACTTGCCACTGTCATTTTATAAGGCAAGCATATTATTCCCCTTTTTAAAAAATCTGGGTTTTTGTCTTTATCTGGCATATTAAAATCGTCACATGATAGACGAAGACAGTGCATCTTGAATACGATACGTAAATACTAAATATTCTTTATTAGTAAGGGCTTTATTAATAAGTAGTATGAATGTGATTTTGCGGTGGTTTTCACAGAAATCGTCGGTCATAACTCTTAAGTCATAACCTGGGTAGCGGATTTACCCAAGTTTTATAGTGGTTTCCATTGTTTTTATACACGGTATGCCAATAAACTTTTTAATTTGATTCATTTTGCAGACATTTCTACAGTTTATTCATTTTGCAGACATTTCTACAGTTTTTTTAATATCCTCACCCTAACATTGCATTTCTCAGTGATATTCATAAAGTAGAAATAAAAAATATTTTTATTGATCACTTAAAGAAAAGCGATCCAGGAAGTTGTTATTTGATGTACAGTAGTTGCAATTGGATGTGTGGTGAATGGTTCATGTATTTCTAATACTAGTTAAAATATACTATAATTATTATTATATTTCTCGAATGGTCTTCCAATTATTATAGTGAGGTGCAGCGAAAGCGGCGCGTGCGCAGTAAAAGTAGAGACGTCGGACATAGTATAAGGAGGGGAAGTAAGTTATCTTCATACAAAGGCACCGCGCGCGGCTTGTATGTGTGCGCCATAGTATCAATGCGTCGCCGCACGCACACATACCTATTATAATCTCGGACCGTTTTCGGACCAAAACAGTCGGGGCTACTTTACGCTGCACGCCCGCGTCGCGCCACGCCGCGCCTAAGGAATCAAAAATGTCCGATCATAATCGCAGGAGTAAAAAAATATATTGCTGTGTTTTTGGGCGTTTTAATAGTAATGCAACAATTCCAGAATTATCTTTGTTTAAATTACCAGTTGAACAGGAAAGGTAAGTACTACTCACTTATTCTAGCATAATATAATTTTTACTTGATGATCAGATACCTACTTAGGTACTTCTTTTTTTATTGTAATAGTTTTCTATCACACAAACTTTCCCACTAGAACATAGTAAGTATAAAATATAAGAAAATGTTTTAGGTAAGTACTTTTGATCAACAAAACAAAACAAAGTAATTACTTTGTTTATTACTTTGTTTACGTTTAGTAATGCCGATTTCTCTGTATTGTAGGTATAATATGTTAACTAAGTACTTACAGTCAATTACTTATTTTAAATCAGTTATTAATTATACACGTAAAGCAAAGTTCGAATCATAACAACAGATTGAGATTTGTTTATAGTAGGTACCTATAAGAGACAGGTGTTAGTTTTTAATGATGTTTTAAAAATTTAAAGTATATATTCATAATTTTATTTAGACATCGGATTATATGCACGATCCAAGTGCCGAAATATGCATGCAAATATGCACGAACATTGGCCGAAATATGGACAATCAAGAGTCACTTATTATTAAAAGTCGGAAGACCGCAACGTTGCCGCTGTTCATGCGGTTGCGAACGAAGCGCGGACGCCGGACAGCTGCTTGCCGCTCCCACATCACAACGCCGCGCCGCGCCGCGCCGCCTAAATTTGACAACCCTAAGACAGTAGGTAATTAAATCGCGGATTGGGCCGGAGTTACCCTACTTCCCCTCCTTTTACTATGCGTCGGACATGCCGAGAGCCGGCTGGCGGCTACACAGTCCACACAACTTATTAAGGTCGTCCCCCGAGCAAACGACCTTGGCCATACATTTGCCGCGTTGCCGAGATCGCGCCAAAACCCTATTATTTTTACTTATCTTAGTTCAAAATTGTCCTAAAAAAAATTTAAAACGGCGAATATGTAGTTTATGATATTGTCGATCTATTTGCGTGACTTTCAAATAAAAGTAATTTGAAAATCCTAAGGAGATGCTGAATGTATGCTTGAATTTTAACAAATTGGTATTACTTTGGAAGCTGATATCATGAGTATAAGAAACAAAAATAGAAAATTTAAAACGACAAAAGGAATGTTGATATACTGAAGATTATTGCTGTATTTTTATTATAACTTTGTAGCTTTCAGATTATAAGTTTATAAGGTTTTAAATACGGTCAATTACGGAATCTCCGGACGGAACGCCCTTAATATGGATACTATATTCTAAGGCAAACTATCCAATAATTAGCAGTCATCTTATTATTGGCTATAGTTTTTTTTTTAATCAAAGGTTTTTTCGGTAATAACTCATTACTCAAGTGCCAAGAAGACGTGAATGGAAGAATCGAACAAGTAACATTTCGTAACATACGGACAATAACTCATTTTTTCCCTAATTATTTTAATAAAACTTGTAATTTATCTACTTCATAGCTAATATTAACTACACATATAATCCATAGTTTTTCTATTTCAAATTATTTTTCCGGTCCTTTAAGGCCTCCATTTAAGCGAAAAACGGTAAGTTTTTTCATGTTACTTACCTTATTCATCCACTCACGTCTTGATTATTAAAATTTGCAAAAAGTCCTATATGTTATAGGATCTCAGTCACTAATCACTGCTGGGCAAAGGCCTACCCTAAGGTCCTCTATCGTACTCGTTATTCTATTAATATCTCCTAATGATTTGACGCTTCAGTACATCAACAGACGTGCGTAAACGGAGATTATAAAGCAATTAATACTATTAAAACGACTATTAAGTATAAACCGAATGCAATTAACATTATCGCAACAATCAGGTGTAAGACGTCATCCAGAAATCAGTCTTCAGTGGCTTTTGCTACCGGAACAAATTACTGCATTGATTGAACGGTCGTTTAGAATACTTCCATCCAAACGGACGTGTACGTAATACGTATACGTCATTTTGAGTTCCTTCCCCAAAAGGTAATAACCTCCTTTTTTGAAGTCGGTTAAAAACGGGACCCTATTAGTAAGACTTCAGCCATTTGTATGATTCGGTTGAACTGACGTACCGTCAATGCACATCCAAGTTTTTTTTAATGTTCAAATGCGACATGCATGCATTCACATTACGCACCCAGGGTAGGAAAATAAGAAATGGCTCAGATCACAATATGTACCTAATTGTTGGCCGAGGCGAAGCCGAGGTCAACAATTACATGTGATCTGAGGCTTTCTTATTTACTGCCCGAGGTGCTTATACTAGTTATACTATTTTTCTCATCGACGGAGGCGGAAAACGGCAACATCGGTAAGCGCAGCGGGAAGAAAGTTGACGCTTTCCGCCCGGAGCTGGAGGTGAGAAAAATACTTTTTTGGTGACATACAATACAGCAAATTCAGTCAACCAATGATTGGCGGTGTGTAAAGCACAGAAAAACAGCACAGTTACTGTTGAGGTAAAACCTCTTTAGTGTTATGTAAGATGGTGTTGGCCGTTCAGATTTTAGAAGATGTTTATTTTTGAACATGTGTGGCTAGTTCCGAAATTCACAAGGAATCTTTTTTCGGTGCTCTCAGCACATGACATAAACACGGAAAGTTTGTTTACGTCACAAGGCACAACTTGCTCATTCAGGATTAAAGGAGAATTGTGCGTGACTGGAAGTAGACAAAAACATGGCGGTTTGTATAAACTGAACTGTAAACCGATTCATCCCAAGAAAAGCGTGATGTTGAATGCAGTTGACACGTTACAGCAGAAGAAACGCCACGTGACGCGAATCATAGAACGAGAACTTGATGTGAAGTCAAAGGTTAGTCTATGCGAAGGATGCTTTTTTGGAAAGACATACAGGAAGAAGGTTGGTGTCCGAGAAAAGGCTGTCAGTCCAGGAGAACGCAGTGGAAGCGTGGTAATGGACAGGAAAAGCTGATAGTTGCAGCTATGTCGATGTTGGGCTGGTCTCTGGTTCAAGTGAAGGTGTAATTGAGAAGTACCTTGAGCAACTTAAGCGAGGTTCAAAATTACAACCAAGATAATCTCTTATTACTTCCTGGGAATAGAGATAGAAACCAGAGAAGGTGGTGGTATAACAATTCACCAGACAGCCTATAATAGTAGATAACGAGGCAGCTGTACGTCTTGCTGAGAACCCTGAGTTTCACAGAAGGACAAAGCACATATTACATATTCGGCACTTCTTTGTACGAGAGCTAGTCATGTAACTGTGAAGAGGATCAGCACTGAGCTGCAGCTGGCAGATATTTTTACGAAGCCTCTTGCTAGGGCTCGGTTTAAACATCTGGTGAACTGTCTTGGCCAGCACATCTAGAGAAGGTGTTGAGGTAAAACCTCTTTAGTGTAAGATGGTGTTGGCCGTTCAGATTTTAGAAGATGTTTATTTTTGATGTTTTGATATCTGACACCTTGTTTATATGAATTTTGTATTGTCTATAATGTTGTGAAAACCGATTATACTAATTTATCCTAAGTACATTGCTTTTTATTAATTTCATATAGTACTTCATTCCACCGGAGCCGAGCTAGGATAGTAAACAGCTCCCCGTAAAAGTTACATGGTCTTTAAATTCCCTACTTATACGGCTTAAATACGTGCCGAAGCATTACTCTACCACAGTAATTTAAGTTGTTTTATAAAATATTTAAAGTGGTAAAACAAGACAGTGTGTGCGTGTTAGTATTCATTAATATTACATTTATGATTCGGCCGCCAGCGGTTTACATAACTTGGTTATACTTTGTATGTACTGTGTTCTTTCAAGTATGTACAATGTACATACCGTACAAACACACTTCCCTCCTGAACATGAATAATTTTATAACCAACTCACAGGCTATACTTACTTTGTTTTAAGACATTTTAATGTAAATGGTATTATTCATTATCATGCACAAGCACAAGTGTAGGCAAATGCTGCAACTTCCAGAAACGTGATTGTTGTGATCCCTCCAAAACTCCGTCGAAAGTTTCAGTGAAGTGTCTAGCACAGTGGTTCCCAACCTTTGTTACCCCTTTGTCCTTTTAAACCAACCCCCCCCCCCCCCCCCCACACTTAACGGGCATCTCATATTATCATGCTCCATGTTCAGACGGTTGTAGCTGTTTTTCTCCAAAATGTACAGTTTATATTTTTTTTCTGCCAATTCATTTATTTTAGGTATATCCCTGGAGATAGTGACACAAAATTCTTGGGAGATTTGTTCCAGTATGGCGGTTTTACAGGGGTATAATTACGTAAAGGCGAAAAGGAAAATGATGGTCATAGCGCTCGCACTGGCAGCCCAAACGCGTGGGCGTTAATCAAACGTGTCGGATAAATAACGAGTGTCGAACGATTTGTTCCACAAAAATGCTTGTATTTTCAGATAGTCGAAAAAAATAAGTAGGCGAAAGCGTACTGCCATACTTGTCGGGTGCGGCTTACAGCCCGCCATACCGACGCGAATACGTTAATTTTAATAAAAAAATTTAACCATTTGTACCAGGCTAATTTTTGCATAGCTAATCATCGTCGAGTAGCCATTCACGAAAATCACCTTGCCATACTTTTCCGACAGCGCCCAATGGCCGCCATACCACTGCAAAGGTGTAAGATTTTTTTTTCGCCAAACGATTTGTGCCAGTATGGCATTTAAATTTTTGGAATGTATTTGACAAAATATGACCGTTATTATTTTTCCCATACTTCTAGTAGGCGGAAAAAGTGCTGCTATACTTGAAATACTTATTTATTTGACACGTTTTAAAAATACGACTATAAGATACGTAAACTCATTTTTTACATCATGGCATCATTGTAGTCTCGTCATTTGACAATTGTACCAAAAAAAAATTGTTACATATTGTAACCATGGGGCGGGATGACTATCGGACTTGAGCAAAAAAGTGATAAAAATTGGACGATTTGTACCAGTATGGCATTTGTATTTTTGGAAATTATACGATACAATGTGACCATTATTATATTTGCCATACTTGTAGTAGACGGAAAAAGTGGCGCCATACTTGAAAAACCGTTTGAATTACGTATGAAATCTTAGGATTTTGAAAAAAATATTATTCACATTCGCTGCCTCCCACAGGTATGGCATTATCAGACTCCTATTTATAATCATACAGGGAACTGATAAAAAAAGTTTCAGGGTGGTACAAATCGTATGGCGAAAAAAAAAAACTTACACCTTTGCAGTGGTATGGCGGCCATTGGGCGCTGTCGGAAAAGTATGGCAAGGTGATTTTCGTGAATGGCTACTCGACGATGATTAGCTATGCAAAAATTAGCCTGGTACAAATGGTTAAATTTTTTTATTAAAATTAACGTATTCGCGTCGGTATGGCGGGCTGTAAGCCGCACCCGACAAGTATGGCAGTACGCTTTCGCCTACTTATTTTTTTCGACTATCTGAAAATACAAGCATTTTTGTGGAACAAATCGTTCGACACTCGTTATTTATCCGACACGTTTGATTAACGCCCACGCGTTTGGGCTGCCAGTGCGAGCGCTATGACCATCATTTTCCTTTTCGCCTTTACGTAATTATACCCCTGTAAAACCGCCATACTGGAACAAATCACCAAGAATTTTGTGTCACTATCTCTAGGCCTAGTACCACCTCTGTTACCCCTTTAGAATAGCTTTTTTAACCCCGCGGGGGTAATTACCCCCAGGTTGGGAACCACTGGTCTAGCACTTTACTGAATTGACCAACTTGACCATCTTGACTCTTGACTGCACTGAATTTTACTTAGACTTTGACTAGACTTTAGTTAGACATTACGATATGTCCTAGTATTTAAACGATGTTAAAAATTATTATTGTAAGAAGATTAATGTTTTCCCGCCATGTTTTATTCTACTATTTTTTTTCCCGCCAATACTTTACTTGACACTGGCCATGGTTTAAAAGCCGAGCGCCTTAACAAGAAAAAAAAAGAAGAAGAAGAAGGAATTCGTTTTAAAAATCTTCAACGACATTTTGCAATAATATTTTGTTTACAATTTTTTTCGGCAGTCGTCGTTTTGTTATTTGCTACCACGGGGTCTTCGAAGTCTCAGGGCTCGGATTCTGCTGCGACTACCTCGAAAGAGGAGTGACGTGCGAGTTTTGGACTCATGAGCCGCTCGTGCTGGCCTTCACTCATTGTTAGTGACTGTTAAAAAGTCGAGTGTAGTGAAGTGCGAACTTTGGACTCAGTTGAGCCGCTCGTTCCTGTCTCCTCTTTAACAGGTAGTGTCTAGGTTTTGGACTCAGCGAGCCGCTTGTGCCTACGCGTTACCAAGTGCAAGTGTTTGACTCTAGTGAGCCACTTGTGGCTAGTGTTGTGAGAGCATTGGAGTCTATGGATCCGGTGCCTAGACCCCGCGGGAGGCCAGGCCCTCGCAGACGCGCTGACCCTTGCGGGCTGCCTGACCCTGGTGGGTTGTCTGGCCCCAGCGGGCTACCTGGCCCCAGCAGGCCGTCTAGCCCCGGCGAGATGTCTGGCTCCAGCAGAGCCTCAACATCATCGTCAGACGAAGATGAAGGGCTAGCTAATGGATCAACCAGTAGAATAACTGACTACTCCAGCCGTGAGCTGAGGTGTTATATTTTACAATATTTAAACAAATTTTTTTGCAGTTCACTAGTAGTTCATCTAGTTTTATAATACAGTGTAAACTCTATATAATGTCACTGAAGGGACCGTGCATTTTATGACGTTATATAGAGTGGCCGTTAAATGGAGAGAAGGAAAATCAATACTTTTTCGTCAACATACAGATTTTCTATGCTTGTAACATGTTTAACTTAGAATATGATAACAAATACATAATAATCCATGACTCCTTATTATTAGTTAGGGTCTAAAACAGCCTACACGTGCAATCAATCTAAATTTGTAAACAAAAGAACGAATTTCTTAGAAAGTTCTGTATGCATGATGCCGAAAGTCGAGTTTATTGCGGGCTAGGATAACAATGCGACAAAAAAACGTACACATAACACAGCTGCACAGTTTTTACTAATTTTAGTAATTTAAAAGGTACTTTTTACTGTTCATTTGTTGTGATGATGTCGTTAGTGGGAGTGGGTGTGATGCTATGTAGAGTGTACATCATTGTATGGTAGACAAGCTAAACCAACCAAAGTCCAATGATTTCGACGCTTTAGAGAGTTTGTCGTTAAATAGAGTGCCGTTACATGGAGTTTACACTGTATATTTTTTTTGCGATAAATTAACTTGCACTAGAGTTATTTTTAGTAATCAAATTTCCTGTTTTGTTATAGTCGCATGTGGAACTGGTATAGTGTATTTACTAAACTGGGAACCGAAGAACAATGCATTACATTTGCCGAGAAGCGGGGGTTAGTGCCCACAGAAAAACTGTGTTCTCATCATCATACTGTCATGATCTTTAAGGCAAATTGTGGTGGGCCGTTAGGATCCTTCTGCTGCAGAAAAGAACCTTGCCACATTGTTGCAATACCCAGATCAAGAAATACATTTTTTGAAAATTTGAAATTGTCTTTGGTGGAAATTTTTCAAATAATGTATGCCTTTGCAAGTAAACACTCATATTATGAAGCGCAGGTACAAACAGCCAGAAAAGAAAATGAAGTTCTTTCAATAGAAACAGTTCGTTACTGGTACAATAAATGTCGGAAAGCCATTGTAGTTTATGAGAAGGAACATCAAGACCAACAAGATCAAACTCAGTGGCAGAGCTTAAAAAAACAATTCCATCAAATGCACAAAAAAAGAGACTTCACAGTTAGGTTGTGTGAACGTTCTTGGCGGCGAAAAATTCGTTTAAACCATTTAGACCCATTTGAGGAATTACTTCGGGTAATATTATATGTTTATAGTAGTTCTAAATAGATATTTACATTACCGTCTCACATTATCTTAAGTTTGTTTGTTTTATGTTATTTTGTATACATTTGTAAGTTTTGTTGTAAGTGAAATAGAATACTCTTTTATTTTATCTTAAAAAATGAATATGTTTTTAATTTGTAAGAACCACACAATACAATAATACTTGCTTATATCTGCCCAACACACTACGGTCTACCGTTGAGGTCCACCTGTGCAGGTATTCCTGTGTAGGTAGACCGTAGGGTGTATGGCTTACATTAGGTTAAAACTACAAAAAAATAATGCTATAATTTTATTTTCTTTTCCTGTGATTTATATAACAATTCAGTTAAATAATATTAACCATTTAAACTAATTGGAATTGTATCTGATTTTAAAATTAAATGGTGGAGGAGTTTCAATAAATTTTATTTAAAGTATCAATATCAATATCTTCTTTAAATAAGCTGGCAGTCAAAAAATTATTTCATTATTATTGCACACATTAAAACAACAGTTTTAGCCTTCCTGTAGTGCAGGTGGACCTTGACATTTTGTTAAAATATTATTTTGCTTAGTATACAAAGTTATTTCACAACCCTGACCACAAGGCAACATTGAAATATACAGTTTACTTTTCTATCAATCTACTGCCTGTAACTCAGTTGTTGAACTTACCCACATACACAGGGGCTCCTGCATCATGAACGTGACGACATCGAGCACAAACTCTGTGCTGTTCTTGTTCTCATCTGGCAGAACCCCCTCGAGGGTAGATTCCACGAGGTTTTCACTAGCACTTTCTACCCCATCTTGTCTCTGGAGAGTCGCGTTCGCCTTCCAATTCGGGTCACTGGTCACATTCACAGCGTAGTACACGGCTATCGACAGTAGGAGAATACTCCCCGCGGAGTAAACCTTGAGATTTGGCAAGGGCAGCCTGTCCACGAGCGTTACGGGCATGATTGACCGATATATTTTACGTTACGCGCTAACAGCCGGCCCGGCAGAACTTTCTCTGCATCGAAATATCGAGTTAACAATTTTATATAACGCTAGATAATCAGTAGCGAAAACAACAACACGGATGAATCACATTGTCTGAATTACAACAAATGGCATGTAACAACACTCGACACTCGATTCGACAACTGTTGACAAAATTCAGATTTCAGAAATCCAATTAATATGACCTCACTCCGATATCTCAGACCAGTAACTATTGTTGTTTATCGCAAAAACATCCAATAGTTGAAGAGGCTTTTATCAAAACCAATCAGCGTTTAGGAAAACAGGAGACTGCAAACTTGGTATTGGTTATTTTTGAAAAAGCGGCTGTCAGGCGTCAGCTGTCAATGAGCAAAGCTGAAGAATCAAAGCAAAGCAAAGCTGACACATGACACTGTGAATTTCCCGGAAATGAAAGAAAACTGATGTCTGTGGCTATGCTATGTACCTGAGAAAAAAAAGCTGTTCTGTTATTGTCAATGTCATTTTGACTTTGATTTTTGTTGTGATTTTTTATTGTTTAGGATTTTGTCGTAAATTTTCGCAAAATTTTCAGTTTTTATAAAAAATATTGTTCATAGAAAAGAAAACCCTATAAAACTAAATACAAAATGACTGAACGAGATTACGCACCTCTAAGTGTAGCGTGTGTGCGGGGACTTTGTGAGAAATTATATGATAAACGAAAGTTTGCAGGTGGCGAAATTGAAAAGTAAGTTTTTTGCTGTGGGATAAAGTTACAATATTCACCGGATTACATGCTGAAACCAAGCTTATTTAACTATTATTTTGCAGGATGGTAAAGGATTTCAACGATGCTAACAACACAAATCAGATCAAAAAGTTAATCAGGGTTTTAGGGCAGGATTTGATGTCAAGTACGAATCCAAATGTAAAAAATGGGGCGTTGATGGGCCTTTCATCTGTAGCAGTTGGTCTGGGCCAGGTAATTTGATTATCCAAATACATAAATCGAGGAGTTCGGTAGAAATTATAAAAAAATAATAGCCCTGTTTTCATTGTTTCTTACTAAAACTTTTTTAAAGACTTATTGTGGTACTTTACAGGGCTGTGTAACATATTTGAGTGAACTAACACATCCCATCATAGCCTGCCTGGGCGAGAGTGAAGCTAGAGTGCGGTATGCGGCCACTGAGGCACTGTTTAATGTTCTGAAGATAGCTCGCAGTGACTCTCTTACGTTATTCCCTATTGTGTTTGATGCCCTTGCTCGTCTGGCGGCTGATCCTGAGGCGCAGGTGCGACAGGGAGCCGAGTTGCTTGACAGATTAGTGAAGGTAATGATTAGAATGTTTGCTTGTTCTTTTGGTGTAGGCAAGTGTAAGGAGTTACCAATGTCAAATAAGAAATACAAAGTGTTATAAAAAAAAAGAATCAAGATTTAATGCACTAAAAAAGGACTTGTATTGATAAGGTTTAAAGTTTGAAGACATATTTTATTCTCATACGAATTTTACATGATAAAGACAATAAAGTAAGGAAATACAAATAATGTAGTAAACTTTACAAATTACATCAAGCAAGCTTAGAAGTTATGTTACAATCTTATGTTAACAAAGTTATAATGTTAAGATCATAACTGAAACTATGCTTACCATCTGAAACAATCAGTGCATTGACCACAGTTACTTATAGTAATCACTAGGCATGGTGTGGGCCTAAAATTGAAGCTATTATTATTTTTAACAAAAAATTAAAACGGACTTCCAAGGTAAAAACAATAGTAATATGAACTAAAAAGTATTAAATAACTCTTACTCTTTAATAGTGCCTTTTGCAGAACTCGTCTAAATCTCAACTATTTCTGTACATACTATAGTCTTCATTATTTTGAAGTCGGTACCAGCTAATTTACAGCTAATGTACAGAAATAGTTGAGATTTAGACGAATTCTGAAAAAGGCACTATTAAAGAGTAAGAGTTATTTAATACTTTTTAGTTCATCAACCAATATTCTTATTTACATCACAATATGACACATTGCAGGACATAGTAGTGGAGAGCGGACGCGTGACGCTGACCAACCTGGTGCCACTGCTGCGGGCGCGGCTGGCGGCGCGGGCGGCGGGCGCGCGTCAGTTCGCCGTGGGCTGGGTGTGCGCGCTCGACGCGGCGCCGGCGCTCGGCCTGCGAGCACACCTGCCTGAACTTCTGGACCCGCTCATGGCTGTGTTGGACGACCCTAACCCGGAGATACGACGCATGTGAGTGGATGAGTAGAATTGAGTGATGTGCGATTAAGCAAATATTGTTATGTTTGATGTTTGTTTGCTTTCATAAAGATACATGGCTTTTGTCAAAAGTTTGCAATAATCATTTTACCCTAATGATTAGGATTGTACACTACCTTAATATTGCTCAGAGAATCTATTAATAACATAAAGTGGCTACCAATAACATGTCAACTTCTAATCATAATCTATTTAGAGGTTGCAGTGCGAAAACTTGTTATTTGCAGTTTAAGAGCGGGCTGCCCAATTTTGCCGTGTTTTCTAATAAGTATTACGATCCCAGAAGACGATTGACTTAAATGAAATTAAGATTTATTTAATCATTGTAGATTTATCTGATATTTGCGAAACGGAAAACATGATTCACTTATTTTGACTCTATAGTTTGTATTTTTCGAAATGTTCGAAAAATTCGAATTTTTTGAATATTTCTGGGCTTTTCAACAAATATCTGTTACACGTATTGAGTTACTATCATTAAATAACTTGCACTACTACAATCACACACTTTATAAAATAATGGTAAAAGAAAATATTAGTATTGTATTTAATTTTTAAGTAATCATCAAAAACAGTTTTGGGACTTACGACCTTTACTTTCGTGCTTATAATGCTGGAACCGTTGTTACGCGATATTGTTCACTATTAGCTGCAGCGTAAAGCACATTGCTCGAGAGCACGATTCATGGAATCATTATAATATCACGATTGGAGGATAGCGGGGTGTGTAGGCGGGGCTAGCGTGCTTTGAAATTTTTGGCAGCAGGCTCTTAATACATTAGAAAAAATTGATATGTCTTTGTGTCCAGGTGTGAGGTGCAGCTGAATGAGTTCCTGCGCAGCATCAAGAAGGAGCCCGGCGAGGTGGACTTCCAGGCGATGATCAACATACTCATTGCGCACGCGCAGTCCACAGAGGATCTAATACAGGTACTAACCCAATGAGTTTTAAGACCTCATATTATTAAGTACGTAAATTAATATGAGGTTTATGATGTTATTATCATCAGTATATTCATGAATGAAATGAAATGCTTTTGTTTTGAAGGACAAGTGCTAGCGTGTGAATAGATGTCTAGCGCGTACTTACACATTAAATCAATCGCGACAGACAGACAGGAAATTCAGTTTCCTTCGGGTGTCTTCTGAACCACTAATATGTACTTCATGCGATTACTTGCCAATGCCAAGTTTATGAGATTTATATACTTATGTTAAAAAAACACAGAAACTAGCATATACTATAGTCATAGGGTGTCTTCTGAACCCCTAACACTCGTCAATTAGACTAGATTTGATTCATCTATATCCTGTATCTTTCCCGCAGTTAACGGCGATAACGTGGCTGAAAGAGTTCGTGGAGCTAGCGGGCGCGTCGCTGTTGCCGCACGCGTCGGGCGTGCTCGCCGCCGCGTTGCCCGCGTTGGCGTACCATGATGATGCACGACGGAGTATCCTTTATCAAATTGAATAAGTAAAAAACGGTATTGTTTTAACGTTAAAAGGTTGCAAAATAAGAATAAGTAATGACTTTAAACATCACTTCATAATTTAAACACATTACATAATGCAAAAGCTTAAGCGCACTTACGAAAGTACGCACGTATAAATCAGTACGTGCACGCACACACGTACACTAAATACTAATGATTTTTAACTAATACGAGGGCTGCCTTTTAAGTTGTGTCGTTTGTAAATTTCTCGCGATCATTGAAAACAAAACCATATGGGATTTTAATCTCCTTGTAATTGGATTTCTCGAATAGTCTTTTTGTATCGTCCATTCAAAGGTGACAAGTCGGTTGTGAAAATGGAAATGTTAAAGGGAAATTTTCGTGCGATAATTTTTTACAACTTATGAAGGGGATTATCGCGACTTTAGCGTATCGAGGAGATCACTTCTGTGTTTAGTGATGCAGTACCATGTCTTAGGATTATAGAACGTTTGTATTTAGAAGTTTAAAGTGGAAACCCTAGCCTCGGTGACCAGCCATGTAAAGGTCGTCCAAAAACCGCCATAACGCAAGAGAATATCGAAGCTGTTCGGCAGCTTATCCTCGAAGACACACTGAAAAAACTGTCGGGCTATATATTACAAAAAATTATGCTACTGGTTACCTAAAAATAGTGACAACATAACTATTGCCATCAGTAGCCAAACCCAATTATGTAATTTTCTAACATAATTTCTTTATTTAATACCAATCAACTGTGTTTGTAGCATATAACTCTACGAATAATAAAACCAAGAAACGTAACTCCCATACTAATACAGTTTTAAATTTGGTTCCATTCGAACTGTCATGTAACGTCAGCCTTTATACCGCTCAAGGTCACCTAATGTATGAAAAGTGAACCTAAGGTACACTTTTTTGACAAGTATTTTGGAGCATGTTTTTTGACGGAGTTACTCTTCCTTAGTTTTTTATTATTCGTAGATATAACTAAACTATTTTGTATTACATTAAAATATCGAAAGTTGTTAGTAACAAAATAATTTTGTTCCGAATAAACTACATCGTTTGTTATTCACTGTCAAACAGTTTGGTTAAAAATAGCTAGGTTTTTGTAGGCTTATGCTTAACGTTATGATTAATTTTAACAAAACTTTTTTGTTACTATTAAATATAGTATTTACTTATTAATAGCTTAAGCTTGTTCATTTACTAGTAACCAATCTTTTGTGTAATCAGAACCTCTCAGAGGTGTTATATATTACCTAACTCTTTGGCTACTTTTAACCACACTGTTACGTAACTAATAGGGGGAAGGGTTTAATTTTTAACCAAAATTATTGTAAACCGTGACTCGGTGGTCATTAAGGGCGTAACCAAATTTTTGGGTGCAACAGTGGTGCCCTCATTAGAAATAAATTATTACTTATAAGAAAATTTGAGACGCAATTAAAACTGCTGTTTTCACCAGATCTTAGATAAACCCATAAGTTATTTATATCTATACTTACTAAATAACTTATGGGTTTATCTAACATCTGGTGAAAACAGAATTTTTAATTGCGTCTCAATTTTTCTAATAATTTATTTCTAATTGCAACCACCGTTGCACCCAAAAATTTGAGTACGCCCTTAATGACCACCGAGTCACGATTTACAATGACTTTGGTTAACAGAAATATGAATAAAACAATTAGGTATAATTAAGCTAGTTTTATTTTCAAATCAACTGAAACAATTATTACAGTCATAATTATTAATTATCCTTCGACAGCGAAGTTCCAACAGTCATTATAAATGGTTGTAGCTGAAGACTCATACTCATAAGCTTATCACGTCTTCTAGTGATTGTTTCTGCTATTTCAGCTGTACTGTTAACATGAGTAATAAAACCATCGAACACTTCTTGTTTTGAGGGTCTCCATTGCTTTTTCGGTGTTTTTTTTTGTTGACATCATCACATTTAATGTGTTCATCAGAAATGGAAGACTGGTCAAAGCAACCACATCTAATGCTTCTTCATTATATTCTGCAAAATAAAATTTGAATCAAATGTTTGTAATTTTGTATAAGTAAAATTATAATTTTATAGTCATTATTATGTACTAATGAAATAGAACGAAAAAAAAATTACATTTATTTAAAACCTATCCACTTGATTCATGATCAAGTGGTAATTGATTATATAAGATCAAACGAACTTCTTGAAGTGAAGTTCGATCATTATTATATGAGTCGCTTCATTCGAAGATACAGTGATTAACAATGTAGTACTTTTACCTAACAGGCATTAATTCGCATGTTTAGAGACTCGATTATGAGGGTAATCGAAAAAAAAAATCAATTCACTTTGCTTATCGCCATACTGTACGGGCCGGTTTGGCCTCATTCTTTTAGAGAACTAAGTTTTTTTTTTTTTTTTTTTTGGCTGTGGGCGGGTGGGAACTTTGTATCTTCGAATGAAGCGACTCATATAATAATGATCGAACTTCACTTCAAGAAGTTCGTTTGATCTTATATTATATTTCGTCGCTTCATTCTTCAGATACAGTGATTAACAATGTAGATGTTCAGAGAGTGAGTAAGATACAAAGTAGGAAAAAAAAAACAGTTTATTCTTTTTAGACATAAGTCCACATAATAATTTGACGTACAATATTTATTATATAATCAGTCTTAAAATATTACTATGAATTAACGATCATAACACTCAATTGGTGTTATCGGTAACCCCACAAACGGATCGAGCATATGCTCCTTCATCGAGTACGGGGCGGTTGTAGAACCGCGCGAAGACGGCGGATGAACTAGTCCAGCCGGCTGTCCTCCTGTTAGTGTCGACGCAGACGCCCGCGGAGGCCGCCGCCGAGGTGGAGGCGTGCCGGGTGCTGTGGGCACCGAACACCCCCACGTCCACGCCGCTCTCCGCGAGTGTCTGTTTTATCCACCTGCTGATCGTTTGTGAGGTTACCCTCTTGTGAGGTTTCTTATAACTGAGTAAAAGATTATCTGCGGTTTCATCAGTTCTCAAGTTAGATGTGGTCCGCAGATAATCTTCTAGGGTTCTAGCCGGACATATTCTGGGGTTACTAGTAAAGTAAGGTAAGAATAAAATAGGTTGGTCTCGGTTAGCTCCCGAAGTCTTAATGATGTCGGTTATCAGTATTCTTATACCTGAATCTGTCGTACGGATATTAGATATTTTAATCGAAGCCAAAGTCTGAACTCGATGGGAGGTACAAATAGCTAACAGAGTTGTTATTTTTTTAGTTATTTGAACTAAGCTTAAATCACTATGTGGGAACCACGAGGATACATAGTCGAGAACAATTTTCGGGTCCCACGTAGAACTGTATTTAGGAAGAGAAGGCTTTTGTCTGTAAATACCTTTGAGCAGCCGTTTAATCCTTTCGTCTGAACCGACATTATTCCCTAAGAGTAAAGATAGGGCAGACCGATGATTATTGAGAGTGCCGTACGATGCACCTTTGTTAAAGTTATCGACGAGAAACTTTATAACCGAAGATATTGACGCCTCGAAGGTATTTACGGAGTTTTCTGCGCAAAATGACCACCACAATTTATACGTCACCGAGTACTGTTTCATGGTGTTATTTGACACCGAAGCTAGCATAAGGTCTAGTGCTATAGCGGGAGTATTCAGTCTAGTGAATGCTGCCCTGAGAGCGTCGCGGCCCCCAGGAAAAGGCTGCGACAAAGCGGGTGACTGGATCTGTAATTTGAACGCAAAAGTTCATCTTTAGGTTCAAATACAATTATATCTGATATGAGCAGTCTGCGGAGAAGTGGAAACCAAGCTTGCCCGGGCCAGTAAGGAAAAACTAAAATTCCAGTCGCTCGGTCTTGAATAATTTTCCTTAAGCATTTTAAAATGAGACTAAAGGGAGGGAAAGCGTAAAAGAAGGAGGGGTGCCAACTTATTGTAAAAGCGTCAACTGATAACGCATCCGGGTCCGGTTTCCAGGAGACGAATTGAGAACATTTGGCATTGATGCGAGATGCGAACAGATCGATTCGTGGTTGACCCAGAGTTTGAACTATCTTCTGGAAGGCTTCCTCGGATAGTTCCCACTCTGTGTCCATGTTTATCCTCCGGGATTCTTGATCTGCCTCGACGTTTTCGCTCGTGCAAATGTAGGATGCGAACAAAAATATCTGTCGCATCTCACACCACTGCCAAATTTCTTTTGCTAAATTGTTTAGATGGGGAAACTGAGTTCCGCCCATTCGGTTGATATAGCATATGGCCGTCGTATTATCAATTCTTAGAAGAATTGAGCAGTTAAAACAAGCACTAGCGAAAAATTTTAGACCTAAGAAAACGGCTAACAGTTCTAAATAATTTATGTGATGAGTTAATTCATCTGTTCTCCATCCACCGTAGGCTCGTTTACCATCACAAAAAGCGCCCCAACCAGTTCGAGATGCATCGGTAAAAATTTCTAATTTATAGGAGGTATCTAATCTTAATAAATTTTTCGTAGACAAAATGTTTTGTTTCCACCAAAGTAGGTCTGGTAATATAATATTCGATAAGTATATTTTTACGTCAAAGTATTTACATTTTTGTAATACTAAAAATTTATAGTATTCTAGGGTTTTTGTATAAAGCCAACCATATTTAACCGCTTGGCAAGCGGCGACAAGGGTGCCGATAAATTGTGAAAGTTCTCGTATAGAACATCTGGGTAATAAAATAAACTTATTTACTAACTGCAGAATTTTGTTACGTTTATCGATTGGTAAACTTAAGGACATATCTATTGTGTTGAAATTAAAACCAAAGAACCGACATACTTGGCGGGGCTCGAGATTACTTTTATCTTTATTGATAACAAACCCCAGACACTGCAATAAACTTATTGTTTTCTGAACATTTGTTTTACATTCCGTATACGTTTGTCCTATACATCCAGGTATATAACCGACATATAACCTAAATTACGTAAATAATTCATAACTTCTTTCATTAATTTTGTGAAAACCCTAGGCGCGATACATAATCCATACGGCATGACATTAAATTCGTAAAAAATACCGTCAAAATGAAAACGTAAATATTTACGGTGTGATTTAATAATAGGAACTAAAAAATAAGCCTCCTTTAGATCGATGTTAGCCATAAAACCAGATCTAGGTACGAGCCTGGTTGCTGTTCTATGATCATCCATCGTAAAATGAAATTTTTGAATAAAATTATATAAACTTTTAAGATTTAAAATAAATCTTTTATCCCCATAAGGTTTGGGGGCTAAAAATATACTAGAACAGTAGTCGTTACGAAGTTTTTGGCAAGGTGAAATTGCGCCTAGGTCTAGAAGTTTGTGTATGGATTCTAACATAAGTGGTCGCTCATTAATTGACAAATTATTATTTAAAGGAACTGAAAATTGTTTAACATCTTTAGAAAAAGGTATAGAGAAACCTTTTGCGACCCAATTTAGTATTTCAGAATTATCTGTTATTTTACGCCAACAGTTAATAAAATGCTGGATTCGTCCAGCGTGTACCTCTATTGCTGCGCCGTTGCACGCGGCTGTTTGTTCTGAGCAGGTCTCTGGTGAGCAGGAACGGAAACTTGTGATCGGCGGCTCACTGGAGTCCCTCTCGTCCTCTGCCCTCCCCTCCCCCCCCTGGTCGACGGGAAGCGAGGAGGGCCGGCCCAGTTTCCCGGCTGGCGGGAGCGGTTCGTCGAAGGCTGGTAAACGTAGGACGTAGACGTAGACTGGGAAGGCGTCGCCTTGGGGTTTGGTGGAGGCTTCTTTATCTGTAAACCTTGTTTTTCTATAGTCTTGGAGGCTTTGATTTTTTCAGGAAGTTGATTTCCAAATAATAACTCGTCGTGTTCGACGTCTTGCATTAAGCTTAGGAAGTTCCTGTCTAGTCCGGGTGTGATAAATTTTTTGCGAGAATCCGTCTCGAGAAAGTGTAAGTCGCAGAATATGCGGCAACTGTCGCTCAAAAACTTTATGGCTGAGATTCTATCGCTGCCTTCGTCTAACAGGAGCTCTAAGCCCTTATTGAGTGCCACAATACCTTGTCCTAGTTGTTTCTGTACCGCTTCTACTTTTTTGTCTCGAATGCGGGTACCTTCAGAAACTGCCGCCAAAATTTCTGGGTTTAGTTTAGGCGGCTATAACAGCGCACAATTCTCGGGAATCAAATACTCTTTGAAGAGTTTTTCTTTTTGGTCCTTATTTAGGCCTTTCTTCAGTATTGGCAACCAAAGACATGATAGCTTATCATGTATTTTCGGGCCGAATTTAGGAGTTTCCTCGGTAGATTCGCCTAGTGCGGTCAGAATATCTGGATCCAGTTGTAAGGTGGCCGGTTCTAAACCAGTTGTTAAATTTTGGTCGGTACCTTCAATCGCGTCTTGAATATTTTGGTCAAGAGGAGCGGGTTGTAATGAAACGGCCTCAGGCTCATCAATCTCATTTTTGTCTGAAAATATTAGACAAATAAATTATTGTAATAATCGTTACAGTTGTGATGCTTAAAATAGAATTATAATATTTCATAAAAAATAACCATGTGGGTACCCACATTTTTATTATATTATGTTATTTACGTATTTTACAAATTATATAGCCAGTGTAAGGATACACGATCCTTCTCTCGGCGTGAAAATTTCATTTTATCATAATAGTAATAATATTATGATAGTTTACCCAACGTGTTAACACTCGGTTAACCTCACGGGCTAAAATAAGCTTTCGTGACGACACACGGTCGACCTCCAAGCTAAGTTTTGAACACTTTTGAATGTACTGTAGTACCACCGCATAAAGATTGTATTAATGATAAAATCAAAATACTGACCTGATTGTTATTCTCTTGTAACTTTTGTTACACTTTTCCTCGAGTTTTCGAAGCTTACGCTTGTAGCGACGTATCTTATCTTCATTGCTTCTTTTCGGCATGACGAAATTATTAAATAAACCACTATTGAAAATACATGCGATTGCTGCCACGCTCGGAAAAAGAATGAGGCCAAACCGGCCCGTACAGTATGGCGATAAGCAAAGTGAATTGATTTTTTTTTTCGATTACCCTCATAATCGAGTCTCTAAACATGCGAATTAATGCCTGTTAGGTAAAAGTACTACATTGTTAATCACTGTATCTGAAGAATGAAGCGACGAAATATAATACAAAACAATTTGTTCAAGCTGACAATGTCTAGTCCCTACAATGTCCATAATGCTTTGTTGTCGTGTCTTAAAACGTCAAGTATCAAAAGGTCTATTTCCCAAAATGACTATGATATTAATTAAAGGCTTTGCTATGGCTAGTGGCTACGCTAGTTATACTTTTATAATATATCTATACTGTGCTATGGCCCTCTGGCATCGCATGGGCCGACCCGGGGCGGCGGCGCGGTTCGGCGGCGCAGGCAAAAATGTAATTTACCTATCTAACAAAATGTCGTTTCTTTACTCGGCATTAGATATAGGTAAAATGTAATAGACTTACCGTTGAACTTGTCAATGTAAATTTCAAGGCCCCACGATCTGAGATAGTCCGCGATGGTCAATTTTTCAGGTGCCTCCTCTGATGGTTCCATCGTGCGTTTTAATTTCGTGATACTTTTACCTAATAAAAACATAGGCAGGTGGAATTATAGTAGAAAGTAGAAACTCTCCGGTCAAGGTCTTAATGAATTGAGCAATGAGCAATAATGAGACCTTTTACGCTAGCGGCTGGCTTCACTTCACGAAATCACGACGAAAAATGGCGGCGCGGATAGTGTCGGTAGCGACTAGCGATGCGAAAACACAGGAATTAACATGAATGCGGGGTGGAGGGGCGCGCATCGGACGCGGGCGCCGCGCCGTACAAAACTTTTCGTTCTACGCAACATTTTCGTTGTGTAAATAATAACGTCTAAATTCTTACTTAACAAATATTGTATGCTGCAATTAACATAACTTATAGTAAAACAATTTGTGTTGTTGGCTACAAGAAGGTTGTGTAATTAATTAAGAATTGTTTGCATAATTATAATCTACATAATTTTGTTGAAAACTGCCTGAACCGTTATTGGTTACCATTAACATAACATTTTTATAAAGAATAGCCTAACTCAATTACCATAACTCGTTTTATACGATGTAACTGAAGTGGATTGTTTGCATTTAAACTGACTTTGCTTATGAGTATACTAAGTTATGCTACATACACAATAGCCAAACTGTTTTTGTTAATTAGTTTTTTCAGTGCAGTCATGTGATATACCGTGAAATAGAGGCATCCGTGAGCTTTTCAGGGACCACTGTCTAAAAAATCCTGCACGAAAAACTTAGAGTAAAAATGTTAATTTCTCGTTAGATACCTAATTGCTTAGAGACGTCCAAAAAACAGCCCGTGTTAGTTTTTGTCGCAAAACTCTGCAATGATTCAACCGAGGAGAGTCAAATCACGTTTATAAATTGGTCAACAGTGACGGGTCTTGGATATATGCTTATGATCAAAATGTAAGCAGCAGTCAACTGTCTGGGTCTTCTATAATGAAGCAAAACCAACAAAAGTCATGGGCTTACTGAACACTTCAAAAAAAATATTTGCTTCCATTGTGGCAAAGGGTGGTCACATCGTCACTATTGTACTAGAATATTGTAAAACGGTTACTGCGGACTGGTATACCACAGCTTGTTTGCCATGAGCCATCGCCGAATTTCTAAAAAACAATTCAAGGTGTCGAATGATCCTGACCCTGATAATGCATGTTCGCACATCGCCGGTCAAACAAAGATGTATTTGTGAACCCAAAACGTTGAAATTTTAGATTCATTTGCCTTAAAGCCCTGACTGGAGCCCTCAGGATTTTATTACGTTCCACAAAATTAAGCAAAGTTTTCGTGGTCAACGTTTCAGATCACCTGAAGAAACTCTTTACGTGTACAAATCGGCCATTTTGACTACCCCACTTCGGAGTGAAATAAATGTTTTAAAAACTGGTTTGAACGCATGCAAAAGCATATTAAATATCGCAGAGAATTCTTAAAAACACAATAAATGGTGATAATCTATTAGATTGTCAGTGTAGTGTATTGATAAATAAAGATGGACACGCCTACTGGGTAGGAGTGGGGATGGTTAGAGTGGTCGCCCGACGAGAGTGACGATCACTCTTCCGTCAGCAGCCGCCAAGTAGAGTGTTCAGTAATTATACAGTAATCTGTGTTTAATTTCCTCGGCCAGCCACTGTACATACTGTACAGTGTGCACCATATATTATACCGGCACACTTGCCGCAGTTGTAGTTGACGACAGCACAAAATGGCGACGAGGTAAAGAACGTAAGTGGAAAAATTATATTATACGACTACAAAATATCCCAGAGCTATCAGACAAAGGGTTACAACGATACTATCACACATTTTATTTTCTAAAGGGGGAGAAAAACATATTGTGACCTAATTACGAGGACACACTCAGTTAAATATCTTAATTTTGTAGACATAATATTTGATTCATTTTAACGAAATCGTAAACAAAGTCGTTCTGATAGCTAAGGGTTTATGATTTAACGTAGTCGCAAGTGTGTTGCTAATATATACCTAGTAAAGTGGTTCCTATGCATGGTCATGGTACAGATAGTTCAACTCAGTTGTGCGCGCCGCCCTATGTGTGGGTAAACCTTGTACATATACAGTGACTTTGTGTGCGTGACAAGAGGTACAGTCGGGTACAAATACAAATAGAGTTATTTACGGGTTATATACGGGTTTTAAAAAAAAGAGTTATTTCGTAATTTAATGTTTATTTATTGAACATTATTCAGAATCGCTACTTGAAAAATCAAATGATGAATTTTCGGATTCGCTGCTCTCACCAAGGTTAATTATGAATTCTGACTCCATGTCAAAATTTCTATAGTATTCTTCTTCTTTCTTTTGTACATGTCGACAAGTATTACCCCACATCCCATCATCAATTTGACTTAAACGTTCATTTATGAGTTTCATTATTTCCGTCACATTTTGATCGACATTATGCGAAGCAATATAATTTTTTAAAATTCCCCACACATTTTCTATAGGGTTTAGTTCAGGATGATATGGTGGCAGTCGAAGAACTTTTATGCCATATGGCTGAAGTATGTCGTCAATCTTGTAACAGATATATTTTTCTTTATTTTTTTTAATCAAATCATACAGTTCGATTTTTTTCATATCTTGATTAAAAGCTATGTTTTTTTCTGTCAGCCATCTCACCATTTCTATTTTTTTGGAATTAGAATTTGGGGCTCTGTCATTTTGAACGTTATGGTATGAGGCATTGTCAAGCACAACCACAGAGTTAGGTGGAAGATTCGGTACTAGACGTTCTTTTAGCCACTTTTCATAGTTTTCTGCGTTCATGTTAGAGTGGTAATCACCAGAAACACTATTTGCTTTGTATGTCAATAGTGCGTTAGGTACGAAACCTTGTTCTGAACCAGCATGCACAATGATAATTCTTTGTCCTTTCGACAGGTTTCTCTTTAAAGGTGGTCCATCTTTGTTACCCCATCCTTTGTTTTGCACATGATTAGTTAAGATGTAGCTCTCATCTGTATATACGATACACCGATTTTCTTGACGGTATCTGAGTAAATTTTTTAGGTAGGAAAATCGTAGTTTTTGGATGTCATGCCGCTCTATAATAACACGTCTGTTATCCACAGTTTTTCGCCATTTGTATCCCAACTTTAACAAAGCTGTACGCAGAGTCGAAATACTTCCATCATAGTTAAGTTTATCTTGAAATATTCTTTTCAACTTTAGCAAGGTAGGTAACTCACGATGTTCTAAATGGTAATTTTGAATAGTGGAACGTATAACATCGACGTTAAAGTTGTCTAATTCTAACTTCTTTAAACGTTTTTTACGGTCTTTATGCGGAGATTTAAATTTAGAGTCAGATTCTTTTCCTTCAGCCAATATATTAGTAATTGTTCTCTCTGATACCCCCACTGCCATTGCTGTTCTTTTCCGTACGCTATTTAAATGTTCACTTAATTTCGATATTAAAATTGGACTTGCACTGCAAACTGGATCACTTACTAATTCCAATATATCTCTCGCATCTTTTTTCAGAAATTCGTATACCTTAGCAATGGTTCCTCGAGTCTAAAACAATAATACGTAAAAGTTAACAAGGACATATTTTTTAGTATATGGAATCATAATAAACATTAATTACATCCAAATTTAAAATAAAAAAATATTTACCTGACTCCTTAAACATTTTCTCCGTGTAGAACTAGACATTTTCGAAACGACTGTACCCGTAAGAAAAAGCGATAAGAACACGTGTTACTCGGACGACGACTGCCGCGTCACTGCCACACGAATGAAAGTTGTATATTTACAAGCCCACGCACACATAGGGCCGCGCGCACAACTGAGTTGTACTATCTTGTAACAATTATTGACAACGTAGTACCTACTTACTTACTACGCTGGCTCAGTGACCCGAAGTGAGTCTTGGCCTGAATAACCTGATACCGTAGTAAATGTTTACAATTTCAATTTCAAATCATTTATTTCAGGCATCAGAGGCCCATATTACAAATACCTACCTTAAATCACAATAAATCACAATATCACAAGTCGTGGATCAGATTCCCACGAAGAACAAACACTGTGTTTGTTCTGCGTCCAAATAAACCGTATAAGTACCTACGTATAATTATAACGTGGCGTTCATGTCGCTTATACGACATAAGTACGTCTAATAATTAGTAATATGAATTTCTTATTATTACCCGTTACTTGTTATTTGTGTACATCTTGAAATCTTCTGATGATTATTGTGCTAATACCTGACCATGCATACAACAAATTAGTGCCTGTATATATTAGCCAAGTCGGGTTGCATTATTTTGGCAACCCGGCCGAGTAAAGTACACCGTACAATTGTCTAATGAGTAAAAATCTCATCAAGTTTACATAGACGTACCTACATTTTAATGTGATAATTCATTTAAAATGTAATAATTTCTATGCAATTAGTAGGTAGTCCCAATTTTGATATTTAGTTTGCTTCCACTGTAAAGAATAAAGATTTAGAATCGGCGACAAATATTCAGAATAAACGTTTACCTAGTTATTTATTGACCTTTCGTACTGGATCAAGTTTTCTGTACTCGCAGATTGTACACGCACTGACATAATATCTATAATCTGTATGTATCAATATAACTTCGCGTGAAAGGACGACAACTTGATCGACAAAATAGTGAGAAATGAAGCTCTTCTGACCCTAGAAAAATTGTAACTCTAGGGGAGAGTTACAATTGGGTTACAATTACTTACAATATAGACAAAATTGTAGTCATGGGAATTGACCGATTCGTGGCCACTCCCGCGCCCAGCGCGTCATTTAAAAAGATTTGGTGAGGCCGATGACGCGCCAGGCGCGGCATACAAGGATTGTTAGAAAACACGTTAAAACTAAATTAATTACAATTCCTTAGTCGAAATGTGCATAAAACACAATCAGTGGCCAATGCCGCACGTGGGGCGTCATCGTTTTGCAGGGCCGATGACGCTTATGGCGCGGCATCGTGAATTATCGGTTCGCATAGCATAGTTAGCGCCGCGGTGCGTAATAGCGCGAACGTGAATATTTACCTGCATGATCGCAGACCATTGGCGCTCACGATAAAATATGATAATATTAGCAATCGTATTTAGCAAGTACGATTAATTTAATTATTGCTAATGTGTATTTAACAATTAATTATTATTGCTAAGTAATGCTATTTTTACCACTGGAATTAAAAATTATAGTGGACTGTGGAAGCAAACTCAACTGAGACTGTCGAAAGACAGTTGAAAGGATTTCAAGGTAATCAAAATAGTCAATAAAATTGGGACTAAGACAAGCAACAATGGTATACGGTGTACTAGATGTGGAAGTGTTTAGCACAATAATGATCACGATAGTGAAAATAATCACGATCGTGTAAATAAATGTGTTGCAAAAGAGCTATGCACTAAATGTGCACAATAATGATCACGATAGTGAAAATAATCACGATCGTGTAAATAAATGTGTTGCAAAAGAGCTATGCACTAAATGTGCACAATAATGATCACGATAGTGAAAATAATCACGATCGTGTAAATAAATGTGTTGCAAAAGAGCTATGCACTAAATGTGCACAATAATGATCACGATAGTGAAAATAATCACGATCGTGTAAATAAATGTGTTGCAAAAGAGCTATGCACTAAATGTGCACAATAATGATCACGATAGTGAAAATAATCACGATAGTGTAAATAAATATGTTGCAAAAGAGCTATTCACTAAATGTGCACGATAATGATCACGATAATGAAAATTATCACGATAGTGTAAATAAATGTGTTGGAAAAAAGCTATGCACTACATGTGCACAATAATGATCACGATAGTGAAAATAATCACGATCGTGTAAATAATGTGTTGCAAAAGAGCTATGCACTAAATGTACACGATAATGATCATGATAGTGAAAATAATCACGATAGTGTAAATAAAATATGTGTTGCAAAAGAGCTATGCAATAAATGTAGGTACACGATAAGGATCACGATAGTGAAAATTATTATTGCAATTTGCAAAAGACAAAAAATGCACAAATGGTTTTAAAGTAGGTACACCTGTGACCTGATGATGAATTATTTTGATATCGGTCGTGTACTTAGTTAAAATTTATATAAAGAAAATTGTGTAATCAATTAATCATTAATGTGGTGTTTTATTAATGATAAAACTTATGAATAAAGCTGAAGATCTAACATAGCATTCAGGTTCGACTGCTCAATTTAAAGTTTATTGCAATTTATGGTATTGGAGCCTATATAATATATTGTATTATCTATGACTGGAGTTACCAACTTGCGTAACTCTTAAGTCCAATGGTGTCCAAGGTAAAAATCAAGTAACGAATCCAGACAAAAGATTTATGGCCTATGGATTTCGAAGCCCGCAGTAGTTTGGGGATCTTACGATTCTTTTGATCAGTTGAAAACGTTTAGAAAAGCGACATTTTATGTTGTTAAAAAAACTGTACAAAAATTTACTTGGCAAGGACTAGGAATATTGAGATTAGGATTGCATGAAGTAATTTATATACCTATCATCCTAAAATTATAAATGCTCAAGCCATCGATACAAGGAACAACTTCTTCCAAAATTTAGAAGTGCAAAAGGTTTCTCGGAACTTGATCTAAAAATTGTTTTCAACAACTTAAATAAAGTGAGTTTACAAATACAAATATCTTTATTGATGTTGTTGATATTTAAAAGGTCTTATTAACTACCTACACAACTTCTAACATTCTGCCATAGCAATGGAGTGCAATACAATTAAAGGCACCTAAAATAGTAGTAGACATATTTTAACAACTTTTATTTGTAATCGAGACCGGTACTTTTTCGATGCAAGTGCCTTATTTTGACATCTCTTGCGCTTTAGAGTGCTTCCAAAAGACTATGGCAAGGTTGCTTTTACGTTGTGACTTGTGACAGAGTAGTTAATTTTAGTACTTAACGATATTGTTATTTTTGGATGCGATGAGGCTGAACATGACCTCTAATGGTAAATTACTTTATGTGTCCTTCCTAGTCAGGCCAGAGAGCCTTTAATGATCGAAGAACTTTAGAGTTTTTAGGACTGGTGAACTATGTAGGTAAATATGGATCCCTAGTTTAGAAACATGGATTGATATTGTTAAAGCTAAATCGCGGGAAAATTCAAACAAAACATGGTTTTGGCGTAAAGATCAAGCTTTTAAGCATTTAGTGGTTTAATATGGGCATTGACTCAAGGTTAGGTACTGGTACTTTTTACTTTATTTTATTTATTTACTTATTTCATTTGTTCAGAAAAAGTTATAACTTAACAAATTTCAATAATGACTAATTTAAAAACCAATAGCCATTACCAGTTTTTATTCTTATTTAAGTAATATTTTAGTGAGTAGAAGGAGATAATAATCAATTTATAATAATTGCTAAGAAATTCATTAGCATACTTAGTATTAACTATTAAGTAATAAGATAACCTATGGGTCACTGAACAAGTTTCATACCAAATGCATAAATGAGTCAATTATTTAGGAGAAAATAAATCTTTATTTGCTAGTAATTTAATGTGTAAAAGTTTGAACGAAAAGTATACATATATTTGTGAGCACGAATGAGATCGTTAAAGTGGGCAGAAGACCTATAAATTAACCAATTGCAACGATAATTGGTGTTAAAGGGTGAAATTTTGTTGCTATTGACTATTTTAGCCGATATTTAATAAAGCCAAAATGACTAAAAAAAAAACTATAACCACTTAAGTGGCAGGTACACTAAATCCGCACTCAGAGTGGAACAATAATTACTTAATTGTAATTAATTCAAAATTTTGATATAAGCCCCATACATTATCTGTCAAACTCTTCATTAATTTGAAGGTTAATCCTAATAAAATGTCTCCGAGTACGGCGGTGTCAGTTTGAAGACAAATTGTCATAATTAATATAATATAAGTATAAAGCTTGGTAAAATACTATCAATAAGACTCGGAAACAAAAGATAGAGAAACAGACGGATGCGCAAAACAAAAGGAAGAGAATACGCTGATAGAAAGATACACGTAACAGAATCTACAATTGGAGTTGGTGATAAAGTATACATGAAAGAAACGACGAAAGCAAAATATTTTATAATAAATATTTAATAAAACAGCATTTACAGCAATAAATAAGGGAGGAAATTATGAAGGATTAGAAGCTGTCAATGATGGAAAATGTTTGCGCAGAAATGTAGTACACTTAAAAAGTGTTAAAGGACAGTGGCATGTTTCTTACAATGATGGTAATGTCTCTGACAATGGTGATTCCTGTAACAACAATTCTGTTACTGGTAGTCCTGGTAGCTCTCATGATTTGTAATTGATTGCAATGTACATATTGTAATATTTTGAGTTTGTTAGTAGTTAAGTAATTTGAAATTGCCTATTATCAAACTGTACTTATTATTCATGATTGTACTTGTTTGTTCTTGAGTGATGACTGATGAGTCATAATAATATTGTTATATGTTTTAAATTGTAATTTTCCATCTTTTTAGTAAAAGGTGGCCCCGTGCGAGTTTCTTACGCCGGTTCTTCTCGCCGGGTTAGTTCCCGAACCGGTGGTAGGCACCTTAGTATCAACGTTCTGATTTTGATATATAAAAAAAAAATATTTGAAAGAGGTAGATGTAGTGTATTGATAAATAAAGATGGACACGCCTACTGGGTAGGAGTGGGGATGGTTAGAGTGGTCGCCCGACGAGAGTGACGATCACTCTTCCGTCAGCAGCCGCCAAGTAGAGTGTTCAGTAATTATACAGTAATCTGTGTTTAATTTCCTCGGCCAGCCACTGTACATACTGTACAGTGTGCACCATATATTATACCGGCACACTTGCCGCAGTTGTAGTTGACGACAGCACAGTCAGTATATTATTTCAAACGAAACGACTTAAAAGGCAGCCCTCGTACTATGCACCTAGATATAAGAATAATGTCATAATTAATATTCTAATGTATAATTTTTTTGAATAAATATTGAGTTAAAATACCTGATTAATGATAATAAATATTAAAATTTAAATTAATATTTAATTTATATTTTAATATTTCCACGCCCCAAAGGCTGAAATTGTGATACATGTCTGTAAATTATAACACCTTATAACCAATTTCCTGAAATAAACGATTCTGATTCTAATACTCACATGTGCGCAACAATACACGTTTTTCTATACGCATTTTTGCGCGAGCACATACAAATACCATTTACCATCTTATAATTTGCAGACTAACAATAGAGAGAGAGAGAGAGAGAGAGAGAGAGAGAGAGAGAGAATAGAAAAATAAAATTTGGCACACGACATTCTAACTATAAAAAAAATCGTATACGCCTTAATGAATAGCAGAAATACGGGAGACGGCCGCGATAGTCAACTTCCAGTTGATGAACCTCGTTGTAAGCGATGCTGCCGAGGACGTCAGCGCTGCACCCGCTGACGTCACCGCTGCCACCGACAGAAGTGACGTCACTGCTGTCACAGACAGAAGTGACGCAGGTGACGTCACGGACGCGGCAGACAAAGACACCGCCGGCAAGACGGCGCTGAATTTGGACGCCGTAGTAGGAGTGTTGACGAAAATGTTGAACCACAACTCCGTACACACCAAAGTTGCGACTCTCGACTGGATCCTACATCTTTACACCAAGCTGCCTAATATGGTGAGTCAGGATTAAAGTTACTATACTGTGCTCGGCTAAACATCGCGGTAGCTGTCACTAGTAGTAGTAGTTTTTGATTGTCAAAAATTAAGTTTTTGGCAATCAAAAACTTGTAATTTTCTATATTTACCACTTTGGAGCAAAAAAAGTTATATGAATACTTATAGCTGTCCCGGCAAACGTTGCTTTGCCATTAGTTTGCCATAATAAAAAGTATTTCGCCCATATTATTTTATTGAACTGACTAAATAAGTATGTCGCCATGGCAACGTCGATCACAAACAATGGCCGCCGTTAGTCTCAGGTTGTAATAATTTATTATTATTTATTCAACAAATGCACTTATCAATATATAAAGTACCCAGTAGCCGATTCTCAGACCTACTGAATATAACATATAAAATTTGGTAAAAATCAGTAAAGCCGTTTCGGAGGAGTTTGTGGACTAACATTGTGACACGAGAATTTTATATATAAGATATTAGATGAATATACAAAGCCGCGATTAATAACATCTGACACTTCAATTAGACATTGCCGCTGGGCGCTGCTACTCGCGCTGCCTCTCGCTCGCTCACTCGCGTCGTTACTCCTGCGGCAGTAACAACGTGAGTGAGCGTTTACAGTCAGCCTTCTATTGTAGCCGCGTCGGGCAGCAGCAGCGGCATTACATGACGAGTGGTTCGCGTTGCCCCCGTCCTGTCCGACAGGGCTAAATGAATTGCACATTTGCAATCTATATAGTATTTAAATATTTACTAACCTTTACCTTGTGCGTTTTAAGATGATATGCGTGACACATAATAATTATTGACAATAGTAGGGAAGTTACCTAAAAAAATAATCGATAATTTAAAAATATCGAATCACTTCGTGAAGGAATTGCAATCGAAATTATCGATTTCGTACTGACGTTTCAGAGTGGCGCCGGGCGCCGGCGATTTAACATGGCCGCCCTTTTTATCGATTTGATTTCGATTCAACAGTGGCAATCTCTATTGACATAAATTCCGTTTCATGCATCTGACATTTTTCAAATGTTCTCGTAACAATAATTTTACACTTCTATTTCACAGCTAATATTTATAATTTTATATAATTAAGTTAGAATTTAGCAACTTTTCATTTTTATTGATTTACAATATAGGAATAGGAAACATTTATTTTTGTAGATGGAATATAATTTATTACACTTTGTTTTTTGTTTTTGTTTTCTTGTAAAGAAATTCCGTAGCATGGAATATGAGAACTGTCACCCATATCATCTTAAAACGCACAAACTATAGCTAGCTGTAAGCCACCCAAATATTATAAAATAAATAAACGGCCACTAACGTTACTAAATATGCGTTACAGATGTACGGTCAGACGGAGCGCGTGTTCGGCGGTGCGGTGGGCGCGCTCACCGACCCCGCGGACGACGTGGTGCGGCGCGCGCTCGCCGTGCTCGCCGAGATCTGCTCCTGCCCCGCCCCCGCCGCGCCCACTGCCGCCTCCGCTGCGGGTGAGTACGCCATTGCGTGTGTATACGCTCCTGCGTGTGTAATGTGTATACGCTCTTGTCCCGCTGTCTGATTTGGCGGACGACGTGGTGCGGCGCGCGCGACGTAATAGTAGGGGAGGTCGCGCTTAGTTTTAAAAGTCATTTCATACCGAGCGAAAATCTTTACAATAATTATAGTATTCCACTAATACATAACAGCTTTGATCGTCAGCTGCTTCAGAAGTGGTGGAATAAAAATTGAGAGCATCTCAAAGCTGTTGTTGGGAATCGTATTGAATTGACATTAAAAAGATCCCAATTCGCACCCAATAAAGGTTCATATCTAGATTATACACGTTTAAGTTTGGTAGGTGTCGTTTTAATTTTAGTATATAAAAACAGATGGCGCTTTTACAGTAATATTTATATCATTCTTCTTCACAAATATTGGCTATCGAATTAATTACTTAAAATTGCTATGTGAGACAATTTTATGGTTAATTCAAACGAAAATCGCCGCCAGCTGAATGTTTGCAGGTGGAAATGTCGTCTACATTGAGCGCGAGGTAGGGCTATATTGGTTATAACTTATATCGCTGGCTGACGGTTTTTCCACCGTCGTATTAGCGACTGACGGTTTTCTTTATTATATACAAAGTAGAAACATTCACCTGTATAAATTTTGTACGGTATAAAATTACTTTATATTCAAAAAATTTTTACATGTTCAGTAACGCGACTGACGTTGAATCCCCCATCTGAAATACGGCTGACGGTGATTTTTTGGTTAAACATGACCTCAATAATCATCCATCAAAGTTTCATTCGGTATAAAATCACTTTTCACAACTATTTTTTTTACAACTTTGAAATACTCTCAGTTAACATTCCACCACGGGTGCGGCGACTGACGCTGATTATATTGATTGATAAATATTAAGCTACCACTGGACAAAAATTTAGTCGGTATGAAATGACTTAGCAAACGATAGCACTACCTCCCCTACTATAATAACGCGAATTAAAGTCGAATCAAATAAATGAATTATATTTCTGGTTTATTAGGTGTACTAGAGTCCAGCCCGTACTACCACAAGTTCCTGCGTGCGCTGCTGCGGCTGCTGGCGGCCGACGAGAATCTTCTAGAAGACCGGGGCGCTTTCATCATCAGGTACATGCAACTTACAGCTATGAGCTAGTACAAGTTAAAGTACGTATAGTTTATTAATGAATTACATACTTGTACAGGCAGCTGTGTGTGCTGCTCGGCGCGGAGGAGGTGTTCGGGGCGCTGGCGCGGATACTGCGCGACGCCCGCGAGCTGCGCTTCGCCGCGCGCCTCGTCGACGTGCTCAGCTCGCTGCTGCTCACCGCTGCCGAGCTACACCACACGCGCCGCCAGCTGCGCGCCTTCGCCGACCCGGTAACACACACACACACACACACCTGTGTCTGCTCACACACTGTCTCTCTCTCGCTCACACACACACGCTCGTGTTGCAGGCGACGCACGCGCTGTTCGAGGCGCTGTACGCGAGCTGGTGTCACAGCCCGGTGGCGCTGCTATCGCTGTGTCTGCTCACACACTATCTCTCTCTCGCTCACACACGCTCGTGTTGCAGGCGACGCACGCGCTGTTCGAGGCGCTGTACGCGAGCTGGTGTCACAGCCCGGTGGCGCTGCTATCGCTGTGTCTGCTCACACACTATCTCTCTCTCGCTCACACACACACGCTCGTGTTGCAGGCGACGCACGCGCTGTTCGAGGCGCTGTACGCGAGCTGGTGTCACAGCCCGGTGGCGCTGCTATCGCTGTGTCTGCTCACACACTATCTCTCTCTCGCTCACACACGCTCGTGTTGCAGGCGACGCACGCGCTGTTCGAGGCGCTGTACGCGAGCTGGTGTCACAGCCCGGTGGCGCTGCTATCGCTGTGTCTGCTCACACACTATCTCTCTCTCGCTCACACACGCTCGTGTTGCAGGCGACGCACGCGCTGTTCGAGGCGCTGTACGCGAGCTGGTGTCACAGCCCGGTGGCGCTGCTATCGCTGTGTCTGCTCACACACTATCTCTCTCTCGCTCACACACGCTCGTGTTGCAGGCGACGCACGCGCTGTTCGAGGCGCTGTACGCGAGCTGGTGTCACAGCCCGGTGGCGCTGCTATCGCTGTGTCTGCTCACACACTGTCTCTCTCTCGCTCACACACGCTCGTGTTGCAGGCGACGCACGCGCTGTTCGAGGCGCTGTACGCGAGCTGGTGTCACAGCCCGGTGGCGCTGCTATCGCTGTGTCTGCTCACACACTATCTCTCTCTCGCTCACACACGCTCGTGTTGCAGGCGACGCACGCGCTGTTCGAGGCGCTGTACGCGAGCTGGTGTCACAGCCCGGTGGCGCTGCTATCGCTGTGTCTGCTCACACACTATCTCTCTCTCGCTCACACACGCTCGTGTTGCAGGCGACGCTCGCGCTGTTCGAGGCGCTGTACGCGAGCTGGTGTCACAGCCCGGTGGCGCTGCTATCGCTGTGTCTGCTCACACACTATCTCTCTCTCGCTCACACACGCTCGTGTTGCAGGCGACGCACGCGCTGTTCGAGGCGCTGTACGCGAGCTGGTGTCACAGCCCGGTGGCGCTGCTATCGCTGTGTCTGCTCACACACTATCTCTCTCTCGCTCACACACGCTCGTGTTGCAGGCGACGCACGCGCTGTTCGAGGCGCTGTACGCGAGCTGGTGTCACAGCCCGGTGGCGCTGCTATCGCTGTGTCTGCTCACACACTATCTCTCTCTCGCTCACACACGCTCGTGTTGCAGGCGACGCACGCGCTGTTCGAGGCGCTGTACGTGAGCTGGTGTCACAGCCCGGTGGCGCTGCTATCGCTGTGTCTGCTCACACACTATCTCTCTCTCGCTCACACACGCTCGTGTTGCAGGCGACGCACGCGCTGTTCGAGGCGCTGTACGCGAGCTGGTGTCACAGCCCGGTGGCGCTGTTATCGCTGTGTCTGCTCACACACTATCTCTCTCTCGCTCACACACGCTCGTGTTGCAGGCGACGCACGCGCTGTTCGAGGCGCTGTATGCGAGCTGGTGTCACAGCCCGGTGGCGCTGCTATCGCTGTGTCTGCTCACACACTATCTCTCTCTCGCTCACACACGCTCGTGTTGCAGGCGACGCACGCGCTGTTCGAGGCGCTGTACGCGAGCTGGTGTCACAGCCCGGTGGCGCTGCTATCGCTGTGTCTGCTCACACACTATCTCTCTCTCGCTCACACACGCTCGTGTTGCAGGCGACGCACGCGCTGTTCGAGGCGCTGTACGCGAGCTGGTGTCACAGCCCGGTGGCGCTGCTATCGCTGTGTCTGCTCACACACTATCTCTCTCTCGCTCACACACGCTCGTGTTGCAGGCGACGCACGCGCTGTTCGAGGCGCTGTACGCGAGCTGGTGTCACAGCCCGGTGGCGCTGCTATCGCTGTGTCTGCTCACACACTCTCTCTCGCTCACACACGCTCGTGTTGCAGGCGACGCACGCGCTGTTCGAGGCGCTGTACGCGAGCTGGTGTCACAGCCCGGTGGCGCTGCTATCGCTGTGTCTGCTCACACACTATCTCTCTCTCGCTCACACACGCTCGTGTTGCAGGCGACGCACGCGCTGTTCGAGGCGCTGTACGCGAGCTGGTGTCACAGCCCGGTGGCGCTGCTATCGCTGTGTCTGCTCACACACTGTCTCTCTCTCGCTCACACACGCTCGTGTTGCAGGCGACGCACGCGCTGTTCGAGGCGCTGTACGCGAGCTGGTGTCACAGCCCGGTGGCGCTGCTATCGCTGTGTCTGCTCACACACAACTACGCACACTGCAACCGGCTTATAGCTACTTTGTATCCTTTTTGTTACATAAAAACAGCAAAAACAAAATATAAGTCTGTATCAATCATATGAAGTTCTTAATGAACTAGTTTACTAAAGTTATAATAATTGATCTTTTTATTATTTATCAATCATTATTATAATTAACATGCCGCTACATATGATGTGGTCGCTGGCTTTTGTCATTCGATAGAAATATAATGTGCTGCTTGCATTATATTCAATTCGAATTTCTTGGCAGCGAACCACCTAATTTTAGGACTGTTTAAAAATCCTATTATTTCCTGAACTCTACCCTAGTGGCGACCTCGAGATCACGGTGGACTTCCTCACGGAGGTGGACAAGCTCGTGCAGCTCATAGAGTCGCCGATATTCGCATGTAAGTCTACTTAAAGCTCCCACTTTGAGGTCTGTAACCGACTATAGTCTCTCGAGCCATGTTTCAATGACGCACTCATGTGCTCAACTACATTCAGACCACAAACATGCTAACTCGCGTCTCACGAATAAAATGTGGTTGGTTGTCAACGCGAGTGATCCAAAAGCGCTATGAGTGTTTTTCATTTGAACATAACCTAAATCTGTGGCTTTGTGTTACTGTAGACCTACGGCTGGAGCTGCTGGGCGGGGCGCAGAGCGCGGAGCTGCGCGGCGCGCTGTTCGGGCTGCTGATGCTGCTGCCGCAGAGCGACGCCTTCCACGCGCTGCGCCGCCGCCTGCAGTGCGCGCCCGCCGCGCCGCTGCCGCTGCCTCTCCCGCCGTCAGTACACACACACACACACACACACACACACACGCGGCGCGCTGTTCGGGCTGCTGATGCTGCTGCCGCAGAGCGACGCCTTCCACGCACTGCGCCGCCGCCTGCAGTGCGCGCCCGCCGCGCCGCTGCCGTTGCCCCTCCCACCGTCAGTACACACACACACACACACACACACACACACGTATCATAATTATTAATTAGTTACAGAACGCCACACAATAATATTTGTGAGTGATTTGTGGTGAACGGCTAAATTCAGAATTAGTCGCCATATTGTAAAATACCACTTGAGAGACACTCAGGTTGAATATTGTGTGTCATCCAAAAACTACTTTGCATGTAGCCGAATTAATACTAGCGTCTTTTTGATTGATGATAGCTTCACGTATACATGACAATTTCATCGGCGTACATTATCCTCGTAATCTCTGTCTGATGTCAAATCTCATGTCATATATAATTACAGTTCGCGAGTGAACAACATCGACTTCGACGCGCTGCTGCAGCAGTTCGTGACGCTGCAGGAGGCGCACCGCCGCGAGCGCCTGCTCGAGCGACGCATCTCGCGCGCCCGCTTACACGACCAGCAGTGACGCACCGTCACGGATACGCAGCAGCAGTGACGTAGTGTGACAGATACGGAGCAGCAGTGACGTAGTGTTACAGATACGGAGCAACAGCGACGTAGTGTGACAGATACGCAGCAGCAGTGACGTAGTGTGAGTTTTGACGGACACGCAGCAGTTACGTAGTGTGACAGATATGGAGAAGCAGTGACGTAATGTGATGCTTGACGCCCTGTAGCAGTGACGCCTGACGTACCATCAGAGAAACTGTTTCATAGGCAGCTTTGACGGGCCTGCGTCATTTGTTCGGATTATGCCATTTTAATATTTCTGTTGATCTCTCGGCTGTGTTTGATATAACGCAACCACATTAAATAGGTCCCCCATCTGCCTTTGAATATCTATGATAGTAACGCAGTGTGATTCCTGGCGCAGGCGTAACAGTTGTCCGTTGCGTCACTAGGCGTAACAGTAGTGACGCAACGGACAACTGATGCGCAGCAGTGACGTCTGACTAGCAGCAGCAGTGACCACATTGATACGCGGCAGCAGTGACGTTTTGTGACGCTGCAGCGGTGACGTAGTGTGACGCTTTACAGTGTGACGCCACAGCGATGACTTACACGCGATGCTACCAGCATGCTAGTGACGTATTTTAAGTTATTCCGACTGTAAATAACTAGCTGATCATATTGTTTTTATTTTTTGTATGAATCTGCTTTTATAAAATCGACTATTTATATTGTAGTTTTACCGCAATAAAAATAATATATTTTTAAAATCAAATTGCAGTCTTGATACAAATGTGTAGAAGACAAAACTTTTTTTAGCCTATTTATTTATTTGTTATTTAAATAAGAACAGAGTGTTTTATATTCTAATCAAATGAGTACGTTATTTTATACATAATCGTTTCAATTGTACTTTTAAGTTTTTACTTAACATGGATCTCCTTAAGTGAGTTAGCATTCCATACCAAATTGTACTAGAAATAAATACCAATTTGCAATGTATCATCAGAGGAATTGATTCATATGGGCAGTTAACGCTACAGGCAGTTTAAGTTGGTAGCGACTAGCGACGAGCAGCGGCTGTGGCTAAATCGTGTCTAAATACACTAGGCCGAAGTTCCGCGGCGGAAATTCCCCATGATTACATCAGCAATGTCAAACGAATACAATATAACGCGAAGGAATTTCGGCATAGTGTGTTATCGGTAATTTAAAATGTATTGCAGGCGGAATCATGCGGAAATTCCGCCGCAGAACTCCGGCATATTGTGTTTAGACATTAAACGGTCCAATAGGCAGTTTGCGGAATTACGTAATTTCAAATTTGGTCGGATTATGTGATGCGACTCTCGCGGTCGGTCGTGGTCAGCTCAACTCTAGATCGACTAAACTTGATAAAACCCGAACTTACGTAGGTCGACTAGCTGCCTTTGGCTCAATTTGTCTGATAGTATTTTGTCAAAAAAGTTTTAGGCCCGTATTTTTGGTCATTAGTGCAAATTTTGACAGCCGGTAACCAATCACAAAGGCGAACTGTGTCTTGAGACCGGGTCGCATCTTAAGTACTGACCAAAAATACGGGCCTTAGTAAAATACCTAGGGCTTGATTCACGATACCGCTCGATTATTCGAAAACTTACCGAGCGATTATTATTAGTGTCTTCCAGTCTCACTTAATGACCTTTAATGATTATTTAATTTTATGGAGCTCATCATTAAAGTTAAGTAATAATTAAATTAGTCTCTAAGTGCGACTCCGCGAATCAGCATCGTCCAATAACAGCGAGGTAAGTTACGAATCAGATATGAACGGCAACTGTGGATCAATGCTCTAGTTTATAATATTATGTTGACTGTACAGTGTACAGGTCATAAGCTTACTAGTTGAATGTTATATTTTACTGGTCTGTATAATATAATTAGATGTTAATTTTATTATATTATATAAAATATGTATACAAGATAAAATTGGTTTGATTTAAAGTGCAAGTATCCTTTAAAATATATGTTTTTATAGTTGTAAAGTGGAAAAAGGAAATAATAAATAGTATTTTATGAAATTGGGTCTTTATTAGATATTATATATTGGAAACTTACAACTATTTTATACACAAAATAACATAACATACAGAAACAGCTAGGTGGTATTATGTGTCTGACATAATTTTATTATTATATAAAACTGCATTTTCAACATCAAACAAGTCAGTCTCAGGACGGAATGTATCCTAGTCAAAGTAAAATAATATGCAAAGATGGAATATTTTATAACAATATCTTTAATGTGAGGCTGATAATTTTTTTTTCTCAATCATAATAATTATTATATCTTGATACAGGAAAAAGCTTTTAGAGGGTCAATGTTTAGAGACAAAGTAATGTCTAGAGTAGTCATCCTATACAGTATACATTATACTCTAATGAAACCATAATATTTTATCTTAGAGGTGTTATATAATTTTTTACAGCATAAGAGCTCATTTTACAGGCCACCATATTTCTCATCATTATATTTTAGTGTTTACAAGTTTGTATGTCCGGTTTGGTCATCACGTTAAGAACAAATTGCACTATGTATAATTATTTATCAGTCGTCACTGAGATCAAAGCGACCGCGTCGCCGGAGCACCGAGTGAGTCGCTATGTGAGCGCGCAGGAGGAGCGCGGGGCGGGGAGGGGCGCGGCGGGAGGCGGCGTCAGTACCGTGCGCGCGTCCGACTCCAGCGACCAGCCGCCCGCCGACCACGACCACTCCCCCGAGCTGCGGCGGCGCTAGGTCGGCGCGCGCCGCTCGCTCGCCGCCAGCAGCCGCGACACCAGCGCCGCGTGCGCCGCCAGCCCCGCCCCCACCTCCTCGGCCGCCGCCAGCAGCGCGCGCGCCCCAGCCGCCTCCGCCGCGCCGCCGCTCCCCGCGCCCGCCCCCGCCGCGCCTGCCCCGCCCTCCGGCGCCGCGCCCGCGCCCGCCTGTTAAATAATTTATTAATTGCAACATGGTGCCATAGATAAATGTCCTAATTGTCATATTGAATCTGTCAACGTCATTGTCAATTGTCATTGCCCTAGTCTTTTTAGGGTTCCGTACCCAAAGGGTGAAAACGGGACCCTATTCATTCTCCAGGCTGTAAAGTAGCCCGCAAACGATCAAACATCAAACACGTCAAACACGTAGTATAATCCAAATTTTCTTCAAACACGTCAAACACGTAGTTTGTACGTGTTTGACGTGTTTGATGTTTGATCGTTTGCGGGCTACTTAACTCAAGAACCGCTATAGCTAGACTTCTGAAATTTTCACAGATTGCGTATATCTGTTGCCGCTATAACAACAAATACTTACTAAAAATAAAATAAAGTTAATATTTAAGGGGCCCTCCCATACAAGAAACGTGATTTTTTTGGCCTTTTTTGCTCGTAATTAATAATGGTAACAGTTAGATTTTATTAAAATAGAATTAAAATGAAAACACAATTTTTTGTCTACGTTCCTACGAACCCTTCGTGCGCGAGTCCGACTCGCACTTGGCCGATTTTTTCTTTTTGTATCTGCCATTGTGAATATAGTTTTGTGCTCGTATGTTTTCTCATTTTAATTTCCAAATCCAAACGCTATTAGTTAAAATAACAGCAATTTTCATTAGGTTATGGGCCCTGTCCGCGTTAAATAAAATAAATTCAGTGTTTGGATTAGTAATTTCGGTGATTAAAATAGATAAAAAATTGTAACCTCGCGACGTGCTCGCGACTTTGCCGGCCGTGTGGCGATCTCTTTATTCTTTCGGCAAATATCACAAAATGGCGTCACAAATATCAATGAGAACGATAGAAAAACTCGTTGGCAGAGAAAATTATCAATCCTGGAAGTACTTGGAACATGAAGAGTTATGGGAAGAAATTGAATCGAAGCCGGGTTACATTTCAGATGAAAAGAAAAATACGAAAGCACAGTCAAAAATCATTTTATTGATAGAGCCAGTGAACTATGTCCATGTTCAGGAAGCAACTTCAGCTAAGCAGGTATGGGCAAAGTTAGAAAAAGTCTTCGATGACTCCAGGCTAAGCAGGAAAGTAGGATTACTGCGTGACTTGGTAACAACAACGTTGGATAACTGTTCTGGTGTTGAGGACTATGTTAATAAGGTAATGACAACAGCTCATAAATTACATAATATAAATTTTGTAGTAGGAGACGAGTGGCTGGGTACGTTGCTGCTCGCTGGCCACCCTGATTACTACAAACGAAGATGATAATGGCCTTAGAGAGCTCAGGTGTGTCTATTATTGCAGATTATGTTAAAACTAAGTTGTTATAGGAGATAAAAGTATCAGATTCAGTGGCCTACTATGCTAAGTCATCAAATAAAAATATTACGTCTAAGTCATATAAAAATTCACATGAGAAAAAGCAGCCTAAAGGCCCACGGTGCTTTGTATGTAATAAGTATGGGCATACAAGCAAAAATTGTTATTTTAAAGATAAAAAGGCATGTAAAACAACATCAGATAAGTCTAAAAATGTTTATTATATATATGCAATTCCAGTTGCTGCCGAGTTGGATAAAAATTACTGGTATGTCGACTCTGGAACCTCTCTGCACATGTGTCGGGACAATAGATGGATGTACAATGTTTCACCTTCTACAATAAATAATATCAAAGTGGCAGATAACAAAACGGTGGCAGTGAAGGGCTGTCGCAGTGTGGATTTTAATATTATAAGGACTCAGATGGCATAATACGCAAAATACAGGTCAGAAATGTCTTGTTTGTACCTTCTCTGACAACAAATTTACTATCTGTAAGTCAAAGGGTAAATAATGGCTGTGAGGTAAAATTTGAGAAAGATGGTTGTAAAATATATCAAAATAAAAAGTTGATTCTGGCAGCTATGCATCGCAATAACATGTATTTATTAAATAATGTTACCGAAGCACCGGTATTGCTATCTACAGTAGATGAGAGCGATATAAATCTATGGCATCAACGGATGGAACATCTAAATTTTGCAGACTTGCAGAAAATAACAGAATGTGCAGAAGGAATTAACTTATCTAAAAAGGTCATCAAATTTGTACTACTTGTTTAGAAGGTAAAATGAGTAGACAACCATTTAAAAATATTCGGACTAGAGCTTCTGAATTACTTCAATTAATCCACTCAGATATTTTATGTGGTCCGATGGAGACAAGTTCGATAGGAGGGGCTAAATATTATATTACTTTTATTGGGCACACTAAAAGTTTTGCACTTCTAGCTAATCGGAACTATTTGAGTTATGAATGTTATATTTTTTTAAACGTTGCAACCTTCTTAGCAATATAAAAAAATTGGCGGGAAATCATTGGTCAATTATTTTTTAACACACATCAAAGTTCTACGTACGCAACGAAATTGGAATTAAGTCGAAAAGATTTTAGAGCGAAGATTTTTTATGATTTTAAAAGTTCTCTCTCTCCGCAAGACTGTGCTGCTCGTCTTCAAAATGCTTTTGGGACAGAAGCACCTTGTTTGAGCACCGTGAGGAGATGGTATGCTGAATTTGAAAGAGGTCGAGTTTCTTTACATGACGAATTTCGTGAAGGGCGGCCCTCAACTGCCGTTAACGAAAATAATGTGGCTACTGTTAAGCGGCTAATTGAAGAAAACCCGCGGATTACCTATGAGACGATTCGAGGGCTATTGGGGATTGGTATGGCACACACACAAAAAATTACACTAAGAACTGTAAGTGACAGCGGGGCAGAAGCAGGCTCGCGTGGAATGGTGCTCACAGATGCTACCGAAGCACGACCATGGACATTCTAATACTGAAACGTGGATTTGTTGTTTTGAACCCGATAAAAAACAGCAATCTTGTGAGTGGGTGTTTGAAAATGAGAACAGGCCAACAAAAGTGAGGCAGGCGAGAAACGTTGGTAAGAAAATGATCGCGTTTTTTTTTTCTGGGCTACGGATCTCATCTGTACAATTCCACTTGGAGAACAAAAGAGTGTTAAGGCTGAGTGGTATTCCATTATTTGTTTACCCAGGAAATTAGAAAAGGTTCGCGAGAGACGACCAAGAAGCCGCATTCTCCTACATCATGACAACGCCTCTTCACACACGGCCAACAAAACAAAGTAAAATTATATGTACAGATAATGGAAAAGAATATTTGAATAATGAATTTAATAATTTTCTGATCAAATCTGGTATCCAGCATCAAACCACAAATCCTTACACGCCAGAGCAGAACGGCTTGGCGGAGCGAATGAATCGCACACTGGTTGAAAGGGCTAAGTGTTTAATTTTGAATTCCAGACTTCAAAAATATTTCTGGGCAGAAGCGGTTTCTACAGCCGCATATACCTAGGTAACACTGAAAATGTTTAGAAAGTGAAAAACGGCTTAATGTAGAAAGTTGCCAATACTTTTATCGTTTTTAGAAGTAATCTCCGTTCTTCTGTACACATCGTCGCATTTGATGAAACCACCGAGAAAAGCACTAGGCCCAGTCTTCCTTAGGGGGCTCACGCCATAGACGTTTTCGTACGCTTTCATCGCATCTTCAGGGCTCGTAAAGCGAATATCTCGAATTTATCTTTATTTCTTTGGAATAAATTAAAGTCACAGAGCCCCAGGTTCTGACTGTATGGCGTATGACTCAATATCTCTACACCTGCCATAGTCCAATATTCAACAGTCCATCTTGCGGAGTGCGCTGAAGCATTGTCGTGGTAAAGGAGTGTCCTGCTTCGAGGGCGCTGCTGCCGAAATTTTTCCAAGATAACAGGCAAACAGCGATTGACATACCATTCTGTAGTAACTGTCCTTTCATCTTCTAGCACAACTTTCGCAAAATTACATTTCCGACCAATGAATGAGGCAATCATATTTTTGCCTTGACTTCTTCCTTTCTTTACCTTAGTTGGCCAAACCCCTTGAGCTGATTGTCTTTTGGTTTCGGGTTCGTAGCTATATATCCAGCTTTCTTCAACTGTGAGGATGTCAAATACAGCATTTGAGTCACCGCCGTTGAACTTATCTAAGATTTGGCGACACAAGTCTATGCAAATGCGTTTCTGGTCGTCGATTGAAGAATGGGGAATGCATCTGGTAAAAAGCTTTCTGACGCCGAAATGTTCATGTAATGTTTTTTGAACTTGACTCATAGCAATGCCTAGGCTTGCCCGTATCTGCTGATAGGTTATTCTTTTATCCTCTATCATGCGTCGCACAACACTAATGTTAACTTCAGTAGTTGCTGTTAAACGACGTCCCTCACGCGGATCATCACTGAGATTGCTACGTCCACGCTTAAACTCGTTAAACCAATTGTAAATAGTGGCATGAGATGGGGCTTCATTATGAAGTGGTAATAGCAGCCTATCAAAGCTTTGTTATTGAGTAAGCCCACAACGAAAGTCCCAAAAAATCATTTACTGAAAATTTTCTCGCGTTAAGTTCATTTTCACGTGCAACAAGATTTTTAGATTTGCCGCCAATTCACCAAAACAAATGACAAATGAATGAAATATACCGCATTATGTTACCAGAGAGTTCTAAAATTGTAATTCAAAAAAAGTTTTCATTAGTAATGTTTCTAACTAGCTAGTTCTAAACACTTTCAGTGTGACCCACGTGTTGTAAATCGCTCGCCGACGAAAGCCTTGGATTTCAAAACACCTTATGAAATGTGGACGGGTAAGATACCAAACTTAAATAATATGAGAATTTTTTTGGTTGTCCTGTAATGGTACATGTACCAAAAGAAAAGAGGCAAAAATGGGACTCGAAAGCAATAAGAATGATATTTGTTGGTTACTGTGATTATACAAAAGGATACAGACTGTACGATGTGAATAAAAAGCAAATATACAAAAGTAGAGATGTCATTTTCTTAGAATATGTAGTTAAAAATAATTGTGTTATAATGCCACTTACCACTTTGCAGCAACAAGAAAATCAAGAATCTCATACTGACTCTGATACTACATATAATACCGTAGTGAATACAAGTTCAGGAGATGAATAACAGTCATTGAACGCCACCAGTGATGAAATGAAAACAGAGTTAGATGATTCAGAATATATACCTGATGTGGAGATATCTGACTAAGATACTATGCCGTACCGCAATATAACTCTGAGGCCGAGAAATATACCTACTACATATTTATGTCATGAGGAGAGTCCAAAGTTCAAGCAATCGACAATATTAAAAGAACCGGAGACAGTTGAAGAAGCTCTTTCAGGCCCAAAAGCAAAAGAGTGGAAATATGCTATGAACAGTGAGTTTGAGTCGCTCCTTCAGAATAATACATGGACATTAGTAAATCTTCCGGAGAATAAAAGCGTTATCCCGTGTAAATGGATTTTTAGAATTAAAACTGATTATAATGGAGAAGTTGTACGTTATAAAGCAAGGTTGGTGATAAAAGGCTTCATTTAAAAGAAAGGTACTGAATATAATGAAATATTTGCTCCAGTTGTTAGACACACATCAATCAGATATTTATTTGCTTTAGCAGTTAAATATAATTTGCATATAGAACAGATGGATGCTATCACAGCGTTCCTGCAAGGTGATATAGATACAGAAATTTATATGAATCAACCACCTTCGTATGAACATGGACAAGAAGTATGCAAATTAAACAAATCTATTTATGGCTTAAAACAAGCTAGTCGTCAATGGAATTTGAAACTTACATCTGTGTTAAAAAATCTATGAATGAAAAGTACATCTGTGGACCCATGTGTGTATTATAAAAATGAAGCTGGAAGCGTTGTTTACATATTGATATATGTCGATGACTTATTAATATTTTACAACGATATTCAGAAAGGAGAAGAAATAAAACAACAAAAGTAAATTTAATATGAAGATACTTGGACCTGTGAATCATTTCATTGGTTGGAGGATAAAACAAAACGAGACCAGAGATGAAATTGAAATTGATCAGACTGCCTATATTGAGAAGATCTTAAAATGACAGAACGTAATCCAGTTTATTCACCATGTGATAATATAAGTACTAAGTTAATCAGTACAGGAGAGGGAAATATATTAAAAGATATTCATTATCAGGAAGCAATTGGAAGTTTGCTTTATGTAGTTTAAGTTTGTTTGCTGCATACTCAAGAGGCAATGTGGCTGAGAAATTTGGAATCAGAATTGCATTTGCAACAGTTGAAGCTATTGTTTTTAATTGTGATAATCAAAGTGCGATTAAATTTGCAGGCAATGACTCATACTGTGCTCACAGCAAACACATTGACATACGCTATCACTTTCTTCGAGAAAAGGTTTCCAATAATGAAATTGAATTAAACTACATTGGGACACTAAACATGGTTGCTGACATACTTACTAAACCAGTACCACAAAAGAAAACTGATGACTGTTCCAGGGGCATGGGTTTGGTGTTTAGAAGAGGATAAATTTCAAGCTTAATTTTTAATTTATGTTAGCAAATAGCAATTAAGAAGAGAATGTTAAATAATTTCTTCTTCTTCTTCTTTTTGAAAATGGCTCCAGTTAAATAATTTATTAATTGCAACATGGTGCCATAGATAAATGTCCTAATTGTCATATTTGATCTGTCAACGTCATTGTCAATTGTCATTGCCCTTGTCTTTTTTCTTTTTGTCCATTGTGAATATAGTTTTGTGCTCGTATGTTTTTTCGTTTTAATTTCCAAATCCAAATGCTATTAGTTAAAATAACAGTAATTTTCATTACCGCCTCCTCCACCGCCTGCCGCACGCGCCGCTCGGCGTCCTGCAGCCGCGCCGCCAGCGCCAGCAGCTTGAGGTCGGCGGCGGCGGCGTCGCGGTCCAGGATGCGCGTCTGCAGGAACACCGTGTGCGCCACGCGCAGCCAGTCCGCCAGCGCGTCGGCGCGCGCCCGGGCCAGCGGCGCAGCGCGGGAGAGCAGCGCGCGCGCGCGGCGCCCCGTCTCCGCGACCGTGATGCGCTCCAGCACGTGGAACTGGCCGTCGTTGTAGGTGAGCGAGCGCGTGGCGCGGTCCCGCACCAGGTGCTGCCAGGAGTCACGCAGGCGCTCGGCCATGGCACGCGCGCGGCGGTGCAGGCGCAGCGCGGCCGGGCACGGCGACGCCACCACCGCCTCCTCCCAGTGCGCGCGCAGGGCGGCGGCGGAGTGGCGCGCGCGCAGGCCGGCGGCGGCCGCCCGCAGCGCCTCGGTCTCGCCGGCGAGCAGCGCGGCGGCGGGGGCGGCGGCGCGGTCGTCGGCGGGGCGGGGTGCGGCGCGGGGGCGGGCGGCGGCGGCGGCGAGGTCGAGGGCGCGCGCGGCGTCGTGCAGGCGGGCGGCGCGCTCGACGAGGTGGGCGGCGCGGGCGTCGAGGGCGGCGGCGCGGGCGTCGAGCAGGGCGGCCCAGCGGCGCACGGCGGCGGCGGCGAGCGCGGCGGCGGCACAGTGGGCGGCGACGCGGCGGCGGAGGGCGTGGCCGACGCTGCAGGCGGTCTTGGCCTGCGCGGCGTCGTTCTCGACGGACACGATGTTGGGGAAGGCGGGGAACTTGGGCGGCTCGGGCTCGGGCGCGACGGTCACGTCGTTGCTGTTCTTATTGAACAGCAGCAGCGGCTCCTCCGCCGTCGTGTCGGGGTAGCTCCGCCCTGCCGGTGAAACATTGTGTTGATTGAAAAATATCAGATACTAGCTGTTCCGCGCGGCTTCGCCCGCGTAATTTAGGAATTTCACGCAACCGTACATTTTTCCGCAAAAATAGCATATGTCCCTTCACGTGGTCTATTCTTCAAGTTTGCCAAATAACATTAAAATAGCTCCAGTAGTTAAGATAATAAGCAATTTCATATAATTTTCCCCATTTTCCTGTATATCTTCGCTCCTCTTATTCTTAGCGTAATAAAATATAGCCTTTAGCCTTTCTCGATAAATGAACTGTCTAAAACTGAAAGAATATTTCAAATCGGGCCAGTAGTTCCTGAAATTAGCGCGTTCAAATAAGCCCTTTCATATAATTTCTCCCGTTTTTTCCACATTTTCCTCAATTTCTTCGCTCCTATTAATTTTGGCGTAATAAAATATAGCCTACAGCCTTCCTCGATAAATGGGCTATCTATCACTGAAAGAATTTTTCAAATCGGACCAGTAGTTCCTGAGATTAGGGCGTTCAAATAAGCCCTTTCAAATGATTTTCCCCCGTTTTTCCCACATTTTCCTCTATTTCTTCGCTCCTATTAGTCTTAGCGTAATAAAATATAGCCTATAGCCTTCCTCAATAAATGGGCTATCTAACACTGAAAGAATTTTTCAAATCGGACCAGTAGTTCCTGAGATTAGCGTGTTCAAACAAACAAACAAACTAACAAACTCTTCCGCTTTATAATATTAGAATATTAGTATAGATTAGTATAGATATACATACATCGGCGATCGCCCCGGCCTCACCTGTCGTGTTCTCGTCGATCTCGGAGAGCAGCATCACCTCCTTGTACAGCAGTATCTGAGACTCAGCCACGACGCTCGTCTGCTCGCAGATGTATGTCTGCAGGTGCTCGTACTTCTCGTCAGGTTTGAGGAAGACCTGTAACATTTTTTCGCTTTTTAGAGTTGCTGTTATAATTTGAAAAAGATAAAGATAAAAATTTCCCAAGCTTATGTTATTTCATGTGCTCAAAATATTATAAATAATTGAAATATTGTTCTTAGCAATAATTTTATTAAAAATCAGCCTTGCAAGTAATATAATTAGTTCATTGCCAATCGTAACCAAGGTTATGTTAGTTATGTCCAATTAAGTTGCAACAAAGATTTTATAACTTACCTACACAGGATATGATTAATTGTTTAAATCATTATTTTAGATTATACTTCATAATATAATCATATTAGGATTGTTTATTTAAGTTTGAAGTTTTAAAATTAAAAATGCTTATGACAGACATGGTTATTCCCAAATCATACCAGACCCATAATAATTGTTCTAATTAATACTAATATTATGTTTTATTATTGAACAATAAAACATGTTACATGCCTTGTTTCTATCTGTTTGTCACATATTGTGTCAGTCTGCTATTCATGCTTAAACCAGTGAACCAAATAACATGTAGTTTATATTTGTGTGTGATAAAAAAGCTTTGATAGCCACTGATGCCCAGGCATAGGGCGTAGACTCTGGGGGGCGCAAGAATGGCCAGACCAGGCAGACTCTCATTTTTTAGAATTACTCCAGAAGATGTTTCTCAATGTAGTAAAAAAAATATCCACCGACGAATATAACTATTTAACCTCCTACTTTTTGGAAGTTGGTTAAAAAACAAGGGTGCAGTCAATTCATCAAGCCCCAAGCGGCCACATCCGGCCGCGATAACAATGAAAAAGCTATTGTGTCTCGTTTTGCCACGACTGATGGGTTAATATAGAAGCTCGCACAGGGCGCAAATAAGCTATTTAAAAAATGTATAGTTTCTGCAGCAATACAAGGCTAACTCACCTCTATACTAGCCACCTTATTCACATGAAATATGTAAACACATTTAGTTGATGTGACCGTTTGGACCTCGGAGAAGAATCTCTCAAAGGTCCATATTCTATGGGGATCCACCTCCAGTAGACCAGCTAGGAGAGGGGTGACTATTTTCCGGAGACCGACACTCAGCTGGCAGTGAGAGGGCAGCTCCCGGGTCCACTCAATTGGACCATTCTCCGTTGTCTGGGTACCCTATAAACAAAGTTGTTTGATTATTCTTGATGTTCAGAGGTGGATAACATAGTAAAAATAGGTTTAACCCTTCGATTGCGGATTCTTGGAAATCTATTGTTATTCTATTGTCGTCGCGGTCACCATTGTCCTTATGGGGCTTGATGGGTTAAAAAGTATCTTTATTTTAGGGACAAGACACACAACAAAGTAAAAAAATATTTTCTTCTTTTATTTCTAGGCAATAATTCTTTTGTCTTTGTAAATGAGCAGGTTACAAGCCAATCAAGAATATACTCACCGATATAACTCCAGAAGCTTTCTTTGTTGTAATATAAAACATGGTCTCCTTATTTCTTCTTCCCCCATACGGCCTGAATGGCAGTTGGCCAGTGGCTACATGATACAATGTAACTCCGATAGACCAGAGGTCTACGGTAGCTCCAAAACTTTTCCCCACCGGCTTCCTCAGAACTGCTCTCTCATACATGTCCGGATGTAAATACTCCTCAGTCCCATACAAAGATACAAACTGCTCCTCCTCTTGGAGCTCTCTAGCGGCACCAAAGTCCGTCAACTTGTATGTGGTGGTACCATCTTCGTTGATAAACTTCATGATATTCCCAGGTTTTAAGTCTCGGTGCACCAAGTTATTGTCTCGTAAATGTTTCATGCCGGCCGTCAGATGTTCTAGAACTAATAAGAACTCGTCCTCCTGGAGGCCGTAAGTGTTTTCCGGGTCGTCTAAGATATTGAAGAGACTTCCACCCGTGCAGAGCTCCATCACTATGACCTTTCCCCGCCCCTCCTGCTCCTCCTCGATCGCTAGAAGCTTTACGATGTTCTCATGCTTCACTTTCTTCAGGACTTCGAATTCTCTCATCTGAACTTCGTGGGGTCTCATGTGACTCAGCTGATTGAACGTCTTGACCGCCACCGGCTCCCCATTGTTTTTGTTGACCCCCTGAAACACCGCTCCCGTAGCACCCTTCCCCAGGACGCTGGTGGTACACCAAACATAGTTTTCCGACCCCCGGAGAAACGACATGGTTATGATACGGCACTTTTTACATAAATTATAAAGTAATACAAATAAAGCATCTGTTAAAAACACGTTAACTAACGGAAAACATGATTATTTACACAGTTTATAGCAAATTCTGTGCAAAATTCTTTAAACTTTCTAAAAATATTGCAAAATTGTACAAAATTAACAAATTGTTGTTAAGCTGTCAAGTGTCAAGTGTCACCATGACACTGTCATGCCGCATGTGTCAAGTGCAATAATGTTCTTCCTCTCCTTCTTTTGATTTTTATTTAACTAAGCAAGTGCACATTGCACCCCGCCCCCGGTCACCAGCCACCGCACTCCGAGTCCGCACTCCGCAGGCCGCAGCCCTGAGCCCGCTACTCGCAGCGGCATTGGCGTTCTGGCAACTTGCCAATGCCAACTTGCGGGTTGCGGGCTTTTCGATTGAACCACGATTATTTGAACCACGTTGAAATGAACGTGGTTCAATCGAATTTGCACAATGTTGTTTTACTAAAGAAAAAAAAGTATAATGTGTCACGTTGCTTGTCATTTGACTTTGCCAAAATGTCAAATGTCATGTCTCATCTCGAATCACCAATGTATTGTTTCTGTGTTTTCTATAAAAATATGTGAAAATATTATTTTTTAATTCTTGTTTATCATAGAAACATATAATATGTATTAAATCAAGTTTAGAAACATTTAGTTACAAACTAGTAAGTGCTGTACTATCTAATCTCAAGAGACAATACATATTGTATTTTGTCACTGGTTTGTAAAGTAGGTAATTTTTAAAACTTCTTTCGAGAACTTATGTGCAAAATAATAATGACTGGATAGTAGCACATCAATTATTATAGCTCAGACGTTTACAGCGGTGTATACTACAAAATGTAAGTATTTCTATTAATTTGTCTGTATCTGTCGTTTTTTACAAACCGTTACCATATTATTGCGTTTGAAGATGCTAGCATAAGATGATATTATTAATTTTCAGGTCTTCAAAGACATTAAGTCGGCGGAGAGATCGGTCACGAAGCCGTTCTCTTGAATACAGGCGAGAGTCGCGCCCAAAGAGCAGGGAGAGAGACAGACATGCCAGTAGGCATAAAAGCTCCAGAGCGAGCAGTAGCGACCGAGAATCTCGAACCAGAAGTAGAGATAAATCATCACGATCAAAATCTCCAAGTAGGCACCAATCTAGCAAGGAGAAAAAGAGTAAACATAAGAAACATAAAAAGAAGAAGAAAAAGAAGCACAGCAGTAGTAGCAGCTCATCAAGCAGTGACAGTGATGAGGAGGAGCTAAAATTGTTGCAGCGACTAGAGGCCGAGCGACAGAGGATCAAGGAGGAGAGAAAGAAACAGAAGGAGCTACTCAAAGCCAATGAAACTCCAGAAGAGAAAAGGTGGGGATAGTCTTAGTTATGTATTTTTTTTATTGTTGAAAAGCTTTTGTTTACTTACAGAAATAAATTTTATTGACTATCTGATATGTCTCAATAAAGTAGGCCAGTCTTTTGGGTATAGAATTAATTCTTTGATCTGAGATTTTCGGAAATGCTGTTGTATTCTATTGTCACGATCACCGGTGCTCGTATGAGGCTTGATGGGTTAAAATGCATTGTGAAGTAGATTACTGAGTGTTCTAGTGTTTCATTTGTTCTGTTTTGCTAAAAATTTAAGGGTGTTTCTTGTGCAATAAAGCCTAGGAACAATATTGTTACATGATGATTTACACACATAACCTGTTACACATAATATTATTTTAAACTGCCATAGTTATATTGATTTGTAATATAAAGTCATGACTAATTTTACAATATAGTTCATAATATAATTTACACTTTATAGAGAGAGAAGATTACGGGAGAAACAAGAGAAGGAGAGGAAGAGAAGGGAACGTATGGGCTGGGACAACGAGTACCAGTGCTACACCAACCAGGACAATCCCTTCGGAGACTCGGCACTCACTAACACATTTGTGTGGACCAAGAAATTAGCCAAGGAGGGTGTGAAGAATGTCTCCCATGATGAGCTGGAGGCACTCAACAGACAGAAACAGCTTGAAAACAAGATAGAACTGGAGAAGGTGAGGTTTCATGTTGTTATGAAATATTATGTAATTACAATTTAAGACAAAACCTGTGTTATTATTACAAACAATTAATATAATATAAATGCAACAGAAACAATATTGAGTACATGAAATGTTATTCAAAATCATGTAAAACCGAATTAGAATAGGCTACTTGACCTATATTCAATTTCATTGAACAAATGCATATTTCTAGTAGAACTTGGCCTAGGAAACCGTATTTCACCCTTATTATCAAATAAAAGCTTATGATTGATAAATAAAGTCGATTTGAAAATATGATTTTATGAAAATAGGAATTGTACTGACGAAAACGCTTTTGCGGTACTTCAGATTTGGATGTGACGTCATCCTCATACTAATTTAATATCTTTTATTTATCGCACTCGCTATATGTAAGTTTATTTGTACATAAATAATAAGAATAAGCCTATTATATATTTTCTTGAATAATTCAAATAAAACATCAGTTTTATATATATTATCTCCATTTATTGTAGACGGGAAATGAAATGGCCAAAACTTTTCTCCAAAAGTTTTCAACATTACAAATGATTTCTAATTTCTTACATAATAATTTTATAATTTTTGGGCACTTTTAGACTCGTACATTTAGCACATTAAAAAAATTTCAATAAAGAGAGTTTAAAATACAAAGCGTATGACGTCACACTATGGCGGACAGTGTTTTCGGCGCCATTTAAGAGGCATATTTTTCAATAAACATTTTTATGGGTTTCTACTGTGTAAAATATTAAAATATTAGTTTTTTTTGTAAAAATGAATGATTATGAAGCGATTAGCATGAAGAAAAAAATTAGGTCAAGTAGCCTATTAAGCTAAAATAATGTTAGATCTTGTTGGAAAGATTTAAGTTAGCTTCATGTTCCAGATGAAAAGTGTTACTTGTCTTGTTATGGAGCATATTCTTAACAGTTTATAGAGCCTTTAGGGCTTAGGCCCTAAAATAAATAGAAAGAATACTATCAGATAAATTGCCTATGAATCAGTTTCCTTAATAGTACAAACATTGAAAATTATACAAAGATTTTGGTTTCTTTGGTCTTCGAACTCAATTAGTAACTCAAGTACTTTTTGTATGTTTTTATGTGTATAAAATGTTAATTATCTCTTTTAGGTGAAGCAGCGGCGGTTAGAGCGGGAAGCAGAGCGGGCAGCGCGCGAGGCGGAGGCGGCGGCGGCGGCGCGCGCTCGCGAGGCTGCGCAGTTCAGCAGTTGGGCGCGACAGGAGGACTCCTTCCACCTGCAGCAGGCGCGCCTGCGATCGCAGATACGGATCCGAGACGGCAGAGGTAAGTACTTGTGGGAATATGCGTGGTGGCTGTAAAGGAAGATCTTCCGGCCGAGCGAGGTGTTATGCTCGGTCAGGCCAGAGTAACTTTACTCAAATCACTAGTTAAGTATCCTAAGCTCTACCACATAATATCACATTAGCCCAAACTTTAGGTATGTAAACAATGAAAAATTTATTATTGAACACTCTATCATAATGTTAAACTTATCGTATATAAACCTTCGCGTATATTTTACGTATTTTATTACAATTTGTTAAGTGTTGAGATTTGTAAACTTTATATTTTCTAAGAAAATTTAGTTCCGCAATTCAACAACAGATGTCGTTGTTAAGCATCTGCATCGCGGTATCGCTTACTCGACGGCATTTGATATAACTAATTCGAGTCGAACTACAGTCGAGTATCACTTATCTTCTATACCAAACTCTTACACTACAATAATTTTTTCTTCTCGCTCACACTCACTGGTTGTCTTAATTGATATTACGCCAGAGGAATTAACGTCCCAGGGTAACCCTACAGAACCATAAGACCAGTTTTAGGCGTAAGACGTAGACGTCTTTTCTTTACATTAAGAGTCACAGCTCACACTCACAAAATAATATATTATCAGTGAAGTGAACAGTAGTTAGTAAAGTATTCGATCTGTATAATATAAAGTAGTAAAATATTCGATCTGTCGTTTGCCGCCACGCGCCGCCCGCGCGACACCGTCGCCTCTGTAGCGCCGACCGCCGTGTATTAAACAGGTGTTGTTATGTAACAATACATAATTATTATTACGAGTTAGTATATCCATACCTATGCCTTGCAGTACTACTATCTATTCTGTGCCATGAGACATTGGTGACCTTAACACGACGTGGTAATGATGATGATGACGATGATGATGATTATGATTATGATGATAAATATTAATTGCATAGTAGCATATGCTTTCTGTTCTTAAAACAACGCCGAAACTCCCAAACGTGTATCTATAAGGAGTCAGGAGTTCTCTCAGCATCTTCGAAACCATGGTATACCTTGACCCAATATTTGACCTTTTGGTAGCATATTCTTAGTACACTTCACATAAAACCAAAATCACCATATGTTTCCATATAAATTTCGAGGAGTTCCCTCGATTACTCATGGATCCCATCATCAGGTCACCACTTTTGTGAACATGGTACCAAATTGGAGTGAAACCTAATACAACAAAATAAAAATTTCGAAAATCGGTTCACAAACGGCAGAGTAATCGTTGAACATACAAAAATAAAAAAAAAAAATAAAAAAAAATATCCACAGCCGAACATATAACCTCCTCGTTTTTTGGAAGTCGGTTAAAAAATATTTTGTAGTACGCGTGGTCATTCAAATTTGATCTTCCATACCTATGGACGATTAATCAATCAAGAACAAATCAAGAAAAACGAAAAGTATATCAGCCACGACACGAATTTCGCGTTATGGTCTTTTTGTGATTGCCAGAACGCGTCGTGACCGTTTTCATTAGAGCCACAACGCGAATTTCGCGTCGTGGCTGTTTCACTGTGACCACAACGCTTTGTGAGCTATTTTTTCGCTCACTGAGCGATTTCGGTCTTTGAGCGTAACATATACATATTTTGTCAGGATTTAAAAGCATTATAAAAATTAGCGTCCAAAACGAAAATTATGTCAAACAGTGTCAAGAAAACAATAAAAGTAGAGAACAGCCTGATAGAATATGTAAACGAATACATATACATGGGAAAACGTATATCTTTTAATGAAAATAACAACGAAAGTGAAGTGAAAGACGTATCAGTATAGCATGGAAAAAATACTGGGCACAGAAAGAAATTCTAAAGGGAAAATATAGCCCAAACATAAAGAAGACTATAATGGATTCATGCATTCTTCCTAGTCTCACTTATGCTAGCTCTGGCTAGCATAAGTGAGGTCCTAGTTCATGGGTGCTTACAGAAAAAGTAAAAAAGAAAATTAGGTCATGCCAACATGCAATGGAAATTTGAAACACAGATATTCGCATGAAATCAAAGATGAAGGATGCTCTGTTGTTTTGCTTAAAACAGAAATGGACATGGGCTGGACATCTTTCCCATTACAGTGATAACAGATGGACTTACCTTGCAACTAAATGGCAGGGCCCAAAAGGCAAAAGGAATATAGGAAGGCCAAAGAAAAGATGGACAGATGACATCAAAAAATAGCAGGGAAGAGCTGGATGCAAACGGCTAAAAACAGAGACAGGTGGAAAGAAATGGAGGAGACTTTTACCCAGAATGGGGCCACGTAGCAACGGAACAAATAAACAACCTAGAAAAGATCATTAATAACAGTCTGCATTGCTAAGTGGAATTAAATAAAATTAAAATTAAAAAGACATGATAACATAACAATAAAAAAGTCTGTAAGAAACATGGCATAATTCTGCTAGAAACAGTCAAATTCTTAAAAAAAAACTAAAACAACATATATTTCATAATATCTAACAAAGAACCAACTACTTATTACATACAATCATTATCTATACTATTTGTTTTTGATGAAGCTTGTTGAAGTTTTTTCCTAATTAATTGTAATTTTAGTTTTGCTATCATTACTTTATATTTATGTTGAATTTCAAGGCACTTCTTTCTCTGCATGAGGTACTTCCTTTCAAGGGCAGCATTTTTCATTTTCATACTATAATATTTGTGTACTATTCCTTTTCGCTTTGGACTTCCTGACCTAGAACTATTTCCTACAAAAACAAATATTACAATACGTAAGTATTATGCATAATAAACAAAATTTTCTGACCTTTATAAAACTAAGTTATAAAGAAAGTTTTAGGGTGAAGCCAAACAAGCGTAATTTGCGAGTTGTGAGTTGCAATTCAGCTAGCAGAAATTCTGCTGCTGAATGCAGCAGAATTTCTTACAAAAAAAAAAGTTTCATACAAAAGTCTTGTTTCACGCGAGCGTAATTTTGTGAGTCATGATTTGTATTAAAAGATATTTACACGACTCACAACTCACAAATTACGCTCATTTGGCTTCACCCTTAGTTGACCAAGAAATATTCTTACTTGACATTAAAATATAGTACATAAAAGGGATTTAACCATACAAACCTTGATCATTGTCCAAAATATCTAAATCTATTTCTGGTTGTATTTCTAGGTTTTCCTCATCCATTGTGTCCTCATCATTAGAACAAGTATTTTCTGAAAAGTTTTAATATAGTTTGTTTAAACAGGTCTCAAAATTTCTTATACCATTCTTCCATTGTTATAATTAAGTTATAATAAAATGTTTTACCATAATATTTTATCTTACTTTCTAATTAAAAAAGTTACTGTCTGTTGTGTAACTTTTTAAAGTATTATGGAGGCACTTCACATGGCTATTTGTATTTGCGTATTTGATGTATTCGCCGAACAATCATCATGTGTAGACGGTATGTTTGACAAATATTGGCCTTATTTGCCTATTTGACAAATATGACCAATACCAAATACACATATCCGTACCTTTGTCGGTTTTTGACGCACATCAAAAGAGTCAAATAGGCAAGTTAGAAAATCAAGTAAAAGTTATATTTGACGTCCATGTGTGGAAGGCCATATTTGCCTGTATTTGCTTGTTTGTGTATATGTCAATGATTTTGCCAATTGCAACAAAGAGCTAATAGCAAATACAAATAATATATAGTATTTTTGACTTACTATACTAACCAAAAAATGTAGCTGCATCATCGTAGGGTGCAGTTATTAACGGTTTTATTTCTATCATGTGTCTGTGTTCACCTGTATCTAATATATTTTGATTTTTCATTATTTCATTCTATAACACAATACAAAATACAATAAGTATGACATACACAGATAAGAACAGTTTATACAGAATACACTCAATGTAAATTAATATATAACGAGAATAATTGCCAAGGGATATTGCATACTGTTAAAATAATTGTTGATATCAAAATTATTATACTAAACTAACCAGCTCTACTTCATCTTGTTGTTTATATATGTTACAGCTAATAGCCAAAGAGCGGCTACACCTAGTTTTAGCCGGCTACAACTAGGTGCAGCCCGCCACATGCGGTTAAACTTAGGTGTATCCTACTTATCTTCGGTTACAACTAGGTTTACCCTTCATTATAGCGGCTAGAACTAGGTACAGCCGCACACTGGTGGTTAAACTTAGGTGCATCCTATTTATTATCGGCTAGAACTAGGTTTTCAGTTCAGTTAATGATTTTGGTTTTATTTTGAGATTCGTATCTTGCGTTATTCCTGATTGATTCGATTTTGTAATTATCGATATAGTAGTTTATCTTGTTCAAATAAGTGATAGACATCCTTGCAACATACTATCACATAATATGAGAGTTTGCTGATTTTTGTATGATTAAAACTGGGTTAAAAGTTATCCTATTTGTTTTAAAAATATGATAGAAGAACAAAGACTTAGTTGATTTTTTTCATAGTTAAGAAGTAAAACTTTATTTTTTATCTTTGCACCAAAGATGTCTAGTTCTGTTAGTTTATAAAGAGAAGATTTATAATATAGTGTTTTAATTACTTATAATAACGCCTTTTTTGTTAAAAGATATTTGGCTGTCAATTAATAAATAATAAATGTCACATCCCTGTCTTTTATTTATTCCATGTAATCGGGAACCGCAAAATTAGAATCTCAAAACAACTGAACTGAAAACCTAGTTCTAGCCGATGATAAATAGGATACACCTAAGTTTAACCACCGGTGTGTGGCTGCACCTAGTTTTAGCCGCTATTATAAAGGATAAATCTAGTTGTAACCGAAGATAAGTAGGATATACCTAAGTTTAACCGAATGTGGCGGGCTGCACCTAGTTGTAGCCAGGTAAAACTAGGTGTAGCCGCACTTTGGCTATTAGCCGTAACATATACAAACAAGGTCTAATTTAATATGTCATGTCAGAAAGCATATTCTCAATTATTATTGGTATTAAATTGATCAGTTCATCTTTTCATCATCAATGAAAAGATGATCAATTTAATATGTTTAATTTAATTTGATTGATGATTTAATTTGATGTAAGTATAATTTAATTTCAACTTAATTTTACCGGCACTAGGTGATATCAACTTTTATTACTACGGGACTAAGAAGCTTCTCGGCTTATATCACAGGTCTACCTTATTATCAGTAACATTCTTTCGTATCCTCTGCTTCAAGTTTTCGTAAAGATGGCGAAGCTGCTTCCAATTCCGGGGGCCCGTTGTTGAGATGTCGTTATATTTCTTGGCTATCGTCTCCCAAGCATTCTGTTTTGCCTGTACACATTCGGAGGTCGTTACTTTGTTTTCTACGATGTGTTTGTACCTACAATGAGTAATGACAACACCACGTCTTTATTAGACCCATTATTAATTATTTACGTAGACTACGTTAGCGGTCGAGTGTGTTATACGGAAACCTACTCGTCCACTAGTTTTAGAAACATTTGTTTTTCGATATACGTATAATTGGCGCCCCGTTTTTTATTACTTTTCTCCATTTTGTCTTAGTTTATCGGAAAATAATAAAATAAACAATCTCTTTATGATCGATTTTCTTCTTCTTCTTCTTCGGAAATCGGAATGCATGTTTGACACTTGACAGCATTTTGACAGTTTTGAGTTTTGACAAGTGGTCTGCACAGACTATACAATAAGGCGTTGTACCATTGACCATAAGAAACTAGAGGACACGAAATAACCACGAAAGAAACGTGCCAGCCTTCAAAATTTGCAAAACAAAAATGGCGGATTTTACTAGAGACGTCACTGAATAATAAAAAAATATCGATATCGATACTTTTCCATTATTACTATGTTAAAGCACAAATCAATAGGTGTAGTAGTTTATAACTAATAATTAGATGCAGTAAACTGATATTTTTTCAAAATTTGATATTATATAAAAATATTGTTACTATTAGGGGAAAACGTAAGACAGAATAAATTATAGCTACGTGTGCAACCTCACATAGTGCCAATTACCCATAGCCAATGCACAATGGGCCCACTGACTTCAAATATCACATTTTATCTCAATGTCAGAGGCGTGAACAGGTTTTTGACATGGGGTAAGCAGCGGTATCGGTTTAGTAGTTTTGGCGTGAAAGCAAAACAGACAGACAAACAAAAAGAGATATTTTCGCATAAATTGTAATATTAGTGTGGATATAAATTAAAAACGATGTTTTCTAAACTATTATAATATATGAGTACGTTCTGTTATGAAGAAACAAAAAAACGCCATCTATTGTCACGTGTTGGAACTACAATGAAAGTTCATTTGCGTTCACATGTGTGCTAAGCTAAAGTAAATAAAAACGCCATCTATTGTTATATATTAGAAATGCAATGTGAATTCATTTTCATCGATATTTCCATGGAAATTAGATACATAATATATTTTTGTCTTATTAAAATGTAGCCTATGACCTTTCTCAGGCTCTAGACTAACTGTGTACAAAATTTTATTACAATCGGTTCATTAGTTTTGGCGTGAAAGTGAGACAGACAGACAGAGATACTTTCGCATTTAATATAAAGTATATCTAATATATAAAATTCTCGTGTCACAATGTTAGTCCACGAACTCCTCCGAAACGGCTTTACTGATTTTTACCAAATTTTATAATTCAGTAAGTCTGAGAATCGGCTACTCGGTACTTATTATATTGATAAGTGCATTTGTTGAATAAATAATAGTAAATTATTACAACTCGAGAAAAACGACGACCATGATAGCGATGGACGTTGCCATGGTCAATAAAATAATACGGGCGATATACTTTATAATATGGCAAAGAAACGTTTGCCGGGACAGCTAGTAATATTATAAAATGATAAAATAAATTAGTACATGAATATGAATAACATGAAACTTTCGAGTAGTACTTACATTTCATTTTTGTTGCTGGTTCAATTGTTGTAAATCAGGTACACGTACCTACCTTTCGACACAAATCACAATTAGAATCTTTTCACTGAATGACAATTGTGAAAACTTGTTACCTATTTTTAATTTTTATTAAACACACATTTTCACACAACACAAACCTCACAATCAAATAACATTTTTAAGAAATCAAAAAACGCACTCAATATATAAATTAGAAACTCAGTAATAACAAATATCTAGTAAACTGTTAAATGTACAAACTTTTAAATGTTGAAATAATAAAAATCTTCTAAGAAAACTATAAATATACTGGCGCAAACAAAAATAATATGTTACAGTGCTCATCACATGAAAAAATGGCCTCCCAAAATACAAAACACTTCTGTAATGTAAACAAATATAAACCGTACTAAAGAAAAATGCACTATGTGCATATGTGATTAATTAGATTTCCGTCTATTATTTTTACTCGGATTATAGGCAACGAACATATCCGATTACTTCCGAACGCGCCATTATGCCGGCTCTCGGAACTCATGCCGCAGGATCTGGCCTAGTAAATCGCACACGCACACACGTTTGCAAACAGTGTACGAATACGAAAATCTTAACTCACACATATAGGTGGGGTCTGCGTTTCATGGAGTGCCTGTAACCACAGATATGTAGTATAATATTGGTGCGTACCTTCGCGCGGCGCGCCTAGTTACCACTTACCGACTTATGTTTAAGTAGTTTTGCAAATTAGTTTTTGCTATTTTATAAATTTAGGCGTTTTAAGTGTATTTATTTTTTACTTTATATAATAACTAACGTCATCTAAAACGAGCGAAAGTTAAATTAAAATATGTGTATAGCAAGTATTTATCATTAGGTAAGCAGTGCTTTTATGCCTTTATGGTACGCACGTCCATGCTCAATGTATCATGTAGGTGGTCACACCACTTGGACACTGAGTTTGGAAAACAGGAAAAGGGAGAAATTAAATTCAAATCTGTACTTAATGTAATATAAACTTTTTATTCATAATATTATAACTTTTAATACAATATTATCTACTAGTATTACCAAAAATACCTGACAGATCCTCCAAAGTAGGTGAAGGCGTGATAAATGATAATATGTAATATGCCTATAATATTCATGCAAAATTTGATTAGATTCGAATGATGAATACTAACGAAACTATATTAGCGATACATCAGGGTCTCACGTATGTACTTAACCGTTAACGGTTTTAACCCATCAATCCTCAAGCGGCAGCCTGATGCCGCATAGCAATTGAAAATCTATTGTGTTATTTTCTAACAATATAATTTTGTTAATATTTTCTGCACTAATGACATCCAGATTCCAGCCACACTTTCCGTCTTTTTTCATAATAAGGCAATCTAAAAGTAGAAATAAACACATAAATTCTAGTGATGAAATTAGGTAAATAAATCTTTGAATAAACAAATATCGATAAAGTCAAGCACTATTGTTCATACAAACGTATTTCCAAATATTTTATACAGATATTGTCGAGAATATATTGAATCAGGCGGCTTAATTAATAGAACTTTTTGTAATATATCATTCTTATAAAACACAACCGTCTGGATTTAGAAATCTGGTGTATATCGAAGTAAAATACTAAACTTACAAAAGCTAAGGCAAATCCTCCTTATTCCCTTAATTTTAGGGCTGCATCCAACTATACTGCACGCAGTCATGTTTTAGCACGCCAAATTTAACTTTCTATCACATTTTTATCAAAAAATAACTGAAATATTGCCGAAATTATGAAAATAATTGATGTTTGTTACGTACTTTGACAGATTAGCTACAAAAAATATTGCAAAACAAAAATGGCGAACGTAAATAAATTTGGTCGCATATAGGTATTTTGACAAATATTTCTTTCAAACCTAATAATAAAACGGTAAACATTCAAACTTACAGTTAACTTTTTTCACTTACGTAAAAAAGCATAGGCAAAAGGGAGATAGATATATGATTATAATTTTCTCTATGAATTGACGTAATCAATTCTATACATAGACAATTACTTCGGAATCGGATCCACTACTGTTTAAAGATCTTTGCGTTGTACACATTAACTGTCGCCTCGCATTCAGAGTAGGGGTCGCAATACCGGATCATTTAAGCAAAACCGGTATTTTCGGTATTGGCTCTAGACCAATACCGGTAATCCGGTATTTTCGATATTTTCGGGATTTAAGCTAAAGTTGTTAAGATCTCACATATTTTAAATAAAATGTACTGTTATTATAGGTATCCAATATGTAAAGCAAAGAAATAGAGTTTAATACTTGCTTATAATGTTATTTCAATATTTTATTTCTACAAATATATAATATTATTTCGATTTTGTATATAACTTGGCACTCATTTAGATCTCAATTCTTTTCGCAGTGAAGTGAAGGCTTAATTTTTATATTGAATTTGACTCTCCTTTTTATTTATCTTTATATAAAATAAGGGGGCAAACGAGCAAACGGGTTACCTGTTGGAAAGCAACTACCGTCGCCCATGGACACTCGCAACATCAGCAGAGCTGTAGGTGCGTTGCCGGCCTTTTAAGAGGGAATACGCTCTCTTCTTGAAGGTTTGCAGGTCGTATAGGTCCGGAAATACTACTGGTGACAGTAATTCGTTCCAGAGTTTTACAGTGTGTGGCAGAATGTTACGCGAGAAACGCACGGTGGAAGACTACCACTCATCAAGGTGATGAGGATGGTATATTTTTCGCGTGGGACGATGGCGAAAAGCTGCAGGTGGTATGATTCCCAACAATTCCTCAGAGCACTCCCCGTGATACAACCGATAGAGGATGCAGAGTGAAACTACATCTCGGCGTAATTCCAAGAGGTTCAAGCTGTTTTAAATACTATGGCAGTCAACAATTCGAGCAGCCTTTCGTTGGATACGATGCAGAGGGAGCAGTTGGTATTTGGGATGAGAACAGTAGGTATTCCATATGAGGCCGAACCTGCGCCTTGTAGAGTTGTAGGCGTTGGTCCAGACTCCAGGCCGAAATACTGTCTCGCTCTGTTAAGAACACCAAGCTTCTTCGAGGCTAACTTGTCCTTGCCCTCTAGATAATATCTGAACTGGACTTCGCTCGATATGTTTATGCCAAGTATTTCAATGCTAGGGGAGATTGTTAACGAGGATATACGACCATTGATGACTTTTTTAGTGGTAAACGTGGAGACTTGTGTCTTGGCGGGGTTGAATTGGACTAAGTTGGACTAAGTTGAATGGAATTTTTATAAGGCGGATCTTAACCTTTTATATTCCTCGATAGCCAATGTAAACTGGCATGAATTATATGATCTTTTAAGCCCCGAGGAGGCCCTAGAATATTTTTATAAAAATATTTACGATATATTTAGTATTAGTGTTCCCCCCAAACGCAAAAAACTAAACAGTAAACGGAATTATCCCGAATGGTACTCGAAAGACATTATCGAAGATCTACAATTAAAGTCACGTTTGCATAAGCAGTATAAAAGGTCGGGGTCTCAGTACGATTACCTATTATTTTCCTCTTGCAGAGCTAATATTAAAAAAACTATAAATATCGCCTTAAAAAATTATGAGGAACGAATACAGTTTAATTTAATTAAAGACCCAAAAATGTTCTGGAATTATATTAAAAGTAAAAATCACTCCAGTAATCGTAGTAAAATTATAAAAAATGGGGAGGAGCTGTCTAGTCAGCAATGCGCGTATGAATTCGCTAATTATTTTTATTCGGTGTTTAATAAAACGAAGGCGAAACTAAATGTGGACGAGGCCGTCGCAGCGGGAGGCGGCGGCAGCTCGCGCGTACACCTGCCGTCCCTCACATTAAAGGAGGTGAGCACAGCCCTCAAGCTTCTAAAACCGAAACAATCGGCCGGCCCGGATGGCATTCCGGCTTTTATAATAAGAGACTGCCGGACGGTGTTAGCGAAGCCGATGACGCATATATTTAATTTATGTTTAGGTAGCTCGTACTTTCCGGATAGGTGGAAAATATCCCGCGTTGTACCTATACATAAAGGAGGAGACGAAACCAGAGTCGAGTCTTATAGGCCGGTGGCGATCCTTTCGACGCCAGCAAAGGTATTTGAAGCCGCCATCCAAAGGGGGATTCAAGCGCAAATTGAATCGTCGCTGACGGATTGCCAACACGGTTTTCGTCCAAACAGGAGTACTAGTAGTAATTTGTTAGAAGCGATGGGGTACATTACACCCCATGTAGATAAGGGGTTGCAGGTAGATGCGATTTATTTGGATTACCGAAAAGCATTCGATGTTGTCGATCATGACATACTGCTGACAAAAATGGCTAAAATAGGTTTTACTCCTAAGCTACTGCGATTTTTTGTAAATTATTTAAGAGAAAGGACGCAGTACGTAGAATTTGCGGGCTGTCGATCAGCACCATATACTACAGAATCTGGCGTGAGTCAGGGTAGTAACTTGGGGCCATTAAAATTTCTCATAATGATAAATGACTTACCGGAGATTATTAGGTATGTAATATGCCTACTATTCGCGGATGATCTTAAGTTGTTACTGGCGATCAGAGGCCTCAGCGATTGTGAGCGCCTCCAGCAGGACCTGGCGAGGGTAGTCGAGTGGAGTCGGCAAAATAAGCTGGATTTTAATGTCTCCAAATGTTCGGTCATTTCGTTTAGCCGAGCGAGGGCTCCCCTGATTCACGACTACAAGGTAAATGATATTATTTTGTCGAGGGAAAAGTCTGTGCGGGATCTCGGCGTCCGGGTAGATGACAAGCTGTACTTCCGGGATCACGTTTCTAACGTCTGTAAGAAGGCATACCGACGCTTAGGCTTCGTACTACGAAGGTCCGCGACGTTTCGGAATGTTAGGGCGATTACAACGTTATACGATGCGTTCGTGAGAAGTCAGCTGGAGTTCAACGCGGCTGTGTGGGCCCCGCACGAGAGCAAGTACAAGCTCATGGTAGAGCGTATTCAAAATAAGTATTTGCGTTTTCTGTACTTAAAACTGTATGGAGTGTATCCATTCTACCCGCTGATGTATCCGACGCTGTTTGTGTTAGGCATGGTGGGATACAACAAGTTGGAGACCAGGAGGGACTTGAGTTTGGCGTGCTTTATGTTTAAAGTATTGCGTGGTAAATTATTTTATCCGGGTTTACTGCAATGGCTGGCACTGAACGTCCCCGATAGGTATGTGTGGCGAAGGCGGTCTCCCGAGCTGTTAGCGACGCCGCACTCTAGAACAAACTTATTAAAATACGCGCCCATTGTAGAAGCAATCCGAATACTTAACAAAGTCAACAACAGGTTGGACTTATTCATATGTCCTTTGAGTGAGTTCACAAAAGTGACACTATCAGTTATATGTTATACATGAATTATTTTAATTATTAATCTATTTACTACGCTATCGAATTGGATATTAGTCTGTAATGATAGTTGTAAGAATGTTTAATAAATAAATAAATAAATAAATAAATAAATAAATAAAGTTACATCTACCTTTTTAGGGTTCCGTACCTCAAAAGGAAAAAAACGGAACCCTTATAGGATCACTTTGTTGTCCGTCTGTCCGTCTGTCAAGACCCTTTTTCTCAGGAACGCGTGGAGGTATGAAGCTGAAATTTATATCAATTACTCAGGTCTACTGTCCCTTGAAGCTGTGAAAAAATCAAACTTCTAAGCCAACGCAATCAAAAGATACAGCCGTTTATGCCGCAAATTTTCGACACTTGCAAGGGAATCAAAACCTACAGGGTGCTTCCCGTGAACTCAGAATCTTGAAATTTGGTACGAAGCAACGTCTTATAGCATAGATAAAGGAAAAATTACGAAAACCATAAATTTTTAGTTACATCACATAATATATTTTTTTTTAATAATTTTAAACTTACTACCCATTTCCTCATACTCGATTGTCGTAATGAACGAACTTTGTAAACCTTGCAGGTTTGTACGGAACCCTCGGTGCGCGAGTCCGACTCGCACTTGGCCGGTTTTTTGTTTGTCCAATGAATTCTCTATTTTAGACACAAGTTCGTTTCGACTTTCAATGACGGAGAAATATGAGATATCAGCATCAACAGACTGAGTTTCCAAGTATTCATAGTCAACTACGACATTTATGCTTCTATCTGCTAAGAAACTTTTGACCTACTTGCATAATGTCTCGGGGAGACCGTATGATAGCAGCGCTTTATGCCAAACCCGAACTTCGCAATGTCCAAACCAAGTCCATCTGGGGTCGAGCTTAATGCAAAGAGCTTACCGAGAAAATCGGCTTTGTCTTTTGCGTCGTGGGCCAACGATCTATTTCCTACGTGTAGGTAGGGATGGTAGGGATGACTTGCAGAAATTCCCTTCAATTGCTTTGGCCAACGACCAGAATGCACGGGTTCCCGAGGGGAGGCACTCGAGTCTCTTACTATTTCTATTGACTTACTGTTTCTTTGCCCGAGCGATCTCTCTCTTAAGAGACCTAGAGGCTACGAATAATAAAACCAAGAAACGTAACTCCCATACTAATACAGTTTTAAATTTGGTTCCATTCGAACTGTCATGTAACGTCAGCCTTTATACCGCTCAAGGTCACCTAATGTATGAAAAGTGAACCTAAGGTTCACTTTTTTGACAAGTATTTTGGAGCATGTTTTTTGACGGAGTTACTCTTCCGTAGTTTTTTATTATTCGTAGCCTAGAGGCAAGGTTGTAATCCATTTTATATGTGCTGGTATTTAAATCCCGAGCAGACACTGCATTGGCCTAGGATTGGTAAGCCTCCTGGTACCGGCCAGCTTTATTTGGAGGATGAACCAAACCAGGGGTGAAATCTGCCACCGGTTGGCACTACAGAGGACGGGACGAAAGCCCCATCATCATTGGCAACAGAGTTGGCAGTGTTGTCGCGATCATCGGGATGCAAAATGACCGCATTCCATCCCAGTCTGCTAACTTGCACACACGCTGCAACAGTACGCTGTCGCAATACCGCCGTAAGTGGCACAGAGCTCCTAATAGGGCAATGATCCGAAGAACCAAGTGGTGCGGTTGTGGATACTTAGTAGCCATCAGGATTAGAAGTCAGCAGAAGGTCCAACAGGGAAGGATTCTGATCGTCTACATCTGGGATTCGCATAGGCGTAGCAACCAGTTGTGTTAAGTCGTTCACAAGGGCAAAGTCGCAGACAGATCTCCCAGCATGATCAGTTTTCAGGAACTGGATCATACATGGTTTTGGTAGAAAATCATTGTTTTTTCGATAGGCGGTTTGAAAAATTGAATCTTTTAAGATAAGCGTTATAAAATCTTGGCACTCCTTATATAAGTATTGCAAGCATTTGAATTTTATGAGTTCAAGAGTTGTTAATAAATATGAAATTATGAACATAACTCTTGAGTCTTTCGAGATAGACACGAGAAAATTTTGGCATTTGATGACGTAAAATATGGTGTTTGATGTAGTATAAAGCTGTGGCTGATAAAAGTTCCACTAAATGTGAATATTTTTGAAACGTACTTAAGTATGAAGGGGATATTTATTTAATTTTTTAATTTATTTTACTAAAACCGAAAATACCGAATATCCCGGTTTTCGTAAAATGAATACCGGTATTGAGAAGACCTAAATTTGGCCCGGTATCCCGGTATTTTCGAAATTCGGGATCCCGGTTTGCGACCCCTAATTCAGAGTTGCAACTTGCGACTTAAGATTCGCGCAATTTATTAATACATAATATTATAATATGTAAGTTTTGTCTTAAAACCTGTCTCCATTCGTTGTACTAGAACGATATTATATCGGTGTATACTAAAAATATTTACATTATAAATCCCTCTCCAGCGAAGCCGATCGACCTGCTGGCGTGGTACGTGAGCTCGGAGCAGTGTGTAGACGCGCTGGAGATGCACGAGCCCTACACCTACCTCAACGGCTTGCAGGCTAATGACCTGGAAGACCTACTTGAGGATATCAAGGTATTTATTACTTCAGCTGTATCTTACAATATTAAATTACGTTACACTTTATAATTTACGAGATTTTGCCCGCGGCTTCGCTCGCGTTAAAAAGTATTATTATATACAAACTTTGATCCCGTATTTTAACCCCTTGGAGATAGAATTGATCAAAATCCTTTCTTAGCGGATGCCTACATTATAACATCTAGCTGCATGCCGAAATCTATCTATATATATATATATATATATATATATATATATATATATATATATATATATATATATATATATATATATATATATATATATATATATATATATATATATATAATATATACGCTCAAAGACCGAAATCGCTCAGTGAGCGAAAAAATAGGTCACAACGCGTTGTGGTTATAGTGAAACGGCCACCACGTACCACGTGTACTACGAACTATTTTTTCTTTTACTAAATCACTGCATAACGTGTTAATCATTATTATTTATAAATAAAATATCCATAGTTCCATACTATCCGTAGGTACTAATATTATTACTGTCTGTCTGTCTGTCGCAATGTGTTGTTGTTTTTTTCGTAAAGTAATCTGACCTCAATAAATAATAAAAATATAGTTTTATTTTAATTTACATAATTTAAATATAATACTATTAGTTGATGCCCGCAACTTCATTACGCCAGCCAGATAGACAATAATAATAATATTATTAGTACGGATAGTAAAATAAAATATAAAAATAAAAATCGTTTTATTTCTGAATAAATTTGAATAAAATGTTTTCAGAACGTTGAGCTACATGTTGCCTACCACCGGTTCGGGAACTAACCCGGCAAGAAGAACCGGCGTAAGAAACTCGCACGGGGCCACTTTTTACTAAAAAAGTGGAAAATTAGTCTTTTAAAAAAATAAAATTTACAATGTAAATAACTTAATCTAATACATTATAGAAAGTCAACATGAATTGTAAGTCACATAATATAATAAATGTAGAAGCAGCAGCAAGCAGCCATCCTACTCCCAAGATGTGCCATCGTTTAGGAAATCATTGACCGTATAGTAGGCTTTGGCACACAAACGTTCTTTAATTACTTTTTTAAATTTATTAATTGATAGATTTTGAACGTTTTTCGGGATTTTATTGTAAAGGCGTATACATAGATATATGAAACTATCGATATTATATAAATAATAATGACAATTTACACGACTTATAATTTATAAAATATTTTGTAGTACGCGTGGTAATTCAAATTTGATCTTCCACACCTATGGACGATTAATCAATCAAGAACAAATCAAGAAAAACGAATAGCATATCAGCCACGACACGAATTTCGCGTCATGGTCTTTTTGTGATTGCCAGAACGCGTCGTGGCCGTTTTCATTAGAGTTTCACTGTGACCACAACGCGTTGTGAGCTATTTTTTCGCTCACTGAGCGATTTCGGTCTTTGAGCGTAACATATATATATATATATATATATATATATATATATATATATATATATATATATATATATATATATATATATATATATATATATATATATATATATATATATATAGGATGTCCCAAAACTCAACGATAATCAGTGACCGGATGAATGGCCAAGTTACACCGGTTCCGGTGTATCACTCAGTTTAGCGATAATAGACAATTTTGTAAAAAAGTCGAAATTCGACACCCTTGGTCGCATTTTCAAGTCCTGTGATCACCAATGTCACAATTTCACTGTATTTTTTTTTAATTTTGAGATCTTCATTAACGATGCTATTAATCGCAACTACGAATTAAAGCAAAAAACATTGTTAATTTAATAAAATAAGTAAAGTTTCAGTGAGTCATGGTTCACAAAAATATTGTGAGTTAATTTTGACACTTCATTTTGAAAAAAAAATGTACTACACTACCCTTAGCAAGTTATTTCAAAAGTTGGCGCATTTTATCAGAATTTAAAAATGGTGCAACACTAGCCACTTCTCTTGCCATAAAAATTTTTATTTCTCATTTTTTCCAAATTGAGCTCATTTTGAACAACACAAGATTAGTAATTTTTGTTACTAAAATTGGTTATTTTTTGTTTCTGGTCTGAAATAAAAATACTATTTTTAGTAAAGAGGTATTTCAGTCAGTTAATAACCAATCTTATTGTAAAAAACATAATAATAATTAATAAATAATTAATAAATAGTGAAAGAAAAACCGTCGTAAAACTTTTTATTTAATTATTCTCCTTAAGGGCGTTCCTTACGGAGATACCGTAATTTACCGTATTTCAAACCTTATAAACTCATAATTTGAAAGCTACAAAGTTATTTTGAATTTTAAACTAAGATAAGTAAAAAATAGGGTTTTGGTGCGATCTCGGCAACGCGGTAAATGTATGGCCAAGGTTGTTTGCTCGGGGGACGGTCTTAATCTACAGTAAATGTTCGAATTGGTCTTTTGTAAGGCATTGCAGAGTCTGTATTCGTGCCGGAGGCAAACAATTCGAACATTTACTGTAGTTTAAGGAGAATAATTAAATAAAAAGTTTGACGACGGTTCTTTCATTATTTTATTGATTATTATTATGTTTTTTACAATAACATTGGTTATTAACTGACTGAATTACCTCTTTACTAAAAATAGTAATTTTATTTCAGACCAGAAACAAAAAATAACAAATTTTAGTAACAAAAATTCCTAATCTTGAGTTGTTCAAAATGAGCTCAATTTGGAAAAAATAAGAAATAAAAATTTTAATGGCAAGAAAAGTGGCTAGTGTTGCACCATTTTTAAATCCTGATGAAATGCGCCAACTTTTGACATAATTTGCCAAGGGTAGTGTAGTACATTTTTTTTCAAAATTAAGTGTCAAAGTTAACTAACAATATTTTTGTGAAACATGACTTACTGAAACTTAACGTATTTTATTAAATTAACAATGTTTTTTGCTTTAATTCGTAGTTGCGATTAATAGCATCGTTAATGAAGATCTCAAAATTAAAAAAAATACAGTGAAATTGTGACATTGGTGATCACAGGACTTGAAAATGCGACCAAGGGTGTCGAATTTCGACTTTTTTACAAAATTGTCTATTATCGCTAAACTGAGTGATACACCGGAACCGGTGTAACTTGGCCATTCATCCGGTCACTGATTATCGTTGAGTTTTGGGACATCCTATATATATATATATATATATATATATATATATATATATATATATATATATATATATATATATATATATATATATATATATACTAGTAATATAAATGCTAAAGTGTGACTGTTTGTCTGTTTCCGCTTTGTTCTTTATAAGTACGTTAAGTTCTACTTTTATGAAATATGGCTTGTAAATACTTGGAGTCCCGGAAGTGGACTCCAAAATGTTTCCTATTGGCCAATACCAATTCCAAGTACTTAATGCAGGTGTACGAGGAATTGGAGAGCGACACGCAGCTGCAGTACTGGGAGGACGTGCGCACGATCGCGCGCGACGAGCTCGCCAAGCTGCGCCGCGCCGCCGCGCCGCAGCGCGACACCGTGCACGCCGCCGTGCAGCAGGACGTGCAGCAGGTGGGCTCACATATCACATACTACATAGACAACGGACCATAAACTATAATCATACGCTACGTAATTTTTCAAACGAAGTCCCTTAAGCGCAATACACACTGAGCCCGCCGGGCCGCCCACATTTGTCGTTGACACAACCCGGCGGCCTGTATGAAAAGAATTATGTCGGCAACATGCGCCCGCGCGTGTTATCCGCCGACTTGTTGGCGGCTTGGGTCGCCTGCGCCTGCCTGCCCGGCGACACAACCTTGGAACCTATCAAGGAAGGCTATAAGTTATATTTTATCACGCTAAGACTATTAGGAGCGAAGAAATAGAGGAAATTGTGAATTAAACAGGGGAAATTATTTGAAAGGGTTTTACTCACGAACTACTGGAGCAATTTTTCTGTTATTTGGCACTGATAAGAAGTAGATCACGTGAAGGATTATAGGCTATTTTTTGTGAACTAATTTATCTGTAAAATATCTAAATTACGAGGGCGAAGCCGCGCTGAACGTCTAGTTATTTAGAATTTAGTTTTTGTTACTAAAATGTTTCTATTTTAACTATTTAATTAAGTAACTGGTAAAATAGAAATAACCTCCTGATTTTGAACTGATTTTAAACTTACATAATTAAATGGTAAAGCTGATTTATTAATCTACTTAGTTTTATTTTGTCACAAATGGAAAATCCCCTATCGTATTCATTATTTTTTAAATTTAATTCTGAAGAAATAATGACGTATTTACATACACATCCTTATAAGAATGCCTATAATTTAGGTAATGTATGATGTATCGAAAAGTCTTGAACTCTAATAGAAACAACACAAATAAACCTTACTTTTAAATTGAGTCGGTATAAAATAAGTCTTCCCAAAAAGCCATATAATGGATTCAAATCTTTGATTGTGTCTCCTGTAAAATTTGTAAAAGTGTAATTACGACATTGTTGTACCAAATGAGCGATGTATAAAAAATATCGGTTTAATAATTACAATCGACAATCAAATCGAACCAACAGAACCTCTGTGGCTCAGTGGTGAGCGCGTTGGTAGCTCAAGCCGGGAGTCGCGGGTTCGAATCCCGCCGACGGAACAAAAAGTTTTTCAATGTTCCCGGGTCTGGATATGTATTGAATATGTGTATGATATAAGTAATAAAAATCTTAAATATATGAAATATGTATAGTATAAAAGTATTAAATATATTTCCGTTGTCTGGTACCTGTAACAAAAGTCCTTTAGGTACTTAGCACGGGGCCAGACTGACGTGGTGTGAAGCGTCCATAGATATTAATAATATAATAATAAAACACAAGTTATCCTTTACTAAAGGGCCTCATATTAGTTATATTGTAGGTATATTGTGATTTTATTGAGAAATAAAGATTAAAGATATATTATTACGAGTATTATTAATTAATATTATTATAATTATTATTGTAGAAACATAATTCATTGCCATTTTATAACATTTTGGAGTCGATATGTTCAACGAAAAGTAATTTTCAATTAGCGCCTGAAAAAATCTAAAAGCATTTTTTTTTCTATCTTAGCCACATCCTGCGGCAAACACGCCTATCACAAAATGTTACACTTAAAATACACAAATGACTGAGATACATCTCTTCTGCGCCGGGCCTTGGGTAATTTTCTATGGAGTTTGGGTGTTCTCCTTTTGTCCAAACGGTCAATTGACCGCGGCGGTCTTTTTAGGTAGGTTGTTATTTAAAACCTATAATAGGCTATTTGACAGTATGGACATTTTTGTGATCATTTTAAAAATTAGGATTCTTTATGTGATTTATATCGAAAATCACAAAAATATGTGTGGCTTTTTGTTTCTCGCGCCACTTTTTGGGAAAATCCGGATTGGCTAATATCATAATGACGTCATAGGCGCTTAAACTCGTCTACACCACAGATTAAAGTATATTAAGAACCTGCCTATAAGGGGCAGAGGGCGTTGATAGTATTCCTGTGCGTCAACTAGATGGCATTTTTTTAGGAATAAACAGTGACATCTACCGGACGTTTAAATAAATTTTATTTCAGTTCCACTAAAGTGTCGTTGTAAGTATTCCGGGCATCAATAGATGGCGTTTTTTTATAACTTCGTTCCATCCGGGTGTCCCTTGACGACTCTCAAGTTTTTTACTAGCAATGCCAAAGTGTTATCTTATATATAAAATTCTCGTGTCACAATGTTAGTCCACGAACTCCTCCGAAACGGCTTTACTGATTTTTACCAAATTTTATATGCATATTCTGTAGGTCTGAGAATCGGCTACTGGGTACTTTATATTTTGATAAGTGCATTACACATACAACATGATACAACCTGAGTTTGACGGCGACCATTGTTTGTGCGACGAGATAGCGATCGACGTTGCCATGGCAACATACTTATTTAGTCACTTCAATAAAATAATATGGGCGAAATACTTTATATTATAGCAAAGCAACGTTTGCCGGGACAGCTAGTCTTATATATAAAATTCTCGTGTCACAATGTTAATGGTAACATACTTATTTAGTCACTTCAATAAAATAATATGGGCGAAATAGGTACTTTATGTAATGGCAAAGCAACGTTTTCCGGGACAGTTAGTAACTTATAAATATATCCTAACTAAAATGAATATCGGTGTACAGATATTCAAGGGCAAGACGGGCGCGCAGCTCGCGGAGCTACAGGCGCAGATGGAGGCGAAGATCAGCGGTCGGCGCGACGGCGTCGACGTCGGCTACTGGGAGAGCCTGCTGAGCCAACTTAAAGGTGCGACATTAATCTATAGGCCAGTCATTAAAGCCAAAACCCGAAAGAAATTAGTAACTTTATAAAATTTTAGGGGGTTGTTAAAGAAGGTAAAATAACTTACCGTGTGATTTTGCAGCATTCTGGGGTGTACGGAAAGGGTTGAAAAGGGGTGAAAAAGGTTTTTTGTTAATAACATTGCGTAAAAAATTAATAACACGCTGCAAATTTGGAATTAGGTTGTTCTTATCGTTTTGTAACGTGTATTAAATTTGCAGCGTTTTGCAATACACGGAACATTGTTTAGTATTAAAAAACAATAAAATTTGTTAATAACAGGGGTAAAAAAATTAGTAACACGCTGCAAATTTGGAATTAGGTTGTTCTTACCGTTTTCTAACGTGCATTAAATTTGCAGCGTTTTGCAACATACAGAACATTGTTTATTATTAAAAAACAATGAAATTTGTTATTAACAACCCTTGTTAATAACAAATTTCATTGTTTTTTGTGTAATGTAACAAAAAATGTAGTAACACGCTGCAAATTTAGTATGAAGTTGTTTTTACCGTTTTCTAACGTATATCAAATTTACAGCAATTTAGTAATAAATAGTGTTTCGTATGTCGCAAAACGCTGCAAAATTAATACACTTTACAAAACAGTAAGAACAACTTAATTCTAAATTTACACCGAGTTACTAATTTTTTTTTTACCCCTGTTATTAACAAATTTTATTGTTTTTTAATAATAAACAATGTTACGTATGTTGCAAAATGCTGCAAATTTAATACACGTTAGAAAACGGTAAGAAAAACCTAATTACAAATTTGCAGCGTGTTACAAATTTTTTTACCCCTGTTATTAACAAATTTTATTGTTTTTTAATAATAAACAATGTTACGTGTATTGCAAAACGCTGCAAATTTAATACACGTTACAAAACGGTAAGAACAACCTAATTCCAAATTTGCAGCGTGTTACTATTTTTTACGCAATGTTATTAAAAGAAAAACCTTTTTCACCCCTTTTCAACCCTTTCCGTACACCCCAGAACGCTGCAAAATCACACGGTAAGTTATTTTACCTTCTTTAACAACCCCCTAAAATTTTATCAAGTTGCTCATTTCTTTCGGGTTTTGGCTTTAATGACTGGCCTACTAAGTGGCACTTTGTTGCCTACATTGACAGTAATAAAAAAAGACGGGTTGCACTCCGGGAGTGCCGGCAGAAGTGAAAACTTGATTATTAACGTTGTGCATTTTTTAACCCATTTTTTATGAAAATCGATTATTAACAAATCGTTTTTTTTAAATTAATCGAAACCCTTACAGTCGATTAAATTTTTAACCCATTATTATTTATGAAAATCGTTTTTTTTAATTAATCGAAACCCTTACAATTCGAGTTTGAGTTCGAGTTTTCGAGTTTTCGGATTTTCGAGTTTTCGAGTTCGAGTTCGACACAAAACACTACTCTCCAACCGTCTTACGGTTTTTCTATGGTTTTTCGATCAACACGAAAATCTGACGCGAGTTTCACAGTTTTTACCCATCCCACAAAAGTGTTGAACGCCGCTAAAGAAGTTTTCACTTCAATAATGGATTGTGCACGTTCCAGCTCACATGGCGCGCGCCCGTCTCCGCGACCGGCACCAGCTCAACCTGCGACGCAAGCTCGACCTGCTGAAGCGCGAGCAGGGCCTGCCCTCGCCCCCGCCCGCGCCCGCCGCCCCCGCCGCCCCGCCACCCGCACCCGGCGACGAAGGAGAGGCGGAGGGGGAGGGTGAGGACAGCGACGCGGAGGAGGACGACGCGTGTCAGGCGGCGTACGCAGCGGGGCGGTACTCGCCGGAGCCGCTGTCGCCGCGCGCGCTCGAGCCCGCCGCGCCGCTGCTCGACCCCGCCGACGACGCGCAGCGCCTCGCCTTCCTGCGCGCGCGCAGCCGCCCCTCCCTCGCCCCACAGGTTAGTGTGATATATGCGTGTACGACGAGGCATGTCGCGCGGCGTACGCGGTGACGTACACTATACGTATATGTATATTATACACGACGTATAGTACGACACTGTTTGAGTAAAACAGATCGTTTGTACAGTTTGACAAACGATCTGTTTCACTCGTGTCATTACTATAAAATACTAGACGACGCCCGCAACTCCGTTGCGCCAAAACTCTTTTATCGCGCGGGAACTGTACATTTCCCTGGGACAAAAAGTATCCTATGTCCTTTCCCGGGACTCAAAGTATCTCCATGCCAAATTTCATTAAAATCGATTTAGCGGTTTGGGCGTGAAGAGGTACGAGATACGACTGCAGAACTGTGCAGGTATCGAGTACACGCTTAAAATCACATTTTTACAAATATTTATGATAAGGAGAACACATTTCTACTGGGGTGCCAGTCCAAATGTGGCTGCAAATATTTTGAAAAAAAAATTGAAAAATTGAGTTTGCGGGATAAAATGTAATCATCAGGTATTGAAAGCAAACATCATTCATTTCATGGCAATGAGTATAGAGATTTAGAAAAATCCGGTGTGCCGTTGGGCACCCAGCCGCAACCCTATTGTAACCAGGTGTGAACAGGTACCATTCCGATACGTTTTTGCATCCATAACGTATATTGATCTTTTATATATCCAATGGAAGCTTATTTTCCTCTTATTATTATAATATAGGTGTGCCTAATTAAATCTGGCCGCAAATAAGGGGTGCCGGCTGTCACAGATGGCGAAGTATCGAAGGTTGAGGGAAAGGGAGCTAGCGCGAAACATTACGGGATAGTGATAGTACATAATGTTAGTGTACTTAAACATCGATCCAAACAATAGTAATAATCGGCCAAGTGCGAGTCGGGCTCGCGCACGAAGGGTTCCGTATTATTAAAGAGCAAAATTAGGCCAAAATTTGTATTTTTTGTATGGGAGCCGCCCTTATATTTTAATTTTACTTTAATTTGATTACTTATTATCAGTAATTAATTTCATTTTTCATTTCATTTAATTTTTTTCCGCTTAAACATTGCAAACGCAGGCTTCCTACGAGATTTATCAAAATTATGTACCAAGGCTTAATTCCACCAATGTCTGCTAATGTTAACAGCTTCTTAAAATGTAATGTCTTCTTTTTCATTCATACGAAAAACGAAAGAGGTAATGTGATACTAATTCGAGCATCAACTTTAACAGTCTTTGGTGAAATTGGGCCTAAGTATTGTACACTATGAAAAGGTCTACAGAAAACTCCGCGATGGTATATGTCTATCTCTTATGGATATCCCACAATAACATTTTTTTGTCATTTATACTTTGTCATTTACTTTTAACTTGGCTAAATGGTTAATTTTCGAAGCAATTTTAACCAATACGGCAATAATCCTTATTAAATTAAATACTTTATTAAATACATTATTGATTTTATATATATCTATATGGCCCTTTACGGCATACGATTTATATAATTATTTTTGAAGATTGCGGGACGTAGCTTTTGTGGCGGTACCGACCAATGCGGGCGGGTAATAATGATTAAAATAAAATATTGTAATTGAAAACTACTGAATCAATTTTAATCATTTCTTCAGTGAGTGACATAGACTATAATATAATATTTTATAAACGGGACCCTATTACTTATAAGACTTCGTTGTCTGTCCGTCTGTCTGTATGTCTCCAGGCTCAATGCTGTAACTAAAGAATGGTAATAGCTAGAGAGTTGACATTTTCACAGATTATGTAATATATAATAATATGTTGCCGCTATAACAACAAATACTAAAAACAAAATAAAATTTAAGTATGTTCAAATTTACATTAATTACTATATTCAATAACTATAACATTCTGGCAACAAAGACATTTGAATTTAAATACAATAAACGTGATTTTTTGACCTTTTTCGCTCTATGTCGATAATGGCAACAGATGGGCAACTTAAAATTTCACGAAATCTTCAATTAAATTATTAGGGGGAAATTAAAATATTAGGGCGGCTCCCATACAAAAAACACAAATTTTGGCCTAATTTTGCTCACTACACAAAAATAGTACGGAACCCTTCGTGCACGAGTCCGACTCGCACTTGGCCGATTATTACTATTGTTTGAACCGATGTTTAAGTACACTAACATGATGTACTATCACTATCCCGTAATGTTTCGCGCTAGCTCCCTTTCCCTCAACCTTCGATACTTCGCCATCTTTGACAGCCGGCACCCCTTATTTGCGGCCAGATTTAATTAGGCACACCTATATTATAATAATAAGAGGAAAATAAGCTTCCATTGGATATATAAAAGATCAATATACGTTATGGATGCAAAAACGTATCGGAATGGTACTTGGTTCACACCTGGTTACAATAGGGTTGCGGCCGGGTGCCCAACAGACAGACAGACAGACAGACAGACACACTTTCGCATTTATAATATTAGTATGGAAGTATGGATAATAATACTGTCTGTACTCTGTACTCTGATCGAATAGTTGTTACAATGATGAGTCATTAATAATAAACAATGCTTCCGTGGTCTAGTGGTATAGAGCGCGGCTGTTGACTCGGAGGTCGTGGGTTCGATTCCCGCGTTGGAAACATGATATTTCCAAGTTTGGTTAGGACAATGCAGGCTGATCACCTGATTGTCTGACAAGATGATCCATGCGTCGGATGGGCATGTAAAAAGTCGGTCCTGCGCCTGATCTCTCGCCTGTCGTGTTGGTCTGCCGTCCCACTGGGTTATGAGAGTAAAGGAATAGAGAGTGCTCTTGTGTACTGTGCACACACTTGGGCACTATAAAATTACTCCTGCGTAGCTGGCCTGGTTTCAATGAAACCGGCACCGGCACCGAAACCGGTGTGGGATCTATTAATATTATTAAACAATGCTTAACGTTTCAGGACACGGAAGCCGTCGGCACGAGCTCCGCGGCGCTGGAGCGCGAGGCGGCGAGGCTGATGGACGCGGGAGCGGGGGTGGGGGCGGGCGCGGGGGCGGCGCGGTTCAGCGTGGAGCACGCGCTACCAGACCAGCCCTGTCTGTGGGCGGACAAGTACAGGCCGCGGAAACCGAGATACTTCAACAGGTGACTTGTAGGGGGCGGAGCTGTAGGCCTACTACGAAACTGTTTTAGAGACTGAAACAATCGGAGAAATATGCCTCGTCCTGCTCTAACAACGTCATTTCACGTTTGTTTGAGTAGGACGCAACGTTCTCGTACGATTGTTTGAGTCTCAAACCCGTTTCGTGGTACGGGCCCTGTTCACTCAGGGTCACACGCAAAGTAGTGGTGTATATGTCGCAGTCATCTGGTTTAATCTGCGATTCGATCGAATGACTAGCGTTTTCGTAGAATGACACCATTCAATTGAATGACTAAAGGACAACTCGTCAAGACGTTGACTGTAACGTTTAACGTCTTGAGTAAAAGTCATATAGTGAAGTCGTTAAATGGGATGCTATATTTTTTTTAAGTAGCCGTTGACCGGGTAGTTATAGGTAAATCCACGCTGGGAAGGAACAACAGCATCCGCCTAGTATGGGTCCCGGGCCACAGTAACGTCCCCGGCAACGAAACCGCTGACGAACTGGCTAGGCTTGGGGCCGAGAGTCTCATATATGGCCCAGAACCTGTCTGTGGTATAACTCCCAGTACCACAAAACAAGTGCTCAAGGAATGGGGCCACACACTATGCAGGAAGCAATGGGCTGAGACCCCTGGCCTTGAACACTCCAAGGCACTAATTCCTGGCTTCAACAAGAAACTAGCAGAATTAGTGCTCACCCTGGGTAGGAACCAATTAAGAATCCTTACCAGAAGCCTAACTGGGCACTGCAAGCTCAACAAACACCTAAACAGAATGGGTATTTGTTTTTTTTTTTTTTTTTTTTTTTTTTTATTAAATAAGGGGGCAAACGAGCAGACGGGTCACCTGATGGTAAGCAACTACCGTCGCCCATGGACACTTGCAACATCAGAAGAGCTGCAGGAGCGTTGCCGGCCTTTTAAGAGGGAATACGCTCTTTTCTTGAAGGTTTGCAGGTCGTATAGGTCCGGAAATACTGCTGGTGACAGTTCGTTCCAGAGTTTTACAGTGCGCGGAAGAAAGTTACGCGAGAAACGCACTGTGGAAGACTGCCACTCATCAAGGTGATGAGGATGGTATGTTTTTCGCGTGGGACGATGGCGAAAAGTTGCAGGTGGTATGATTCCGAACAATTCCTCAGAGCACTCCCCGTGATATAACCGATAGAGGATGCAGAGCGAAGCTACATCTCGGCGCAATTCCAAGGGGTCCAAGCTGTTTGAAACACTATGGCAATCAACAATTCGAGCGGCCCTACGTTGGATACGATCCAGAGGGAGCAGTTGGTATTTTGGCGCCCCTGCCCAGAGATGAGAACAGTATTCCATATGATGTTGTAGCATAGCGACTTGCAGATTCTGTGAGGAGGAGGATGAAACACCTATACACCTTCTCCTCGACTGTCCTGCTCTAGTACAGAGCAGGAACAGGCACCTTGATCACCACGAATACTCATCCACAGAGGAAATTCGTGGCACCAACCCCAACCATATCTTTCAATTTATGAGCAGTATTGGGTTGGGGATGATTCTTTAGTGCGAAGGAGTCACAATAGATCCTCATGGGTCGCAGTGACGCCAGGGCTATAGCGACCTGCCTTCTATAAAAAAAAAAAAAAAAAAAAAAAAAAAAAAAAAAAAAAAAAAAAAAACACGCTTTCATATTATTTTGTTAGTTATTACAAATAAAGCTCTTTAATGTAAAATATGTAATCGATAAAATATCAACACAGTGCTATCAGCTGTGCGAGCCGTTTGACGCCATATTTGTTTTAGTGACTAGTAGCGCCGCAGTAGGAAGAAAATGAAATACGTTCAATTACCTGACTGATTTCATGTCCGCTATCTTCAAAACGCTATGCTACAAATCACTAACTAGTCGAACGTTGAGGGACGATCGTTCAATCTACATTCGGCCGAGTCATTGAGAATGGTGTCATTCAATGAATGCGCTAGTCATTCAATCGAATTGCAGATTGAACCAGATGACTGCGACATATATACTCCGATATACAAATGGGGATGTACTACCGAAGAAATTGATTCCTAGGCAGTTGACGGACCTATCCTTTAGAAATAGGATAGCCTTTCAAGAAAGTCATGACAGGCGGGAAAATTTTCTGAACGTAATTACGTTTAAAAGGTGTATTTTTTTCTTTGTATTTTCACAGAGAACGCTTATTACATTTTAAATATTGTCGCCTTGCACATTTTTATCTCGAATTAATAAAGTTCTCATATTTTTTATTTCATTTAAAAAAATTCCCGCCTGTTATGACTTCTTGACAGACTATACGTGGTCGGCTTATGTCAATTCAATGTTAGCTGTCATCGGTCGGCTGGGTGTGACAAATTGCGACTACGTAGGTCCCCATCTGCCTATGCAGCAACTTATCGGATAGTACTTACAATAACCAAACATTAATATCACATTCCCCACGTTTCATTTAACGTTAATAATCGGCCAAGTGCGAGTCGGACTCGCGCACGAAGGGTTCCGTACCATTATAGAGCAAAATTAGGCCCGTTTTTACCCTTGGGTATGGAACCCTAAAAACGATCAAAACACTCCAAATGCCTCCTATTTTGAGCGTTATGATAGTTTTTAACGCTAAATGGAACGCAGGGTTAGAACTTAGATCAGAGGCCGTAGACAAAGCCCCTTTCGTTAAAAACGATGACGAAATTCGTTATCAAAATGTATGGGATTTGACAATAGGCTTCGCAAGCGAAATGTCATTTAGCGATGACTTATGTCAAACCGCATACATTTTGAATTTTGATAACGAATTTCGTCATCGTTTTTAACGAAAGATACTTTGTCTAAGGGGGCTGTATTGTTAACTGAACTAACTCTGTATCATATTATGTCAGGGTGCACACGGGGTTCGAGTGGAACAAGTACAACCAGACTCACTACGACATGGACAACCCGCCGCCGAAGATCGTGCAGGGATACAAGTTCAACATCTTCTACCCCGACCTCATAGACAAGGCCGCCACGCCGCACTTCTCGCTGGTACGTTCATATTTTTTCAGTATCTAAGTGTCTAAACTCTAAAGTCTAAACAAACTATGCCGAAGCTCCGCGGCGGAAGTTTGGCATGATTCCGCTTGCAATGTATTTTAAATTACCGATGACACACCATGCCGAAATTACGTCGCGTTGTAGGATCTAAACACTAGGCTGAATTACGCCGGCTTAAATTCCGCCGCCGCGTTTAAACTGCATACAAAATACGGGCCGAATACGAGGGGTGACACACTATTACGTCGCGTATTTGTATATGCGTTTGACATTTTCGGCGGAAATTACGTCGGCGTAATTCAGCCTAGTGTGTTTAGACACATATTGTATGCGTTTGACATTGCTGATGTAACCATGCCGAACTTCGGCCGCGGAACTTCGGCATGGTGTGTTTAGACACTATAACGGGCCCCTAGATCTACCAGCTGCTGCTTTATCATTTTTTTGCACCAATCGACACGAGCCCGTTTTTGATCGATTGTCAAGTTGTGCGGAATCCAACGCGAACATATTTTTTTTACAGCCAAATGTTCGTGTAATATCTTATGTATGCTCGTCATACTTAGGTATGCCTAAGGACGCCTCTATCTCGCGATATGTAACATGACGATCACGCATTATTAGTTCCCGCACAGCATCTATATTTTGTGGGACAACAGCTGTTTTTGGGCGACCTTCTTTATTTTCATCCGTGAGCATAGACCGCCCACGATTAAACTCACTGTACCAGTGATAAACAGTGGTTTTTGATGGTGCTTCATCTCCAAAAGTTGCGGTGAGTTGAATAAGGCACTGTTGTTGATTTAGCCCACGCCGAAAATCGTAGTAAATCATTGCACGAAAATGTTCACGCGTTAAATCCATGGCAAATGAAGACACGCAATTTTCAAAATGACGCCACAATGGAAAAATAATTGACAGTCACATGAAACAAAATGTATTCTTCAACCAAAGAGTTCTATTTTCAAATGTTGTAATTACTTTTTAAATATTGTTCTTGTAAGTGGCCAGTTCCGGATACATAAATAGCAGCCCTCGTATATAAACATTTGCCAGGTCAGCTAGTATAATCCATACTTCCCTACTAAGTACTAATCCATACACTTTTTGTCCCGGAAAAATGTACGGTTCCCAAGAGATAACAAGTTTTGGTGCAACGTAGTTGCGGGCGTCATCAAGTGTGTAATAATAATAATATACTTATTTTTTCGTCATATTTTGTAGTAATTCCTTGTACTTCAGTATTTCTAAAATTACTATTTGCGAGTTTCTTACGCCGGTTCTTCTCGCCGGCAGTTCCCGAACCGGTGGTAGATAGGCCTTATGTAGACGTTCTAAAAGTGGCAATTTTTAACTTATTTGGAAATAAAAAAAAGACGGGTTGCACTCCGGGAGTGCCGGCAGAAGTGAAAACTTGATTACATATTAACGTTCTGCATTTTTTTACCCATTTTTTATGAAAATCGATTTTTAAAAAATCGATTTTTTAAATTAATTAATCGAAACCCACAATCGATTAAATTTTTAACCCATTTTTTGTGAAAATCGATTTTTAAAAAATCGTTTTTTTAATAAATCGAAACCCTTACAATCGATTAAAAATATCGACGATCGAAAAAAACAATCGATTGTTCGATTAATCGATTTCGATGTTACAACATTAGTCTCCAACCTTCTCAAGGTTTTTCGATCAGCACGAGAATCTGACGCGAGTTTCACAGTTTTTACCCATCCCACAAAAGTGCTCAACGCCGCTAAAGAAGTTTTCATTTCAATAAATTTTGATTTTCAGAAACCGTGTCCGGAGAACAGCGAGTTCGCGGTGCTGAGGTTCCACGCGGGTCCGCCGTACGAGGACATCGCGTTCAAGATCGTGAACCGCGAGTGGGAGTACTCGTACAAGCGCGGCTTCCGCTGCCACTTCCACAACAATATCTTCCAGCTGTGGTTCCACTTCAAGCGGTACAGGTACCGCCGGTGAGCGGGACAATAAATGTTTTCCGAGTACCTTGTGTTTCATTTGCCACTTTAATTACCAATTAATCCTAAAAGGAAAATGACGACGTCCTGGATGACGCCCGCAACTCTGTTCCGCCAAAATTCGTTTATCGCGCGGGAACCGTACATTTTTCGGGATAAAAAGTATCCTATGTCCTTTCCAGGGACTCAAAGTATCTCCATACCAAATATCAGCAAAATCGGTCCAGCGGTATGAGCGTGAAGAGGTAACAGACAGACACTTACAGACACACACTTTCGCATTTATAATACTAGTACGGATATCATTGACCATCTAGATTCTAGGGTTTGATATATTGAACATCGCGCGTCTTCAATCTAAAGCTCGGTTTACACCAAACGAGCGAATGCTCATTCTAGTAAAGCTCTTTTGATGTAAACTAACAACGAGCATTCTTTCGTTGTTCTAGTGTGTGCGCCACGTGTTCGGCGGTAAAATAGGTAGAATGCTCTAAGAATCTCGCTCGTTTGGTGTAAACGACGCAAGAGCGCTCGAGCAATTGCCTAGAGCGTTCTTTCGTGTTCAGGCGTGCTCGCTCTTCGAGGCGGTCACTTCAAAGGAATTCTAGTGTTCTTGAAATATTTTACTTTTTGGCGGGTTTTTTTAAATTATCGAGTATTCTTATTTTATTAAATTCGTCACCCACCAAAGTCTTTTCCTTCTTTTCTTTTTCTTTAATTGCGTTATAACAATAAATACAGCACTTGAAATCACAATACCGCTATTACAGTCAGATATAGTGTAGTTGTTACGTAGTTTATATACTCTTTGAGTGTAGTGTGAACCCTACTACTTATCGTTGACGAATGAGTAATGAGCATTCGCTCGTTTGGTCTAAACGGAGCTATATGATTCTCATCTATAGAGCAAAAATTCTTATTCTTGATGTTCTTGTTGATTCGATTGGTGTAAACGATCTAAAGTATGTTGTAACGAATTATAGTTTACACCAAGTTTACACTAAACGAATACGAAAGAATGTTCTTGTGCTGTTCTTGCTCTATGTTCTTTTGGTGTAAACCCACCTTGAGGGTCAGACCACAACAATGCGTTGCGAGTTGCGACGTCGCATCGCAAAAAACTACATTGCTTTTCTAAGGTTGTTTTTGCGATGCGACGCCGCAACAGTGTTGTGGCCTGTCCCTAGGGGCTCCCGCACACGCACAACCACAAACGCCGCTACCGGCATATTTCCTGTAGTTTTCATACATTTTATATGAACTCGCCGCACACGGTTGACGCCGATGAAAGCCACACACTACATCGATTTTTAGGGTGCGGTGTGGCCCGTGCGCGGCGACACTAACTGTCCCCTGCTGCTGGCCCCCTTAGGCGGCTACACGAGCGATCGGTTGCTTATGCTCACAAGTTTTATACCTAAACGTGGAGCGGAGAGTTGCGGGGTAAGAGGGGAGGCATTCAATCCCAGTTCGCTTGCTCATATGTTGTTTTCATAGGCGGCGGTCAAGTAACCTGTCCCATTGGTGTTCACACGCCAGGAGGAATTAAATACCCTCCGAAAGAGTGATGCTAGAGTCCGGGAAACCCTAGCCACATATAAGACCCTAGGGGAAAATAACCCCAAATAAAAAATTATAAACCATGGCTGCAGAACGTAAATATACATTACCCCAGGAGGGTACCAGTAATTCTGGAGAATCCCTCCCTGAGTTAAACTCAGGCTGCTCCCATCGTATTCTGGGGGGGAGCAATGTTATGCAACCACTGGAGTTCGAAGAAACAAGAAGAGTCACTGAAGAAAGAAGAAGAGCCAATGAAGAAGACTTAAGAAAACCAGAAGAAAGAAGACCAAATGAAGAAGAAAACAATGTTAAAACCACCAAAAATACGAGAACCACTTACGTCCAACAAACTTTCCATAAAAGCATGTTTCTAAAAACAAGGCCAAACCCAAGAACTGAGTCACCCAACAGGCAGGAAAGTAGTACTCCGCATTGCCTAACACCTGACATATCCCCTGATAAGGATACAGAGATTAGAACACCTTCTAACCACCCAGATTGGCAAAGAATACCTGTCCCAAGAAGCAACAAACGAAAAAAGCTGTCACAAACTCCATCTCCAGAGGGAGTAGCCACTAGAAATAGCTTTAGTAACTTACCTATTGACGAAACGGAATCGCATAATGCAGCACAAGAAAAGCGCGTCAGTAAACCACCACCAATAATCTTGTATGGGATTGATGATGTCAATAAACTGACTCAGCTACTTGAATCTGTCGCTGACAAAAACTGTTTTACCTTCAAAATAGTGAATAGAAATCAACTCCGAATCAGTTGTAAAGACGTTGAAACATATAAACACATAATATCAATTGTTAGAAGCAATGGACTAATAGGCCATACCTTTAACATCAAAGATCAACGTCTGTATCGTTTGGTCATCAAAAACTTACACCATACAACCCCACACACAGAAATAAGACAGGAAATTGAAAATACTGGCAACAAAGTCTATGGCGAAATAATTAACGCAAAATATGGGCCAGACAAAAAACCTACATCAACTTTTTTTGTTAATATTGTTCCGGGTCCCAATAACAAGGAAGTCAAAAATATAAGATACATTTATCACCAGTCTGTCACTATTGAAGATCCCAAAAAGAGAACTACAGTCCCACAATGTCAGAGATGCCAACAATACGGCCACTCAAAGAATTATTGTATGCGTCCTTACCGTTGTGTTAAGTGCGCACAAGGCCACAAAACATCTGAATGTCCGAAAAAAGATCGAAACACCCCAGCACTCTGTGCTTTATGTCAAGGAGCCCACCCTGCTAATTACAAAGGTTGTGAAGTCTACCGTGAAATATTGGCAAGAAAAGTGACAAAGAAAATTTCCACTCAGCAGAAGAAAGCCATTCAAACAGATACTGTCCAAGAGCCGCCAATCCAACCAAAACAATTAAACGTAACTTACTCAGATAAAGTAAAAAACAAACAAGAAGATCCCACAGCTAAGGACACCACAATTTTAAAACTAGAAAAACTAATACTACAGCAATCAGAGAAGTTCGAACTAATCTTACAACAGATGAGCACTCTTATGGGACTCATAACAACTCTTGTCACCAAAATGACAAAATGACTGCATTCAGACTGGCGACGTGGAATATTAACGGCCTAGCACCAAATAAACATGAACTAGAGGCACTGATAATTAACCACACATTAGACGCTGTTCTTGTATCTGAAACACACTGTACAAAGAATAGTAATGTTAAAATTAAAGGCTACAACACCTACTATACTAATCATCCGGATGGAACAGGACACGCTGGGACGGCGATAGTTATAAAAGAATCAATTAAATGCTACCAGATGCCAGAATATAAAACAAATCACTTACAGGCTACCACCATTGCAGTGCACAGCCAGAGTGGTACTTTCAACTTGTCTGCAGTGTACTGTCCACCAAAACACACCATTGACTGTTCAAGTTTTGCCCAGTACTTCTCTACGCTAGGTGGGAAATTTATCGCAGGTGGAGACTGGAACGCCAAGCACGTATACTGGGGATCGAGACTTACCACGACCAGAGGCCGACAACTTAAACAATGCCTAGACCAAAATAGCCTGCTACCAGTCACAACGAGTGAGCCGACACACTGGCCAACGGACCCAAATAAGAGACCTGACCTACTGGATTTCTTTGTGATAAAGGGCCAATCAAAAAACTACCTAAAGGCTGAATCCTGTCATGACAGTAGTTCCGATCATACTCCTGTTCTCCTAACTGTTAGTACAACTATACTGACCCACGAAAGACCTCCATCATTAACAAACAGACGTACTGATTGGCTCGGGTTTAGAAGCTACATTGATGAAAACATAGAGCTCAGCGTTTCTCTTAAAACACCTGAGGAAATAGAAAATGCGACAACGCGGTTCACACATCTAATACAGAAAGCGTGCTGGATAAATACACCGACCATCAATAAACAGAAAGTTACCAAAGATCTACCATTAAATATCAAAGAAAAAATACTAGAAAAGAGGAGGTTAAGAAGAATTTGGCACCAGTCTAGAAGTGAAAACGACAAGAGAGCTCTAAACAAAGCAATTAAGGAGGTAAAAGCAATGCTGGATGAAGCTCACGACGCTACCCTCCAAAGCAAATTAGAAAGCCTTTCAGCTACATCGTCCTCAGAATACTCACTCTGGAAACACACGAAGTCCTACAATAGACCAGAACAATATAAATCAGCAATAAGAACTAACAACGGCTGGGCCAAAACAGGGAAAGATAAAGCAAATGCATTTGCTGCACACCTCTCTAAGATATTCAGACCTCATGAAAGTGTGTCTACAGATTTTGAAATTGAGGTCGACAAAGAGCTAAACCAGGATCTACAATTGTCTCCACCATTAAAACCTGCAACAGTACAGGAGATCAAGAACGTCATTAAGACCCTAAAGAATCGAAAATCTCCAGGATTTGACCTCATAACCAAAGAAATACTAACTCAGCTACCTAAAAAAGCTCTCGTGTTTATCACCGTCTTAATAAATGGTATAATGCGGGTCCAACATTTCCCTGATTTATGGAAGGTATCTATTATAACCATGATCCACAAACTAGGAAAACCACCTGAGGATGTCACATCCTACAGGCCTATAAGCCTTACGCCAATATTATCCAAGGTGTTCGAGAAGATTCTTCTTCGTAGACTAGAACCTATATTAAAATCTGAAGGGATAATACCTGACCACCAGTTTGGTTTTAGATCCCAACATTCCACCATTGAACAAGTGCATCGTGTCTGCGAAAAGATAAGAAAGTCGCTTGAAGCCAAGGAGTATTGTTCTGCTGTGTTTCTAGATATCCAACAGGCGTTTGATAAAGTATGGCACAAAGGCCGCCTATATAAAATCAAAAAGTACTTGCCTCACAGTGTATACCAGCTTTTGAAATCATACCTCTCCGGTCGCATTTTTCAAGTCCGCGAGGAAGGTGAGACATCAGACTTCATGGAAATCCTTGCGGGAATACCTCAGGGATCCGTGCTGGGCCCATTTCTGTACATACTATATACAGCTGACTTACCTGCAACACACGAAGTAATAATTGCAACTTTCGCTGACGATACTGCTATACTAGCCAGTGACAAAAACCCAGAAGAAGCATCTAAAATCCTTCAGACAACCCTCGACAAGGTGAGCGAATGGCTTGAAAAATGGCGTATCAAGGCCAGTGCATCAAAATCCGTTCACGTAACTTACACACTGAGGAAAGGTAACTGCGGCCCTGTGAAAATGGGAAATAACACCTTACCACAAAGTGACTCTGTCCGATACCTTGGACTACATCTAGACAGAAGGCTTACCTGGAAAAACCACATCAAAAATAAATAAATTAAATACAGTTATAAATATATTTTATTTAATTATATAAAATTTATTATATTTATTGTAGTAATTATATTTAAAGCAACATATTATAATGTCTATTTCGGGCAATGATTCATTCTATTCTGCCAATAATACATCAATTAATTTATCTTCAGATGACAGTTGGGATTCTACAAATGATATCACTCTAGAAGAATTTTTGCGAGAAAATTTTAATCCACAGAACAACAAATTACTAAATGTGTGTCACATAAACGCACAAAGTGTACCTAGCCACTTTAATGACATCCTAGAGACTTTCTCAGATATCAACATGCATGCGCTCTTAATTTCGGAGACCTGGTTAAAACCTAATCTCTCTTCCACATATTACAGTTTGCCCGGGTATATCTTAATACGAAATGATCGTATTGACAGACGTGGGGGTGGTGTGGCTATATACTTACGGAGTGATCTGCCTTATAAAATAATAGCTAGTTCTCCTCCAAATTGTTCAGGAACCGCTGAATTTCTTTTTCTTGAGGTCTCCGTTAAGGGTACGAGGCTTGCTCTTGGTGTGGTATATTGTCCTCCTTCAATTGACTATTTTACTCAGATTGAAACAGTGCTCGAGTCTTTAGTAACTGACTATAGTCATCACATCTTTATGGGTGACTTCAATACCAATCTATTGGATATTAACTCCCATCGTTCTAGTAAACTACTGAACATCTTGGAATCAACTAGTTTACATAATTTGGCTCTTCAAGCCACACATCATAATGTTAACGGAGAAGACACTTGGCTAGACTTAATATTAACATCTAATCCACTACTAGTTCACTCGCATGGTCAGTATCCCGCGCCCGGCTTCTCGCTTCATGATCTACTCTTCCTTAGGTATGTCATGAAACCACTTAAGAAACAACCTAAAATAATATTTGCGCGCAGCTTTTCACGCATGAACATTAGTCAACTTAAGTCGGATGCAGCTTTAGTTAACTGGGATCAACTTCTAACCGCCACCAACGTTAATGATAAAGTGCAGGTCTTCAATAATTCAATTCTAGCCCTTTATGATGTTCATGCACCAGTTAAACGAATTAGAATAAAACATCCTCCGGCACCCTGGATGTCGTCTGAGATTAAGGAGGCAATGAGACGACGTGACCGCGCCTTTTGCAAATACAGGGCTGACCGATCCGACATTAAGTGGGAGAAGTTTAAGAAGGCAAGGAACAAGTGTAATCAGATGGTGCGCAACGCCAAACGCCGACACATCTCCAGTACAATAATTAATTATTCTTCTTCAGGTGCTAACCTGTGGAAATTTCTCGGTACTATGGGCTTCGGTAAATCGCGTCATATGGAGTTGCCAAGCACAGTTAGTCTGGATGACATTAATTCCCACTTTGCTACTTCTCCTATCATGGACACATCTACTAAATCTGAAACAATAGACTATTTAATCGGATTACCACGAGCAAATATAGATAGTTTTCAGTTAACACCAGTTACTACAGGCGAGGTTAAAGCAGTAATTATGTCTTTAAGTTCCAGAGCTGTGGGCTGTGATGACATTAGCCGTCAAATGATCACTCCCATCCTTGAATATCTTCTTCCGGCCATTACCCATATAATTAACTTTTCGTTCGAGTCCTCCACATTTCCCGACTTATGGCGTAAGGCTTATGTCCGCCCTTTACCGAAAGTACAAAATCCCACTCATCCCTCCCATTTCAGACCAGTTTCCATCCTCCCCTTCCTTTCCAAAGTGATCGAGGCATGTGTTAACAAGCAGTTGTCCCGGTTTGTGTTCAAATATAACTATCTCTCTACACTACAATCAGGATTCAGACCGGGACACAGTACCACTACAGCTCTTTTGAAAATTACAAATGATATAAGAACTGGTATGGAGGATTCTAAAATTACTATTTTGGTGCTGATTGACTTTTCAAACGCCTTTAACAACGTCAATCACGACATTCTTCTTGCAATCCTCTCTCATATTATGATCTCGCCCGAAGCTCTAAAATGGTTTTGTTCTTATCTTCGGGGTCGTCAGCAGCGTGTGCGCGTAGATCAGTCTTTTTCTGATTGGCGGACTCTCGAGGCTGGCGTCCCACAAGGCGGCGTCCTCCCTCCCATTTTATTTTCACTATTCATAAATTTCGTCTCCTTTGTAATTCGCAGTGCGCATCATCTGTACGCTGATGACTTGCAGGTGTACGATCAGGAAACAGTGGAGAATCTACCCAATGCTATCGATAATATAAATCGAGATCTGAATGCTGTTAACACATGGTCCACCAAGTTCGGGTTGTCTGTAAATGCCGCTAAATGTCAAGCGATTTTAATAGGAAGTCCGAGACTACTGAGAAGAGTCGACACCAGAACTCTTCCACCTGTAATTTTCGACGGAAACGTTATTCCTTTCAGTCCCAGTGTAAAGAATCTCGGTTTGTATATTGATGCTAATCTTGATTGGCGTACTCAAGTAGCTCATGTTAGTAAAAGTATTACTAATTGCCTGCGATCTCTCTATCGCATGAAATATTTCTTGCCTTCAAGCACAAAAATATTACTAGTACAAAGTCTTATACTCCCAGTACTGGATTATTGTGACACCTGTTACTTCGACCTTAACGCAGATCTCCTCAACAAACTCGACCGGCTTCTCAATAATTCTATTAGATTTATTTTTGGCCTCCGTAAGTACGACCACATCTCCCCTTTCCGTTCCAAGTTGCAGTGGCTGCCGATACGAGAACGACGATCGCTACGGGCATTGTGTACTCTCTTTTCCCTGCTCCACTCTCCCTCTGCACCTGACTATCTGGCTACCCACTTTAAATTGAGATGTAGTAATCATGACAAAAATCTCCGGTCCACAAATAACATGCTCCTTCTTTGTCCACCCCATAAAACATCACTCGTCCATTCCTCCTTTCATATCCAAGCTATCCGCCTCTGGAATGCACTGCCAGTGGAAGTGAGATTGGCTAAATCAAAAAAAGTATTTAAGCGCAGAGTTCATGAATTATTGTTAATGTCTCAGGCAGATTAGAACAGAATAAGTGAAGTTGCTTTTAATTATTATTAGTATAAATTATTATTTAATATGTATTATGATATTTATTATATATATATATATATATATATATATATATATATATATATATATATATATATATATATATATATATATATATATATATATATATATATATATATATATATATATATAATTTTATAATCCTTAAAGTATTTAAAATCCTTAAAGTATGTAATAGTAAGTATTATAGTAAGTACCTATGTATTTATTACAATTGATAAAACTGTACTTTGCATCTACCTCATCTTGTCTCAACATCACCCAAAGGTTGGCTGGAAGAAAATGCCTAAAGGCATTAAGCCCGCCTCTGTACCTTTATGTGTGCAAAAAGTATAATAAAAAAAAAAAAAAAAAAAAAAAGAAACAAGATGAATTGAACTACCGATATAAGTCAATACACTGGTTGCTTGGACGAAGTTCTAAACTATCAATCGAAAACAAACTATTGATATATAAGGCCATTCTCAAACCCATATGGACCTACGGCATAGAGCTATGGGGGAGTGCATGCAACTCCAGCATTGCCATCCTGCAAAGGCTACAGAACACTATCTTAAAAAGTATAGCTAATGCGCCATGGTTTATCACCAATGCTGAGATACACGAAAAACTTAATATTAGAACAGTAAAAGAGGAAATAAAACATGCCTCTACCTCCTATAACCACCGACTTGAAAACCATCCAAATGACTTGGCTAACCAATTGTTGAATATCACCTACAATAAACGCCTGAAGCGCTCTGATATACAAAACCTAAAAGACCGCTGGTAAACTTGAAAGGTGTCTCCTACTGTGGAAAGACCTAAAACGACAAACTATGACACAACACATTTGCTTATAGTCAAGAGACTGATTGCAAATTACACCAGAAAAAAAAAAAAAAAAAATGTTGTTTTTAATTTTTACCTCACCTTCAATACTATTGTGAGATGCAGTTAAAGATTTTCTTAATCTGCTGTTAGTTTTTTAAATTAATAAAAGATTTTATTAAAAAATAAAATATTTTCATGTTTGAATCTTTTACAACTATATTATATTTTTGCTATTTTCAAGATCACATTATTCACTCCTTTTTGGGCTGCTCCTCAGCGGTGGTAACTTCCTCGACGGGGTTTCCTCGGAAGTTGGGGAACTGCTCCCAGGGGGCACTGAGCTCAAACCTCCTGAACTCCTGAGCCAACTCCAGCGGCTCCACAACTACACGCTTCTGTTCGTCATCGTATCGAAGTTCCACATAGCCACTCAATGGGAAATCTTTTCTGAATGGATGCCCCTCGAATCCATAGTCAGTCAAGATCCTTCTCAGATCGGGGTGGTTGGCGAAGAAGACACCGAACATGTCCCAAATTTCTCTCTCGTACCAGTTGGCAGCCTTGAACACCTCGCAGGCGGAGTCGATCGGTGTGAGCTCATCGGCGTACGTCTTCACCCTTATCCTAGCGTTGTAACGCAGAGACAGAAGATTGTAGATAATTTCGAATCTGTTCTGTCTGCTGGGAACGTCCATCCCAGCGATGTCGGCGAGGCTGGCGAACTGCGCGTTGTGGTGGTCCTTCAGGAACTGGAGCACAGGTATAACGCCCTCCGGCGGAATGAGCACTTCCAACTCGTTCCCGGCGGTTATCTGAACCTTTTGTATATATTTTGGCATACATTCCGCTATGTATTTGCCGAAGTCGACCAGTTGCGACTTCTGCAAGGGATCCAGTTTAGCAACAGTGGGTCGGGTCTCCGCCTGATCGGCTTTTGCGGCTACGAATTGAAGCGCTGGAACATTATTCGATAAGATTTTGCGACTGAGACTGCGACCCGTCTCGAGGGTCCGTTTTAAGAAGAAGGACATTATTTTCGAAAGCTTTTTCGTTTATTTCTTACGTAATTTTATACAATTCGCATCGACAAAATACGACTTTATAAAATAGTCTCCTTCTTCTTCTTTTTTACAGCTGTCAAGTGTCAAATTCAAATTTTTTTTATTGGGAAAGTCAAAAACTCAAGAAAGCGTTTCTGTCGGCACTCGGCAGCCGGCCGGCGGCCCACCCTGCCCCAGGGAGGTTTAGTTCAGAGTCAGACTTCCAGTTCGACAAGGCTTTATATGAACGTGGCAAGAAAAGCAACTAACGCTTTTATCATACAAAAACGTCATTTTTGGCAGTTCTCCTTAAAGGGCCCCCGAGACGATCAAACGGTTTGACTCAAACACGTAAATTTTGGTTTGACTCAAACCATTTTAATCGTTTACAAAGCTAGTTTGAACGGTTTGTCAAACATTTACGTGCTTGAAGCTCTTTTGATGAAATTTCATATTCTTGTTGTGTTTGACGCGCCGTTTGATCGTGTTCCGATGCGTTTGAACAAACTTTGTACCATTCTTTGGAGTAGGTACATTATATTTTTTAACCGACTAAAAAAGAGGAGGTTATCAATTCGACGCGTATGTATGTAATATTTCCAGAACTGCCCAGTTTTCGCATATGTTAGTATATCAGCATCCGAACAAATGTGCAAAATTTCAAAAGTGTATGTATGTTTTTATATTTGTGTTCACATATCTCCGGAACTACAAGTCCGATTTAAATATTTTTTGTTGTACTATATAGGTATTGTTTAACTTGAGAGACTAATGCAAGTTTCATCAAAATAGGTTTAGTAGTTTTTGAGATAGGGGATATATTTCGTACAATTTTTAAGTCGGTTTTATCTTTTAAAAAATAATATTTATTCGTCACAAGACGTGTACTCCACAGTGCGTATTAAACCAAACTGCGCAGTTTCGTTTGACAAACCGTTCAAACCGACATCAAACGGTTGCATCAAACACGTAAGGTTTGAATCAAACCGTTTGATCGTCTCGGGGGCTCATTTTCATTAGTCGTTAACTCGTACGGTATGCAGCATACGGGGAGTCTATGACAACTAATGGCGCATTTTGATTGGTCGAGGCATGATCGACTATCGAAATCGACTATCGACCAGTGAAAATACGCCATAACAGCTGCAGCGCCCATTGCAGCCTTTTTTGGCAAACCACAGAAAACAAAGAATTTTGAGCCTCATACCACAGAACAATGATATTCAACTAAATACAGATCTGTTACGTTCATACTATTTTCCGGCTTAAATTGCTTCCGAAAAATTTTCAAATTCAATTGTCAAATTTGACAGATAAGTGAAACAAAAGATACGAAATGACATTTACATAAAAGAGACAGACTATACAAAAGACGGGTCAATTGGCCCGTATTTAATGGCTTCACAACGCGCGCGGTAGTAACATATCTGCTTTGAGTTTTTTTATATAATATCATTGCCACAGAAAGACTCAAAAAATGTATGATATAAAATAAGTGTTTATTAAATGTAGGTGAAAATAGTCTGAACAAACCATAGTTTAGGATTCATTATTATTAACTATAACTTGACCATCCATACTAATATTATAAATGCGAAAGTGTGTCTGTCTGTCTGTTACCTCTTCACGCTCAAACCGCTGGACCGATTTTGCTGAAATTTGGCATGAAGATACTTTGAGTCCCGGGAAAGGACATAGGATACTTGTTACCGCGCGATAAACGAATTTTGGCGCAACAGAGTTGCGGGCGTCATCTAGTTGGTAATAAAAATGTTGAAGATTTTTTCTCATTATAATGAAATTTTCAGTTTTATAAAACGAACTACGAAGTAATGATTTGTTGGTTACATTACGAAAGTTCTATGGCCATTGAAAAATCAATGATTTTTCATAAAGACGAAAAATCAATGATTTTTCATAACGACAAAAAATCCAAAAAAAAATTTTTTATGTTTTATTAAAGACCATAAAATTAGCTATTATTTAACTATTTACTGTCTTCAAAAATTCCTGATATTTCAGAAAATACAAATATCCTTAGGTCGTATTGATGTGTGTATATGAAAATCGACCAATTTTAGCAGCTCATAACTAGGCAACGAATAACGATTGGAGATAGATACAAAGTGTAAAGGACAAATTTGTAGAGAATTTTATTAGCTTTTCTTATGTTATACAATAAAATTTCGGACGAAGCATCGTTTTCGTAAATTATTCTAAAAACCAAAAAATGGGTCCTTCTTTTCCCCCCCCTCCCCTCCGGCGCACCTCGGAGGGGTCAGGACTTTTGGTATGTTTATCTTCTAACTAGTCCAAACAAAGTGGCATAGTCATAATTTCTGCTTTCGACTTTTCCAAGCACACCCCCATTTCGAGCATTCGTTTACTAGGCTACTAAAGAAGTTTTCAATTTAAAATTATTTATGTGTCATAATTCATAAATCAATATATCGTGTTCGGCATCTGCACTGCTCCGGGGCAGGGTGGGCTGACAGGATACGGAAATAAGCGAAGTTTAAATTAAGAACATTTAAACTATACGTACCTACTATATTGTATAGTACTAGTCCACGTGCTTCGTGGATCATCAATCATCATAGTGCAATACGTAGTTTATGTTCTTAATTCAAATTTCGGCTGTTTCCGTATCCTGTCGACCCACCCTGCCCCGGGGCAGTGCAGATGCCAAACACGATAATATTGTCATGTTTTTGATGGTCTATGAATGGGCTGTATGGGCAATGCTCCCTTTGCCTGTCCCGACCAGGACGAATTAAAAAAAAGTCTATGAATGTCAGAAACAAAGAATGGATTGGGTCTAAGATGAAGGATCAATGGATTTGTCAAGCAAATAATAATACCGAGATTGACAAAGACGCAGCTATACATAAACTCATAAGAGTAATAGAGTCAGTAACATTTTTTTTGTCCTTGTCAGAGTTTCACTTTTTGTTGTTGGTCAAGAATCGTACTTTTGACCAACAAAAGATTTGCTCATATTGTATTTTGCGATATTCGTTGATTCTGTGTTTTTTTAGCGAAAAACAATATTGACGGTGTTACAGTGTGTGTTAAATTTATTGCAAAACATGGTAATTTGTTACATTTTAGGCTGTAAAAGCCGTAGTGAGCGTAAATATGAAAACATAACATTTCATTCGTAAGTACGATATTTTGCATTTAACATCTCTCAATTTGCAGTAATATTGACTGTATGATTAACTAAGAATATTATTACACGAGGAATGACGTGTTAGTTACATTATTACAGCGTAAAATAGTATTTAAAAAACATTGTTATTGTAGTAATACACAACCAAATTCTATAGGTCGTTATTTCAACAGCAAACCAAAGCTTATTATTACTCTTTGATTTTGTCGCGTTAAACGATTGCAAGGGTTGCCAGCGCTAGTGTTGGAGAATTGCCTAGAATGGGCACTGTCCAAAAAAAATCACATGTACTTTTATTTTTTTTTTCGTTAAAATAGGGTATTTTAAGAATATAAATTAAATAATTTTGAAATTCATTGGCTAGTTTTTTCTCAATAAATTTTTAAAGTTTCGCTCTGACGTCATCATCGGCGGCCAATTGACCTCTGCAGTATGTTTTTTTTCCTTTCAATCTTATTTATAATGGCTGGTTCGTTAAATGCAAGTTATCATTATGTGAAAAGCTGATACGAGAAGCTTACCAAAAGTTCGAAACGTAATGCTGGTCGAATTTATTGCTAATTTAACGCCATTGAAGGTCAAACTAAGGTTAAACATATTTGTTCAAAAATATAAGTAACTAATGGGTATTTTTTTCGTTTATATACAGAAAAGCGATCACTGACCTTATTCCTCGAAATGTTTTTGTAATGAGCAAAATTAAAAAAAAATATACAATCCCCATTGTTATTTGTTACATGTTTAATAATTATTATTTTTACAAAAAATATGTTTTAACACTTAAAAAATCATTCAATAATAATATATTATTGAATTGTCAATTGTCATCCAACATGAACTTAAACATTTTGGCAAACTTGGGTATTGTTTGGCATTAGCTGCCCACCAAGAATAGGGTCACGATTGCGATTAATTCGCACTGACTTTCATTTCATTTGCTACCTCATCAAAACAATCCCAAAACGTATCATGAGCTTTGCGAAATACATCTGACTCCATCTCCTCTCCTCTACTCTTTTAGCCGGCGTTGAAGATGAACTGCTACTTGAGGACTCTTCACAATACATTTTTAAATATATCTCGTTTGCACCAAACGGCTAAGTTCCACCGGATATTCGGTGGCCGGATGTCCGGCTATCCGGCCATGTGGTTGGCCGAATATCCGGTATCTGGTATCCGGCCAAACTACTATCCGTTTCATCTCTAATTATTATCCACCTCTGGCGAAAACTATGTCCAGCTGTAGACTTCCAACATCAAAGTATCACAACTATAATATTATGTGATTTAACTTAGACATAAAATATGGTCATGTTTCATGACATAAAAAATACTACACATAGATTTTATAAAACAAAGTGATAAAAAATAGGAGATAATTTATCGATCATTCTTTTCAGAGTCTACAGAGATGTGATGACAGTATTAAATGCTCTGAATCTGAAAATCAAAGAACGTTTGTGTGCCAAAGCCAATGATTTCATAAGGTCAATGATTTCCTAAACGATGGCACATCTTGGGAGTAGGATGGCTGCATGCAAGGCTACTTCTACGTTATTATATGACTTACAATTATTATGTATGGATAGATAGATAGATAGATAGACTCTTTATTGCTCACATTAAATTAAGTAAAATCAGTTACTAAAACTAAAACTTAAGAAGAACATAAATGTGGGCAAGGGCATTTTCTTATTGGATGGATGTTGACATTGTATAATTTTAATTTACAATTATTGTAAATTTTATTTTAAAAAGATTAATTTTTCTCTCATTTTTTTGCGGTATTTATATTAACGGCTCCATTCCACCGCGGCGCATGCTGTGCACGGCCATGCGCACGCGTGGACGTGCACGGATTTATTTCTTTGACTTGAGTCAATTCGTGCGTAGCGTGTCCGTGGGTTGCAGTGGACACAGTCACATATATTTTCTTACAAAGCGAAGCTTGACGCACGTGCGTAGTCTCTCCGTGTGCCGCGGTGGAATGGAGCCCTCACGCGGATGAACTCACGGGAAGTTTGCTAATAATAAAAATACAAAAAATAATGGTAATATGTAATAGCGTTTTTGCCATCTGAAAAAATGATAAAAAAATGATTTGGTGTGGGGAAAATAAATAAGATTTGTATAGTCTGGTAACACCAGACAAAGTTGGCACTTTATATCCATCCCTTACGGGTGTACGCCCATGTCAAGTCTATTGATGCTTGGTTTTAGGGATTGGGTAGAACCATTGAGATAATATACACAGGAGAGAGCCTTACATCAGTGTACAAGCGTCAAAAGCGTGTAATGTTATGTCCTACTTACTCGGACATAACAAAGGAGTCGGTCTGCATATTTCATGTAATAAAAGTTTTAATAAAGGTTTTTAGTGAACATATTATGTTAGATGTTGTTGAGTTTTGTGGTTCCGCTAAATAATAAACCATTAGAATGGCCAAAGAATGCCTCAAACACATGGATTTAACATTAAATACGTAAGTTTTGAACAACGTTTTTTAGGCTTTCCAATCGGTATTTTTGTAAGCTAAAAAGATAATTTATAAGTTTAATAATTCCTTATTCGTGCTATGTAAAGCATTACTGCTAAAAATGTCACATCAATTAATAATTTGTCTACAAAAATTGCATAGCTTTTTACGTGTGTTTATGGATTCTCATTACTTGAACTATAGTTTATCGATATCATGAACTAAATGACTTTCTTTTCTGTATAATAATGTGCTTCGAAATGATCGAAAAAAATAAATATTCAAGAAAATATACGCACACTACTTGTATGAAAATAAGCACAAAATGGCCACGCGATGACGGGCTAAGGTTACGGGTAGAACTTTGGGTGACTTTGGTCAGCGTGTCACTGAAAGGGACAGGAAGAAAAGTAGTTAGTGTTACCAGTAACCAGGAATATGAAAAATTGGGGCATTTTCTTATTTTTTAAATTTGATTGTCAAACAGCTTCCATTTTAGTAACTAGATGGCGTATGGGTAGACAACTATCGGTAATACCAGGGAATACCATCAATAATTGCTACAAAACCGGGAAAAATAATCTAAAACTTGATACATTTCAATTTGAAGAAGACACAATGATATTCAAATGAATAGGATAATAAAGTTATTATAACGGTGTTTTAGTTAAAAGTCACGGAAAAAATGGCCCTATTTATCGTTATTCACACCAAATGTCACAGGAATTATAAATTTTGGTTTTGACAACATCTTACCTGCACTTGTGCACGATAACGGATATTTAATGGCCAATATTTTACTAATAATGAACATCAAAAACCCAAATAACACAATTTGGGAAAAAGTAATAAAAACCCATAAAGTTAATATACCTAGCGGAATAGAGAAACAAAGGCCTGAGCAAGCGAGATGCCACTATCAGTAACACCGCGTGGTAAAAAGAGACGTGTGATACATGACAGTAGCACTCTTTTTTTGACGTCCAGTCGGCACGTGCCGCACGTTGTCAATATAATCTCATAGAATTCATGTCCAATCATACTTGTGTAAGTGTATACGTACACATATTTTTCACACAGATGAAAACCAATTTTGGTTACGTTTGACAGCTCGAGATTGTTGCTCTATTCCGATAGGTATATTAACTTTATGTAAAAACCGCACCAACAATAAAAACTAGAAGAAGTTTGAAAGTAACATGGCCGCCACAAGGCCGTTCAGTTGTCAGCAATGATTGTCAGTTTTCAGTTTGACAAGTTTTTATTTTAACAGCGTGTTCCTAAACTATTACCAGTATAGTAGCCTAATCGCTTAGGCCAATGATCGCTTGGGTTTAAGATTTTTTTATTTATGTCATACTTGACAGTACACTGATATTTTTTAGAAACACAACCAATATGTAGTCAGTGATGCCAACCTGCAGATAATTTCAGATCCGGTGGGGAACCAATAGAAAATCTAGAAGTGTCTACCGTCGCGCCCTCTGGTGGAGATTTAAAAAAGAAAATAACCCTTATACTTACTTTTATGCCCGCTGTACAGCCTGTACACTCTCGCCGAGAGCTCTCGGGCGCGAGTCTCGTGCGAGAGCCCCTTGCCCGAGTGCAATCATGTACATTCTCGCTTAGTTCAATCGCAGTTAAGAACTCAGACAAGATGGACGAAAACGACCATTCACCATTTAGCTGGGTTTTTAATGTGTAATATTGGTAGTATATTAACCATTGGATATTCGTGTTCATGCACAAGTGTAGGAAAGTGATATAATATCCAGAAACGTGCTATTTTGTGTTCCCTCCAAAACTCCATCGAAAGTTTCAGTAAAGCATCTACCTACCACTTTACTGAATCAACCGACTTGACTCCTTGACTGTATTGAGTTTTACTTGGACTTTGACTAGACTTTAGACCTGACGATACATGAAAACGATAATGAAAAACATAGAAATGGCTGTATGGGCAACGCTCCCTTTGCCTGTCCCGACCGGGACGAATTAAAAAAATATATCTACGGTCAGAAATGTCAGAATTAAAAAAAAAATCTTTTTGTTTTGTCAAGGTTTTGTCGGCAGGTTGCAGCTTTTTTTACTGAAATTGGGTAAACTTTTCTGGATTAATTGACAAAAATATTAAGTTTTAATGCAAATCTATAGATTTACGATAGTACAAGTCACATTATCTAAAGAACTACAACCTCAGAGAATCCTCAATACATGTGTTTCTACCGGAAGGTAGTGTCTAGTGAAGGTAGCTAAAACTTGTTTATCAACACACAAGTCAATCATGGAGGAAGAGTTGAAGCAGTTAAAGACGGTTCTCCGATCTCTGGTGGTGTCGAGTCCGTCTCAAGTGGACATGCGGTCGCTAATGCGGGATTACAGAGACATGATGGGTCAGCAAATACCAATGTCAAAGTTTGGATTTAGAGACCCCGTGTCTTTTCTCAAGAAGCACTTTGCGGACTGTTTCCTGGTAAGTGTAATTGGGTTTGGAGGTCGCATGATGTTGGCTATAATATCCATTATAATCCATAATTCCATACTAATATTATAAATGCGAAAGTGTGTCTGTCTGTCTGTCTGTCTGTCTGTCTGTTACCTCTTCACGCGTAAACCGTTGAGCCGATTTTGCTGAAATTTGGTATGAATATACTTTGATTCCCGGGAAAGGACATAGGACACTTTTTATCCCGGAAAAATGTACGGTTCCCGCGCGTTAAACGAATTTTGGCGCAACGGAATAAACCGGGTGAATGAGTGTACTGTAACTATGAAAGTACCTCATCTATAAAGAGGTATATTTGGTACCCAGAATCAATTTAATTTGTATGTAAGTGCATAGTAACATTGATGGCTTACCACATTGATTAAACAGTTATTGATTATGCAAAGTAAGAAAGTACAGAGGGTTACAATTTTCATGTAATAGATATTTAAATGTCAAATTTCAATGCTAGTATTGCACTTATTTAACCCATCAAGCCCCTTAAGGACACTGCAATAACAATAGAATAACAACATGGAAATATATTCCTAACTAGATGATGCCCGCAACTTCGTTGCGCCAAAATTCGTTTATCGCGCGGGAACCGTACATTTTTCCGGGATAAAAACTATCCTATGTCCTTTCCCGGGACTCAAAGTATCTCCATGCCAAATTTCATCAAAATCGGTTCAGCGGTTCAAGCGTGAAAAGGTTACAGACAGACAGACAGACAGACAGACAGACACACTTTCGCATTATATTATAAGTTACACTTACGGATTTTTACGCGGAGCAATTATGTTAATCCCGACGGTTCGGCTGCCTTACAGCTGCCGTAGTCACGGGCGGACAGTCCGCCTGTGACCACGCAAGCTGGCAGGCAGCTGTAAGGTAGCCAAAACGTCGGGATTAATATAAGTGCTCTTTTCGTGTGCTTCTTTACACTTTCGCATTTATAATATTTGTATGGATATATAATAGAATCCGCGATCGAAAGATTAATTAATTCAATTTATTTATATAACAAGTTGGAAATCTTTCAACAAATCTGCTTATGCGACAATTAAGAAAATAATAAAAAAATCTGTGTTGCAGTTCCAGGGACCAGATTCAAACCCAATACTGACTCTAATTGTACCAGAAACATTAAAACACATTGATCAATTTGTACAGAGACAGAAACCGTCACAGAGTGCCAAAATGTAGGTATAATTTATGTAAAAATATACATTTTATACTAATATTATGAATATGTCACCGTAAGATTGTAAACACCGCGAGATTGTAATATGACAAAGTGATGGATTGTAAACAAACAGTTTTCCGGGGATTTTAAATGAATTATTTTGTATTTAAAATGACTTCAATGCCAAATGGTATGAAATATATAACATAAAATAAAATTTAGATATATTTAAAGTGCTGTTTGAATGTTTGGTTATTAAAATTAACCTTGTTTATAATTCAAACTGCACTTTAAATATATCAAAATTTTATTCAATGTAATACATCAAATATTCAGGCAATTGAAGTTATTTTAAATACGAAATAATTAATTTAAAATCACCGGAAAACTGTTTGTTTACAATACATCACTTTGTCATATTACAATCTCGCGGTGTTTACAATCTTACGGTGAAAAAAACAAAAAGTTTGTTGGAACCAAAAGGGCTCGAAATCCAGTGCCGTAAATAGGGCAGTGCCACCGGTGCTCAGTCACAGGGCGTAGACTACTGAGGGGGCGCAAGAATGGCCTGACTAGGCAGGACATATTATTTTTTCTGTTTCCTCCCGATAAGTTCCCGCTGCGCTCCTAGTGCTCCAATTATAATTGGTGCACTAAGTTTTGTTTTATCACCCAGAATGGAAGAAAATAGCCTAGGCCTAAACATAGTGTTGCTCACGGTACCTAAAATAATATCTAAAAAAACCAGGGGCGTTGTTATAGAAGCTCGCACAGGGCGCAAAAAAGGCTATTTACGGCACTGTCCAAATCAACAAATCAACATTTGGTTGGCTTGAATGACAGATGGCATAAATATATTTTTTTTCCTAGTGTAATTTTTGTGTGTGGAGTCTAGTTGAAAACTATGAAGCTTTACTCTCAATGTTTCATATTTTTAAACTCCTTGTTTATTGTTTATTTTAAACAATGCTTTATGTTTTTTTTTATTATTGCAGAAAAGGTAAAAGGAGAAGTGTTAACGAAACAGTGCTCAAACAAAGTATACCCACAAGAAACCTGATCACAACAACATACCAAGTAAAGAAAACTATTGATAAGGAAACCCCCATCTACAAAAAACCAATAGACCAAAGCAGATCATTTTATAAGACTGAGTCTATAAGATCAGAAAATAAAAATGAAACAAACTATACAAATAATGTTATGTATAAGAATCAATCTACAAATGACTCTACTTTTAAGACTCAAACAAACATAGAATATAAATCAGATGATCAGAGAAGTCCAATATTGAAAACCAACCCTGTAAATACAATACATGAAGACAGTGAACAGAAAACTTATAGAACCGCTAAAACCTCCACATCTGATAAAGAAAATGATGCAGTCAGTGAACAATGTCACAGCTCCGCCTATCTCAACTTCCTGAAGAAGAGAATGCCTTTTGCTAATGTGAATCAAACAGAGAAGGCTGACTGTTCAGATACAGAAGACAGCTATTCCGCCAGACCATTGTCATCAAGTAAGATTATAGTTGTTAAATAAATATATATGAGTTATGTAAATTCTTATATTTATGTAACTTACAACTTATTTAATGCTTCAACTCCCAAGTGGCCACATGCGGCCGCGATTACAATAGGCTATAATGGTGTCTGGTTTTTCCACGATCAAGGACATCAATAAACAATCTATTCATTCCTAATTCCTTTTTGGCTTGGATTTAAAAATGTACCCAGATATTCTTATTGACTTTTGACTCAACATGACCAATCATTGTATGGAAGCCTTCCAAATCCCTGCCAAACATCCTTTGTTGTACTATCAGAGAAGTTGATTCCTATGCAGATCGGGGACCTTTGTAGTTTGGTTGCGTTACGTCAAACTCAGCCAACAGGTCACAATTAACATTGAATTAACATATTTGACCAAATAACGTTGTGCTATCAACTGCATAGGAATCAATTTTCTCAATGGTACATAATATAATAGAACATACTGTATACATGTGTGATGTGACTTGTTTAAGGGGACTAGAAGGGTTTTTACCTAGGAAAGAGGTACATAATGTAGTTATTTAGACATTGACACTCACAGGCACAAGCAGCTCAAAACGGGCTCAGCTGGAGGAGCTGCAGAGGGAGCTATCAGAGATGATCCTGCAGGAGCCCGGCGGGATTTTGTGCACAGAACTGATGCGGAAATACAGGTACAGTAACACCACCCTGCTAACAATGCTTGACAAAATTAGTTAGCCAAATCCCCAAAGACAGAATAAAATTTCAGTTTATTTGTTAATCTATCTCTTGACTAATCTACTGTGTGAAGATTTGTATGGTGAGCATGTTAACTGGCCGTTAACGCCTCCTTGGTCTAGTGGTTTAGAGCTTGGCTCTTGACTCGGAGGTCGTGGGTTCGATTCCCGCATTGCAAACATGTTATTTCCAAGTTTGGTTAGGATAATGCAGGCTGATCACCTGATTGTCTGACTACTTGTCACTTGTAGATGATCCATGCCTCAGATGGGCATGTAAACATGCATGATGGGCATGTATCCTGCGCCTGATCTCTCCCCAGTCATGTCGGTCTGCCGTCCCACTATAGGGTTATGAGAGTAAAGGAATAGAGAGTGCTCTTGTGTACTGCGCATACACTTGGGCACTATAAAATTACTCGTGCGTAGCTTTCCTGGTTTCAACGAAACCGGCCACCGTCACCGAAACCGGTATGGGAGCTATTATTATTATTATGTTAACTGGTATACCACAGGCAGCGGTACGGTCGCGAGCTGGAGTTCGCGCGGTTCGGGTACACGAGCGTCCTAAGCGTGGTAGTGACGTTGCCGAACTGCGCCGCGCACGCCCTCCACGAGGACTGGCTGCTGACGGACGCGCGCGCGCCGCCGCCACGCCCCACGCCACGCCCCACGCACCGAGCCCCGCCCCCCGCCACGCCCACCGACCCCGAGGACGCGCTTCCTTTTATTGATTTCGTAAGTGTGATTAAATGCTAATTATTTTCATTCATGTTTATGAAAAATGCCAAGATTTATTGTACAGTGAATATTATTTTATTTATGGTCTGTTTCACCACTTCCTGATAAGGTGACAGATATGCTTATTTGACAGATTCTCCGTACTCTATCTGTCAAGTAAAGTGGTGATAGCCTTATCAGGAAGTGGTGAAACAGGCCCTTATACTTGTAAATAAATAAATAAATAAAAGTTTATTTGACTAAATAGGACATTACGCTACAACATCAACAATTAGAATTTATACAAAACATAACAATACAACACAAATATAACCGGACACATACAATGAGAAACAACAATAAATAGAACTTGAAATAAAGCAGTAAGTACTATCAGAGAAGTTGATTCCTATGCAGATGGGGGACCTACGTAGTTTGGTCGCATTACGTCAAACTCAGCCGACAGATCACAATTAACATTGAATTGACATGATCGACCAAATGACGTTGGTCTCTCAACTGCATAGGAATCAATTTCCTCGATGGTACATGTATTACAGTTGTATTACATGGGAATGGTAGGTAGTGCAATGCCTTATATGCCAAAAAGACACCACTCAGACGTAACTCTGTAGCGAGCAAGTTGTAGTGATTACCTGAGCCTGATGTTATATTGCCTAAGCCTAAAGCATCCCTCCACAAAAAGACTATTTAACACAAAACTCAGTAGCTCCTGAGATTAGCGTGTTCAAGCAAAAAAACCAGCTTTATAAAATGAGTAAAGATGAGATAACGTTACCAGGAGCCGGACGTGTTCCCCCCGGACTGCATGCACTACATGGACAGCATCCCCACGGCGGACCTCGGCGCGGTGGACGCGGGCGATATGCTGGAGGTGATGGTGGGGGAGGTCTACTCCCCCTCCCACTTCTGGCTCATCCGCCTCGGACAGGAGTACGATATCGCCATGGAGAATCTTATGGATGAGATGAAGTGAGTTATATTTCCTTTTAAATTACAACAAAATGAGAAATAAATAAAACAACTGTAAAATAAATCAAATGGGCAAATGGCGGACCCACTTCATCCTTCGATCGTGGATTCTTGTAAATCTATTGTTATTCTATTGTGTCTCGCTCACCGGTGAGCTTATAGGGCTTGATGGGTTAATTATATTATTTTCGTACATCTTTTCAAATCTTAAATATTCAAGTACCATTGGTACCTACTGTAAAAGTGACTCAAAGCGTGTATCTGATTTTTAAGTGTAAATTTTGGGGCATTCCACGCCAAGCGGACAGGAAAAATAGTCGATGTCTCCGATTTGGATAATATTTGGATATATTTATACCTACACGTATTATTAATACGTGTGCCAAAAAGACTTTGAAACGTGACTTTTCTATTTGACACTCGGTGCATCAATGCCGATTATAGATTAAAAAAATATATATTAGAATAATTAAACCACTGAACTTGTTTCTTCATTTAATGAGCTCTTGAAATGCATTTTTGAAAACAAAAAAGAAATTTTTTTCTTTGAAAAAAATGCAAATTAATTTTTTTTCTTGATTTTCTCAAAGAGGTCCCCTTTTGATTTTTTTATATTTTTTGTGTAAATAGCTACTATTCTATAGAACATTCCTGCACAACTTCTATAATGGGCCGGGAAGTGGATTGGGAGCTAGACTGAAAATACTTCCGAAGGGTGGCGTCCAGCGCCATACTGTACAATGGACAGAAATCGCTAAGTAGTGGAAATTGCCAAAAAACTTCGATTTTGATGTTGAGGAATGTACCCTTAGATAGGTTTTTTTAAAGAGTAACATAAGTAATTAAAAAAAAAGAAATATATTTTTTTGACAATTTTTTTTTCACGATTTTTTTTTCTTGTAAACCTTTTTTGTCTGTTTCTCTTTCAAAAATCTATTGAATGCTACTTTTGACACATCAAAATTGATGTTATTTGCCAATTTCCACTATGTATCGATCTCTGCCCATAGTATTGTATGGCGCTGGACGCCACTCTTCGGCAGTATTTTCAGTCTAGCTCCTAATCCACTTAACGGCCCATTATAGAAGTTGTGCAGGAATGTTCTATAGAATAGTAGCTATTTACACAAAAAAATATAAAAAAATCAAAAGGGTTCTTTGAGAAAATCAAGAAAAAAAAATAATTTGCATTTTTTTCAAAGAAAAAAACATATTTTTTTTGTTTTCAAAAATGCAGTTAAAGAGCTCATTAAATAAAGTAAGTAACAAGTTCAGTAGTTTAATTATTCTAATATATATTTTTTTAATCTATAATCGCCTTTAATGCACCGTGTCGAATACAAAAGTCACGTTTCAAAGTCCCATCATTTTTAATCTAGCCAACTACAATATGTATTGTAGTTAATGCTAAGTACGTCGAATTATTATTGTTTGCTTTACATAATATGTTGTGTGGTATCTAAATAAAGATATTCTTATTCTTATTCTTTTTATTTTACAAAAATATTTGGCACACGTATTAATAACACGTGTAGGTATAACATATCCAAATATTATCAAAATCGGAGACATCAACTATTTTTTCCTGTCAGCTTTGCGTGGAATGCCCCTTTTAGTTATATATATTAGCTCCGTCCATACTTTTCCTTTTTGGAAGATTTTACTTTGAGGCTTCAGTCTCGAAATGAGCGGGCAACAGGCCGGAGGCGGCGGTGTCCCGCTCGTACTAGACGGCTTATCCATATAAGTCTATACATCGTCACGCGCCGCCGCCGCTCCCGCCCCTGCTCCCGCCCTGTTGCCCGCTCATTTCGAGACGAGAAAGCCTGAGGCTTTCAAGCATATTTACCACAAAGTGTATACGGTAAAACTATATTTGCTGGATGACCGTAAAAGCTGTATCCTTATCTAACATCTATATTAACAATTTTGACAGCGAGTACTTCAAGTCCGGCGAGGGCCAGTCTCGGCGGCTGGCGCTGGGCGCGGTGCGCGCGGGCCACTACTGCTGCAGCTGCTACTGCGGCGACTGGCACCGCTCGCTCATCGTGAAGGTGCTCGACAGCGACACTGTCAAGGTACTGTCAGACCAGACATTATACAGCGAGTACTTCAAGTCCGGCGAGGGCCAGTCTCGGCGGCTGGCGCTGGGCGCGGTGCGCGCGGGCCACTACTGCTGCAGCTGCTACTGCGGCGACTGGCACCGCTCGCTCATCGTGAAGGTGCTCGACAGCGACACTGTCAAGGTACTGTCAGATTTAGTGGAATCGTCTCCGATCTCCATTTAGTGGTTTCAAAGGAAGTGACACTTTAATGTACCAAGTATAATTTCGTATATATGTTACGCTCAAAGACCGAAAACGCTCAGTGAGCGAAAAAATGGCTCACAACGCGTTGTGGTAATCGTGAAACGGCCACGACGCGAATTTCGCGTCGTGGCCCTAGTGAAAACGGCCACGACGCGTTCTGGTAATCACAGAAATACCACAAAGTGAAATTCGTGTCGTGGTTGACGTGCTATTCGACCACAACGCGTTGTGGTAATCGAGTAAAGCCATGACGCGTTCTGAGCATTTAAAAACAGCCACGACGCGAATTCGTGTTGTGGCCCTAATGAAAACGGCCACGACGCGTTCTGAAACCAGGCCGTGTTACGCAGGACTCAGGAGTAATTTGATAGCGCCCAAGTGTGTGCGCAATACAGAAGAGCACTCTGGTTTCAATGAATGTAGGCCAGTTATGCAGGGGTAATGTTTATAGTGCCCAAGTGTGTGCGCAATACACAAGAGCACGTTACGCAGGAGTAGTTTTATAGTGCTCAAGTGTGTGCGCAATACAAAAAAGCACGTTACGCAGGAGTAATTTTAAAGTGCCCAAGTGTGTGTGCAAAACAAAAGAGCACTCTGGTTTCAATGAAACCAGGCCAGTTGAGCAGAAGTCATTTCGTAGTGCCCAAGTGTGTGTGCAATACACAAGAGCACTCTGGTTTCAATGAAACCAGGCCCGGTATGCATGAGTTATTTTATAGTGCCCAAGTGTGTACGCAATACACAAGAGCACTCTAGTTGTTACGCAGGAGTTATTTTATAGTGCCCAAGTGTGTGCGCAATTTACAAGAGCACTTTGGTTTCAATGACCCCAGGCCAGTTAAGCAGGAGTGATTTTTATAGTGCCCAAGTGTGTGCGCAATACACAAGAGCACTCTGGTTTCGACGAAACCAGGCCTTGTACCATGAAACTGTTTTGAGACTCAAATAATCGGCCGAGAATGCCGCGTCCTGCTCTAACAAACGTGAAATGACGTTTGTTAGAGCAGGACGCGGCATTCTCGGCCGATTATTTGAGTCTCAAAACAGTTTCGTAGTAGGCCTACAGGCCAGTTACGCAGGAGTAATTTTATAGTGCCCAAGTGTGTGCGCAATACATAAGAGCACTCTGGTTTCAATGAAACCAGAGTGCTCTTGTGTATTGCGCACACACTTGTGCACTATAAAACTACTCCTGCGTAACGTGCTCTTGTGTATTGCGCACACACTTGGGCACTATAAAATTACCCCTGCGTAACTGGCCAGCGTGCTCTTGTGTATTGCGCACACACTTGGGCGCTATCAAATTACTTTTTTTTTTTTTTTTTTTTGATGTCGCAGGGGAAACCCATCATGGGTGCCCCGGGTTGGGTGACCCGGGGGTATGTGAGACTCCTACTCACTAAAACCACCTGCGGTTCGCCTTCAGCCGTATAAGGAGGGATATCCCGGATCTAACAAGCACGGGACTCCCTCCACGACCGGCCGGTCTACCTCGGACCGGACTTCCACCAAAGTAAGGGAACGCTTAGGCGAACTAAGGCGATCCCCTCGGCGCCGGGACTGACAAAGCCGGGCAGGTTCCCATCCTGAGCTATCAAATTACTCCTGAGTCCTGCGTAACACGGCCTGGTCAGAACACGAATTCGCGTCGTGGCTGTTTTTAAATGCTCAGAACGCGTCATGGCTTTACTCGATTACCACAACGCGTTGTGGTCGAATAGCACGTCAGCCACGACACGAATTTCGCTTTGTGGCATTTCTGTGATTATCAGAACGCGTCGTGGCCGTTATCACTAGGGCCACTACGCGAAATTCGCGTCGTGGCCGTTTCACTATTACCACAACGCGTTGTGAGCCATTTTTTCGCTCACTGAGCGTTTTCGGTCTTTGAGCGTAACATATACATTGCCAAAGACAAGAATATTTATTTATTAAGGCAAAAATAGTTTTTTACAAAAATTATTACAAGTATGATTACAAATAAACCTAACTAACTTAGATGTCGAGATCACGCACCTCAGAAACACGATCGATAGGTCTACCTAACATGCTGTACTCGTAAGATATTGGGTAATGCTTCCTTGTAAAAGTTATATATATAACAACACTTATCGGTATCGCTCGGTCGGAAGATGAAGTTGATTATTTTTGCAGTACAATTCAAATGCCCTTAAATCTTCTTGTAATAGTTCACAGTCATCCTTGGAATCTATAATTTTGAAAATTTTAGTGCCGTCTGCGTAGAGCAAGTAACGAGAATTTTTGAAGCAAATCCCGATATCGTACAAGTACAAATTGAAGAGGAACGGACCGAGATGCGAACCCTGAGGGATTCCAGACGTGATCGCAATGAAGTCGGAAATACAGGCCCTCAATGCCACTGCCTGGCTGCGATTGGTGATATAGGAGCAGATCCATCTCCACAGATCACCGTGTATACCGATTCTAGCGAGCTTCTTTAAAAGCGTGGAATGATTGATTTTATCGAACGCTTTCGAGTAATCCGTATACACGGCGTCTACTTGATGGCCGGCATCCAAAGCATTGAGCAGGTAGTCAGTGTAATGCACAAGATTCGTACATACTCCGCGTCCATGGAAGAACCCGTGTTGTTCGATATGTACTCGTACCTTCGAGGAAGTTGATTCCTATGCAATTGATAGACCAACGTTATTTGGTCGAATATGTCAATTCAATGTTAATTGTGATCTGTCGGCTGGGTTTGACGTAACGCAACCAAACTACTTAGGTCCCCGATTTGCATAGGAATCAACTTCTCTGATAGTACAACATGACACAATATGTTGTAACTTCTACGCCTCTTCTATTTTTAGGACTAGTATGATTTTTTCTTCATTGTCGTATGTGTGCTTTGTTTTATTGTAGTGTATTGTGATTTTTTTATTTATATATTTTTAAAGGTTCGTCACGTGGACTACGGCACCGTGGAGACAGTCCGCGCGACGGAGCTGCGGCCGCTGCTGCGTGCGTGGGCGGCGCTGCCGGCGCAGGCGGTGCGGGCGCGCCTCGCCGCCGCCGCGCCGCCCGCCGCCGCCCGCCGCTGGCCGCGCGCCGCCGCCGCCCGCTTCCTCGCCGCCGTCACCGACAAGCGGCTGGTCGCCAACGTTGTCGCCCGCGATCACCAGGTATACGCTTGTCTATTAGTCGTAAGATCCCACTGCAGAATTGTGCAGGTATCGAGTACACGCTTAGAATCACATTTTTACAAATATTTATGATAAGGACAACATATTTCTACTGGGGTGCCAGTCCATATGTGACCGCAAATATTTTTAAAAAATTTTTGAAAAATTGAGTTTGCGAGATAAAATGTAATCATCAAGTATTGAAACTAAACATCGTTCATTTCATGGCAATGAGTATAGAGATTTGGAAAAATCCGATGTGCCGTTGGGCACCCGGCCGCAACCCTATTGTAACCAGGTGTGAACAGGTACCATTCCGATACGTTTTTGCATCCATAACGTATATTGATCTTTTATATATCAAATGGAAGCTTATTTTTCTCTTATTATTATAATATAGGTGTGCCTAATTAAATCTGGCCGCAAATAAGGGGTGCCGGCTGTCTAAGATGGTAAAGTATCGAAGGTTGAGGAAAAGGGAGCTAGCGCGAAACATTACGTGATAGTGATAGTACATAATGTTAGTGTACTTAAACATCGGTTCAAACAATAGTAATAATCGGCCAAGTGCGAGTCGGACTCGTGCACGAAGGGTTCCGTACTATTTTTGTGTAATGTAGTGAGCAAAATTAGGCCAAAATTTGTTGTTTTTTGTATGGGAGCCGCCCTAATATTTTAATTTATCTTTAATTTTATTATTAGTAGGTAATTAAATTGCACATATTTTAATTGAAGATTTCGTGAAATTTTAAGGTGCCCATCTGTTGCCATTATCGACATAGAGCGAAAAAGGCCAAAAAATGTATCTATTGCCAGCATGTTTTAGTTATTGAATATAGTAATTAATGTAAATTTGAACATACATACTTAAATTTTTTTTTTTTTTAGTATTTGTTGTTACATAATCTGTGAAAATGTCAACCCTCTAGCTATTACCATTCTTTAGTTACAGCATTGTGCCTGGAGACATACAGACAGACGGACAGACGGACAGACAACTAAGTCTTACGACGTTTTCACACGAGACACGACACGACACGATTCATAGACAAATATAAATTGCACGACAGACGTCACACAGTCTGTCGTCTGAACGTTTTCACACGAGTGCCGATTTCTGCGACGACACCGCAGCGACTCTGTAATATCTTCAAAAATATAATATAATTCGTATTCCGTAAAGGGCCATATAGGTCTATATTAAATCAATAATGTATTTAATAAAGTATTTAATTTAATAAGGATTATTGCCGTATTGGTTAAAATTGCTTCTAAATTAACCAAATGGTTGTAATGGTGCGGCAATAATCCTTATTAAATTAAATACTTTATTAAATACATTATTGATTTTTGGGGTATTGATTTGGCTAAATAGCCAAGTTAAAAGTAAATGACAAAAAAATGTTATTGTGGGATATCCAGTGAACTTTAAACTACAGGAAGAGTAACTCCGTCAAAAAAAAAAAAAAAAAAAAAAAAAAAAAAAAAAAAAAAAAAAAGTTCACCAAATGGCTACAAAATGTGACCCGAATACATGCACATTTATGCATGTGTTCGGTACACATTTTTTGTGTATATATACTCGAGTGACGTTCAACCAGGTTGACATGATAATTATTGTCAAACTAATTTTACAATGGGCATTGTCCAAAAAAAATCACATGCACTTTTTATATTTTTTTTCGTTAAAATAGGGTATTTTAAGAATATAAATTAAATAATTTTGAAATTCATTGGCTAGTTTTTTCTCAATAAATTTTTAAAGTTTCGCTCTGACGTCATCATCGGCGGCCAATTGACCTCTGCAGTATGTTTTTTTTCCTTTCAATCTTATTTATAATGGCTGGTTCGTTAAATGCAAGTTATTATTATGTGAAAGCTGATACGAGAAGCTTACCAAAAGTTCGAAACGTAATGTTGGTCGAATTTATTGCTAATTTAACGCCATTGAAGGTCAAACTAAGGTTAAACATATTTGTTCAAAAATATAAGTAACTAATGGGTATTTTTTTCGTTTATATACAGAAAAGCGATCACTGACCTTATTCCTCGAAATGTTTTTGTAATGAGCAAAATTTAAAAAAAATGGACAATCCCCATTGGTTTACTTACTTTTTACGTAGCTTTTTACAAAATTTTCGTTGTTAAAATGCCTAAATGCCCTATGAAATGGTGTAGAAGTCATACAGATACGACTTTTAATACAGGAATAACCTTTCAAGTTTCATCAGTAAGTGATTTTTTAAAAATTATGCTTAGGTAAACTTCTTGTATTTTTTCCGACCTAAAAACATGCCCAAAAAGATGGTTTATTTAAGCCAGGGTATTTGCGTAAAATTAAGCTGGTCTCTTTGTGTTTGTCTTATTAAGTTTACATGTTATTGTAAAAATGCAATAATCAAAAAATAATATATTTACAAAATTTTTACAAAGTCGCCATGGACAGTGTTATGCAAGATGTAACAATTTAATCATAATTCATAACCGGGGGTCTGACTGACATCAGTATGGAGTATCTTATTTTTATAATGCCGTTCGTACTTCGTTTAGTAAGAAACGAACTACTTCGTTTAGTAAGAAACGAACTGAATTGGATGCCGAGCCAGATTACTCGTTTATGTAGCATACACTTTAATAGTCATGATTAGGGAATGTGTTTTTACACGAATTATCATATTTAGACTGTGAAATCCCAAGTTTTATTTTCCATATTTTTCCATATTTTAGGGTTTTACAAAGATAAGTCCATATTTTGCAAGAAAATGTCACAATCGTCCATATTTTCACTAAAATACAAAAAAAAAATACGTTCCCGCCACCATGCGGCTGCGTATTTCGTTCCTCTCGCGTTTTATATTATTATTTATTATATTTTTTCGGTATTCTGTTTTCAAAGAAGATTACTGAAGAAATAGAAAATAAAGTTTCAGCTATGCTGAAGGTCATGTTACTGACATGGCTAAACAAAAACTGAAGTAAAAAAATATCGTGAATTGTGAGTTGTGACGTGCAGGGATCATTTAGCCAATATTAAGCGAACCCAAGACGGTCATTTTTTAAATGAAATAAGGGGGCAAACGAGCAAACGGGTCACCTGATGGAAAGCAACGTCCGTCGCCCATGGATACTCGCAGCATCAGAAGAGCTGCAGGTGCGTAGCCGGCCTTTTAAGAGGGAAGGGCAGGGAAAGGAAAATGGTAGGGGATTGGGCCTTCAGTAATCTCAATCACTCGGCGAAGCACAGCGCAAGCGCTATTTCACGCCGGTTTTCTGTGAGCCCGTGGTATTTCTCCGGTCGAGCCGGCCCATTCGTGCCGAAGCACGGCTCTCCCACGTCAAATCATGCAGCATGACGTGCGTTACGTGCTGTCATGGTTACAATATTATGATCAGCATCTCATGCAAGTTGTACAGTTAATACTGTCACATATGTTTATTCCCAAACCATTTATGCCATTTTATGCATAGGCAAAGCCAGTATAGCATATTCTGGCCTACCAAATATGCGAAGGCAAAGCCAGCATTTCTGGCCTCTATCTCTTTGTTAACTGTCACGAGTGACTCTTTTCTTACCTATAACACTAAAACAACGTTTAATTTTTGGGATTTTATACTCCATATTTTTCCATATTTTCGATTTTTTAGTCCATATTTTATGTACCATCGAGGAAGTTGATTCCTATGCAGTTGAGAGACCAACGTCATTTGGTCGATTATGTCAATTCAATATTAATTGTGATCTGTCGGCTGAGTTTGACGTAATGCGACCAAACTACGTAGATCCCCCATTTGCATAGGAATCAACTTCCCCGAGTGTACATATTTTGGATTTTTTAGTACATATTTTTCCGGGCCCTAATCATGATATATTTTGTATGAGTAATGACCGAAAATTACGAAAATCTGCATTTGTACCGTAAGTTTTTTACGAGTATTTCAATTCTGTAATAATCTTTGCTAATATTTTAAATGCGAAAGTGTATCTGTCTGTCTGTCTGCCTGTCTCGCTTTCACGCCAAAACTACTGAACCGATTGTAATGAAATTTTGTACACAGATAGTCTAAAGCCTGAGAAAGGACATAGGCTACTTTTTAACAAAAAAAAGGGGTTGTAAGGGGGTGAAAATGCGTAAATTTGTTCAAATTAAGTTAGTTCCAAAAAATCATAATAGATGGCGCCGTGCGTCTCCTACATCGCGATATCGCTTGCTCGTGCATCTTTCTATAAGAGATGGTACCAAGTTGAGTACCGTTTTTCGATTCTTGCGATTGTTATGCACGTCTATAAATAATGAATAACTCACTACTCAGTACTTTATCTACGCAGTGATGAGTGACGAAACCTTAAACCTACCAATGATAAATAGTTTATAGGTAAAGCTAAAGTTGTGTAATGGGGGGCTAAATAAGCTTTAGGTATAATATAAAAAAATGAAATATTATGTGCGCACTGCACAGCTGTTTTTAGATATTTTGATTTAAGGGGTACCAGGGTTTTAAAAAGCTTTTAAATTTGACACCAATTTTGTTGACACCGCGGGCTATAAACTGAAGTCCACGCGGACGAAGTCGCGGGCAACAGCTAGTTCTGTAATAATTTAGCACATATATTTTTGTAATCTGAAAACGTCTTGTCTAGGTGATCTGGATAGTTTTAAATTCGTCCGAGTCGTACACGGTTTGTTCAAAATTATTATATATTATTATTATCGACGATTTAAGGATCAGAGGAAAATGTTTGATTTTAAAATAATAATTATGTACTCCTTTCTTCGTGATAGTACATATGTTTGGTGTATACTGCATAATGCCATCCGCTTTGTTTCATAACTGTGACATTGACAATAACCGCGCAGGCTGTCGTCCAGCGCGCAATATTATGATACGTTACCTGGGAAACGACCTTGGCGAGAATCTGAATTGTCATATTTTAGTGTTCGAAAAGGAGCCAAATTTAAATCGGTTGAAGTATGAGAGTTACGTTTCCTGTAGTTTTGTTATTCGTTGGGGATATCCATAAGAGATAGACATATACCATCGCGGAGTTTTCTGTAGACCTTTTTTTTTAATTCCTTTATTCAAAACATTACAATGTACTTACAAGAAAAAATGACATAGTTTCCCGTACAAAAAACCTTAAGAGGTTTATCGCTTTGGGAGAGACGTTCTGTTTACATACAGTACTATTCTTAAGCTACTTAGTAGGTATTTAATATTATTTTATGACTACTCTTACATTACATAACATTTTAAGTTAACAATTACTTTTATTTTTAAGAATCAAGGTTACACAAACATACTATTATTAATTGTATTTCCACATGTACACCTGCACATGCACATTGTACATGCATGAAAGTACAATGTACATATGCAAGTCATGGTAGGTATGCATCTACATACAATACACCTGTACACTCATACATTGAATTTAAGCACAGATTACTAAAAATATTTCAGCCAGTACTCAAGCTTGGATTTTTTAAATAAATTTTTTTATATTTACCTTTATCGTTAATTGTATTTGAATAAATGTATTGTAAATTGGCAGGTAATTCATTTAAGTAAAAGGGTATAATATGTGTGTAATGTTCTAAAGCCATAAGTGTTCGTTATTTTTGGTAGACAATACTTCTTAATATATGATACTGGTCTTAAGTGGCTAGGTCTTACATGTTCCTCTAAGTATTCAGTAATTCTCATTTCAGTTAAAATACAAAATTTTATTTTATCATACACATTAATGACATTACAGTATTCAAATAATACTTGATCTATATTTTTAAATTTTTTAACTATGTGTTTTGGTGTTATGGTCTTTAGTATTCTTATTTGTAGTTTGTAAATATCTTGGATGTATGACTTGAATGTTAGACCGTAACTGCTAAGTCCATAACTTATTACAGAATCTGCAAGAGACATATAAGTCTACTTAATATTGATCTTAGTTTTGTACAGACATGGTCCTTATGAGCTCCCCAGTTAAAAAAATTATCAATAATGAGCCCTACATACATATGATTATTCACATTTTCAATTGGTGTACATGCGCACTGTGCTGCATTATGCAGGCACATGTGAGTGTGAGCAACGATGAGGGGCTTGTATTGGGCTTTATTGTGCGGTGAGTGTATCTGCATAAGTTTAGTTTTTTCTGCATTCAAAACAAGCCCCACATCGTGTGCCCACTTACATAAGTTATCAAATGTCTCCTGCAGTTTGGCCTGTATTTCCACAATACTACTCCCGGCAACGAGCAAGCAGGTGTCGTCGGCAAATTGATAAACTGAGGCTTTGTTCACAACTTTATGCATATCATTCACATAGAGGAGATATTCTAATGGACCGATTATCGAGCCTTGGGCTGTTCCTGTAGATGTAGGAATATGAATGCTATTCTCGCCTGCAATCTTTACTGAAGTAGAACGGTTTGTATGGTAATTCTTAATCAACTGTAGAAGGGGGCCCTGTATACCATGTCTTGATAGTTTATCATATAGTGTTTTATATTTTAAAACATCAAATGCTTTACTAAAGTCAATAAACAAAACAAGAATGTGTTTTTTCTTATTTAAATTCTGGTTTATTTCATCAGTAAAGTTTCGAAGCAGTTGGGTAGTACTTTTATTTTTCTGAAACCCATACTGGTTAGGGTTTATAATGTTATTCTGTATTATATATATAACTGTATACTGTATATATAACTGTTAATTTGATCACACAGAAATCGTTCAATTATTTTATCAAGACAAGATAATATTGTTATAGGCCGATAATTATTATAATCTGCGTGGTTGCCTTTTTTATATATTGGTCTTACAATACCTATTTTTAAAAGATCTGGATAGGTTAAAGATTCAATACAGCAGTTTATCAAATGTGTTATTATTGGTACCATTTTGTTTGAAATATACTTAATGTCAGTTGCTCTAATTCCATCAAAGCCCGGGCTTTTTTTATCATTTATATTGAGGATAATTTTTTAATTATTTCAGGGGTTGCTTTTCGAAGACGCATGCATCTGTCTGGTACTGTGGAATAGGTATCTTGTGAGAGAATGGGTATCGAGCATGAATTTTTGTTGGTTAAATTTTAACATTTTATCAAATTCCTTTGCAAAATTATTGGCTATTTGGAGGGGGCTTAACTTGAAAGATTTTAAAATAATGGATTCTATGCTGGATTAAACTTTACCGGTTAAATTATTTATAATTTGCCATATTTTAGAAGGATTTTTAAAGTTATCACAAATATTTTTCATTCTATAGTTAATTTTAAGTGTCTGTACATATTTATTTACTTTATTTCTATATTTATTGTATAATAATCTATTTTTAACGTTATTTGGATCTTTATGCCAAATGTGAAAGAGTTCATCTCTTTTTTTACACATTTTTGAGAGGGTATCATTACTCCATGGGCACAACTTACGTTTACTTAGCTGGTTGCCGGGACTAGTACATAATATAGTGCATTTATCATAAATTGTGTTAAAAATTTTGTGCATGTTATGAACAATGTCATTTGGATTTTTTAACAACATCAGAGAATCCCAGTCTATGCATGACAACTCAGAGAGAAGCTTCTCATTATTTAGTTTAGTAAACATTTGGGCTGTAGGCTGCTTTATATTGCACTGAGCGCCGAGTATCGCACAGCCGGTTATACAGTGATCAGCTGGCGCGTCACTGATCGCGGCAGTATACACTTCATGCGCTGTAGTATTTCTAATCAGAATGTGATCTATGCATGACTTGGTAATAATATCTCCGTATTTCTCAGTACATGTGTAGTTATCAATACCACATATAAAACCCAAGCTACTAATCTTATTCAAGTATTTTGTGATAATAGGACTCGGCTTTTTTAAGTCCAGGTTCATATCACCCATTATGATAAAATTTTGTTTACCGGGAAAGTTATCAATTAATCTAGACAATTCTGTGACAAAGTTCCTTTTGTCCGAGTTAGGTGGCCTGTAAATTGCACATATACTATATCTAGCATTTAATACATTTAATTCACCTAATACACATTCAAAGTTATTAACTGTAGTATTTTTATAGTGTACAATACTTAGGCCCAATTTCACCAAAGACTGTTAAAGTTGATGCTCGACTTAGTATCACGTTACCTCTTTCGTTTTTCGTATGAATGAAAAAGAAGACATTACATTTTAAGAAGCTGTTAACATTTGCAGACATTGGTGGAATTAGGCCTTGGTACATAATTTTGATAAATCTCGTAGGAAGCCTGCGTTTGCAATGTTTAAGCGGAAAAAAATTAAATGCAATGAAAAATGAAATTAATTACTAATAATAAGTAATAAAATTAAAGTAAAATTAAAATATAAGGGCGGCTCTCATACACAAAATACAAATTTTGGCCTAATTTTGCTCTTTAATAATACGGAACCCTTCGTGCGCGAGCCCGACTCGCACTTGGCCGATTATTATTATTGTTTGAATCGATGTTTAAGTACACTAACATTATGTACTATCACTATCCCGTAATGTTTCGCGCTAGCTCCCTTTCCCTCAACCTTCGATACTTTGCCATCTTTGACAGCCGGCACCCCTTATTTGCGGCCAGATTTAATTAGGCACACCTATATTATAATAATAAGGGGAAAATAAGCTTCCATTTGATATATAAAAGATCAATATACGTTATGGATAGCCTTGAACACTCCAAGGCACTAATTCCTGGCTTCAACAAGAAACTATCAGAATTAGTGCTCACCCTGGGTAGGAACCAATTAAGAATCCTTACCAGAAGCCTAACTGGGCACTGCAAGCTCAACAAACACCTAAACAGAATGGGTATTTGTAGTATAACGACTTGCAGATTCTGTGAGGAGGAGGATGAAACACCTATTCATCTTCTCCTCGACTGTCCTGCTCTAGTACAGAGCAGGAACAGGCACCTTGGTCGCCACGAATACTCATCCACAGAGGAAATTCGTGGCACCAACCCCAACCATATCGTTCAATTTATGAGCAGTATTGGGTTGGGGATGATTCTCTAGTGCGAAGGAGTCACAATAGATCCTCATGGCTCGCAGTGACGCCAGGGCTATAGCGACCTGCCTTCTATTATAAAAAAAAAAAAAATACGTTATGGATGCAAAAACGTATCGGAATGGTACCTGTTCACACCTGGTTACAATAGGGTTGCGGCTGGGTGCCCAACGGCACACCGGATTTTTCTAAATCTCTATACTCATTGCCATGAAATGAACGATGTTTGGTTTCAATACCTTATGATTACATTTTAACCCGCAAACTCAATTTTTCAAAAATTTTTTAAATATATTTGCGGCCACATGTGGACTGGCACCCCAGTAGAAATGTGTTCTCCTTATCATAAATATTTGTAAAAATGTGGTTTTAAGCGTGTACTCGATACCTGCACAGTTCTGCAGTCGTATCTCGTACTATATGGTGAGGCCGCACTACGCGAAACGTCACAGATAAATATTATTTATTATAGTAATATAAACGATCGATAAGAAAGTTCTATATGAAGAAAGAATTATGCTCGTAAATCGTATAAGGTAAGCACGGAAGCGAAGACAAAAAACGTCAGTCTATTTAACGTGAAATCGCCCAGTGTAAAAACAATCATAGCATTGTAATACGAATGTTTATACATTGGGCGCTTATTCTCATGTCTATTGAGACATTGCGTCAAAGCTGACGATTGCGTCAGCTTTCGAAGATACAATATTGGAACCGTGTTCAAATATTGAATGTGTTTTTAGGAGGACATTCTGGAGGTGGTGCTGATCGACACGTCGACGGAGGAGGACGTCAGCATCGGCGAGCTGCTGGTGCGCGCCGGCCACGCCGACCACCGCGCCGCCCCCGCCACCGGGGTGAGTACACACACCGCTCCGCCCCCCGCCCTGCGTTCCCTGCTCGCGTGGACCGACCGCGCCGCCCCCGCCAGCACCGCCCCGACCGCCGACAATGACGACAGCGACAGCGGCAGCGAGATATCCGCCTCCGCGTCGCAGGTCGCGCGGCCGCGGCGCCTGCGCACCTGGAGCGCGGGCTCCGGCGGCTCCGACGCGTCTACCTCCACCGTCACCGCCGCTCGCCCCGACTCGGCGTGCAGCAGCGCGCTCCTGCAGCGGTACCTGCGCCTGCCCGCGCCCGCTCCCGCTCCCGCCTCCGCCCCGCCCGCCGCGCCGCCCTCCGACGTGTCCGTGTGCAGCAACGCGCTTCTGCGGCGGTACCTGCGCCTGCCCCCCGTGACCCCCGCCCCGCCCACCGAGGTGTCCGCCTGCAGCAGCGCACTCCTCAAGCGTTTTCTGCACCGCGCCGCCCGCCCAGCCTCGTAACTCTCGTATATATCGCATTATTTTATAAATCATAAGTATTATAACATAAATCATTTACACATTCCGCAACTTACTTTAACGCAAGTATTGTATCTATCTATTTATCTATCTAATGTAATATTGTATCATAAAAGAGTATAATAAAATATGTTATAGGTGTCGTAGGATTATTTCATAAATCGAACTATCGCGAAAATTCTAGGGATTTCGCGAAAAGACGGATAATTAGATAATGCTCTTTATTTTTTTTAATTTTTCTAAAAAAAAGTTAGTTTTTTTGGGAAAATGCGAGTTGCCTTAGTAACATTGCACATTCTTAACGCTGATTGGCTTGATTTTGGCTTACTGGCCAACTCTTATTCTGATTGGTTACTATCTTTTCTATGTATCTTTGAGGTATTACACTATAGAATTATAAAGGGTAAGAAACGACAATGCCTCTTAAGTCTTAATAGGAACTTTACTTTATTATTTAACTTTTTTCTCGTCTCAACCATAACCTCAAAATTAGTTTCTGGTTCTGTTGAGCTTACAGCACTAATTTCACTTGTATCAATCATTTTGTATTTACAGACACACTTTTAGATAATTTTTCGTACTATTTTTCAAGTCCAACTGCAATTTTAAATACATATATCAATATCAAAAACTGCTACGTCGCTACTCGCTTACAAAACCACAAACAAAACAACGCATGACAATGTATTGACATTTAAAACGTCAAGTCTTCAACCTACGAATAACAAAACTAAGGAAACGTAACTCCCATACTTCAACCGTTTTTAATTTGGCTTCTTTTCGAACACTAAAATATGACAATTCAGATTCTCGCCATGGTCGTTTTCCAGGTAACGTATCATAATATTGCGCGCTGGACGACATCCTGCGCGGTTATTGTCACTGTCATAGTTATGAAACAAAGCCGTGGACAATAATTGTCAAAAGCGGATGGCATTATGCAGTATTCACCAAACATATCTACTATCACGAAGAAAGGAGTACATAATAATTATTATTTTAAAATAATAAAAACATTTTCCTCTGATCCTTAAGTCATCGATAGTAATTCTATATAATAATTTTGAACAAACCTTGTACGACTCGGACGAATTTAAAACTATCCAGAGCACCTAGACAAGACGTTTTCAGATTACAAAAATCTGTGTGCTAAATTATTACACAATTATTACAGAATTGAAATAAAAAACTTACGGTGCAAATAGACAATGCAGATTTTCGTAATCTCTTTAATTTTCGGTCATTACTCATACAAAATATATCATGACTATTAAAGTGTATGCTACATAAACGAGTAATCTGGCTCGGCATCCAATTCGGTTCGTTTCGAACGGCATTATAAAAATAAGATACTCCATACTGATGTCAGTAGCGATGTGCCGTTCCCGAGAACGTTCTCCCACCTGAGAATATTCCCAGCAGCGTTCTCGGCAACGTTCTCCTAAGTGAGAATGGTTGAGAATCATTATTATAAAATGGAAAAAACTAGCCTTTGTTCAGTCTAATAGTATCAAATAAAGTCAACAGATAATTTTGTATAGAACAATACACTCTATTTGCAGTAAAAGACTATATTCTCAGTGTTGGAAAGAATTCTCGAGAATATTCTCAGGAAGTCTCGAGAATATTCTCGGAAATATTCTCAGCTTTATCGCATCTCTCACCAATTGCATTTTTTTCTTTTTGAACTAAATTAAATAATGGACGCCAACCGTCCATCGTCTGTTCGTTTACTTGACATTAAAATTATATACTTTTTGGATAAAAATAAAATTGTTAAAATAAATAAAAAATCGCGATTAACTCAGTTTATTCAAACAAGAAATAAAATTCAGAAATATTGAATGACAAAAAAACAGTGAAATCTTTAACAATTAACATCAGAGCCCCTAGCCAAGACATTTTATTTAGCGCTTTTTATAGGATTGCCGATCAAAATGTATGAATCCATACATTTTGATCGGCGAACCTATTAAAAAGCGATAAAGAAAACTTCTTGGCCAGGGGCGCTGATTAATTATTATAAAAAAACTTTCGTAATAGTGATAACTCAAAATAAATCAACAACTTTCTAAAGATAAATTCGACGAATCATATTATATACGCACAAGAAATACCTAATGCTAAACTATCTCAAGAGGATCTTCAAGAACGAAATATTCTTCTTGAATATCCTGAAACTCATCAAAATCAAATTCAAGCATAGATTTATCATGTTTACTTTCGTGGTTTGCTGAAGTCGCGGACGATTGATCTGTAGAAAATGATTGATGTGTGTGTATTTGTATCTTATTTGAGGACTTAGGAGATGTATTCATGAGCTTCCAATTATTATGTGCCACATAACATAGTTTACCGGCGCGATCAGTCTTTAGTTTATTTCTTTTCTATGTATGTATATTAGAAAATGTCGAGAAACTTCTTTCCACGGTCCGTATGCGGACCGCGAAAGGTCGAATCTCGGACCGCGAAATATTTTAATGTTTTTTAAACCAAGTCATCTGGTTTAATCTGCGATTCGATCGAATGACTAGCGCATTCATTGAATGACACCATTCAGTTGAATGACTAAAGGACAACTCGCCAAGACGTTGACTGTAACGTTTAACGTCTTGACTAAAAGTCATATAGCGAAGTCGTTAATTATTATTTTATTCGTCGTTTTTTTTCAAGTAGCCGTTGACGGTGTAGTTATAGGTAAATTCCACGCTTTCATATTATTTTATTAGTTATTAGCGACCCGCCCCGGCGTCGCACGGGTATAAAATTATATATAGCCACTGAAAAAAATTATTAAAATCTATATCCTTCACGTGGTCTACTTCTTATCTGTGCCAAATAACATAAAAATTGCTCCAGTAGTTCGCAAGATAAACCCTTTCTAATAATTTCCCTCGTTTTTTTTCACATTCTCCTATAAGTCTTAGCGTGATAAAATATAGCTTATAGCATTCCTCAATAAATGGGCTATCTAATACTGAAATAATTTTTCAAATCGTACCAGTAGTTCCTGAGATTAGCGCGTTCGAGTTAGCCCTTTCAAATAATTTTCCCCGTTTTTTCCACATTTTCCTTTATTTCTTCGCTCCATTTAGTCTTAGCGTGATAAAATATAGCCTTTCTCGGTAAATGGGCTATCTAACACTGAAAGAATCATCAAAGTCCGTTGCGTAGTTTTAAAGATTAAAGGGAACAAAGGGACTTGAGGGAAAAAAGCGAAATTTGTTTTATAATAAGTAAAGATTACAAATAATGCACTATAATGTGAGTAAATGTAATCGATAAAATATCAACACAGTGCCATCAGCTGTGCGAGCTGTTTGACGCCATATTTGTTTTAGTGACTAGTAGCGCCGCAGTAGGAAGAAAATGAAATACGTTCGATTACCTGACTGATTTCATGTCCGCTATCTTCAAACCGCTATGCCTACAAATCGCTAACTAGTTAAATGTTGAGGGACGATCGTTCAATCGACGTTCGGCCGAGTCATTCAAATGAATGGTGTCATTCAATGAATGCGCTAGTCATTCAATCGAATCGCAGATTGAACCAGATGACTGAGACAAATACATAGATAAGGTATATTATGATACTTTTTTTAATTAAAATAATATTTTTAAGCTACATAGGACAATTAGTGGGTTTTTTTCTGGACCTCGTTACCTACAGTTTTCGGATCCCACCTAAAATTACTTGCCGACCCCTGCTACAGACAATTATTAGGTATACATAATATAATATCACCGATAAATATACAAAACCATGTAATTGTAAACTTCATTTATTTTGTTGAGAACGTTGAGAATATTCCCGGGAGCATTCTCGATTCTCGAGAATATTCTCACTGAGAATATTGCCGGCAACGAGAGCGTTCTCAGCGGCACATCACTAGATGTCAGTTAGACCCTCGTTTATGATTAAATTGTTACATCTTGCATAACACTGTCCATGGCGACTTTGTAAAGTTTGTAGGATCAACTACGATAATATGGCGCGCCCCTCCAAAATTCAAAACGTTTGAAGTGCGTTGTCAAAACGTTTGAAGTGCGTTGTCTTGCGTGGTAGGATAGTTATGATTAGTTGACCAACAAATCTTGGTAATAATAATAAGTGACATTAAGTGAAATATTACGTGTACTGTGATTGGTTGAATACTTAGTAGTTACTACATACAAACTCTTTCATAAGGATGTGACTACACACATTGAAACAGTCATTTGGAGGGGCGCGCCATGTTATCGTAGTTGATCTCTAATTATATTATTTTTTGATTATTGCATTTTTACAATAACATGTAAACTTAATAAGACAAACACAAAGAAGCCAGCTTAATTTAACGCAAATACCATGGCATCCAACTTAAATAAACAATCTTTTTGGGCATGTTTTTGGGTCGGAAAAAATACAAGAACTTTACCTAAGCATAATTTTAAAAAATTCTCTTAGTGATGAAACTTGAAAGGTTATTCCTGTATTAAAAGTCGTATCTGTATGAGTTCTACGCCATGTCACAGGGCATTTAGGCATTTTAACAACGAAAATGTTGTAAAAAGCTACGTAAAAAGTAAGTTTTAAACAAATAGGCTACTTGACCTAATTTTTTTCTTCATGCTAATCGCTTCATAATCGTTCATTTTTACAAAAAAAACTAATATTTTAATATTTTACACAGTAGAAACCCATAACAATGTTTATTGAAAAATATGCCTCTTAAATGGCGCCGAAAACACTGTCCGCCATAGTGTGACGTCATACGCTTTGTATTTTAAACTCTCTTTATTGAAATTTTTTAATGTGTTAAATGTACGAGTCTAAAAGTGCCCAAAAATTATAAAATAATTATATAAGAAATTAGAAATCATTTGTAATGTTGAAAATTTTTGGAGAAAAGTTTTGGCCATTTCATTTCCCGTCTACAATAAATGGAGATAATATATATAAAACTGATGTTTTATTTGAATTATTCAAGAAAATATATAATAGGCTTATTCTTATTATTTATGTACAAATAAACTTACATATAGCGAGCGCGATAAATAAAAGATATTAAATTAGTATGAGGATGACGTCACATCCAAATCGGAAGTACCGCAAAAGCGTTTTCGTCAGTACAATTTCTATTTTCATGAAATCATATTTTCAAATCGACTTTATTTATCAATCATAAGCTTTTATTTGATAATAAGGGTGAAATACGGTTTCCTAGGCCAAGTTCTACTAGAAATATGCATTTGTTCAATGAAATTGAATATAGGTCAAGTAGCCTATTGTAAAATGAGTTTGACAATAATTATCATGTCAACCTGGTTGAATTTCACTCGTGTATTATACAATGTGTCCCGACACCGGTGTCCGATCCTTTAATGTCATGATCTATGGCATATTTTATCGACAAATTGGCTCTAAAATTTTTCTCTCTCTCACGGTTTAAAAATGGCTGCCATTTTAATTTTTCTCGGGCTTTCACACTAATCTCACCAGTACTTCTCATGTAAATGTCCTATGAAGATAAAAAAGGTCTCATTTGATAGCTGAATTTGTGGACTACGCTTACATAGTCAATATGTTTTAAATTTCGTGAAATTAAACATAGAAAAACTCAAGTTTAAGAAAAAAAATGTGTATTTTTTTTGTTAATGACTTTTTGTGAAAAATCTAGCAAATTAAACTGGTTCTTTTTTATTTTTAAAAGACAGAAAGTTTTCATCTTCTAAAATTCTTTTACTTCAATGCTCTAAATTAGATAGCTTAGAAGTTATAAGGATTTTCTTATGATGAGGTGGTCAGATTAGTATGAAACCAGAAAAAAATATTTTTTCAAAAGTTGGAGAAAAAAAATTGAACTCATGGTGTATGGCTTATATTAGTGACAAATTGGCTTTTAAATTATTTTTTCCCAAACTTTTGAAAAAAAATTTTTTCTTTGGCTTTATACTAATCTGACCAACTTATCATAAGAAAATCGTTATAACTTCTAAACTATCTGACTTAGAGCATTGAAATAAAATAATTTAAGAAGATGAAAACTTACTTTATCTTTTAAAAAAAAAAGAACCAGTTTAATCTGCTAGATTTTTCACAAAAAGCCATTAATAAAAAATACACACTTTTTTTTTCTTAAACTTGGGTTTTTCTATGTTTAATTCCACGAAATTTATAACATAATGCCTGTGTAAGCGTAGTCCACAAATTTAGCTATCAAATGAGACCTTTTTATCTTCATAGGATATTTACAAGAGCAGTTCTGGTCAGATTAGTGTGAAAGCTCGAGAAAAACTAAAATGGCTACCATTTTACAACCTTTAGAGAGAAAAAAAAATTTAAGGGCCAATTTGTCGATCAAATATGCTTTATAACATTAAAGGATCGGACACCGGTGTCGGGACACATTGTATATGTTACGCTCAAAGACCGAAATCGCTCAATGAGCGTAGCTCACAACGCGTTGTGGTCACAGTGAAACAGCCACGACGCGAAATTCGCGTTGGCAATCACAAAAAGTTGGCAATCACAAAAAGACCATGACGCGAAATTCGTGTCGTGGCTGATATGCTATTCGTTTTCCTTTTTGTTCCTTTTGTTCCTTTTTGTGATTACCAGAACGCGTCGTGGCCGTTTTCATTAGAGCCACAACGCGAATTTCGCGTCGTGGCTGTTTCACTGTGACCACAACGCGTTGTAAGCTATTTTTTCGCTCACTGAGCGATTTCGGTCTTTGAGCGTAACATATATACACGAAAAATGTGTACCGAACACATGTATAAAGTATACATGTATTCGGGTCACATTTTGTAGCCTTTTGGTGCACTTTTTTGACGGAGTTACTCTTCCTTAGTTTTGTTATTCGTAGTCTTCAACCAATCAGAGAAGATGTTGTTGTGGACGCTTAGAGCTGTCAGCTGGCGCACACTACGCCTTTTTGTCGCGCGATTATTTTACCGACCGATCAAAATTCAAATAAAATGTCACTTTATGAAATAGGCTATAGGTTTCATTTTCTACCGACATTTGTCTATCGACCCATGCCGCCGCTGCTTGTCAATGGCGTAGAGCAAAATGAAATCTATAGCTTACTCGTATGTTATAAAATGGCGTTTTATTTGAATTTTTACAGGTTGGTAAAATAATCGCGCGACATAAAGTCGTAGTGCGCGCCACCTCTTAAACCGACCAATCAGTGGTTTTTTTCGATAATAACTAACGATTCGTTTCGCAATATTACTAAGGCGATTCGCGTTTTTGCGAAAACACTACCTTTTGTCAGTAAGGTTGAAAAATGTAGTCACCATTGTCTAATTATCCGTTTAGTCCCTAGAATTTTCGCGATAATACGATTTATCAAATCATCCTACGACATAATATTATGTATTATTTTTCCGTTACTGTCTACGAATTATAAAAACGTTACTGTACACTTTTGTTGTGAATAAACGTAGACAGGCGTGAACATAAACGCGCCCACCTTAAACTTCACGGCGATCGTGTACAGTCGTTAGACGCCGCCCCGCGACCTCTACTACAGTGCCTAAAGTCTACATGAACTCGAATCGACGTTATACATAAAAAATCATCCGTCTACGCTGTATCGACACTGGGAAACACTCCTAATTCCGGACTATCATTTGGAATACTGCAACGTGGCGTAGGTCAGCGGACGGGGCGGCGGCTCATAGGCTGTGTTGGTGTTGCAGAGCGACGCCGCCTACCTGTACCCGCTGTTCGGCGTGCTGGAGGCGGGCGACACGCCCAACTACGCCGAGATACAGGCGTACCTGCGCAACGGCATCGCGCTCGACTACGTGGAGGACTACCGCCGCCACGTGCCCGCCGCCGCCCCGCCCCGCCTGCCCACCGCGCTCGTCAGCCCGCGCCACGCCCCCGCCCCGCCCGCCACGCCCGCCACGCCCGCCACGCCCGCCACGCCTGCCACGCCGTCTCCCGCTTCCGCCGCGCCTGCTCGCAACCCGCCCGCTTCCACTCCGCCCGTTTCCATCGCCCCTGCTGCCGCAGCCCCGGCCGAGGCCGAGGCCGTGACACTATCGGCGGCGGACTGCGAGGTGTTCGCGCTGCTAAGCGAGATGGACGCCGTCGTGGCGCAGCGGTTCATCATGTGGGCGATCCAGCGCCACCAGAACGCCTCCGCGACGCCCCTTAACCCGCTCGCGCCCGAGTTCCCTGCTCCCTCCCGCACGCCCGTCACGCCCGTCACGCCCGCGCAGTCAGACACGAGCACGGCCGAGCCGCCAGCCACGCCCGTCACGCCCAGGCCGCCCGCGCCGCCCGCGCCGCCCGTCACGCCCGCGCCGCCGCCCGCCGAGCGCTCTTTCTCGGTTCAAGCGATTAACGGCCCTCAAAAGCCCGACACCGGTGCGGGCAGAGGCGACGGCCGCGCGTCAGCCCCGCCGGCGCCGGGTGCGTGTCGCCCCGCCCCGCCTCGCCCGCCGCCTGTTCCCGCGCACGGCGGGTACGCCCCTGAGCGTCGATTCGTCTCGTCGATGGTGTTAGGGCCGCCGGTTCGGTTCTCGCCGGGCTGGGGTCCGCCGGTTGGGTATGGCCCCCCGCAACCTCCCGCCGGATTCGGCCCGCCGCATCCGCCCGCCGGATTCGGCCCGCCGCATCCGCCCGCCGGGTTCGGTCCCGCTTACCCCCCGGCGGTGTACGGCCCAACCGCGCCACCGCACGCCGCCTATAACATGTCGTACGCGAACATGCGCCCCCCACCAGGCTTCGAAAGGTTTTATTAAAATCTTATTGTTTTTTCAACGTAAAGTATATAAGTAGATTCTACCTCGTTAGACCGTCTAGCTAAAATACGCATCTATGAGGGCACTAATTTTCATGCAGGGAACAAAATAATTGTATTAATGTTTATGAATGACATTCATAATTCAATGGTTTATGTGATAAAGTAAAAATATTATTTCTTAAAGAGTAATAAAATCAGTGTTAATAGGGTCGCGGTGTGGCGGCTGACCTTTAGAGATGCATTTCATATTCATGTAAATATGTATTGACTGCCATACCAATAGAAATATTTACAGTGCCCCTCTTATTCATATAAATAGACTGACTGCTGTGACTTTAACATGTACTCGGACAAACAAAGCAATATTTTTATTAGCAAGAGGGTCTGTATTGTATTGAAGTCATAAAATGTGTTTTATATGTTTCTAAAAGGTAATAAAATTTGAAGTAATTAACGCTGCTAAGTCAAACATATTCGGTAGCTTCATAAGCAAATGCGAATGTTTCAATATTCCTTAATTAGGCGCGCTGCAGACGTCACACTTTTTGTGTGATCGAGTCTGCGGCTTACATACAATCTGCATGGCGCGCGCCATGCAGATTGAATGTAAGCCGCAGACTCGATCACACAAAAAGTGTGACGTCTGCGGCGCGCCATTTTGTTAGTTATAAGTTTGACATTGTTACTTTTTTACCGTGCTGTTTTTGGGTTAGGTTTGTGTTTATTACTGATAATAAGTACAATTCAAGTACATACAGTATTGCTTTTCTAATAACTTACAAATATACCAATGGGTAGCTGTAGAATTTAGATTTTTTTTGTCTTACGTTTGTAAATAAATTGTTTATAAGTATTGATCATATTAAGAATAATAAAAAATAAGTAAACCTACCTCTAACGGTAAATGTTACTATATTATTATCGGCTTTACAAATAAAAATGTTATCATTGAATAAGGTTTAAATGTTTTGTCCTTAGTCTGTGAAATTACTTTTCTTAATCATCAGACAGGGACAAACATTGCAAAGCTTATTCATTGTGGTAAGGTCTCTAATGTAGGTATTAAACTTTTATATGTTTATTTGGTCTCATAAGTCAATAAACAGTTGTATACTTGAGTTATGTGTTTAAAGATTATAATGTTTGGTGATGTTTATGAAAGAAATAACAGCACCAAATCATTTTGTTGCATTTAATCTTCTTTTTTATATATTTTATGTTACTTAAGATCTGATTTACTGTCTCAACAATTAGTATGTTGAGTTTTTTTTCCGTTTCCCACTGGGAAACCAGTTACACTTGTAACTATTAGATACTTGTTTTAGTAGTAGTAAGTTGTAATTCAGGTATAATATATCGCACAGTCTGTGATAAGTTGTAATAAGCGTTGATTGTATACTGGACTTGTTAAATATAACATATGACAAAAAGTCGACACGTTTTATATTTTACCCCACTAAAACTTATTTTTACTTTTTATCACATATTTATGAGGCTCAAACAACGAAAGTTCACTGGGCTCAAATAATTAAAATGCTATAAGGAACAATGTCTTTAGTGCAATTTTCTCTTTATTCCTGTTATGGAGTGTACCTAGATAGAGGAGAATTACTATCTTATATGGGGGATATTTGAAAAAGTGTCCAGCTGTACGCAGTAACACAGTTGAAAAATCCTCTGTGAGTGGCGCTAGCTGCAGCAAAGGGTAATGGGTATGGAATGAATTATAGAGTGTAGGAATGAATGTAGCCGTTGGTGACAAAATATAAATTATTACTGGAATATAAATTATTACTAGAATTACTGGGTTAATACCATTGAGATATATGGAGTTGACACCGCAACGAAATGCTTGGTCACATTCAAGAGACGCTATATAGCCGCAACGCACTTAGTCGGCCGTTCCTATATATAATAAAGTACTCTGTGGTCGGCCGCGAGCTCTTCTGCGCGCTTGACGTATGACAATTATAAAAATTATTATTTTTAACAAAAAATTAAAACCGACTTCCAAGGTAAAAACAATATTAACATTAATATGAACTAAAAAGTATTAAATAATTTTTGCTATCTAATAGTGCCTTTTTCCGAATTCGGCTAAACCTCAACTATTTCTGTACTCAATCTTCATTATTTTGAAGTCGGTACCAGATAGCTGAATCTTCAGTCCTCTGACAGAATATTTGAAACTTTTGGAACTGGCACCGACTTCAAAATTATGAAGATTGAGTACAGAAATAGTTGAGGTTTAGCCGAATTCGGAAAAAGGCACTATTAGATAGCAAAAATTATTTAATACTTTTTAGTTCATATTAATGTTAATATTGTTTTTACCTTGGAAGTCGGTTTTAATTTTTTGTTAAAAATAATAATAATTTCACTCTTTTTAGTTACACTAGTAGGTAAACCTTCGCGTATATTTTACGTATCTTATTACAATTTGTTAAGAGTCACAGTTCACACTCACAAAATAATATATTATCAGTGAAGTGAACATATTGTGCTAAGTAATTTAACAATTTTAATACTTCAAACCCCAAGCGGTCACCGGCGATTGCGATAACAATAGAAAGGCTATTGTGACTCGTTTTTCCACGATCCAAGGATCTATCAGATAAAAAATTGTATAAATTTGCATAGGATGTAGCGTAGCTACTCATCTATTATATAAAATTCTCGTGTCACAGTTTTCGTTGCCATACTCCTCGGAAACGGCTTGACCGATTCTCATGAAATTATGTGAGCATATTGTGAGGATATTGGTCTGAGAATCGGCCAACATCTATTTTTCATACCAAAAATTATTTATATGGCAAAACAACGTTTGCCGGGACAGCTAGTAATATAATATAATATTATCATAATTATTGACAGCTGTTCTTGTAATCAAGAATTCAATTTCAAATCCATTCAAATCGATACTTAGTGCGCCATCTATCGATTAATAAGTATAACTAATTAAAAAGACACTTATTGACTTTGTTTTGTTTAAATGCTCTTTTTAAAATAACTTTATTTTAATTCTATATTTTGTCTATTAAAATTTTATAAAGTAGTTAGTATAGTATTCGATCTGTAAATAAAGTAGTAAAGTATATTCGATCTGTCGTCTTCCGCCACGCGCCGCGAGGCGGCGCCGCGATACCGTCGCCTCCGCGGCGCTGACCGCCGTGTATATTTAAACAAAGTGTTGTTATACAGTATAAAATTATTATTATTATTAGTATATCCACACCTATGCCTTGTACTATTATCTATTCTGTGCCATGAGACATTGGTGACCTTAACACGACGTGGTAATGATGAAGACGATGATGATGATGATGATGATGATGATTATGATGATGAATATGAGTTGCATAGTAGCATATGCTTTCTGTTCTTAAAACAACGCCGAAACTCCCAAACGTGTATCTATAAGGAGTCAGGAGTTCTCTCAGCATCTTCGAAACCATGGTATACCTTGACCCAATATTTGACTTTTTGTTAGCATATTCTTAGTACACTTCACATAAAACCAAAATCACCATATGTTTCCATATAAATTTCGAGGAGTTCCCTCGATTACTCCTGGATCCCATCATCAGGTCACCACTTTGTGAACATGGTACCAAATTGGAGTAAAACCAAATACAACAAAGCAAAAATTTCGAAAATCGGTTCACAAACGGCGGAGTAATCGTTGAACATACAAAAAAAAAAAAAAAAAAATATATATATATCCACAGCCGAACATATAACCTCCTCGTTTTTTGGAAGTCGGTTAAAAACAAAATAAAAGTCACCAAAAGGGCTTGGTGTGTCTTATGATATTGTAAAAATAATTCCAAAAACACTTCCAATTGCGACGGCATAACATTTTATCGATTAGTATTCTTATTTAATTATTTTCAATTAAAATACGAACATTTAATTACTAGGCGAAGACGCGCGCCATTTTGCATTGTCATAGAGTAGTAGATTCAGAGGGGAATGTAGGCAGAATACAAATATCTATGATGAGACGACAATGAATGAAGTATTCAGGTAGACGAATTTGTATTTTGGTAATATAAATTATAAATACGGTATTACGTGTACATTTTACATGCGTACATTATAATTGTATTTATAAATATTTAAGCAATTTAAATAAGGTAAGTACGTAGTGGACTTAATAATAAAATAATGAACTACTACTGCTACTTGTATTGATAATATATTTACAAATCTTGTTCCAGATAAAAAAGAAATAATTAATTATTTAAGTTCTGATCACTGTGGACAAATAGCTTCCTTTAATATCAAATGTGATAGTAATGCAAAGAAAAATCTTTTGTATAATCCTGTGACCACAAAACGTATTGAGCAATTTAGAAGTAAATTAAAATCTAATATTGAGTTATTGGATAGGTCACATAGCTCTGATGAAGCTTTCAATAAATTATTTAAGGTAATAAGAACTCAATTTAATACAATATTTACTTCTAAAACAATTAGAAACGGCATTAAAAAAAGTAAATTTATTGAATGGGCAACTAGAGGAATTAAGATAAGCAGGCAAAAATTATATGAATTGTATGATGAAAGGTCTATCAACAGTAGTGAAGCATTTAAAGTATATGTTAAAAACTATTCTAAAACCTTCAGAAAAGTTTGTAAAGCAGCTAAGGCTCTATATACCTATAAAAAATAAAATTAAAAACTCTAAAAATAAAATTAAAACTACATGGAAGGTTATAGCTGGTGAGACTGGAAACGTCACCTATCGTGACACAGATTTTGAACTATTTCTTGATAGTAAAAAGATTTCTAATAATCTAGAAGTTGCGACGGTCTTTGAAAAATTCTTTGCTGACATTCCAGTCTCAACTACCAAAAATCTAAATTCCTCACCTGAAGCTGCTGAAAAGCTACTCAGAGATAATATAAAGGAATGTGATGTCAATTTTAAGTTTAGGGAAATTAACCCCAGAGACATTATTGATACATTTAAACTGCTGAATGTCAAAAATACTACAGCTGGCCGATTCTGTATCGTACATTTGTGAGTTAATAACTGAGTTAGTAACGAAACCGAGGAGTGAGTAACGGAAAGTGACACTTTTTGTATTCACTTGCATACAAAAGTGAGACTTTCCGTTGCTCACTCCTCCGTTTCGTTACTAACTCAGTAATTAACTCACAAATGTACGATACAGAATCGGCCAGCTGATCTCTGGGGAATGTCTACAAAAATTATTAAATCTGTAATTGACATCATAGCTCCTCATCTTGCAATGATTTTCAACGACTGCATAAAGAGTGGTGTTTTTCCTGACATAATGAAGCACAGTAAGATTGTACCATTGTTTAAAGCGGGAATTAAATCTGATCCAACAAATTATAGGCCTATATCGATTTTACCAACTCTTAGTAAAATTTTTGAAAAAATAATTTTAAAACAATTATTGGTACATTTTAATTCAAACAATTTATTACAATATGACAATCAATACGGATTTACTAAGGGTCGATCCACAACGGATGCTGGTATAGGTCTTCTTTGTAGTATATTTGAAGCTTGGGAGGAGTCGCAGGATGCTCTAGGTGTCTTTTGCGACCTCTCCAAAGCCTTCGATTGTGTGGATCATGCTACATTGATCAGGAAATTGCGCCACTATGGCATAAAGGACTCAGCTCTTAGCCTCTTGACTTCTTACCTTATAAACAGGACTCAAAGGGTTGAAGTAAACGGTAACAGGTCCAATGGAACCAAAATAGAATTAGGTGACCCACAGGGATCTATTTTAGGCCCATTTCTTTTTCTCATCTATATAAATGACTTACCTTACCTTGTTAAGGAAAATGATAATGAGATAGTACTTTTTGCTGATGACACTTCACTTATTTTTAAAGTGAAGCGACAACAGTCAAATTACGACGAGGTAAACAGTGCTCTCTCAAAAATAGTACATTGGTTTAATGCTAATAACTTACTTTTAAACTCCAGTAAAACTAAATGTGTAAAGTTCACTTTGCCCAATGTTAGGCAAGTCCAAACCAATGTACTATTGAATGATGAGAAGATGAATTTGGTAGACACCACTGTATTCTTAGGTATAACACTTGATAGTAAATTACAGTGGGGTCCTCATATTGTTAATCTTGCTGGTAGGCTCAGTTCTGCGGCATATGCAGTAAAAAAAATCAGAGAAATTTCTGATGAAGACACGGCACGATTAGTATATTTTAGTTATTTTCATAGTAGAATGTCATATGGAATCCTTTTATGGGGAAACGCTGCCGACATTAATACAATATTTGTGCTGCAGAAGCGAGCCATACGTTCTATTTATAAAATGTCTTCTTTTGAATCTCTGAGAGATAAATTTAAAGAAATTGGTATTCTAACTGTTGCTTCTCAATACATTTTGGATAATGTAATATATGTTAGAAAAAATATAAGTAAATTTAAAGCTAAAAGTGACATTCACTGTAGGAACACCAGAAATAAGCACAATCTGGATTTGCCGATGATCAGACTTAGTAAAGTTAGTAAATCTTTTAAAGGTCAATGTATACGCCTGTACAATAAAATCCCAAAAAACGTTCAAAATCTTTCGATTAATAAATTTAAAAAAGTAGTCAAAGAACGTTTGTGTGCCAAAGCCTATTATAAGGTCAATGATTTCATAAACGATGGCACATCTTGGGAGTAGGATGGCTGCTTGCAAGGCCACTTCTACATGTTATATGACTTACAATTATGTATGGATATTGACATTGTATAATTTTAAGTTACAATTGTAAATTTTATTTTAAAAGATTAATTTTTTTCTCACTTTTTTGGTAAAAAGTAGGACCCCGGCGAGTTTCTTACGCCGGTTCTTCTCGCCGGGATAGTTCCCGAACCGGTGGTAGGCACCAGTAGTATCAACATTCTGAAAGCATTTGCTACAAATCTATTCGGAAATAAAACAATTTTTATTTTATTTATTTTATTTTGAATCCATACTTATTATTATATAACTAGCTATCCCGGCAAACGTTCCTTTGACATAATATAAAGTATTTCGCCATTGTATTTCACCCATATTATTATATTGAAATGACTAAATAAGTATGTCACCATGGCAACGTCGCTATCCCGTCGCATAAACTTAATGATCGCCGTCAGTCTCAGGTTGTAATAATTTACTATTATTTATTCAATAAATGCACTTATTAATATCGGGTATAAAATATATAGCGGCTATATATTTTATACTCGTGCGACGCGACGCCGGGATCATTTTTTCAGTGACTATAATATTATAGCCACTAAAAAAATGATCGATAGCCTATGATCCTTCACGTGGTCTACTTCTTATCTGTGCCAAATAACATAAAAATTGCTCCAGTAGTTCGCGAGATAAGCCCTTTCAAATAATTTACCCCGTTTTTTGCACATTCGACTTGTTATATTATTTATTTCTGCGTTACTAAAAAGTTGGATTTCACATGACTATTTTTAACTGAAATCCAATTCTTTAATCATGCAGAAATAAACGAAACTTTGTTTGTATTCCCCTATCTTACATGAGCCGCCATATTGGATGTAGAATGACATTACATTCGTTTTAGAGTTATTCTCAAAAAGTTCTTTCATTCAATACCCATCATAAAGGTAATATACCTATCGGAATAGAGAAACAATCCCGAGCTGTCAAGCTTAACCAAAATTTGATTTACATCTGTGTATACAATTATGTTTACGTGTGCGTGTCAGTGATGTACAAACATCTTGTAATTCGACAAAATATCGATCATGGAATAATAATTGTAAAGTGCCCCGCAAACGATCAAACATCAAACACGTCAAACACCATATAAACTACGTGTTTGACGTGTTTGACGCGTTTGAAGAAAATTTGTATTTACTACGGTGTTTCACGTGTTTGACGGTTTGATGTTTGATCGTTTGCGGGAGACTTTAGATTGTAAACAAAATAAAATGGGATAAAATAAAACGGCATAGATATATAATAAAATTGTAATTTTGAAGTAAAATGTGACTTTTCTTCAAAATGCTTGCTGCATAATTAAGTATGCATGGAGTTTTCTTCGGAGTCCAGTTTGGACGGTTAATTATTTTAAGCCATAAATTTCTGGTATCCAGGTCAGCAGGAAATCTGAAAAATTGGCCAAGTGTAAGTCGGACTCGCGCATGAAGGGTGACCGGGTTACAACCGGGCATTTTCTAAAACCCGACACGATTCGACGCGACAGGTTACGTCACGTGACAATATCAGTACACGACACGACACGACTTCACTAGACCCTATTAATTTTCAATTCACTCTCAATGAGCCCTTTTATTTGATACCCATCTTGCAGAAGTGCTTTCAACTGTTTCCCTATCTTGGATGAGCAGCCACATTGGATGTAGACTGACATTACATCTGTGGAAATTTCAGAAGTCTATTACGATGAATTATGTATGACAGTATATTAATATACTTAAACTAATTATAAACTACGGATGAGTATGTTATCATTTCAACATTCCTAGATAATCAGTATACTTAACTAAAAAATATTTTCATATCGATACAACTTATCGATAAATTGATGCTGCCCTAGTGTAAAATATATGAAAATTGTTTACACAGAATATCCTTAAATTGTGCACCGAGGCTAGTCAAGTTATATTTTCCATATAATGAACCCTTTAAAGAAGTGAGTTCTCAAAATCAATAGCAATAACTCGTAGGGAATTGGCAAAAATAAACTAAAAACTTGGCCCTGTCGATGTAGAATAATTCACCTGTGAAATGAATATTTGTCCGGGTTTTTTCCATGTGTGGATCCAGAATCATTCCATTCAGTATTTCTAAAAACTATTCATTATTTAACTTAAAATCACAATTTTTCTGAAAGCCCAAATTGACAACGATCGGCCCAGGGGCAGACAGACTGTCAAACAGATGAAAAAAAAGCTATGCAACCTCAAATCACGCTTCTCTTTCTACCACGCAGTGTTACTGATAGTGACATCTCGTTTGCTCAGGCCTTTGTTTCTCTATTCCGATAGGTATATTAACTTTATGATACCCATACTGTTATTATAAGACGGCATAGAAAATAACTATTCCGCTATCTTGGATGGTCGGCCATTTTATATTTATAGTGATGTCACATACTGTATCGTGCATTGTCATTCTAACCAAACGTGTATACAAAATTTCAGCTCAATCGGTTAAAATATTATATTATGTACATACATACTTCGAAATTGAGTTCAAAAATTCCACCCGAACTTACATAATAATATGTACTGATATATTTAATAATATTTGTAAATAATAATATACTTACAGAGCAAGTTAAATAAAATCTTTGTATACTGTTTAGTAAAAAATTTTGTTTTATTTTATCCACTAACTCAAGTCTGCGTTCATTCAAGTGTAGGCACAAAACTTTGTCACTTCTGCGGTACTGATCTATGGCCATCACCGCCCCGCCTCTCACCCCGCTCATTCCTCAAGTGTGACATGTTTTTTGTTGGCAATAATAGCAACTCCATACATCTCAATGGTTAATACCAATATATTTTGAAAAACATAACCTAAAATAGCTGAAATAAAAGTTGCTAAATGATTTAAAATTTACCTTGTTGCTACTGTAGCGCCACCTTAGGGTGAATTAGTTTCACCCTAATTTAACGCATTTCCGCGGACACTTTTTACATACAGAGATAATTCTCCTCTATCTACACTCCATAATTCCTGTCGAGTGTCGATCATAGAGGAAAATAATACACGGGGCATAGAGAGCCCGCTCGCAAACTCTTATAGACCTGGGGCCAGTAACAGGTTTTCATGACCAACACCCTCCCAACCGAAACTTCGTAAAATGAATAAGGGACATATACTATGTATACTAGCGACCGTCAGCTGCGACTCCGTTGGTGGGGTGGGCAGTGGGCAGTGGCAGCCTCCCAAAGATGAAGAAAAACAATTTGTTTTCAGTCATTTCCTATCTTTTGAAAATTTATCAGAGTATAGTTAAAATACTCTAGTAAACAATTAAAAAAATCAGCTAGCTGTAAGTCAGTGGAAAAGTCGTCAGCTGATAAGTTTCAGTAGGTATAGATGCTGTTGCCTTACACCTTTCAAGGTACCAGCTGACAAACTTTCCACTGAGATACAGCAAGCTGACATTAATTTTCATTCATAGTAGCATATAAACGATCACCAGCTAAATTTTTAGCTGAGAGGAAATCATTGAAAATATAATATTTTTTTTCATGTTCAAGGAGCCAGCTGACGTATAATCCACCGTGTTATGGTCAGCTGACTGTTTTTCTTTCAAAATACTACATAAATTATACTCTGATAAATTTTCAAATGAGAGGAAATTACTGAAAAAATTTTTCTTAATGGGTGGAAGGCTGCCACTGCCCAGTGCCCACCCCACCCACGGAGTCGCAGCTGACGGTCGCTAGTAGTATTCATAGTATAAGTCTCTTATGCATTGTACAAAGTTTCGCACGGGAGGAAATCATTGACCAAAAATTTACTTGGCTCCCGGGCCATTATGTGAATTGATGGCCACATTGCGCCATCTGATATTAACTTCCACAAACTTTTGGATATATATATATATATATATATATATATATATATATATATATATGCAGTTATGCAGTTTCAGCTTCTTACTATTTTACTTGTATTAAAATACTTTACAGTTTATTTATTCGTAAGTAATTAAACGGTACATAATATGCTTACTTAATACATGAACACGGAATGTTGACAATAATTATTGTATGGAATTATAGAAAACACCAAAATCCTAATAATATAATATTAGAATATATCTTCAAAAAATTCGTACACTGCACTCAACTTAACGTGGATCAGCGGATTAATTTCACAAAAACCATTACCAAATCCGTTTTTAGAAACAAAATTACAATAATTAACAAGCACAGATATTTGCCATATTTGTCAAATAGTTCTGACAATATTATGACAAACATGACCAAAGAGGATGTATTATTAATACCCTTCGATCAAATATATACAAGATACACAGTCTCATACAAAACCTCTCGAAAATCTGTCGCCGAGTAATTGAGTTTAAAAAAGTATACATTTATCTAAAATCAACCTTAATCATAGTAATTATTAAAGATCTTTTTATAAAACAATGTACATTTGTGTTTACAAAGCAATAAATTTTTACGTCCGATGCACGCTTCATACTAAATTCAACCATCCGCGTGTATGTCTTAAACTTCAAATTATTATAGAGCCATAAAAGCATTCCAATTTTATGGCCGAAATCCGCCGCTGGAACAGGGCGAAGTGAAGTATGAGAGGAGTCGAACTGTTCAACATTTTTTTGTTGATTGTAATAATTTTAATACTTAGTCCATTTTTTAATTTTTCCGAAGTTTAATGTATAAAGTGTGGACTAATTATTTTTATATGTAATATTATGTTGTTCTAATATGTCTAATTTTATAATTAACTAAAATATAAAATTAGACATTGAATATAAATGCTTAGAACATACAACGCTCGCTAAAGTCGGCTTGAAAAATTCTTCGCATCTTTGCCGTGCTATAACTGATATCCAATTTCCACATCTAACTGGATCTCGAGGAAACCTAAAAAAAAATTCCTCAATAAAAAAAATAACAAATAATAGCGACTCCATCAAATGGAACAGAAACACAGCTTATAACCCGAACATTTCAAGTGGGCATGATAAACTACGATAAGTACCTTTAGTATGAGTATTCGCAATTGAGATGGTTTATACCTCGTGTTGATTTATTTACAACTTAATTTTAAAACAGTTTTTTGGTGATTTCTTAACGTAATACTAATATTAACAATACAATTGTAAGAAATATGTTAGGATAAAATTAATATTTACCGGAAATATAAAATTCCATCCTTTTTTTGCGTTTGATTTGACGTATGATTTTTACAATAATTGAACGAGCATTAAGGCATGTTTCCCGGCGGAGCGTTCGAGCACTACTAAATCAAAAGTCCACCAGAATGTTGCGTTTGGTGCTCTTTTAGTGAGGTCCTTTTTTGCCGCGGACTGTGTATCTTGTATATTAGTGATCGAAGTTAATACCACATTCAGACAGATAGTACATGGCATATTTATGACGCGCAGAAGACGCGCAGATTACGCGCGTATACGAGATTCAAACGAGATTCGATCGCAACTTTGTAACTTTAGCACACGGGGCGATCGTGAAACGCGCCTCTACTGCGCGTATACGTGCAGATACAGCTATACAGATGCGTTGTAGTCGCTCGTCTCTTTTGGTTTGATCAGAGACTCCTCTTGTTCAGTTGTACAATGGTTGGGTTGAGACAACATTGCGGCATGCGGTATAAAAAAGACATGGCTTAAAGGTTTTGTTACTAGGCCATAAAATCTTATTAAAAAAAAGAGGATGTATAGTCTACGACAATACTTAATCTGTGGTCTACGATGTTACGATGCCATCTGCGATACCACAAATCAACTAACTAGTTGGCAACTAATTCCGGCATAAGATCACAGATGTCGGTTAAAAACTACAGATTAAAACCTAAATTCACAAATTATGCTACCTAAATTTGCCATTGTATGGAAATGTCCTACCCCTGGTGTCGACTGTCGAGTCCCGAGTCCAGCCGTCAGTTATAGCCGGGACACAAAAAAACGGCACGACGTCGTATGGCGCCGTGTCGTGGAAATCCATGACGCGCGTCGTAAAAAACCACGACACGGCGTCGTAAGAGTTATGACGTCTGTTCGTAGAAACTCATCTTGAATTTCTACGTCAAATTCTACGGCACGACGTCGTTCGACGTCGTGCCGTGTTTTTGTGTCCCGGCCCTTAAAGTGCGACCACTTTACTAAAATAGTGAGGGAGCCCTAGAACAATTTTTTTTTATTACTAACAAGCTAATATTTTGTGAGTAGCTTTATTTTGATAAGACAAACAACATTTTTTTCTGTGAAAAATCTTGAAAGTGAGCTAACAGAGATAGAAAGGATTTCATACTTTCATTTGATGGTCTTAAAATATGGATTGTTCTATTTGTAGGACAATGTTACTCTTAAATTATATTTAAACTATTATTAACCTACCTGTAGTGTTTCTACAGATAGATAGGGATGGGATGTAACAACCAAACCCAACGAGTGCTGTTCTTACACTGATTTATTAGGTAAAATGTTACAATGTTAATGAATGTAATTTGCTGACACAAAGCTCTCACTCAGCAGTTAACCTAATACATAATTATTGTACTTTGTACATCCTGGGACTCAGGGAAAAGGATGCTGAATGATGTAAAGAACTAAAACTTAATGTCTCTAAATGTTTGTCCTATACCACTTTATCTCACAGTTAAAATTAATAATCACTTATTTCACTTTCACTTATTTTTGGAACCGACAATCGCACAGATTTTTTACACTTGCCACTTGTTTTCACACACGACAGCGTACTGGTGCTCGGAGGAACCACCCCCGATGATGATAACGGCTGCTTTATAGGCAGCTGCGAGAGTTCCACGTTAGTGGCCTCCACCGGCCGCAGAACAACCGGGGCAGTGACAGCAGGGGTCACTCGGAACTGTTGTTGGCTCGTCTTACGAACACGACGAATGACGTAAATGCACCCCACTAATATCAGCAGTGTCAGCATGGCGTAGATTGCAGTATAGTGACGTACATCGTGTACACTGACGGGAGAGTAAACCACATTAGCTTCCTTTCTTATGTTCTCCAACTGCATCTTCATCTGATAACAAGTATGACTGTGATTGTCCGGTATGAAACTTTCAGGTAAAGTAGAATTTAAAATATTATTAAGGACAGAAAATTCTGGTACTGGAGCTATGTCAGGCTTTGTAGTTAGTTTTGTAAGATAATTAGTGTGTCAGTAAATTGTTACGGATTTACTCTTTAAAACACATCCCGACGCTATGTCCATGAGTCCGTTTCCTTGTAAGGTAATCATTTCTATTGTGTCCGAGCAGAAAAGTCGCGCTTGGCAATATTCGCAGCACGAGAACAACCACCTGTTATTAGTACGTAATTTGATCCACCGCTCTTCGCACTTAATTGTTTTAGTTGTACATAATGGTTTATTGTTTTTATGTAGATTACAGAAAGAATGATTAATTTGTTGCTCATAAATTGGTGTATAGAAGGCACACAAGACTCTTCCTGAGGATAAATGCATACAAAAATGAGTATCTTCTTCTGTTAGTAAAATAAATATTTCTTTTTGTAAATTAAAAGCTATGTAAGGTGTAAATGTTTCAATAATAAGATTACTACTCAAAGGTAAGCTGTATATTTTGTCTAGTTCGAATGATTCCTTAGCAATTAAAGGTATTTTTATCTCTATGACTAGGAATGATCTTCCGACTTTTGAATTAACTTTCATGACCTTGTATAATTCCTGTAAGTATTCTTCACTAATTGGCAAAGTTAGGTCTCCTCTTAATTGATTCGAAATAATGTGCATCTGTTCTTGTAGCTGTTCTGAAGGTATTAAATGTGCGTCCAAGTGTCCATGAGATAAAATCAGTTACTGTATCGACTAAATTATCTTGTATACGTCGAAGATTCGATATTAAAATCTGTGCCGACAAAATTGATGATATAGTGTTAAGTTGATGCTCATTGTCCGACTGTGCTGGATTTAAAATATTTGTAAAGTTTTGTAAATGTGACTGTACCATGCTGAATTGCTTATTCATAATATCTTCATTTCTGCGTAATATGTTCGATTGTGCCTCAATAATGCTGGTTTGATTTTTCAGAAGGCTTCGTAAGTGATTGGAGTCGTACGAAATTTTCTCTATGTCCTTTTCATATTGTTTCAGAAACCTGTCGTCGAGAACTCCGAATAATGCGTTAGCTACATAACCCACACCATTAATTATGCCTCTCTTCTGTCGTTTGTTAGTTTTATATTGCAGCAATACATTATAATGTTGAAGTTCCGATAGTTCATGTTGTAATTGTTGTGCTATGCTTATATACTGCGGTGAAAGTTGTGAAGTATCCTTCTGTATATGTTTAACGTACTTGTGTAAATATGAAAGACTCGTCCAATACGTTGACATATTATAGTAAACAACTAATTTCCACTCATCCCTGATTAAGTTAATATCGAACTGTTTGTCGAAATACAGGCTTTGGCTCGAGTTGAAATTAGATATATTGTAGGTTCCCTGTGTGGGTGCAATTGTAAATAAAAACATAGAAAGTAAAGTAAATATAAAATTACATAAATTATTTCTTCGAGGTCGACGTCGAGATGGCGGTAGCTGGTTTGTTTGGCTTTCTGGTTGTACCCTGCTTGTTGTTCCAGGGGTCACGGCATGTCGATCATGATCACTAGAGCTGCTGTTCACCTGTACGGAATCGCTCTCCTTGACTGGAAGCCGGGAAAGTTTTAAAATTGGTCTTTTCAATATACCATTCTTGGTTTTAACCGATACCACTCTCACGTATCCATCCTTGCCTGGATATACCTCGGCTATCCTGCCTAAAGCCCATTTCCCGGGAGGTAAATTGTCTTCCTTCACCAGAACTATGTAATCCACTTCGAAGTTCCTCGATGGACTCTGCCATTTGGATCGCGTTTGGAGCTGTTGAAGGTACTCCGAAGACCACTTCTTCCAAAAGTTCCTGTTCATGGTTTGGACCATGTGCCATCTGGTGTTAAGATTAAGATGTTCCGGTTCAGCCTGTGGACGAGACAGCAAAGGTCCCCCTACTAGGAAATGTCCAGGGGTCAGGTAATCATCATCAGGATTCTCCGTCAACGCAACCAATGGTCGTGAATTAAGGTAGGCCTCTATCTGCTGTAGCAGGGTGTTAAATTCTTCGTAGGTAAGTCGCTGCTCGCTTATCACTCTTCGAAAATGATATTTAAGAGATTTGACGGCGGCCTCCCACAGACCTCCTGCAGATGGAAATGACGGTGCGTTGAAAGTCCACTTGATATTATAGCTGTTTATGTTCGCGAAGAAATTCCTGTCGATTGTTGCCAAAATCTCTTTGTACTCCTTAGTCAGCAATCTGTTAGCGCCTTTAAAATTTGTCCCATTGTCACTATACATATGACTCGGGGTGCCTCGACGGGCACAAAACCGACGAAAGGCTGCAATGAATCCAGGGGTGCTGAGATCGGACACGAGTTCCAAGTGAACGGCCTTGGTCGATAAGCATACAAACACGACTACGTATCCTTTCGTTGTCCTTATCCCACGCCTCTTTTGAGCTTTGATGTCAAAATATCCTGTAAAGTCAACTCCTGTATGGCTAAATGGACGCGAGGGAGTTACGCGTGGTTCGGGTAGATCTGCCATGATCTGTTGATGATTCTGGTGGCTGTAACGCCTGCATCTGACGCACTTACGTAACTCTCTTTTAACAGTGCGGAGCCCGCTCAGTATCCAGTATTTGTACCTAATGTGTGATAAGGTAAGTCTGGGTCCGCCATGTAAAGTTAAGGTATGAGCTTGCTGTATGATTAGTTCTGTAAGACGACTATGATTCGATAAAATGATTGGATTTTTCGCACAACCTTCTGAATGGGACTTGTTAAGTCTCCCACCGACTCTCAGTAATCCGTCATCCTTACTAATAAACGGGTTTAAGCATAATATTTTACTATTCCTAGGTAATTTTCTATTCTGTAAAATACAACTAAATTCTTCCTTAAATTCTATCGATTGTACAGTTTTAATTATAATACAATATGCGTTTTCCATTTCAACAGCTGACAAATAATTCTGATGTGGCACATTCTGCTTGTTGCGAAGCCACAGGATGTAACGTGATAGCCATGCCACTGTTGTTGCGACATGTGCCAATGAACTGTATTCATTCAATAATTGTAATATTAAAGACTTATGTTTTATAATTGTAGTCGATAAAGTCGCGTTCACACTAGGCTTAATTTCTTCTATACATGTAGTTAAATGAGACACGTTTTTGATTGAACTTATATCTAACTCGTTGAGCCATTCTGGGCCCCACCATAACGAATGGGATTCTAGTTGTGCAACTGTCAATTCTCTTGTAGCACAGTCTGCTGCATTTAATTCTGTGCTCACATGATGCCAACGTGAAGGTTCGACAATTTCTATAATCTTTTGCACTCTAGTGGATACAAATTTTTGCCATCTGTTAATGTCACCTTGAATCCAAGCCAATGCAATCATAGAGTCACTCCAGCAATGTACGTCATATTGACTGTCTGTCATTGTAGCCAAAACCTTATCTAAAAGATTAGCCATTATTTTTAACAAAAAATTAAAACCGACTTCCAAGGTAAAAACAATAATAACATTAATATGAACTAAAAAGTATTAAATAATTTTTACTATCTTATAGTGCCTTTTTCCGAATTTGGCTAAACCTCAACTATTTCTGTACTCAATCTTCATTATTTTGAAGTCGGTACCAGATAGCTGAATCTTCAGTCCTCTGACAGAATATTTGAAACTTTTGGAACTGGCACAGACTTCAAAATTATGAAGATTGAGTACAGAAATAGTTGAGGTTTAGCCGAATTCGGAAAAAGGCACTATTAGATAGTAAAAATTATTTAATACTTTTTAGTTCATATTAATGTTATTATTGTTTTTACCTTGGAAGTCGGTTTTAATTTTTTGTTAAAAATAATAATAATTTCACTCTTTTTAGTTACACTAGTACGTAAACCTTCGCGTATGTTTTACGTATTTTATTACAATTTGTTAAGTGTTGAGATTTGTAAACTTTATATTTTCTAAGAAAATTTAGTTCCGCAATTCAACAACAGATGTCGTTGTTAAGCATCTGCATCGCGGTATCGCTTACTCGACAGCATTTGATATAACTAATTCGCTACAATAAATTTTTTCTTCTCGCTCACACTCACTGGTTGTCTTAATTGATATTACGCCAGAGGGATTAACGTCCCAGGGTAATCCTACAGAACCATAAGACCAGTTTTAGGCGTATGACGTCTTTTCTTTACATTAAGAGTCACAACTCACACTCACAAAATAATATATTATCAGTGAAGTGAACAGTAGTTAGTAAAGTATTCGATCTGTATAATATAAAGTAGTAAAATATTCGATCTGTCGTCTGCCGCCACGCGCCGCCCGCGCGACACCGTCGCCTCTGTAGCGCCGACCGCCGTGTATTAAACAAACAGGTGTTGTTATGTAACAATACATAATTATTATTACGAGTTAGTATATCTATACCTATGCCTTGTACTACTATCTATTCTGTGCCATGAGACATTGGTGACCTTAACACGACGTGGTAATGATGATGATGACGATGATGATGATTATGATTATGATGATGAATATTGATTGCATAGTAGCATATGCTTTCTGTTCTTAAAACAACGCCGAAACTCCCAAACGTGTATCTATAAGGAGTCAGGAGTTCTCTCAGCATCTTCGAAACCGTGGTATACCTTGACCCAATATTTGACTTTTTGGTAGCATATTCTTAGTACACTTCACATAAAACCAAAATCACCATATGTTTCCATATAAATTTCGAGGAGTTCCCTCGATTACTCATGGATCCCATCATCAGGTCACCACTTTTGTGAACATGGTACCAAATTGGAGTGAAACCTAATACAACAAAACAAAAATTTCGAAAATCGGTTCACAAACGGCGGAGTAATCGTTGAACATACAAAAAAAAAAATATATCCACAGCCGAACATATAACCTCCTCGTTTTTTGGAAGTCGGTTAAAAAGATGTGCGCTACATAGTTCAAGCTTGGGTAGAGTTAACTTGTTCTTCAAAGGAGCGAGCTTTGTTTTCGCCGTAAGAAGCCTCGTTGTGCACACGCCTTTACTGTTCGTAGTGGTAATTTACACCACGCTTGCGTAAGCCTTTTCCGAGGTGTCGCAAAAACCATGTATAATGTATTTATGTGTATGACCTAAGTACCTCGGTAATTCGAATTTATCTAAATGTTGAAAATCCTGTTTTAATGTTTTCCAGTCACAAATTATCTGCTGAGGAAGCTCATCATCCCAGGTAATGTTCGATTCCAACCAAGTTCGTTGAAATAAAATCTTAGCTCTGATGGTAAGAGGTGAGAGCCAGCCCAGCGGATCGAAAATCTTCGAAATGTTGGATAGTAATTGTCGTTTTGTAAGGTGATCCTCGCTATCTAAATCTAGGAATTTATTTTGAAATGTAAATGAGTCTGTTCTAGGACTCCAACTTAACCCTAATGTTTTTCGCGATTCAGCACATTTGAAATCCAACGAAATGTCCAACTGTTCTGGTGACAAGTTTTGTGTGAGCTTCATGTTGTTACTAGCCCCTCAGTCGGAAAAAAAATGGCTGCCTAGATTCTAGGCAGACCTATTTTTAAAAAACATGGCGCCCGGCCTACCCTATTTGTACAAATAATATAATAACTTTACAACCTTACTATATTTCATGTTTTTGTAAAGCATTTTACAATATCTAATAAATTTTCTATCTATCAAGCCATTATAATATAGTATTTAGTCTGATATAATATTCTTTTCAGAAGTATATATTTTGAAAAATATTTTTCTGACTATTTCACATGAAATAAATCAATATTTTGTTTTATTCTACTCGAGGGAACCCTGATTTTAAACTCTTACATAAATTGTTTGTCGTTACTACTCGAAATGTTTATAAAAACAGGTCATAAATCTAAGCCAAAAAAATGGGTTTCGTATTACCCACAAGCAAACTTCGTCATTAGGGCTTTACAAATAAAGTTCAAAATGGCCGCGGCAGAATATGGCCATTACCTGCGAACTTTGAACTCTTTGTTTTAGAATCGTAAAAAATACTATCCTTATTAATAGTCTTGTACACCTTTTGTTATAACTTCTTTATGCGTTTTATGTAATTAATTTACAAATATATGAAGCAAATTTGCGTTAAAATCACTTATAACACACACAACTATTTTCTCAACTTTCACAAGTTATTACGATGTATTTCTTGCAAATGAGTATCTAAAATTACTTATTGTTACTAAAATAAACTATTTTACTACTTACATTCGTTAAATCCATCAATTATTTCACAAAAAAACACACAAAATGACGAAACACACACGAAAAAATTCACGATTTTCTAATGACTGAAAAATACTCGTCGACCACAGATTATATAATATTTTACATTCAGAATGTGTCAAATTTACCATAGATCATAACTAACCAAACTTCTTCATACAAAAGTAGTCTCTAAGTCGACGAAATACGTATCTCAATCGAATGAAAGAGCGCGGCCGGATGTGGCCGCGTGGGTATAGACAAATAAAAAATAGCTGCGTTTAGATAGCGCGGCCGGATCTGGCCGCACCGTAATCGAAGGGCTAGACCATTTACGAATGTTCATGCCTGCTGTGTTAAAAATATCAATAATCTGTTTCTGTAAATCTCTCGCTTTCTTTATGGAACTCTCACCTGTGAGGAGATCGTCCATGTAGAATGACGTCAAAATAGCATGTGCTGCTAGAGGAAAATCCTCCTTGTGGTCTAAAGCAAGCTGTTTCAGGGTTCGCATGGCAAGATACGGCGCAGACTTAGTTCCGTATGTGATTGTCGTTAATTGATATTCTTGCGGCGCAGAGTCTGCAGTTTTTGCGGTCGAGAAGATGTCTCTCCACACGATTCTCTGAAGATGCTGGTCACATTCTCTGACAAAGAACTGACGAAACATCTTTTCTAAATCCGCTGTAATGACGATTTTATGTTTACGCCACGATAAAATTAAGCTATGTAAATCGCTTTGTAAATTTGGGCCTCGAAGCATCAAATCGTTCAAACTGTACCCCGTAGTAGTTTTCGCTGAGGCGTTAAATACGGTTCTCAGTTTAGTCGTTGTTGAGCCAGCTTTTAAAACTCCATGGTGCGGGAGATAGTACGACGGCTCCACCTTTTTTGTTACAGGTTTCATATGTCCTAATCTTAAATATTCCCTCATAAACTGTGTATAACTTTCTGAGAATTCTGTATTTTTTGTCATTTTACGTTCCAAATTATATAATTGTGCTATCGCCTTCGGTCTAGAGGTTCCCAGATGTTTCACAAAGTCCTGTTTCATCGGAATCGCAACTTCATATTTACCGTTCTGTAATCGTCTCGTGGTGGACTGGTACAGCTGTTCGCAGTACTCATCTTCCTCCGAGCGGGCAGTCGAGGAGCTCTGAACCTCCTCGAGCTCCTAATACTGTGAAATATCGGCTAAATTGTTCAGCACGACACAGCAGTTAAATGTCTTCACGTCCCCTGACAAGATCCAACCTACCCTAGTCTGTTGTGCCATGGGCGCCTTGTTAGGACCCTTGATGAGGCCATCCATCAGGATATCGGAATACACACTCGCATCCAACAGCATGTCAATAGGTCTGGAGATGTTGAAGTCGGGATCCGCAAGTTTAATGTTTTGGAGGTGTGACCACGGCTGTTTGTTAAATGTTCCGTTGGGCAAATTATTAATTACTTTATTTATAACAATAGCCTGAGTTAAAAATGTGTAGTCATCGTAAATTGACATACAATTCAACGTAACGACTCCCTTTCCTTGTTTAGAGCCATGTCCTATTCCAGAAATAGAAGCGGGAAGATGTTGTCTAGGAAGACCTAGTAGCTGGGCAGCGCGCTTCGAAATTAACGAAATTTGAGAGCCTTGGTCTAAAAGCGCTCTTAAAACTATGTAAGTACCATCGTAGGCTTGTATTTTTAAAAGTAGTGTAGTTAGTAATATCTCCTCATTATCCGTAGCTACGTAGTTAACATTATGATTTTTATTAGTATTGTAATTAGGTGTAAAGTTAGTATTAGTTAAGTTAGATGTAGGTATGTAACTCGACGACGGAGCTGACGGAGCACAGCCCGTCGTCACACGACGGGCTGTGCTTGCGTAATCGATGACGTCGAGTATGTCGTATGAGGTAAGGATTTGTGAGCTATGAAAACAGCGTAATATCCATCGTGTAGAATGGTATTGTGATCACCGTGACAATGTTTGCAACGTTTTGCAGAAGTACAACCATTTGCATCGTGTATGTAAAGACAATTTTGACAAATATGTAATTTTAGTACCGTCCTCATTTTTTCCTCGGCCGATAACTTAGCGAACTTACTGCATTTAAATAAAATATGATTCTGTGGACATAGCGGACAGTTCCGCATGCGAGTTGCTGTCGCCTGATAATGCGGTTTTGCATTATATTTGCCTTTAGCATATTTTGTATTATATTGTGTATTAATTAAATGCGACGAAGAGGGCTTCGGTGTGAAAGTTTGAGCCTTTCTTTTTTGTATGGGCTCTAAAGCTGTAAATTTATTTTCTAGGAAATTCATGAGCTCATCCAGAGTGGGTAGCTCCCGTGGACTTTTACGATTTTCCTGGTAGTCACGAGTAGCGGGTCCCACGAGGACGTGTTTATGCCTAGATTTTGTATGGCATTAATACACTCCATGGATGTTGTCGCAACCACCTCAGTGGAGGCGAAAACTATAACTATATTAATAACTCTGCTGCGTCCACCTGTGTAAGCACACATGACAATTTCGCCTATGCGGCTAGTCCGCACTAGAGTATGGCATTCTATATCGTGTTGGCCTAGCAGGTCAATGACCGCGTAGGCTGCCAACTGAACTATACACACGTGTCCATCTGGTAATCACCACATAAACGATGAACACGGTTTCTATACTGTGCAGTCGCCTCCAACCACCCCTTACAGCGACCCCTTGCCACACGGCTCAACCGAGCGTTCTATAGCTAAGGTCTAAATCAAACCCACTCAACAATAGGCAGTAAACACTAGATGTGACCAACCGGCCACAAACGACTACAACACCTTGTATAATAAGATAACTAAACGAATCGACTCATTGTTCGCAATCTAAATACAGTATCAACATGTTACATATTAATATCTAGACGATTATAATATTATTATACATAACAGTTTCGAGGCGTTGGATATCCTCAATGAACTGAACACACAGCCTAAATAATAACGTTTAAGATCACAATATTTAAATAATGATAATAATGACTCACTGATAAGACTGCGCCGCGTGCTCGCCCGTCTGCGGTTCTCGATCGTCTGTCCGACAGCAGCTGAGAGTATATTACAACTCAGGGGCGTGCACAAGATTTTGACACTGGTAATGCAGCGATATCGGTTCAGTAGTTTTGGTGTGAAAGCAAAACAGACAGACAAACGGACAAAAAGAGATATTTTCGCATAAATTAATATATACTTACTTAATTTATTATTATTAATTAATATATACTACTATATTAATATAATAATAATAGTGTGGATATACATTGAAAACTATTTTCTAAACTAATTAGTATAATTACGTACTGTTATGAAGAAAAAAAAACACCATCTGTTGTCACGCGTTGGAACTACAATGAGAGTTTGTTTCATCGATGTATACCAATTACCATACAACATAATATTGTGCGCTAAGCTAAAATAAATAAAAAAACGCCATCTATTGTTACGTATTAGAAATACAATGTGAATTTATTTTCATCGATATTTCCATGGAAATTAGATAATATATCTTTGCCTCATCAAAATGTAGCCTATGGCTCTCTCAGGCTCTAGACTAACTGTGTTCAAAATTTTATTACAATCGGTTCATTAGTTTTGGCGTGAAACAAAACAAAACAAAAACTTTTTCTTTTACAACTTTTTCATTTTTGTATCTAGTATATTTTAAGTACTCACCTAATCAGCTTAACTTTTGTCTTTTCACATAATCAAGGTTCCGGTTACTTGAGATCCGATCCATAATACGATGTAAATAAATGCAAAATTTCGGCCACCACAAATTATCTTATCCAAGTGAGTGATACTTTATGAATGTACGCAATTATTAATGTTAAACTGTTAAAATATATTATACAAACTTTCGAATATTAAAATCTAAAATATTCTTAGAAAACTATAAAACCAAAAATAATAATATAATATAGTAACAGTTCTCGATCACATGAAAAAAGCAAATGGCCTCCCAAAACACTAAAAATTTCAGCTATGTAAAATGTAAACAAATATTATAAACCTCACAAAACAAAAATGCATAATGTACATATTGTACGTAATTAGTTAGATTAATTGCGTCTATTCATTTTACTCGGATTATATCCGATTGCTCACGACTATAATTCACGAGTAGTTCCGATCGCCGTCAGAAAGGCGCGCGCCCGCGCCGGCCGCGGCGCCAGTGATGCCAACTGTTCAAAAATTTCCCCCTTAAATTAACTTGAAAACACATTGAATTTCAACCATAACTCCCCAACTATTATTTAAATATATTATTTATTACTTGGGGTACTTTCCACTGAGAGATCAAAACGCTGAAAATACTACTTCAGCCGACCGCAATTATTGTGTTTGCGGCAAAAACGTCACTCATGATGTCATTATTTATATAAAAACAGTAATAAAAACCAAATAAATATACATTTTTGCTTAAAAAATTTCACGCCCATGAATATAATATAATATTTTTACTCCCTAAAATACGCACTATATATTTAATTTTTCCCTATTAAAAGTGGGATATCCCCATAGTTGGCAATACTGCTGGTGTCTGCCGCAGCCCGCAGAGCTTGCAGTACACAATCGCATTCGATATTCATGGTTGTGTGCGTTTTCGGCTGTGCACGGACACACTCACACATACGCGCAAGGCAGGCACCTCAACACTGAGCCTGTCTTGACCTCTCGTGAACCCGTTCGTGCGTGTACCTGATTACATGTTGCTATTTTATAAATTGAGGCGTTTTAAATGTGTATATTTATTTTTTTACTATATTTTTTACTATTATGTATTATTAAAAAATTAACGTCATGAGTCATTTAAAAAGTACGAAAGTTAAATTAAAATATCTGTTATCTGTGAATGGCAAGCACTGCCTTTTTGCCTATAAAGACCGTACGCGCATGTTACAACTACCCTCCTATTATTATATATGAATACCGTTGTTTACCTTTGTTACCTACAAGTTCGCGCGTTTCGCGACACTCCCCACCGCAAAGAAAATACAAGCTATGAAATAGGTATCCTGACTCTAATTAATACAAAACTTTTATATAAAACTTCGCTTATGACCTGTACCATTGGTACATTATCGTTGAAGGAGTAAATTAAACACAAAATACTGTATCTCTGCACACTCTACTCTCGGCTGCGTCTCTAGAGCAAGTGAGCGCCAGGCGCCAGCTCTCATGTCTGGCGACCATCTTGCCTTGCCCTGATTGGTAGTAAGCGGCCATCTTTATTTATCAATACACTACATCTACCTTTTACAAAAATAACCATCACTTCCTCTCTTATTTAATAATATATTATCTTTTATTTCAGAGTCCATTTCATCAAGTTCTATAACATCAATCATTATATATTATATTGATGACTATTTATCTCTAAACAGCTGACACCTATAAAAAATTCAGCTGGAGACCCCCGCGTAACTAAAAGAGGTGCACTATTTCAACAAAATATCATTTTGCCTATAAAATTTCTCAGTTATACTGATACAAAGCCTTTAAATTTAGCCACTTTGCACTTCAACCTTGCCATCTAATCTCTCAAATGTCATCTAATTTTTCAAATGTTATTAAACTAAATTTTGATTTTGTTATTATTCTCGGAAATTTAAATTTAACTGTAACGGAAAACAAAATTAGCCGATGATATTAGGTATCCAAACGCAAATAACGCCCCCAATCCATCCATTTCCAAATTTTGTTTCCCTCTGCTTCGAAATTACCAAGCTTTGGCTGGCTCTGTCAATCTACCTCTAAAATTCAAAGTGAAAATCATTTTCACACTACCTTTGGCCGGTTCCGAGCCGGGTTCGATCCCAGCACCTCGACCATGTCGCAACCACCTCAGTGGAGGCGAAAACTATAACTATATTAATAACTCTGCTGCGTCCACCTGTGTAAGCACACATGACAATTTCGCCTATGCGGCTAGTCCGCACTAGAGTATGGCATTCTATATCGTGTTGGCCTAGCAGGTCAATGACCGCGTAGGCTGCCAACTGAACTATACACACGTGTCCATCTGGTAATCACCACATAAACGATGAACACGGTTTCTATACTGTGCAGTCGCCTCCAACCACCCCTTACAGCGACCCCTTGCCACACGGCTCAACCGAGCGTTCTATAGCTAAGGTCTAAATCAAACCCACTCAACAATAGGCAGTAAACACTAGATGTGACCAACCGGCCACAAACGACTACAACACCTTGTATAATAAGATAACTAAACGAATCGACTCATTGTTCGCAATCTAAATACAGTATCAACATGTTACATATTAATATCTAGACGATTATAATATTATTATACATAACAGTTTCGAGGCGTTGGAAATCCTCAATGAACTGAACACACAGCCTAAATAATAACGTTTAAGATCACAATATTTAAATAATGATAATAATGACTCACTGATAAGACTGCGCCGCGTGCTCGCCCGTCTGCGGTTCTCGATCGTCTGTCCGACAGCAGTTGAGAGAATATTACAACTACCCTCCTATTATTATATATGAATACCGTTGTTTACCTTTGTTACCTACAAGTTCGCGCGATTCGCGACAGATGTATCATAGAGACGCCTTATTTCATACGCTGACTGTTTGTAAGAAGATTTAAAAATATTTCTATTTGTTTCGTAAATAGCAACTGCTGATTGTTATATCGATGAGTGAGAAGCTCCCATGCGGTATCGTAATTTTCAGCGGAAATATATAGATGTTGTATAAGACGCTCAGCTTCTCCTCTAAGTTTGCCCTTAAGGTGTTGCATTTTTTGACCCTTTGTGAGCAAGTTATTGTTATGTATGCTTTCGGAAAATAAATCATAAAACGTGGGCCACTGTGTGTATTTGCCTGTAAACACGGGGATATCTATTTGAGGTGTAGCCTATCTTTTTAAGTGATCGTTTGATATCTTTGTAGCAACTTTCGTAGTAGGAAAATTCATTGTCGTATTCCACGTCGTCTCCTTGTAAAATATTGTCAATCTCTAAATGTAAAGCCGGCTGTACACTCTCGCCGAGACACAGCGAGGCGGCCCGAGTGCGAGAGTGTAAATGGGTGCGCTCGCCTCGTCTCGCGTGTCACGGACCCTCTCGGTCCGTTGTCGGTATTTTGCGCCCGAGACAAAGGGTCTCGCGAGGAAAACGAGCGCACTACTGTACACTCTCGCGTCTTTCAGTACTAGTCCCGCCGTTGGACAGTGTAGAACAGAAAAATAACAATAATAAACGACATTATCAGTCATTATCTGTGAGAAATAAAATTAATTATGATTATAAATCTTTGGATTACAATGATATCTTTCGATGCATGGTGAATGGTGAATGGTCGTTTTCGTCCATCTTGTCTGAGTTCTTAACTGCGATTGAACCAAGCGAGAATGTACATGATCGCACTCGGGCAAGGGGCTCTCGCACGAGACTCTCGCCCGAGAGCTCTCGGCGAGAGTGTACAGCGGGCATAAGGAATCAATGTTATTCCAGCGAGACTGAACACTACGCAGCTCGTCTTCTAACTCCCATTTATCGCCTATGTTATTAATTAGAATAGAATAGAATAGAATAGAATAGAATAGAATAGAATAGAATTTATTTATTTCCAAGAAATTTGTTACAAGGTGGTACAAGTTTACTGTGGTACAAAATTTCTGCCTCTCAGGCGTGGAAATAGTGTTAGTTTTGCAAATTTAAAATCATAAATATTTAATAGATTAATCCAACTTTATAAAATTCTGTGATAATTATACAAACATTTGGAATCTCAAAACAATTCTTATTATACTTAGCGCTATTCAGCTAATAGTCATAATTATTATTTTTCATGCAAATTCATAATGTCAATCACACATACATAACAATAATAATATTAATGTCAAAATCACAATAAAATAAATGTTTAGACCACATTAATTATACATAATAAGCAGTTAAAAATCTAGTTTATAATTTTTTCATATCTGTCAAATTACTAAATGTCATAAATGCATTAATAAAACGAAACTTATTAAACTATTATTAGTAAAAGCCAATATATCCGGAATACAATGTTTAAATGACTATAATAAATACATCATTAGTCTAAATTCATGTTATACAAGGTCAATATTTAAAATATAATATATACATTAAATCAATTAAACAAAATGAAAGGAAAAAAGTGGAGATGTCAAATGGGTAGAGTATCGAGTGTTTTATTTTATTTTAAACTTATTTGCAATCAATATGTCGTTAAAATAATCTTGAATTGTATAGTAACATTTTTCTAATAACCAGTCAAATAATTCTTTTTTAAATTTGTTATATGTATCACTCTCATTTTTTATTTTGTCTGGGAGACTGTTATATATTTTTATTGTCATGCAATATGCGTTTTTGCTATTGATTGCTAATCTCTGTGTAGGAATGTTAATTTTATTTCTATTTCTATTATTTCTAGTTTTTGTTGCATCTTTTTTTTCAAACAAAAAGTCATATTTCTTAACGAATAGACATACCTCATATATATACAGGCAGGCCAGGGGAAGAACTTTAAATTTTTTAAAGATTGGCTTACAGTGACTTAAATAGTCTACCCCCCCTAAAGCTCGAATGCATTTCTTTTGTATAATAAAAGCCCTGTTTACGTTTACCGAATTCCCCCACAGAATCAAGCCGTATCTTAATGTTGATGAGACGTAGCCATGGTAAGAAGTAAGCGCCGCTTCAGTAGATACAATATTTTTTATTCTTCGTAACGCAAACACGAATCTATTCAGTTTGTTGCAAACGTTATCAATATGCCTTTTCCAATTTAGGTCTTTATCAATATCAAACCCTAAAAATTTTGTAGACGATACACATTTGATAGGACTGATCTTTTCCTCTAATTTTCTATCCTCATCCGAAGTTGTTTTATAAAATTTTACAATCTTTGATTTTTCTAGATTGACAGCTAAATTATTATGATTAAACCATGAAATCGCGTTATTTATTTCACTTTGTATTTCATCGTTAATTTTATTTTTTTGGCATTTTATAAGTAATGTAGTATCGTCTGCGAACATAAAACTTTCATATTTTTTAGCTTTTGGGAATTCGTTTATGTAAATGAGAAACAAATCGGGACCTAGCATACTGCCTTGGGGCACCCCGCAATCGTTACTATCATCTTCTGATGCATAAACGACCTCTTTGCCTTGTTCGATATTAGATATTTCTACCCGTTGTTTTCTATTCGTAAGATACGATTTAATCCAGTCGTACGCTTTTCCCCTAATACCATATTTCTCTAGTTTATTTAATAGTTTATTATGATTGACAAAAACAAATGCCTTGCTGAGATCGAGGAAGACTGCCGCTACAGCCAAGCCATCATCAATTGCTCGCGTTATTTCTTTGACCAAAGAGAAACCGGCTAGTGTTGTCGAGCTGCCTTTAGTAAAACCAAATTGTTGTTGACATAAAATCTTATTCGAGTTAAAGTAATTTACCAACTTCGTCTGCATTGCTTTCTCAAAGATTTTTGAAAATATGGGTATTAGTGTTATAGGTCTATAATTAGACATATCCTTCTTATTACCCTTTTTGAAAAGCGGTTTGACAATGGATATTTTTAATTGTGAAGGGAAGTGCCCTTGTTCGAAAGACAGATTAACTATGTGGCAGATTGGGTAACATATATATTTTGCAGATAATTTAATTATATTTGTGTTAACATTATCGTATCCCGTGGATTGGGTATTATTTAATGAATTAATTATTTTGAAAATGTCATTTGGAACTAAAGGAGATAGATATATTGAATTCAATTGATTATTATTATTTGGCATGTCATTTGTATTATTATAATTTCTATGATTAATCTTAGAATTAATATTTAAATTATTATTTTTTGTCATATTAATAAAATAGTCATTAAATAATTGTGTTATATCGTCCATTCTTGTATATAATTTATTATTTATTTCAATTGCAGCAATGTTGTTACGTGTATTTTTTCCGTTAATAGTATTTCTTATAAGCGTCCATGTGGCTTTACCTTTATTTTTAGCTTTTTTTATGTAATTACTGTTATGTTTTACTTGAAACTCATTGATACATTTTTTTAAGACCTTAGAGTAAGTTTTGTATTTTTTTATTAATTCTTTTTTGTTTCTACCCCCATGCTTATATTTATAATATAAAATGCGTTTCATTATACAAGATTTTCTAATTCCTTTAGTCAACCACTGTATTTTCTTGGGTCTTTCGTCAATTTTTACGTATATCCATGGGAAGCATAGGTCATAAAATAATATAAATGTGTCATAAAATAATCTAAAACTTTCTTCTGTGTCCTTATTTTTAAACGTGTCAGCAAATGTCAGAGAAGATAAAGCTTCTAGGAATTTATTTATATTACTTTTATTATAATCACGCCTTCTTACAAAATAGAAATTTGAACTTTTATTTGCATGTTGGTTTTTGACAGGAAACTTAATTGTTTGTCCAGTTTCGTGATCAGAAAGTGCTAAATGATGGACATCTGCAATAAATGTAGTTAAATTACTCGCAATTTGGTCAATACTGGATGATCCGCGGGTTGGTTTATTTATATTAATTTTCAGATTGTGATTTAATAAAACTGAATGTAATTCTGTATGTTCATGTGATTCTTTTAACACGTTAATGTTCCAGTCACCACAAATAATAAGGTTTTTGATACTAAACCTTTGTATGTCTGTTAATAAGGAAGACAGGCTATTTATAAATATATTTATGTTCCCTTTTGGCACTCTATATATACATAGTATAATTGTATTATAATTTAGTAACTCTATCCCGCAACATTCAAATGTTCGTTCTTTTGCATACGTTTTTGTAATTTCGAGGTTTTTGTATTGTAGGTCATTTTTAACTAGTATACATGATCCACCTCTTTTTTTGTTTCTCGAGAAGGAAGCTGCTAGTTTATAGTTAGGCAATTGTAAATTTTTTTCTGTGCTTTTCATTAAGAATGTTTCACTTAAACATATTATGTCTATTTCACCAACTTTTGATTTAATTGTGGTTAAAAGAGTTATTTGTAAAAGATCTAGCTTATTCAGAATACCTGCAATGTTTTGGTGAAATAAGGTGAAATTAGCCTAGCGAATGACCTAAAATTAGTACGTTGCAGCGATAAAAGTTTTTCAATGTCTGTGTGTAGCAAAGTGTGTGCCTGTTGCGGCGGTGCTAGCGGTGCCTGTGCTGGCGGTGCCTGTGCTGGCAGTGCCTGTGCTGGCGGTGCCTGCTCGCGAGACGGTGACGGTGTTGTCGTCTGTTGTCTGACGGACAAACTAGTACCTGTCTGGTCTGTTTTCGATGTAGATGGATAGGAAGAAATCCTATAACGGACATTATTGTAAAATTCGCGTGCCTCCTCGTACTGATTTTCGACGAAATATGGAGTATCAGGTAGACCGCACAGACTGAGCTTATCGTTGTTCGCATTAAACTCAGCCCAGAGTCTGTCCAAATTAGCGAGTCTCTCGTCGAGATATTCGCGCGTCTTACGGGATGGTGAATCCTTCCTAAAATTAGTCTCTATACGTTTAATCTCTTCTAGGACCGCGTTTTGCTGCTGAATTAGCTTGTCCATCGTGTAAAGAAAATAATATGGAAAGATCTTACTTGGTTCTGTGGCTTACTCTCCAGCGGGACTGCTAGGCTATTCTCTAAGGAACACGTTAAGGCTGTGCTCTCCGCTGTTTTCACGGATGTCGCAGCCGTGACATCGTTCGCTGTTACCACGGCTGTAGAATTCGTATTCTGTAAGCTCTATGAGCTCGTCGACGATGTCTCGGCTGCGTGAGCGCTCGGCTGTCGGCGAGGCTGCGGCTCAGATAGTGGACTCGACTATAGATACATTTTTGTCTTAAGAATTTTAGTTATTTTGTCGTGATACACTCTATATTATTAGAACTTTTATAGTAATTATCATTTGTAGTACACACTTGAACAAATTCAAATGGACAAAATCATTAATGCGTCGAAAAAATATCCAAAAAGTTGAAAGTACCAAGATATGAACCTCGTATGACGTATCTATAAAGTTGTTGTAGTTAAATAAAAAAAAAACTCGCTTGACCTTCTATACTTTCTTCTACTTACGTATGTTAACGAAATATAAAGTATGTAAACAAAAGTGTAAACCAAGGGACATGGAATAGATCGATCTTCATTTAGTTTTAAAATAAAGAATTTCTACTACGCCGTACGCGATAAGAGTTAAAGTGTACCTCGGCTCGGGTGACCCGCGCCAACCACTTGAAATATTTCGTGGAACATATTTTATAATAAACATTGTTAACAGTCTTCGACTAAGATTCGTGAAAGTTAGATTGCTGTTTAGTATAAATCAATGTGGTTTATAATTATTTATAAATATGTGCTGCGTAAAAATTACTAATTTAAGTATTGAATACTTGGTGTGCCTGTATCCGCGTATGTTTATTGAACTCAGTGATTCTCTATAAGTGTAAAAAAACTTGATAAAATGTGGTATGTAGAAGAAAGTTAGAGGATAAAACGATGTATACAAAATGTGAATTTCAAGCCTTTTGTGTGTGGAGTTACAATTTTGTCATGTATCGTACTCGCAAGTCGGGACTCGGGAATCTAGCGACTTTTTGAGGTAAGAGTGTTAAAGAGAGTTTTAAAGTGATTTAGCACTTTACTTTCGGTTTTTACGTAACAAAATTTAAAACTGTACATTAATTAGGGTACTTATATTATATTTCAGTAAATAAGTACAAAATCATACAAAATCTTTGGCGACAGCCACGAAATAGTAGCTTTTCGTTTGACATTAAAAGTTGTAGGCGTACGCCGAGGCTGCAATCGAAGCTGTAGGCTGTCGAGCTTAGAGAATACGAATTTCGTACATGAAATGTCAAAAAGTGATTTCATATCACTCCGCTTTCAGCCGTGCGGCGCTAGTGTCGAACAGCCCAGAAAACCTAAGCTAGTGAATACCGATCTCGATCTCACGGCTGTAACAGCCGATGCGATTACGGCTGTTTTGATTGTTGCTCTTAGAGAATAGCACTGCGCTGTCGATGCTGTCGATGACGTGGGCGCTGCGGCTGTCGCTGCTACAGAAACCTCACGGAGAAGAGTCCACTGAACACTTCACTAAATAGTTCTGACTGTACGTCACTGCAACTGTTCGTCACAGATATAACACCGTATGTGCTAAAGTCACTGGTGTCCTCACAACGCGGCGCGGATGTAAAGTAACTGTATGTTAAACGCAACGCGAGAGCAAGGTCTTGAAGGAACGAAGGACCAATTATTATTTTTAACAAAAAATTAAAACCGACTTCCAAGGTAAAAACAATAATAACATTAATATGAACTAAAAAGTATTAAATAATTTTTACTATCTAATTAAATTAAATTAAATCTTTATTTTCTCAAAATACCCATTACATCATAATATGAGACCTCCCCATTAAGTTAGTAACTTGTGTTGGGGTGGTCTCGCTCATCCCTCCAATGAATACATATTTGAGAAACTTAATGCTAACAAAAAAATGCAGTTGCAAAATAAAAGAAAAGAAAAACAGTAATTATAAATATAAAACACAACAGAATATAATTTTTAAAGACAGTATTTTAAGTGATAAAGCTGGCGTATTTAACAATAGATAAAAATGTAGGTGTTTGTGTTTGTGTGTGTGTGTGTGTATGTGTGTGTGTGTATGTGTGTGTGTGTGTGTGTGTGTGTGTGTGTGTGTGTGTGTGTGTATGTGTGTGTGTGTGTGTGTTTGTCTTACATTACTCTCTGCAGTATACGTTCCAATTCATCATAAGTAAGTGTTTTAATCCATTCCGTTACTGACTCTCTACATTCATGTGAAGTTTTGGGGTAGATATTTAGTTTGCGATTAATTAAGTTATAAATGTATGACGATTGAGCCGGATATTGGCGTCTGGCAAATTCCGTACGCACTGAACATACGGGAACAATATTAGCTACTTTTCGTCTACTAGTAAAAGTCGGGTCAAAAGGTAAGTTTTTATGTAGTGATAAAATTATATTTGTAACATACAATTTCCTTACTGTGAGAAGGTTACTTACAGAGTAAAGGTCGCTTGTACTAAACCGGTATGGTTTAAAGTACATTACTTTTATTAATGACCTCTGAGCTCTTTCGAGATCGAGGAATCTGGTTTTGATAGCACCACCCCAAATTGGAATGCAATAAGTAATAACAGATTGAACAAGTGTGACATATATTTTTTTCAAAAGTTCACTCGACATAACAGCCCTAAGATTTTTGAATATCCAAGTGCATTTCCTAATTCTAGAAATTGTGACATCAATATGCTCGTGCCACGATAATCTCTCATCAATCATTACACCAAGATATTTAGTAGATTTAACTTTTTGGACAGTATCACAATTACAGCATTTATTGTTAGGGTCCCCACATGAATGGATGATAATTTTAAAGCCAGGGCTTGGTTGTGACCTAACACTCGGGGTGAAGCAGATGTAATTACTTTTACTAGTGTTAAGCGTAAGTAAACTTTCGTTAAGCCATTCAGCAATTTTAGAGAGGGCTTCCTCTGCCATTTTCTTAACAGATTCCCAAGAACTGCCAAAAAAGACAATTGCTGTATCATCTGCATAGCAGAAGATTTGTCCGTCTCGGATATGTATTTTAAACAAATTGTTCATGTATAACAGAAACAATGTTGGACCCAGAACACTTCCCTGAGGAACACCAAACGTTACCGATTCTTCAGAGCTAACAACATTTACAATTTTTACTGCTTGCTTTCGTCCTGTAAGGTAGCTTGTTAGTAGGGATAGAGGTAATCCTCTAAAACCATTTTGCTCAAGCCTTTTGATTAAAATTGGGATAGACACAGTATCAAAAGCCTTTTTTAGGTCTAAAAATACCACCAGACATTTGTAGCCTCTATCCACTTTGTCAATAACTACTGAAGTTAATGCTTTTATGGCGTCTTCAGTTGATCGTCCCTTTCTAAAACCAAATTGAGAAGGCGACAAAATATTGTTTTTTTCAAGATAGTTAACTATTCTGTTATTTAACAATTTCTCTATAATTTTTGAAAAAGACGGCAATACAGAAATAGGTCTGAAATTCATAACATTCTTATTGTCTCCATTTTTATGAACCGGGGTTATTATAGAGCGCTTGAGTACCGTAGGAAAAACTCCAGTCTCAAAACAAAGATTAGCTAACCGTGCTATCAAAGGAACGCAAAAATCTTTAGATCTTTTTATGAAACTAGTAGGTATTTTATCCCATCCAGGAGCACTCCCAGAAGCAAGGCTACGAAGGACACTAGCTACTTCTTGAGTATCAGTTGGAAACAAAACAAACGAAGAAGAGTGTTGGTCATTCACTACAATATTATTAAGTTGAGGTTTTTTAACAATAGCTTCAGCTAAACCTTTACCTACGTTTACAAAATATTGGTTAACAAAATTTACAGATTCAACACATTGTGTCATTATATTAAGCAAGTTCAAATTGCTAGTTTTTTTGCCCTTAAAGTTTGTAATGTCATTTATTGTTTTATATAATCTTTTAGTGTCCTTTACGCAGTCTTGAATTCTTTTTTCATCGAATTGTCTTTTCAGTTTTCTTATTAGTTCAGTGCAATAGTTACGAAACCTTTTATATGTCACCTTTAGTGTTATGTTATTTGTGTCATGTCGTAGTTTTAGCTGCATTTTGTTTCGTAATCTTATACAACGGAGTACTCCTATAGTCATCCAAGGTTTTATTATCCGTTTACTACTGCTATAAATGCGAGTTTTGGTATGAGAATTTATGGCTGTTTGCATTACTTTGATAAGAGTTTCCGCAAAAGTGTTTGGATCAGTAATTAAGTTAAATTGCATCATATCTGTAGAAATCAATAAATCGTATGCCTTCTCATAATCTGTATAATCTATCGTTTTTGAAATATTCTTTGTCGTTTTGTTAATATTAGATATTTTTAGGAACGTAGTTGCATGATCGGTAATAGTTGTATTAAGTATAGCAACAAATATCTTTTGCAGTTCACTACCAGTTTTTGTAAAAATGTGGTCGAGACAGTTATCTTCCCTAGTGGGTAAGTTATGACTGGGTAAGAGGCCATGCATGTGTAGGATGTTCAAGTAATTTAGTCTATTTTGTCGCTCATGTGCTTTCTCACTTAATTTAGGTAAAAGGTTAATATTTATGTCTCCTGTAATTATTAAATGTTTATTCGGTTTAATGTTTTGAAGATTAATATCTAATGAATTAATGAATTGGTCAGCGTTTTTTTGTGATGGTGATCGGTATATTCCTAATATAGTAAGATGTGAGATTGTTATTTTAAGTGATGAAGCATGAATTAATTTTATTTCCTCTACTGTAGCTTTAACTGTGTTCTTTATATAAATTACTACTCCATCATTTTGATTTAAATGTCGTTTAGTATGGTAAGTAGTATAATTTTGTAATACCGGTAATTGTTTATTTAAGTTTATTCTACACTCGGTCAGAATGATTATATCAATGTCAAAATTTAATATCGAGAGATTGGTTTGTAAATCATCGAAATTTTTGTAAACACTTCTAATATTTTGTGTTAGAATTTTAAGTGCAGGATCGTGGCTGTTTGAATAATTGTTAAGGCTTTCCATATCGCATGCGATCGCATTCTCCGATTTAGAGTTGTCCAATTCTTGTAAGATAATTAGGTTATTATCCATTAATTTAAAAAAGAGTCAAGTGTAGGTATAGCAGTACATATATGGTAGTCTCCATTGTAATAATTAATTAATGGTAATAACATGTAAAAAGAACTGTATATCTCTATTTTGTCTTTTAGAAGTATAGAAATTATAATTGTTAGAGAGACTTTACCATCTGTTGTTAAATATACTTTATTGTTATAATTATAAGAGGTACGCTGCAGAATTCTTAAGGCAATTTTAATATGATGAGTGTCGTTTATGTATATAATTTTGTTTGCAATGTAGAGAGTGTTGGAGTTAGATGTGTAAGTAAAGTGTATTGTATCTATTGTTATTTTAATTTTTACAATCAAATGATTAAACATAAAAAGCATGCAATAAATTAATACTATTTTACTAATTTTAAAATTATTCGTAATATAACAAACAAATCTTAAGCTAACTTTACATGGTAAAGGTTGTATTTTATTTTGTTCACCACGTTTCAGTCATTCATTTTGCATTAACTTATGTATTTGAGCTTCATTGGTAATGTGGATAACCCGAGCTGTTTCGTCTTTTCTGACAAGGACTTTTCCGAAAGCCGTCCAGCAATATTTGTATTTTTTTGTCTTCGCCAGGTCGCGGGCTAAGAAATATAAACGGGAACCTTTATTGGTAAGCTGCTCTGAAACAAAGACCGGCGACTCCATGTTCGTGGTGAATCCCAGATGTTTACACTGCAGCTTAGTCTTATTCTTCACATTGAAGGTTTTAACTTTCCTCAAAAATTCATTTCGTAGTATAGTTGATCTCAGTTCCATAATTATAGGTGATATTCTTCCGCTCTCCTGTTTGACACCTTGTCTGTAGATGTCGTTTATATCTCGAGATTCCAAACTCAGGTCTATCGATTTCGATAAGGACATAACCATGTCGATTATGTCCTCGCGAGTTTCGTTAACTTTCCTGGGAACATTTCTTAACTCTATATAATTTTTACGTGCCGATCGTTGTAGATCCTCGATTTTATCCTCCAAAACATTGATGTATTCCCGATTCTTGACTACTTCATTTTCTAATTTATTAATTTTTTTATTAAATTCTTCATACTGATTCGACAGCAACGTTATAGATGTTTCAATATTAAGGTTTGTTTGTTGAATGTTGGTTAGATTAGCAAAAATATTCTTCATTTGACTTTCTTGAGAAACTATAAATTTGTTAATAATATCCCTCATTTCATCTTTAAAGTTCTCAAATTCCATCGGCAAATGTTCCTCTCTCATTCTTTTCTTGTGTGTTAACACAAAATTCGGTGGGGTGCATTCAGTAGCCATTGTTTCGCTTAAGTCTGATGCCGATTGCGATTTATTCATGATTTAAATCAAAAGTTATTTTCTGAGGGTAGTTTTAGAAAAAAAAATGTGGGAGTGGCTTCTATTAGCCAATGTACTTTAGTGGGTGTTGCGCAAGGCGTGTACTTTGCCCAGCGGAATAATGGTGGTCTCTGCTCTTGCGCCGATTGGTTGGCCTTTTTTGCAGCGTACCAGGAGCGCATAAGATTCCAGTGGCTAATTGGTTAGTGTTGTAACAGAGAAGTGTTACTCACAATGGCGCCAGTATCGTCGGCCGGAGAATCTCCAATGCGTTTATGCTCTCCTATTATTTTGCACTGAATTAATTTTTCAATTTGTTATTTAATAATTTTAAAGTAAAATAAAATAAACTTTGATAGCACAACTACACTCGTCGGTGGCCCGGGGGGGAGGACTTCAAAATTATGAAGATTGAGTACAGAAATAGTTGAGGTTTAGCCGAATTCGGAAAAAGGCACTATTAGATAGTAAAAATTATTTAATACTTTTTAGTTCATATTAATGTTATTATTGTTTTTACCTTGGAAGTCGGTTTTAATTTTTTGTTAAAAATAATAATAATTTCACTCTTTTTAGTTACACTAGTAGAAAAATCTTCGCGTATATTTTACGTATCTTATTACAATTTGTTAAGAGTCACAACTCACACTCACAAAATAATATAATATTATCAGTGAAGTGAACATATTGTGCTAAGTAATTTAACAATTTTAATACTTCAAGCCCGAAGCGGTCACCGGCGACTGCGATAACAATAGAAAGGCTATTGTGTCTCGTTTTTCACGATCGAAGGATCTATCAGATAAAAAATTGTACAAACTTACATAGGATGTAGCGTAGCATAATATTTAATATTATCATAATTATTGACAGCTGTTCTTGTTATCAAGAATTCAAATCGATAGGTACTTAGTGCACCATCTATCGATTAATAAGTATAACTAATTAAAAAGATACTTATGGCCTGTTTCACTGCTTCCTGATAAGGTGCCCGATAGGGTTATTTGACAGATTTTCCATACTCCATCTGTCAAATTAAGTGGTGGATAGCCTTATCAGGAAGCGGTGAAACAGGCCCTTAATGACTTTGTTTTGTTTAAATGCTCTTTTTAAAATAACTTTATTTTAATTCTATTTGTCTATTAAAATTTTATAAAGTAGTAAAGTATTCGATCTGTATATAAAGTAGTTAGTAAAGTATTCGATATTCTGTCGTCTGCGGTTTGTTTTTAATTCACGGCGACGCCGACCGCCGTGTATTAAAAACAAACAGGTGTTGTTAATTGTTATACAGTACATAATTATTATTATTAGTATATCCATACCTATGCCTTGTACTATTATCTATTCTGTGCCATGAGACATTGGTGACCTTAACACGACGTGGTAATGATGATGATGACGATGATGATGATGATGATTATGATGATGAATATGAATTGCATAGTAGTTTATGCTTTCTGTTCTTAAAACAACGCCGAAACTCCCAAAAGTGTATCTATAAGGAATCAGGAGTTCTCTCAGCATTATCGAAACCATGGTATACCTTGACCCAATATTTGACTTTTTGGTAGCGTATTCTTAGTATACTTCACATGAAACCAAAATCACCATATGTTTCCATATAAATTTCGAGGAGTTCCCTCGATTACTCATGGATTCCATCATCAGGTCACCACCTTTGTGAAAATGGGACCAAATTGGAGTGCAACCTAATACAACAAAACAAAAATTTCGAAAATCGGTTCACAAACGGCGGAGTAATCGTTGAACATACAAAAATAAAAAAAAATAAAAAAAATATCCACAGCCGAACATATAACCTCCTCGTTTTTTGGAAGTCGGTTAAAAAGATCTGTAGTGTTTCTACAGATAGACAGGGATGGGATGTAACAACCAAACCCAACGAGTGCTGTTCTTACACTGATTTATTAGGTAAAATGTTACAATGTTAATGAATGTAATTTGCTGACACAAAGCTCTCACTCAGCAGTTAACCTAATACATAATTATTGTACTTTGTACACTACCAATATACAAAAAATCAGCTGGTTAGGGTTCCGTTTTAGGATACCGTAGTCAACATTGCTTTTTTCATAGATATAGAATATACTGACGTATAGATCACCTGACGACCCGAAAATGCGTGACGATTTTTGATCTGTCAATGTGTGCGTGTGCTAGTGATGTATCTTTTACTATCGATAGTATAGTTCGTTCGAGTTATTTTACCTGCGTTTTTATGAGAAATAAATAATATTATGCAACTTTGACAGATTTTGTAATTCAAATTAGGTAGACTCCGCGCACGATAATTTTGCGCGCAGCTGAACGAAACTTTTCGTCGGGCCGCCATAATTACATAATAATTGATACGTCTATTCCTATACATAATTTAAATTGGTATTTATAAGGATATTAAAGTAAAACTACCAATAAAATATCATTGGGATTACCCATTTTTTTAACGAATCCCTACGCTGTCGCGCGCAGAGTTATCGTGCGCGCACTCTATCATATATTTTATTTGACAGAAAAAAGGTGACGATTGAAAAGTAGATATACACATTTTCGTTTGGGGTGATTTTTCAATCGTCGGATATGTATAACATTAATAGAAATGCAAATATAAAGTTGAAAGTAAACGACACACATAGTATATTATTTATTCTTAAATTAGATACATATCATAATACCCTTACACCCCCATTACATTTTTAGATTAGTTTTATGTTAATGTGAAATATCGATAAGCATATCAATAAATTTTATTCAAGCCCTAGCGTATATTATGTAAACAATTTTGATGAATAATGTTTCTTCAAAAATTGTGTAATTTCAGAATAATAGTACCTTTAGTTACGCACAATATGAAAGTAAAAGGGAGGATTGATAATATTTTATTTGAAATAGAGAACTAAAGACAGAATAAAGCGAAAATAAACACATCGTAGCAATTAGGACATGAAGATTAATTACCTGTGAAATGTATATTTTTCAGGATTACTCCTATGATTTACACTGCAATCACTCACAGAACAAGTTACCATTGTTATATGTAATAGTATTTGTCGAAAATAGAATAAAGGATTTAAACAATAAATTGCAAATACCGAAAGGGCATAAAAACGATTGACGACTTTTGGCCGACCTGTCAAATGAAAGTGGTTACAGTTTTCATGAGACTGCCTCTCTCTTTTTATCTTGTTATAATTCCATAAAGGATTTTCTTCTCTCTCGCACTCTTTGTTGGTCTTTTGCATCTGAAGTTTATGGCTTTTTTATATTTTCCCGCCTTTTTAATATGAAACTGACATTACGAAAAAAACTGAATTTTGACGGAATTTTGTTTGCTTATGGTTGGAATGGGCAGTCTGTGGTAATGCGTCAAACAAGTGTCAAAGAGCTATTGACAGCCACAGAGTAAAGATTTTCTTTGGTCTGTGTCAGTCAAAAAAATGACATGACAACAAACATGGCGTGCTGGTAGAGCGTCATTAAAAATTGTTTACAAATTTGCTGATCTCCGTGAATTACTCGGGTTCCGTGGTATGTCGGTGCAGACGGGCCGGCGGTGTTTCAATGTGGCCCGCAGTAGGTAAGCGCGGAGGCGTCGCGCGGGCGGGCGGGGCTCGGGGCGGGCGAGGCCTAATCGCGTGCACAGGAGGGGCCGGGGCGGCGGCGCCCGGCGACACGGCGGCAGGCGAGTGATATGCAAGGGGTGCCGGCGCGCTACGTGTCTGCGAGCGAGCTGTACTCGACGGACGAGGTGGAGCTGCTGCTAGAGGAGATCCGCGAGCTGGAGCCCACGAGCTGCCGCGGGGAGGACGTGGCGGACTTCGAGATCGCGGGCAGCGGCTGCGGTGCGGGCGCGGGCGGTCGCTCGCCGGCCGGCACGGACCTCACGGAGCGCTCGTGGGACTCGCACGCGCACTACTCGCGCGTGCCGCCGCCGCGTCCGCAGCCGCTCGCGCCCGTCTACTGCCGACTTTCCTACCTGCTCACCTCCGACGGCGCCCTCACCTTCCTCGTCACTGTGAGTTATACCGACACATGTAAACAACACTACTATACAGTATACAACAAAAACAATAACCCTGAACACAGTTATAGACTAGGTGCTAAAAGAATAAACATAAAGCCATAATGATTACTGCTCAAGCACACCTTATTTGAAAGTAGGTCTAAAATATTATGTTTGGGCAAAATAGCAGTTAAGATCAGTTTATGTAGCACTCATAGCCATTTCTAATGTTTTATGTTAATACTGGGAATATTATGATAAAGTTCATTGTTAAATTAATGTACAACAAAGAATTCAATAAAATATGTTTTTTGGATGCTCGAAATGGGTTTATTTCTACTAACAAACACACAAACAAAGTAAATTAACCTGTCAAGCCCCAAGCGGTGAAATCTGACTTAGATAACAATAGATTTCCAAGAATCCGCGATCGAGGGATTAATAAGTACATTGAAACATTCTCTTGAGTAAACTAAAACCTTGTCTAACTTATTTACTGTTAATTAATTTGTAAGAGGGTAAAAATATTAACACAATGTTATGTTATAAAATTTTACCAATTATTACTATGTCTACCCTTGTCTTATTTAACACTGTTTACCATCTACATAATATTTGTTTTTGCTTGTGAATTACAAATTTCCCTGCCACAATATACAACGGCTGGTTTAATCAGTTTGAATAATTGAGGTGTTCATTCAAGTTGCTACAGAACCTCTGAATAATATATTGCTGGTTGAATTACTAACTCTGTGTTGGTAGATTTTTAATTAGTTAAAGTTTAAACAGAACATTACTAGGGTAAATGACTAGTAAATTGGACATTACTAGTCATTGGACAAAGCAGAAAAACACAATAATATTGATTAAGGTTGCTTCAAAAACTGCCTATTTCTAAAGTAATAGAACGCCTGATTTTAATTCATGAAGCCCCAAGCGGCCACATCCGGCCACGATAACAATGAAAAAGCTATTGTGTCTCATTTTGCCACGACTGATGGGTTAAAGAAAAACATGTTGTTTTTATAGCAACCATAATAAATATTGTGTTACGAAAACACACAAACTCTGTCCAATTACTAGTACCACGCTAGTACTGTCCAATGACTAGTCATTTACCTTAGTTATTATTTTTGCCCTAATCTAATTTAAACCTTCGATCATGGATTCTTGGAAATCTATTGTTTACGCGGTCGAGTTTGACCCCTTGGGAGTTGATAGGTTAATATACTTAACTAGAAATGAATTCTTTTACAAATTTAAATATATTATGTTGTATTCATTACTTATTAATCAGGGCGAGCAAAGCGAGCCCTAGTATATCCCAAAACCCGAGCATTTTACAGTAAAACTCTCACACCTATTGATTTGTGCTTTAACATAGTAATTTTTATTTATATGTAGATGTGTTATCATCGGTCAGTCAAGGCTTGGTTACTATTAAAATATTAAAAAATTGCCTTAAAGATGATTACGACGCAGAGAAACAATGTGAGCCCTCACAAAGCTCGGCTTTTATCTAGTTATAATAATTTAACTAGGTATGTTTTGTACTGTTGCTGCAGACAGTACACATAAAATTTATTGTCTGCTCACATTATTTTCTATTAATACTAAATGAAGGAAAACTACAGTTTTTTTTGTTCAGTGCCTTTAAACTACATTGTGGATAAGCCTAATAGATAATGGTATGCATGGGTGCAAAATATTATATAGGTACGGCTAGGGCAGGCAGTAGAACAGTATGCATTGTATTTTATTTAAGTAAGCACAGTTCATTAATATTTTTTCTCACTTTCTATCTGGATTTCTATATTCCTGTGTGGAAGAAACTACTACTAGCAGTAAGACCAATTAATACTTGAAGAGTATTGTCTCTATTGTTGTAGTTTAAAGTTAACGCCTCTGTGGTCTAGTGGCATAGAGCGCGGCTCTTGATTCCAGCGTTGGAAACATGATATTTCCAAGTTTGGTTAGGACAATGCAGGCTGACCACCTGATTGTCTGACAAGTAAGATGATCCATGCGTCGGATGGGCATGTAAAAAGTCAGTCCTGTGCCTGATCTCTCGCCAGTCGTGTGGTCTGCCGTCCCACTGGGTTATGAGAGTAAAGTGATCTTGGGTACTGTGCACACACTTGGGCACTATAAAATTACTCCTGCGTATCTGGCCTGGTTTCAATGAAACCGGCCACCGTCACCGAAACCGGTGTGGGAGCTATTATTATTATAGTTTAAAGTTTTATTTTATTTTGTATCTGTCAATATTTTCCATCAGTCATGTGTCCATGTTATATTGCAGGTGGTGTCTCTGTGCGCGTGCGTGTGCGTGTGGGCAGGGGCGGGGCTGCGCGGCGCGCCGGGCGCGCGGGCGCTGGTGTTCGGCGCGCTGACGTCGCTCATGCTGCACGGGCTGCGGCTGGTGCTGCACGTGACGCGGCTGCACGCGCTGCTGCCGCTGCACTGGGACCGGCTGAGCGGCTGCGGCGGCGCCTGGAGCTGCGGCTGGCTGGCGGCCGGCGCGCTCCGCCTCGCGCTACAAGTGCCGCCGCTGCTGCCGCCCGCGCCCGCGCTGCTCTACTCCGCCATGGTCAGTGCCGTAAATAATACATATTTTATTTTTTTAGAGTTGGTTGCACGAACTAACTTTGACTTTAACCGGAAAAATTGACAGATGTCGTATGAGCATATGGGGTGTTTGGACTCCATATTTAACTTTAACTTTAACCACGCCTCTGGTGCATCCACGCAGCCTTATTTATTTAAGTTATTGATTCATGTTTTTAATGTCAAGACACCTTCAGTGTGTATCCTTCGATTGCCACAACAAAAGTTTAAATTAAAAGGCCCCCGAGATGGTCAAACGGTTTGATTCAAACCTTACGTGTTTGATGCAACCGTTTGATGTCGGTTTGAACGGTTTGTCAAACAACAGACCCTAGAGTCTCTAGATTCTAGAATGAGGATCGCGATTTTGTTACAATTTATAACGTTAATGTCCTGTGTCAAAAGAGAAAAAAAAAGACTTGGATCCAAAGAATGGTATGAACTAAGATGAAGTTTTACCCACTTTATTGTACAATGCAGAAAAGATGCTCTTGAACTTCAAAATTCAGTACTTTACAACATGTGATGTTTGTTGCCTACTTTTTACCATTGTCTATGCTTATAATATAATGAAGAGGTGAATAATTTTTGTTTCATTATTTTTCTTTAAAAAGTTAAGTTTTTTTTCCTGAAATTATGTCATCCTCAGAATTCCACGCGAACGAACAACAGCTAGTATCATATAATATAATGTATGTATAATAAAGAATTTGAATACTGCACAACTTATTTTTATTATTTATTTTATTTATTATATTATTTGCTTTATTGAACATTGGTGTATACCGCGTATTCCAGGGTCTGGGGTGTCTCGGCGCGGCGGGCGGGGCGCTGCTCACGGCGCGGGCGCTGCGGCGGGGGTGCGCGCGCCGCGGGGGGGCGGGGCTGCGCGGGGGGCGGAGCAGCGCCGCCTACCGCGCCGTGCCCACCGCGCCGCCCCCCAATCCGCCCTTATAGTGTCGCAAACGTCGAGTGAGTGCGGTTAACTTGCGGTCGGAATTCGCGAACAACTATATCATCCCGATACGTAACGTCGGCTGAATCGTGTTATGCGATCGAGGTTATGATGTATGCATATGAGATGTCCAGATCCAGTCGAACATGGCCGGTAGTATTTTGTTAATCGCCTAGGTTAGGAGCAGGGTTCAGGACCAAGGTGTTTTGGGGCATCGGTTGGAGGTTGTCCGATACTGCCACTAGCGCTGCTCTGACTGTGCGCCGCGTCCACTCCGCCCGGTCACAGTAGAGCGACTTACATTGATTTTTAATCTCAATCGGCCAAATGACAGTCAAGGAAGGAGACTTGAAGTTCATAGAGTCATTTTACCGATTGAGATTATAAAAGATTTCAGTGGGACCGCACTGCAAGAATTCTGTTACCTATTTCATTGATAACGTTTTTGTCTATTTCGTCTGACGTTGTATTGCACTGCCAATTTTTCTACCAAATTAACGATATTAGAAGCGCACAACGGGCCGAGGAGCCGGAAAATTGAATCGTAAATTCAAAAGAGTGTCGGTCCCACGCACCCTCAGGTAATTTTATATACTCGCGTGTATATAATTGATGTACAGATCGGTTAGAGGTTAACATTAGTGACCGAATCCATAAATCGTAAGTCGTAAGCGTTAGACTCCGTAGTTAAGGTTGTTTTGCGGCCAGCTCCTGGCCTAACGTCCCCGCCGCTCCCGTCTATTTGTTTATAAGTCTGATTCTGATGCTAGTCCATTTAGTGTAAGGTTTACTTTGTGATCTCATCTATGTAGTTGCACAAATTTTAGGTAACGCCTCGCTAAGTTAAGCTGTATGCCCTTTGTTGCCTTTAATCCGAGGGTGGCTGCTAACTCACATGTTTATCTATTATAAAATTCTGTTTATAATCAAGGTAATATTATGATTGATAATATTACTTTTGAAAAATATAAATACAAAATATGTATTCTAATATGCTAGGAAAACAATTTATTTTCTATTAATCATCAGTAAAAACTGTGACTGGATAATGCAAAAAATGCCATCAATTTATAAATTATATAATCAGAATTAATTGAAATATTTAAGCATGTTGATTTAGTAGAGCCTCCTATTTTATACATTGTCTGCCACTTATGTAACATATTATGTATACACTTGTATACAAGGGTAATTTGTATGTAAGCATTTAGTTCCACTTCTGTGCCACTGTTAAACATGCATCTACTATTTTTTCGGCGAAAGTAATTATTTAAAGTGGAACATTTTTAAGACCACCTTACTATTTACTTGTTTATTTTAACATTGTCTTGTGGAATATTATGTTTGTATGTTTCAGGCATACCCAGAGACCTACCTTTAATAATATAAGAGCATTTCTCAAAAAAATTGTACCATTTTTTTAGAAAATATGATAAAATAAAAATTTGTTTATTAATATTACTGATTGTTTTGTTTTAAGATATGAGTAAATGTCTATAAAATTTGAAATAGGGGTTGTTTTTAGATACAAAATGTTTAAAAATAGCAAAATCTATTATTAACTATTGTACTATTATACTATTTCCTATTTTGTTACCTTTACTAGATTATGTAAATTCAATGTTGAATTGTGTTATTAGAAATTTTATTTGATTAAATGGGATAGTAAAACAAAATTTAATTTGCTTTTTAAATATACGTTACCACTCAAAAGTAACAAAAAAGGAAGTACATAACAAAAAAAGTTAAAAAAAGTTTTCAACTTGTAATACGCATACAACTAAAACTAATACTCGTTTATGATTTGACTTACGAAATCAAAATTGGGAGCTTTAATAGATCTAAAGGCGAAATAATAATAATATTAGAGCTTACCTGCGTTTCTTGGGTAACAAAGACTGGAAATTTTTTGGACCACTACGCTAATAGACAACCTTCTGTTCGCGTACGTGGAACGTAAAAGAAATATCAAAACGAAAATAAGATGGATACCGAGCTTAACAATTTTGCCACTATACTTAAACATATTTATACCATTATTATTTTTAACAAAAAATTAAAACCGACTTCCAAGGTAAAAACAATAATAACATTAATATGAACTAAAAAGTATTAAATAAATTTTACTATCTAATAGTGCCTTTTTCCGAATTCGGCTAAACCTCAACTATTTCTGTACTCAATCTTCATTATTTTGAAGTCGGTACCAGATAGCTGAATCTTCAGTCCTCTGACAGAATATTTAAAATTTTTGGAACTGGCACCGACTTCAAAATTATGAAGATTGAGTACAGAAATAGTTGAGGTTTAGCCGAATTCGGAAAAAGGCACTATTAGATAGTAAAATTTATTTAATACTTTTTAGTTCATATTAATGTTATTATTGTTTTTACCTTGGAAGTCGGTTTTAATTTTTTGTTAAAAATAATAATAATTTAACTCTTTTTAGTTACACTAGTAGATAAATCTTCGCGTATATTTTACGTATCTTATTACAATTTGTTAAGAGTCACAACTCACACTCACAAAATAATATAATATTATCAGTGAAGTGAACATATTGTGCTAAGTAATTTAACAATTTTAATACTTCAAGCCCGAAGCGGTCACCGGCGATTGCGATAACAATAGAAAGACTATTGTGTCTCGTTTTTCCACGATCGAAGGATCTATCAGATAAAAAATTGTACAAACTTGCATAGGATGTAGCGTAGCATAATATTTAATATTATCATAATTATTGACAGCTATTCTTGTTATCAAGAATTCAAATCGATAGGTACTTAGTGCACCATCTATCGATTAATAAGTATAACTAATTAAAAAGACACTTAATGACTGTGTTTTGTTTAAATGCTCTTTTTAAAATAACTTTATTTTAATTCTATTTGTCTATTAAAATTTTATAAAGTAGTAAAGTATTCGATCTGTATATAAAGTAGTTAGTAAAGTATTCGATATTCTGTCTTCTGCCGCCATGCGCCGCCGGGGCGGCGACGCCGACCGCCGTGTATTAAAAACAAGCAGGTGTTGTTATACAGTACATAATTATTATTATTAGTATATCCATACCTATGCCTTGTACTATTATCTATTCTGTGCCATGAGACATTGGTGGCCTTAACACGACGTGGTAATGATGATGGTGACGATGATGATGATTATGATGATGAATATGAATTGCATAGTAGTTTATGCTTTCTGTTCTTAAAACAACGCCGAAACTCCCAAACGTGTATCTATAAGGAATCAGGAGTTCTCTCAGCATCATCGAAACCATGGTATACCTTGACCCAATATTTGACTTTTTGGTAGCGTATTCTTAGTACACTTCACATAAAACCAAAATCACCATATGTTTTCATATAAATTTCGAGGAGTTCCCTCGATTACTCATGGATCCCATCATCAGGTCACCACCTTTGTGAAAATGGGACCAAATTGGAGTGAAACCTAATACAACAAAACAAAAATTTCGAAAATCGGTTCACAAACGGCGGAGTAATCGTTGAACATACAAAAATAAAAAAAATAAAAAAAAATATCCACAGCCGAACATATAACCTCCTCGTTTTTTGGAAGTCGGTTAAAAATAGACTCAGACGGTCTTACCACAAAAGATTAAAACACCTGTTGAACAGTTGATTAAAGAAAAATTCAATATAAAATTGTCTCTAAACAACTGTTCAACAGTTGTTTAAATCTTTTGTGGTAAGACCGCAAAATTTTAAAAAATATGGTCACAAAAAAGGAATTTCAAAGAGGAACTTTTTCCGCGATACAATAAAAACATTATTTATTAAATAAATTTGTTCTAATACGACCAAATATTCTTCTTAAATGATTTATGGTCTTGCAGCCCTAAATAAATACATAGTTGTTTCAAACATTTCCACAAGGCCTTACAAATACAATCAATTGTTTGGGAAGGTATGAAATTAGGACACTTCACTTTTCATACAACTAGATTAGACCGATTTTCAAAATATTCTTATTTGTAAATGTTTTAAGTGAATTTATTTAACTAACTACGTTTACAATTTTATAGAAATGGGTAATGGTCTATACTATTTATAGAAAAATATATTTCAAAATGTGGGACAATGATTTAGATAGAAAGTACATTTTTTTTGAGAAATGCTCATAAATATTATTTACACAGTGTTTAAGCTACCTACACATTTCTTTTTCTTTGTCTGATATAATGCAAATTCGCGTTTAAGACAAGGCCAAAATAGGCTTTGCTTATTCATTGTGTAAATATTTTTATCAGTAACTCTAAAAGGATGATTGTTTAGCAGTGGTACAACATGATATACGGCATATTTATCAATTAAGAGCTTTTGCTGAGCTAAGATCCTTACAATCGTCCTAACAGAATTGATTCAAAAAATCCAAGATTCGAAAGTCAAAATACGTGCTTTTCTCTGCTTTGACATAAGAAGTAGTATAGTATTGGATGTAGATTGTAAACTATTATTGTATATTTATCTGATATTTGCCTAACGGAAATCACGATTCACTTATTTTGACTCGATAGTTATATTTTTCGAAATTATCAATCTTTCTGGGCTTTTCAACAAATATCTGTTACACTTATTGAGTTACTATCATTAAATAACTTGCACTACTACAATCACACTCTTTATAAAATAATGGCTTAAGGAAATATTAGTATTGTATTTAGTTTTTAAGTAATCATCAAAAACAGTTTTGGGACTTACGACCGTTACTTTCGTGCTATAATGCGGGAACCTTTGTAACGCGATATTGTTCACTATTAGCTGCAGCGTAAAGCACATTGCTCGGGAGCACGATTCATGGAATCATTATATTATAACGATTGGAGGATAGCGGGGTGTGTAGGCGGGGCTAGCGTGCTTTGAAATTTTTGGCAGCAGGCTCTTAATTGTGTTTTAAATATTTTTTTGTGCATTAAGTTGTGAATATAGTGTTGTAACTTGTAAGGCGGTCTTGGCTCAGCGTCGGCTCGCGCTTAACGGATCCAATAGTTTGCATACCATAAGTTAGTGTAAGCGTACGTTAAGGACTGTTAAAGTACTTTTATACCGGTATCCTCTGGGTGGGTGGCGGGCGCTCACCGCACACATACACACATACAGTGTACACACAAACTCACACACATAAGCCGATTACACACACATACACAATCATAAACACTCAACAATTAATTTTGTATCTAATTCTAAATTGGTAATTATAAAATTAATTTTTATTACTTTAAAATACTATTTTGAATATTGCAAATGTTTTAATATCAAAATTACTCACTTTATTCTTATGATATTGGCGTAAATTGTCAGATCAGATTGCTGAAAGTGACTTTCCGATCTTTTACGCGGTTAGCCGTGACTGACAAAAATTCAATTAAAATGCCACTTTATGATATTATATACTATGGGTATCATTTTCTACTGACATATTTTGTGAAGCGACCCATGCTGCCGTCGCTTGTGGCGTAGAGTGAAATGAAATCTATAGTCTATGTCATAAAGTGGCATTTTATATGAATTTTTGTCGGTCGCGTTTAGCCGCGTAAAAGATCGTAAAGTCACTTACACAAAGAACATTCGGTCTTGTCGCGTTGCTCAGCTGCATGGTATTGTCGATCTTACAGTTCTCACCATTAAAGTTTAAGCTTGCATTTTTCGACTACCCCCAACATCGCCGTGTTCCGAGCCGCCTAGCCCCACCCGCTACGTTTCAATTTTGTATAACTTACTTCACACATAATATAATGTATTTTGTAAACTTTCTAAATCTGAAGCGTGAATGCTGATGTGCGCCCTCATTTGACATAATATGAATATAGTGATTTAATTGACCATAATATGAAAAATATGGACTCATGTTCGGATTCTGAGGTTTTTGACTGCAGTTCATCTTTTAATAGGATATAGGGTAAATGACTTAGTGATTGGACAATACCAGTCATTGGACAAAGCATAGAAACATAATATTTATTAAGGTTGCTTTAAAAACTGCCTGTTTTTAAAGTAATAGAACGCAGGTGATTTTAAAGGAAAACAGGAAGTTTTTAAATCAACCTTAATAAATATAGTATTTTTGTGCTATGTCCAATGACTAGTACTGTCCAATCACTAGTCATGCTCGCCCTATAACTGCAATGTTTTCACGCTAGATGGCAGCACCAGCACAGACAGTAAACAAAAAGTTATGTTCGACATTTGACAACATTTCTGTCAATATTCTGATACGACGTGTGGTACATGTTGGATTTTGATCGGTTTATTTACTGTATGTGACTGACCTTTACAAAAACCCTAGTAAATAGATAAATTCTCGTTGACAAAATCTCAGAAACCTCAAACCAGACATGAATATTTTGTCTCTGTCTAGTCATTTCATTCTCTGTAAGGTTTTGTATAAAACTATATTCATATGTGAAATGAGGCTTTGCACACCAGCACTGTTGTGTTCGACATATCACCACACGTTCCAAGTAATATAAAGTTTGGGTTCCTTCCGTTGTAACATCCATTACGCTGACCCCCGGTCTCTATATTGTATATAGCATTTGTTGAGTCTTGGCCAATGTAATGGTGGGTTTTGTTTATGTTACACCTATAATTAAGGGAAGAAATATAATGACCACCAAAAAATGCACTGATACCCAAAACTTGTTTACCAAAAAAAGTTACTTAACACCAAAAAAAAAAAAAAAAAGAAAGTCTAAAAATGCAATACTAACAGCTATTTTTATTACGACTACACCTCAAATTGTAATTGAACGCCAAACATTGTAAATGATCACCAAATATAGTAAATGATCACCAAATCCTGGCGAGCAAATCAATGCGATTTCTGTCCGAATAAATCACTACGATTGACAAAAAATAAAAGCATATTATAATTAACAAGGAAGTATTATATAACTCCATATTATTATTAAATTCAGCAGTTTGGACCTGAAGAGATAACAGACGGACACTTACTCATTCCAATTTAAAATATTAGCATGGATGATAAGAGTTTTACATACTAATAAAAAATATTATAAATGCCAAAATCTGTCTGTCTGTAACCTCTTCACGCCCAAACCACTGAACCGATTTTGCTGAAATTTAGTATGAAGATGCTTATACTGAATCCCGTTATCATTATATTATTATAATTATAATAATTTATTTACGATAGTCAAATTCTTTTGTTTCTCATTTTGAAATTAAAATATAGTTCAAATTTGGTTTTTACCATTTTTATTATTAATTAATCTCCGGTTAGCAATGATTTTTTGGTTCATTTTTCTTTAATAGGATAGCAAAATTAAAATACTTTGATTATAATTTTACATTCAAATACTGCTAGTATGATGTTGGTGATCATTTACTAATTTTAGTGATCGTTTACTACTTTTGGTTTAACAATGATTTATTTGGAGTCATTTTGCATAAATAGGATAGCGAGATATTAAATATTTGGTGATCATTTTACATTAAAATGATAGTATAATGTTGGTGATCATTTACTAATTTTGGTGATCATTTACAATTTTTGGTTTTAAGATGTTAAATCTTTGGCTATAATTTTACATTAAATTGGTGGTCTGTATTTTGGTGATCGTTTACTATTTTTGTCTGTGAAATGTTACTATTTCTGGTGATCAGTTAATTATAAGCCTATAATTAATAAGGATGTTGTGACAAATGTTAACAAAATGACATGAAACTATCTTACAAAACCATTTATATTACTTTTTGGTTTTAATTAAACTTTATTATGAAACTTTTGCCAAGATTCACACAAGTGTTACCATTCCCCGCAGTGTTCAACACATATTAGATATTGTAATGCAAGTAGAGTACAACTCCACAGTCCACACTCACAGGGTAACATGTAGATCCGTAGATCCTAAATCATTGATCAATTTGTGAGCACTGCGGGAAGAGGCCGGCTGAGATTAAGCACTGTGGCTGTAGCTGTAAATCGTGCGAGAGGGACACAAGTCACCAGTCTCGTTTGCACGATGTGAATGAGAAATACATACATTTTGCCTCGCTCGCACGTTTTAGCGCAGCCCGTATGACATCACACTTGTTATCGTACACAGTTGACTCCGACGCACCGAACGACACACACACACTAAGGATTTTTGCGATATCTTAAAATACATCCTATGTAATATGTTATTGAACAGTCTTTGATGTTGATCTACATATACGAATCATTGTGTAGTCACTAATGCCCAGTTTTTTGTCGCAAGTTTATTGATTCAATAGACGCCCTATATTGGCTAACTTCTATCCAATCGGCAAAGTCATTGAATGGATAAACTCCGGCTAAAAAACTTAAGAAAACACGGGTAAGACTCGAGTTTATGCTCCTACTATGGTCCAAATCTGAATTAAAATTTGCATACTATATGAATTTTGATATCAATATGGTTTGTGATTTATTTCGTGATTAAGACCATAATATTATATTATGTATTTACTTATCAGCTGTGTGCATAATAAGATTTAATAAGAGACATTATTATGTTATATAATATTGTACGTCCGTTTGTCGTGTAGCGCGGAGTCGCCCTGTTGTGTCGACACAGTATGTAACGTGCGATGTATGAAACTCGTATTTCCTTTTCAATTTTAATTATAATACATATTATATGGTTTTTATACAAGAAGCGTGTTTTTATTTTACCCTAACCTGCTTGTATTAACAGTTTTAGATATTCTATTCACAGCCTGAAACACCTAGTTTTATTATAATAATATTTTTGAAAGGATTAAAATTGAATTGAATTGTAATGGTAAACTGATATGAACTTGATGATGAATCAAATAACTTTTGTATAGAAACATAGTAAGTACTTAATATTTAACTATGTACACGCATGTTTCAGTGACAAAGAATATTCTGCCCTCAGAGTACTTACTATCCTTATGTGATACCTAGTTCCATTAATGATTAACTAAACTTAATGGAAGTATTGCCGTATCGATGATAATGATAATCCGTCGAGTTACAGATAGCACTCGCTGTATCGGCGGGATCAATCGCCGAACATCCGTTATCTGAGATTTGAACACAGCTTTTACATTACGTGACGAAATACCATTAGAAAATCGTTAGTGGACGATCCAGTTTGGAGCATTGCGTTACGTTTCGAGGGATACAGAAAATCTTTGATTTTCGTCCTAAGAAGGTACTTAATTTGCATTTTTTATTTTCTAATGGCAAGTTCACCCGCATATAAAGATAAATTATGATCGCTATATTTTGCTAGAAGGGATTTTGTTATTTGTGACTTGTGAGTATGTGCGTATGTCCAATGGTAATAAATAATAATTAATTTTTGTATTTCTATAAGAGTGACATCAAAACGTAATCGGGTTTTTTAGTTTTTAAATTACCGTTTTTTCTTGTGTTGTTTTAACTTATTTATTATGCTCTTAAGGCCGTCCCCCGAGCAAACGACCTTGGCCATACATTTGCCGCGTTGCCGAGATCCCGCCAAAACCCTATTATTTTTACTTATCTTAGTTCAAAATTGTCCTAAAAAAAGTTTAAAACGACAAATATGTAGTTTATGATATTGTCGATCTATTGGCGTGAGTTTCAAATAAAAGTAATTTGTAAATGCTAAGGAGATGCTGAATGTATGCTCGAATTTTAACAAATTGGTATTACTTTGGAAGCCGATATCATGAGTATAATAAACAAAAATAGAAAATTTAAAACGACGAAAGGAACGTTGATATACTGAAGATTATTGGTGTATTTTTATTATAACTTTGTAGCTTTCAGATTATGAGTTTATAAGGTTTTAAATATGGTGAATTACGGAATCTCCGGACGGAACGCCCGTAAGAGCTGTTTGTTGAATTTAAAACATCATTGCATTTAATCTCAGTTACCAGTTCGATGCGCACCACCAGCCCAGGGAGACAATAGTGAGGGGCTGAGGTAGCGGTAGGGCTTCGCCCCGGCATGGAGGCGGAGCGGCCGGAGTCCCTGCGCGCGGTGCTGCGGGTGTACTTCGCCGAGCGAGACTCCATCCTTTCACCTGACGGTATACTGCGGATATTCTCCGTGGTGAGTTGTTTATGTTGTATACGTAGTTGTAAAATATTATGATTGTTTCTAGATTGTTGAAATTGCTAGATGGATAAGTGTATGATCTTTGCTAAAGATTCAAGTTACCTTTTTTCACGGGGAAATGTACGGTTCTCGCAGGATTTTATTCATGCACAGTTGTGGATCATTGCTTTAGTTTGCAATATTTATAAGTACTTTCACTTTTCAGAGAAGTTGATTCCTAGACAGATGGCGGACCTAAGTAATTTGGTCGCCCGATCACAGCTAAAATTGAATTGACATTAAAGCCGACCAAATAATAATTTATTATTATTATTTGGTCGGCTTCCACACCGGTTTTGGTGACGGTGGCCGGTTTCATTGAAACCAGGCCATCTACGCAGGAGTAATTGTATAGTGCCCAAGTGTGTGCGCAGTACACAAGAGCACTCTCTATTCCTTTACTCTCATAACCCAGTGGGACGGCAGACCAACACGACCGGCGAGAGATCAGGCGCAGGACCGACTTTTTACATGCCCATCCGACGCATGGATCATCTTACTTGTCAGACAATCAGGTGATCAGCCTGCATTGTCCTAACCAAACTTGGAAATATTATGTTTCCAACGCGACGCGGGAATCGAACCCACGACCTCCGAATCAAGAGCCGCGCTCTATACCACTAGACCACGGAGGCGTCCAGCCGACCAAATGACGTAGGTCCGTCAATTGCCTAGGAATCGATTTCCTCGATGGCACGTAAAAATTAGAGTGCCTTCACATTACGTCGCAACTCGCAAGCAGTGCGGCAGCAGCGCTACAGCCGCGCGACTTCTATACTAAAGACAGTCGCGCGGCTGGTTAGTATAGAAGTCGCGCTGCTGTCGCGCTGCTGCCGCGCGGCTGGCGCACTACTCGCGACTTAATGTGAAGGCAGCCTTACGGTTTTATATTTGGTTTAGCTAAGAAACTATTGTTTTGTGTCAGATATCGTGCATCGTGTGTTCGGCTTTGCAGCTGCGCGGGGGGAGGTGCGGGGGCGGCGCGCTGGCGGCGGGCGGGGCGGGAACGGCGCTGGGCGGGGCCTTCGCCCTCACCGCGCTCAGCGCCCTCGCCGCCTGCGCCCTGCCGCAGCGAGTGCCGCTCATGTGGCTGTGTGTTGTAAGATACATGTCATACTAATAGGGCTTCACACGAGACGAGAGTAAACGAGAGTAACAAAAATCTCATCTCGGTCTCGTCAATCCTCAAAAAATTGAGTCTCGTTCAAGTCTCGGTCTCGTCTCGTTACCAGTTGTCTCGTCTCGTCTCGCCTAGTTGTAAATAATGATTTATTTCTATAATATAATAAAGAGAATAAGGAATATTTTATGACTAACGTATAATTTATATGATAAAATGCAGTTTGGATGGTTACCAGATTTTATATTTCGTAAAATATATTGTTTTATAAGTAGAACTTTTCTGATTTTTCGAATCAAAACTTAATTTAAAAAAATTAACGAGACCCAAAACGAGACTCTCGGGTTGCCCTGTGTAGTCTCGGTGTTGCCGATAATATTTTCCTAAAACTCATTTCGTAAAAGCGAGACGAGAACGAGACGAGACGAGAAAAATCTCGCTCTCGCGTGAAGCCCTACATATACTAATGTGCGCTTTTATAATTTTGGACGTGGCGGTAATATCGTGGACGTCCGCGGTAAAACGATAACAAAGGGAAGTAAAATGTATGGAAATATATGAAGACGCTTTTAAATTTCCGTCGACGATAATTTTTTAACGTGCACGTTAGAGGACATTACGACGTCTACACTCTTCTGAACCGCACAAAACGTCCGCAGTGCGTAAAATCAAAAGGGCATTTAACGTACCCAACGTTTTATCGTGGAATCCGGCGTTCAAGATTACGTGATGTCCAGAATTATAAAAGCGCACAATATTATATTGCGTCTGTCTGTTAACTTTTCACGCTTGGGATAGCTGAGTCGAATGCTGAACACAAAAAGTCATTTGGATAGTTTCCGATTACAAACGAACAAAGTTCTAGACATTTAGGTATATTGTCTTGTGTTATATAATATTTTGTTTAGTGTCTTGAAATTGGAAGCAAACTATTGAACGCATAACCCTGTGGAAAGGTATTGCCTTCTCTTATGGCGGTATTCTATAATAATTAGAGATGGAAATCGCTTTCTGCAGCTACCGGGGGAGTTGCAAGCCTCCATCTTTAAAATTTTATTGTAAGTAAGAGAAAATTGACACGATAGTCAACAAAAATCTGTGTTTACTTTTTTCTGGAGCATTTAATGAAGACTTCTGCGCAGGAGCATATTTTTCAGGCTTTAATAAAACTCTCATCTGCTCAGGAGCTGCTGGTAAGCACGGCGACGGGCGGCATGCTGGCAGTGTCGGCTCTACTCATGTTCACCATGTGCGACGTACACAATAGACTCGACTACATGCACGGCGTGAGTACCAACTTTTTTTTTTATTAAATAAGGCCTTTCAGTCTTAGATAGTATATAGAAGGCTATAGGCTATATTTTGTCACGCTAAGACTAATAGGAGAATGTGAAAAAAACGGGGGAAATGATTTGAAAGGGTTTATCTCGCGAATTACTGGAGCAATTTTTATGTTATTTGGCACAGATAAGAAGTAGACCACATGAAGGATCCTGATAGGCTATCGATTTTAATCATTTTTTCAGTGGCTATATATTGTATACCCGTGCGACGCCGGGGCGGGTCGCTAGTAGATTAATAAATGATTTCACACAATATGTTGCAGCCGTTTGCCCTGGTGGGGGCGGCGTTGGCGCTGCTGAGCGCGGTGGTGGTGTACCGCGCGGTCGGCCGCCGCTGGGACCGCGCGCACGACGCCGCCGCCGCCGCCCCCGCGCCGCCCGCGGACCATGACGTGTGACGTACCTTACACGTTTCTCGTCAGTTCAGTGCATCGATCTGAGGGGGTCCGAGTTTTATTCGGTCATACGCATCGAGCGCGTAAACGCGAATTTATATGGGAACAAAGCATTTTCCACGTTAGCCAGTAGAAGGCGCTGCTTTGATCCCATATAAATTCGCGTTTACGCGCTCGATGCGTATGATCGAATAAAACTCGCACTAACCCCGGAAGAGGTTATAGTCCGCGCGGAACTAGTTGGCCGCGCCTTAGGTAGGAACGGGGGTTGCTTGCTGCTCGCAACGCACATGAGATTAGACAATGATGACCAATCTCAAGATATCGTGAACAATAATATTATTTAATTATTGAAACGAATAAATAAAAGATAATTGATCAGTTTTATATTCTAAACTATTGACATCGGCTTTCCGTTTTTTAAAAACGTATGCACTTTAAATATTATTTCCTTAGATTATCCTTTTATCGGCGGGACTTATCTTGCTATTGCAATCTCTTGTGCTTTTTGTCATAACTAGCCAGAACTGTCAAAACCAAGCGCCCCCGCCTCTCCGTCCCACCGCTCACATACCTAAGGCGCGGCCAACTAGTTCCGCACGGACTATAGTGCGAGTTTTATTCGATTAGTTTTATTCCATGCTGACGCAATGCGCCGTGTGGACTGGCTCTAACCACTGACCTCTATAATACACTGGACTGGCTATGCCGTACAAAATGACAGCTATCTTTTGTGACGACTTGAAGCGCCGCGGTGAGCGTACTGTGAACTAATTACGTAGAAAATTACAACCGCCATTCGCAAAATAGTAGTTCCAAGTATACTCACTATTGCTTTCACATAGCAATCAGCGCCAATATGGCGACTTTCAAATAGGAACATTTTATTGATAGCGATCGCCTATCCACAGTATTACAGAGGTCAGTGGCTGTAACCCACGGATTGATGGACTGATAATTTTTTATTATGTACTTACTTTACTTTTCGGACATCAGTCTGGCGTCACAGATTGGTGTACTGAACTGATGCCAGATTGACTGTGTAACCGTACCAACACGTAAATGCAGACTCGAATGGGTTTGATTGATTGTAGGATTCGCAGGACTGCAAACCACACGATCTGCTTAGTTTTATAAAATCATGAATTCTTTCGCATTATCGTCTGACTTTGACTTGACTTAGCTGCGGGCCCCTTGAATTCACAGTCGCAGTTTTGATTGCGTATAGACGGAATATATATGAACAATTTTACGAAAAATGACACATTCGAGTTATCGTATGCCAACGGAATGCGTACAGAATATTTTGGTCAAGAAAATATTCTGTACGCATTCCGTTGGCATATGATACCATCGAGGAAATTGATTCCTAGGCAGTTGACAGACCTACAATCATTTGGTTGGATCATGTCAATTCTATGTTAATTGTGATCTGTCAGCTGGGTGTGCCATTTAAACGCGTCCAAACTACGCAGTTCCCCCCTCTACCTAAGAATCGATTTCTCTAATAGTACATTAGTATGTACTGTCATTTGCTACGTCGTTCTATCTAATTTGACATGCAAACTAGATGCAAACGCAAATATACTGTGGTGTAGTATAATATAGTAAGCGGGGCGCCGACCTCAGTCCTCACCGTAATAGTAGCACTATTATTTATGTTAGTGGTGAACGAAGTCGGGAGTCAGGTCACGTACAAACTCGTCCTGTTAAAGGAAGGCTAGACAACATACATTACTTTAAACTGGCCTTGCATTGCTTTAAGGCTGCGTTTCTACTGAAGCGGAGTGGAGCTTAGCGGTGCCGAATTGACCAATCACGATGCTCGAAATCTTCGCTCCGCTTCGCTGTCATTTCGCTGGAATAGCACGATTGGTCAATTCAGGCTCCGCTAAGCTCCGCTCCGCTCCACTTCAGTGGAAACACAGCTTAAGAGTATCTTAGCTACTGTTCTCTCTTCACGCTTATACCCTTTAACCGATTATTACAAGAATTTGGGTATGGTGATTGGTGATACTTTGTCACGAAAATTAGCAGTGGCGTAACTATAACATCTAGGGCCCGTGGCAAATTGATTGATGCCCTATCAGTAAAAATAGTGACGATAATAATAAAACAATGTATAAAAGTTTCTTACCTCACAGCCTCTTGGGCCGGGGCCCTTTTGGGTCGGGGCCCGTGGCATTTTGTTAGCCCTGCCACCCTATAGTTACGCCACAGAAAATTAGGACATATTAGGATAGTTTTCATTACTAAAATATGTGCAGTTCACGCAACAACTAAGTTGCAGGAAACATCAAGTAGAGAAAAACATTTGCTACAAATTACAATATTTATGCATCGACCAGTTGTACTTAATATACTTGTTAAGTTGTAACAAAAGAATACTGTTCCTTTGTTGAAGACGTCACTAATAGTATAGGTACCGCCATATAAAGAGCAGTTAAAAACCTGTTATTGATCATCAAACATCATGTTTTTGTAACATAAATTAAGTATATGAATCTTTAACTGATGTAAGTACTTATTATGGTCATGATACCTGAGTATTACTTATATGTAAAACCAAAGAAAACTTTTACACGCCTCGTGTAAAACATTATAATTTTAACTCTACAAAAATATTTTTAAATAGTTCGTCGCTTCATAAGTACTTACTTATTTGTTTCAAATGAGGGGATGTAGTGTTGTGTTTTAAATGACTGTTAATAATAATAATATTGTTTTACTTGTCATAACATCTTGGGAGTTGGGTCGTAAAATATTTTGACCTAGTTGTCAAATAAGTGCTCCATAAAAACTTGTATTCTGCAAATTTGTAAAATTTTCTAATATCGGTTTGTTATGTAAAAGATAAAACACAATTTATGAGGAAACATCTGACTTCATGTCTTTGTTTTTATGGCCCAGTTGAGTCTTTAAATAATAACTAGCTATATGACCGAGCTTCGCTCGGTATTCAAAAAATTCAAAAAACACACATAAAATGACATTTTATGAAAATGATTCCTAGCTAGATCGATTTATCGCCCCTGAAACCCCCTATATACTAAATTTCATGAAAATCGTTGGAGCCGATTCCATATATAATATGTATATATGTATATACAAGAATTGCTCGTTTAAAGATATAAGATAAGATAGTTTGTTACAACAGCTGGCAAAGAATACAGTTCAAAACTTAACAAAAATATTACTGACGGACAAAATGTTATATTAAAATAAAACATTAGAATATAAAAAATACCTTGTATAATATAAAAAATTCAGTTTAACAATAACATAAATGTCTTTTTGAACAACAATGTATAAACAATACATACTTATGGCTTCTAGTACATACAATGTACAATGTACATACAACACTTAATCTCTACTGGTTAGTTACATTATATAATATAATATACAAGATATTTGTGCATAATTATTATCTAAGTAAAAAAAAAACATTCTTAATTTGTCATAATTAGAGTATTGTGATTTTTTTAGTGTACTTATCATTTTTATTGTGATTTAGAATATTAACCCATCAAGCATTGTATGAGCACAGGCGATCGCGACAACAATAGAATACAATAGCATTTCCCTGATCGAAAGATTAAATAACATTATTGATTCTAGCTACATGTCTATGGACTTAATATTATTACAATGATTGAAAGTATTGGAGGTGTACTAGTCAGAAAAATAATTAACTAAAACAAATCCTTTGTACCAAACATATTGACTAAGTTTTGAATATATTTTATGATATGAAATAAATGCTACTGTTTTAATTCCCACCTGTAATATTATAATATCACTTCCTAAAATATTTGTACTTGTACTACTTGACCCACAAAGTGTTAAGTTGAAGCTATGAAATATTGCTGAATAGCTTGCAGGACGCACTCAGCTTTTGGCTTAGAAGCTACCCCTGCTATTTCCACCCCGAGATTCTCTATCTTGTGAGCTGTGGAGTTGCCAATGGCGAAGTGGGGGAGGTCGGACAGCCTGTTGGCGAATGTCTGCAGCTGGCGGTAGATGTACTCGCACCCCGACGGACTGAAGAACACCATGCAAGCCGGAGCATCCTCGTTTATTTCCAGCAGGCTCGATCTCAACTCCACATTCTCCTTGGTCTCATACACCGTCACCGAGTCGACTCGTATTCCCTTCGCCTGGAGGATATTGGGGAGGATCTCCGAGCGTAGGTTGCCGCTGGGGAACAGAAACTCGGAGTCGGCGTCGTTCTCGGCGGCGATGAGCTCGGCGAGGGTCTCTGCGCTGCCGGCGGCGGAGCCCACCGCGTCGAGGCCGAGCGCGAGCTTGATCTTGTGCGCGCTGGCCTCGCCCACCGTGTACACTTTGCGGGTGTTCCACAGCGCGAACTTGGCCGGTGACCAGCAGCGGGCGACGGCCTCCACCGCGCGCGGGCTCGTGAACACCGCGCCGGCGTACGGCCGCTGCAGGCGCTCGCCCAGCTCCGCCAGGTTGCGGTACTCGAACTGCAGGGGCTCCACGAACACCACATCGTACTCGCTGCCCCTGAAGGCTAGCTCGTAGTCCTCGGAGGGACTCTTGAATAGCACGACTTTCCTCATGATTGCGTTCGCAGGCGTCAGCCCGGGCCCATCCCCCGTGATTTCTCTCGCGTGATCCTATTACATTCAAATTAAATCTGTGTCACTGTTTACTCATTTCCGCGTGACGATTGTAGGAGGACGAAGAATCCTTTGTTCGATTGTACGGTCCGGCTCCAGAAATTTGTAAAAAGAGTATCACTTTCAAATTAATATCATCATTGGGTATTATGTAAAGGTAAAAGAAATTCAGTTAACGCGAGTCGCAAAACTTTCCAATTTTGTTTTGGAAACGTTTCACTGCTGATTTTGACGGGTCACTGCTATCTGACATTTCTAAATTCGATGACAGTTGACAATGGCTGTCTACGTTACAGTGACAGCATATATTTTTTTAAAGAAAAGAACAACGGAATAAAGCTAAAAGTTTAAAATGATATTATTGGTTAGTATTAATTAATATTTTAATATATTTTTATGATAATTTTAAGGACACTAGTATGTTAGAAATAAACCGCTAGTTTGTCTGTATGTCTGTCCTGCATGTTTTGTCTTTGCCTAAAGGCCTGACAGACAAGGACGAAACATTGAAGACTCTACACTCGACAGTCTACACTGTACAGTCTACCTACAATGTAGCTGATATAGAAGGGCCAAGGGGTTTTGTACTAATTTGCAGTGAAAGCTACTTGATTGTATTAAAATCCTAATTCAATATAATACCGACTAGGTTTAGAGATCTTTGATACCGACCAATGACTTAAGAATAGAGATCTTTGATACCGACCGACAGCATACTGGACAAGAACGCTTAAAAGGACCCATTCACGGCAGTCCGCCGTGCAGCCTGCAGGACTGCAAGTGGATATAGCTCACTGATTGGTTCACACTCGGTGTTTCCGGTCGTGTGAACCAATGAGTGAGCTATGTCCATTGGCGGACTGCCTTGAATGGGCTCTTTTATATCAAAATGTAAATGAATCATTATTGTCAAATTCTAGAAGAATAAACACTGTTGTCATTTCATTTATTGTCATCAAACTGAGCAAATAGCAATGGGATTACGTGAAATTATTATTTCTGTAAACACGTAAATGGTACGATGCCTATTCAAGGTTGCACAAGTGGTTTGGCGGTGTCGGCGGTGGTTGCTACAGTTCTGCTGGTGCCCACTCACTACTACGTCCGAGTACTCCTACCGAGCGTCGAGGATCCAAGTGCGGGGACACCGTCGGTCTCCCCCGACACTCAGGAAGACGTGCTCGCAGCCTCCCTGGCCCTCCCAGAAGTCTTTATACTCGCCGCGTTAATAACGGTCATCCTCACGGCCTACTTCTGCGACTTGATACAGAGGAAGCTAATGCAGATGCGTATCAACAAGGTTGGTAAATTCTTTTACAATGCAAGACTGCTTTCACCGAAAGCTATCTAAGCTGCGCTGCGGGGAATGTGTTCTTAAGATACAGCAGAATCCCTGCGCAGAGCGAGGTCAAATGAAGCGTTCTTATTGATTCTCACAGAATGCATTCGTTCCAATACATCTCAATTCTGGTAATAATAACTCTCACACCGGTTTCGGTGACGGTGGCCGATATCATTGAAACCAAGGCCAGTTACGCAGGAGTAATTTTATAGTGTCGAAGTGTGTGCGCAGTACACAAGAGCACTATCTACGGAAGACCGACACGACTGGCGAGAGATCAGGCGCAGGTCCAACTTTTTACATGCCCATCCGACGCATGGATCATCTTACTTGTCAGACAATCAGGTGATCAGCCTGCAATCTGCATTGTCCTTACCAAACTTGGAAATAACAATATGTTTCCAACGCGGGAATCGAACCCACGACCTCCGAGTCAAGAGCCGAGCTCTGAACCTCTGGACCACGGAGGCGAATTCTGGTAGAAACTTTACTAAGGCTGTGTTTCCACTGAAGCGGAGCGGAGCTTAGCGGTGCCGATTTGACCAATCACCATGCTCGAAATCTTCGCTGTCATTCCGCTGGAATAGCACGATTGGTCAATTCGGGCACCGCTAAGCTCCGCTCCGCTTTGGTGGCAGCCTAAGGCTTAGCTTTCGTATAAAATAAAAACTTGATTGTCTGTGGCAGCTGAACGAGCGTCTGTCAGCGAGCGTGTCGCGGCTGCGGGAGTGGGAGGAGCGGCGGACGCGGCAGGAGGCCTCCCTGCGCGCCGTGCAGGCCGCCACCTCCGAGTACAACTTGCTGCTGTATCTGTTGCTGCAGCGCCACCGCCCCCCCGCCGCATCTGTCTCGGCGCCCGCGCTAGACACACTCGAAGACGACCGGGATTTCATAACATTTTGAAGTGTATACTTATATTATAACTCTACTAGCTTTATAAGCACCGGTTTTATTTCAAAAATCCTATCCGGACAAGCACCGTTCCCCGCAAGCGGTAACCGTAAATTAGCCTCGTAATGGTCCCGGGGGCCCGGGAGATGAAGCAAAAAACCGTCTCGGGACCCGTCGGGGCGGCGCGGCGCTCGAGATAGGACGCCCTCCCGGCAATATACTGCTGATTACGTTAAAATTACGTTAATTGAAGGCAAAATAGAATTTTGCACGAGAATGTTTGAGTCAAAGTCGTTTCCGTAAATTGGAACGGAATACATTAGGAGTCGTGTGCCGTGTTTTAAGAGAATTATCTCCGGATCGGGATTGGAGCCCCGTGCGCCGTGTCTCCGTGTCGCCGGGGCTCCCAGGCGCGGAGCTAATGTCGTTAATTAAACATGCAAATTGGGCAGCTCTTTGTACCGCACCCGCGGCGACGCGACGCGACGCGACTGAGGACTGAGGAGATATGCCGCCAACCACAGAATGTCTGTGCCGCCAACAATACTTTGTACACGTCATAGTTTTGTGATAATGCTGTACGGCGTACGCAGACGGCATAGTTGGAAACAAGTAAAGTCGCGTTGACGTTATGAAACTGCACCATGATGATGATCACACAATGCATCTTATTTTAACTCCCAACTACTTTTGAAGTCATCATTACACTTTTATTGATACTTACTTCAGATTTTTGTTTGAAAATACTATTAAACTCAATGATAGAATATATATTATTACTTACTTTCTGTAGCAAGTGTCAATAATTGGGTGTTTTATAAAATTAAACTACATTAAAGGAGTAAAGCGGCTTATCAAAGCCACTTTTCTATAATTATTATTAATTAGGTACTGGCCGCAGATAGATGTGACTCCGCAAAACCGCGATGTTGATAATATCTAATCATATTTTGTGGAATAGTAATAATTGACGACTTGCCTCAAAATAAATAAATCATGGCATTGTAAGTATTAACTATTTACCTGCCAGCCTCGTATTGTTTGTCAAACAACCACCCGGCGCTATTTTGAATTATTATCTTCACGCGACAAAGCTAATAATAATATTAAATATTTTATCGGCTGGGCTCCGAATGGTCCATATTGCGGTCTCGTTATTACATTTAATTTACTCAACTTTATTTTGTGCCATAGTTTTTTCGGCCATTTTTAGCAGCTGTAAAGGTGCACTTAAAATCAACGGGCGATAAAATTGGCATTTCCGGTTATTTCCGGTCAATGCAATTACTGTGACGTCACAGATTATTCGGCCATTTGCAGCGGCGGCGATCTCCAATTTGGAGAATTCACAACGACTGCAGAAAAAAATCATTGCAAGTTACGCTTGCTATGGTTTTTACTTAGGTAGTGAACATTGTTGTAGAGCCGAGCACTTGTATCTTGTACAATAATTATGATTGCTTTAAAATGTTAATGTAGCTCCGCTGTCATGTCAACAGTACTTGATTGCCCATCTAACGTAAACCGAAGCTTTTAGGGCGCATTTTCATTAGTCGTTAACTCGTGCGGTATACAGCATACGGGGAGTCTATGACAACCAATGGCGCATTGTTATTGGTCGTGACTCGTGACTCGTGGCATGCGTTTCAGAAATCTCCCGCACCCCGCATGCGGGCCCTTGTCGCGAATCGCGCGAACTTGTAAGTAACAAAGGTAAATGTAGTGTATGTGCAGTGTATCTACATATAAAGTAGATACTACATTGTCTCATGCACACCAGTAGTGGGGGCAGTCTATATAAGTCGTTGTCAAGTAGTCACAGGGTTCAGTTGTATAGTGGCAGTGACAGTGAATAGACGTGCGCTCCGCAAGTGGTACTGGGTGTGTTAGTGAGCCAGTGTTCCGAGGATTCCACATACCAGTGTTCTGAGGATTCCACATTAAACAACGGTATTCATATAATATAATAAAAGGAGGGTAGTTGTAATATTCTCTCAGCTGCTGTTAGACAGACGATCGAGAACCGCAGACGGGCGAGCACGCGGCGCAGTCTTATCAGTGAGTCATTATTATCATTATTTAAATATTGTGATCTTAAACGTTATTATTTAGGCTGTGTTCAGTTCATCGAGGATATCCAACGCCTCGAAACTGTTATGTATAATAATATTATAATCGTCTAGATATTAATATGTAACATGTTGATACTGTATGTAGATTGCGAACAATGAGTCGATTCGTTTAGTTATCTTATTATACGAGGTGTTGTAGTCGTTTGTGGCCGGTTGGTCACAACCAGTGTTTACTGCCTACTGTTGAGTGGGTTTGATTTAGACCTTAGCTTTAGAACGCTCGGTTGAGCCGTGTGGTAAGGGGTCGCTGTAAGGGGTGGTTGGAGGCGACTGCACAGTATAGTATAGTATAGAAACCGTGTTCATCGTTTGTGGTGATTACCAGATGGACACGTGTGTATAGTTTAATTGGCAGCCTACGCGGTCATTGACCTGCTAGGCCATCACGATATAGAATGCCATAGTCTAGTGCGGACTAGCCGCATAGGCGAAATTGTCACGTGTGCTCACACAGGTGGACGCAGCAGAGTTATTAATATAGTTATAGTTTTCGCCTCCACTGAGGTGGTTGCGACATGGTGGAAATGCTGGGATTGAACCCGACTCGGAACCGGCCGAAGGTAGTGTGAAAATGATTTTCACTTTGAATTTTAGAGGTAGATTGACAGAGCCAGCCAAAGCTTGGTAATTTCGAAGCAGAGGGAAACAAAATTTGGAAAAGGATGCATTGGGGGCGTTATTTGTGTTTGGATACCTAATATCATCGGCTAATTTTGTTTTCCGTTACAGTTAAATTTAAATTTCCGAGAATAATAACAAAATCAAAGTTTGGTTTAGTAACATTTGAAAAATTAGATATAGCTGGAGGTTTGGTGCAAAACTTGAAATAACATTTATCGAGCGCTATTGAGGCGGAGGTGCCTTCCTAAACTGATTGACCCGGCAAGCGTTCTGTTGCCGTTTAAAGTATTTGAAGTTGTAACGTGTTTCTATGTTTGTAAAGAATGTTATTTTGTTGAAGTGACTAGATAACTATGTGGCTCGGGGCGCCGTTGCGGCGGCGCGGGGCGCGGCGTCGAGCTGTCCCTTTGCGAAATGCACAGGCAATGGTCGCCGTCGGTCTCGAGTTGAAGTTCGTAATTTATTGTTTACTATCGCTTGTTCAACAAATGCAATATAAAAATATGTAGACAGTAGCCGATTCTTAGACCTGCTAAATATGCATAAAATGGCGCTGGTTTCGTTGATTTGCTACAGTGGGCTTGCTTATGTTGCCATAGCAAATACATTGTGCAGCAGTGAACCACACACTATAGTGGGAATTGTTCATAGAATAACATGCTGTAATTTTTCTGTGTACGAGGAGGGTATATTGTGGAGGATAGGAAGTGACAAGGCCTGAATATTGGTGTGGCAGCTGTAAAGTGGGTGCCTGATAGTTGGCTGGTGTTGATGAGCCTGATTTTCTCATCACACTGCGCTCAGTGTCTCTTGAGTCTATATTAACGCCTTCACAGGCGCCAAATTCACTATGATATAATACGATCTTTTAGTAACCGATAACCGATAGTGTTGATGATGGATGGACGGCGGCGTCCTGTTGTCTAGCGTAGCCGTTACGAGTGTATACGCTCGGTGTTGCTATCATCGCACCCTTTAATTTACTTTATTGAAATTAATTAATTTAATAATTTTTAATTACTAAAATATTATTGCATAATCCTAATGAATTTAATCTGCTCAAGTCAGTAAAGTGGCATATATAAACTTTGTAATGAAATTATCATGTCATATTATTATTGTGAGATTGATGATTTTGCTCTTCTTTACCAAATGTCTCGCCATAGCGGGAGAGCTCATGGTTCATATGTATTATTGTGTGGTAACAAAGTGGAAATAAAATTGCTTCCTATCGAAAATGAGAAGTTTAGAGGTAATTTGGTGGGGGCCGGATGGTGCCTGCTGATTATAAGACGAAGTTTAGTTAAAATAAAGATACCAAAAAATGTTTAGAGGTCGTTGGATAGACAAACGATACCTGCTGATTAAATACGTAGTTGGGTTAAAATAAAGATACCTACAAATGGTTAGAGGGTTTAAAGGTAAATTAAGATGAAGTTTGGTTAAAATTCAAACGGGTACCGTTGCTAATAGTTGAAAAGATTGGTCGGCTATAGTTCCAATGTATAAAGTCTACACTAGTAAAATAAAACGAGGGCTGAAATCGTGTGTCACTGCTGCTACTCGTGAGACCCTCGCAAAAGTAAATGGGCAAAAAGAGGCCTATTATAGTTGACCTGGCAGAGCAGTGGATGGCAAAGTTTGAGTGCTGTAGCCTGTAGGGCAATTATTAGATGATTACTTTTATCCTAAAAGGCCGTGTGGTTTAGAATAATCTATTGAATGAAAAGAGGAAAAATGGTCTTGGCAACTATGTTACTTATAATAAAATAATTCCAGAAGCCAGTTTAGAAACAATAAATTGCCAGCTTTAAAAGATTAAGCTCCCAAAGAACGTTCAACGTCGAGACGTTGAACAAAAATTATTGTTACCACAAAAACTAACATTCATCCAATATGTTTGAACTTTGAAATATGAATGTATTGGCTATTTCTGCATTGTCAACCAGTAAACATGGTTATTGATACCGGCAGCGAGAATAATAATGTTATTATTAATGATAAAAAATTAAGACTTCTGAATTAGTAGAAAATAGTTTTACCAAATTATTAGTAGTTCTATCAAATTGTATAAACTTCTATGAAGCTGTTAACCCTAATATTTGTTTTGATGATATTTAGTACTTTCGAACTACCGACATTAAGGCACCTAATAATGAATTATTTTAGAATTGGGTGTGCATTTCGTTGATAATAATACCATAATATTGAAGTGGAAAAAGTGCATAGAAAGTGGTGTTTCATTGTGTTGTGTTTTCATTAATATTAAAACTCGTGAATGAACCCGACGATCTTCAACACAACAGGTTAGAATTTAGATTGTTCAATTTAAAAGATTATTGCAAATGTTATTGGAGCATAATTATATATGACGTACAATGTATATTATACCCATAGTAGTTTTAAGCAATTAAAAATATTTCTGAAAGCGAAATTGTTAAAAAAAAACCGGTACAAAATTTACTTGGCCAGGATATTCCAGTGAGAGTGGAAGTGTTGAGATTAGAATTCCATGAAAGATGGATTCGAAGGTAATTTTCCTAGAATTATAAATGTTTAAATTCCGGTCCTCGTAAACCGGTCTCTCGAACGTGTTACAGAGTCCTCAATAATGATTAAATAAATGAGTCAATGGAATTGGATGTTATTGGGGTAGGAATTAGGATTACTCCCTTGGTTTTGACACTCAAGGGGAAATTAGAATATGTGTAGATATATAGGGCAAGCTAAAGCCAACATCAAAGAAAACACCCGTTACCAACTATAGAAAAACTTCTTCTATAAAATTAATAAATGCAAGAAGTTTCGTGAAACTTGACCTAAAAATAGTTTTACTTAAATTGTGAAAAAAGAGTGAGCAAAGAGTGAGAAAAAATAATGTTGTTGATATGAAGATCTTATCAACAGCTAATTAAACTTTATTATTCCGCTTTAACGATGGAGTGATATAAAATTAAATTCACCTTAAATAAAGTTTAGTAGCATAGTAGTTGACATAATATTAAGTAACAGCTTTTATATTTTGTAATCAAGGTTACGTATTTTTGGTACAACTTCCAAAAGACTATGGCAAGATTGTTATTCACGTTGTGACAGAGTAGTTAATTTTGGTAACTATATTGTTATTTTTGGATGCAATGATACTTACTGAACATGACCTCTAATAGATCTAAATGTCTATATATTAATTTTAGTAACTATATTGTTATTTATTTTTTTTGATGCAATGAGGCTGAACATGACCTCTAATGGATCCAAATCTTAAAAATGATATATAACTCGATAACGGCTAAACCGATTTGGCTGATTTTGGCCTCAAAATATTCCTGGAAGTCCAGGGAAGGTTCACAAGTGACAAGAAGTTAACCGGGACATCTAAGTTCCGAGTATAGAATTTCTTGAATATAATTTAGCACATGAAGACCTTTGGATAAATATAAAAACTTGAGAGGTGTCAAAGGACACCCAAATGAAACGAAGTTACTTCTTATGTTATATGTATATACAAAAAAAAACATCAATAAACGCCCTCTGCCCCTACCATGCAGGTACTAATAAAAAGTGTCGAGGTCAAATATCGTTCTGCCTAGCCTCTTTACGCCGAATGCGCAATAAGGAACTTCGTTCCAATATAAGAATTTTCGATAAATATATTAATAAAACTACAGGGAAATTTTGGGAGCTTTTAACGTTTGAAGAGCTTAAGAGTTTTTGGGACTGGTGAACTATGTTGGTGAATGAATCACTAGCTTAGCAACATGGATTGAATTTATAAAGCTAAAGCCCAGTAAAACTTCTTGTATCGTCTGCCAAGCGCCTAAAATGGGCGTCTTACTCTGGAACCATTTAAGGGTGGCTATTTCTGCTTTGACCACCAATTTAGTATTTTGTTTAAAATATAAAACTGTGTGTTTGCGCCACTAATGGCTTATTTATTGAAGATTCGAATTATATAAAGGTTGTATATGGCTTTCATGGTAGTTTGTTTAGATAATAATATATTCAGTTTAATAAGAGTGATTGAAGGTTGGAATATTTTCGAAAATGATTTGACAGCTGTGCGTGCAGCGTGAGTCGTGACAGACGAACGGATATACGCATGACATGCTTTTGGCGTGGAGATCAAGCCGACGCATAGTGTCTTAATACGTACTGGTATTCAAAGTAAGAGGTTGCTTGGACTATGGATGCCACTTGAGTGGCAGACACACTAAAGGAAATGTTTTCCATAGTTAGGGGGGCAGTGGGTATAACAGCTGACAATGGTCCGAGGTTTGTGGGTGTTTATGGTTTGTGAATTTTTGTAAAGATTTTAGTATTCAGTTGTTCCATAGTGTGCCTTGTGGGCGTCGACAGGATGGCAAGGTTGAAGTGCAGAGTCGCTAAATATAAAAGCTTTGTATCAGTGTAACTGAGAAATTTTATTGGCGAAATGATTTGGTGAAGTAGTTCACCTCTTTTAGTTGCGCGGGAGTGTCCGGCGGAATTGTTTTATAGGTGTCAGCTGTTTAGAGATAAATTGTCATCAATATAATATATAATGATTGATATTATAGAAACTATAGATATTATAGAACTTGGTGAAATGGACTCTGAAATAAAAGATAATATAAAATAATAATATAAAATAAGAGAGGAAGTGATGGTTTAGAAGCTGTTAAATTGTAATTGATTGCAAATTGCATTGCATATTTTCAGTTTTGATATTTTAGCTCATTTAATTTAATTTGTATACGCCTATACAATAAAATCCCAGAAACTACTACTACTATAAGGTAATTTCTTTTCTCAATGATAGCACATCTTGGAAAAAATAAGATGACAAACCATAGGCCGCTTCTATATAAATGTACCACATTTCTCCACACTATGTATAATTTAGCTTATGCTATTATTGTAATGTTCCACCTTTTTGGTAAAGTAAAAAGTTTCTTACGCCGGTTCTTCTCGCCGGGTTAGTTTCCGAACCGGTGGTAGGCCTATTGTAGACAACGTTCTAAAATATTAACTTTGTAAAAAAAATATAGTAGTAATTGTGTAAAAAATATATATATATATTTGTAAATGGTAGATGTAGTGTATTGATAAATAAAGATGGCCGCTTACTACCAATCAGGGCAAGGCAAGATGGTCGCCAGACATGAGAGCTGGCGCCTGGCGCTCACTTGCTCTAGAGCCGCAGCCGAGAGTAGAGAGTGCAGAGATACAGTATTCTGTGTTTAATTTACTCCTTCAACGATAATGTACCAAGGGTACAGGTCATAAGCGAAGTTTTATGTAAAAGTTTTGCTATGAGTCATAATAATAATTAGAGTCAGGATACCTATTTCATAGCTTGTATTTTCTTTGCGGTGGGGAGTGTCGCGAATCGCGCGAACTTGTAAGTAACAAAGGTAAATGTAGTGTATGTGCAGTGTATCTACATATAAAGTAGATACTACATTGTCTCATGCACACCAGTAGTGGGGGCAGTCTATATAAGTCGTTGTCAAGTAGTCACAGGGTTCAGTTGTATAGTGGCAGTGACAGTGAATAGACGTGCGCTCCGCAAGTGGTACTGGGTGTGTTAGTGAGCCAGTGTTCCGAGGATTCCACATACCAGTGTTCTGAGGATTCCACATTAAACAACGGTATTCATATAATATAATAAAAGGAGGGTAGTTGTAATATTCTCTCAGCTGCTGTTAGACAGACGATCGAGAACCGCAGACGGGCGAGCACGCGGCGCAGTCTTATCAGTGAGTCATTATTATCATTATTTAAATATTGTGATCTTAAACGTTATTATTTAGGCTGTGTTCAGTTCATCGAGGATATCCAACGCCTCGAAACTGTTATGTATAATAATATTATAATCGTCTAGATATTAATATGTAACATGTTGATACTGTATGTAGATTGCGAACAATGAGTCGATTCGTTTAGTTATCTTATTATACGAGGTGTTGTAGTCGTTTGTGGCCGGTTGGTCACAACCAGTGTTTACTGCCTACTGTTGAGTGGGTTTGATTTAGACCTTAGCTTTAGAACGCTCGGTTGAGCCGTGTGGTAAGGGGTCGCTGTAAGGGGTGGTTGGAGGCGACTGCACAGTATAGTATAGTATAGAAACCGTGTTCATCGTTTGTGGTGATTACCAGATGGACACGTGTGTATAGTTTAATTGGCAGCCTACGCGGTCATTGACCTGCTAGGCCATCACGATATAGAATGCCATAGTCTAGTGCGGACTAGCCGCATAGGCGAAATTGTCACGTGTGCTCACACAGGTGGACGCAGCAGAGTTATTAATATAGTTATAGTTTTCGCCTCCACTGAGGTGGTTGCGACAGCCCTATCGACCAGTGAAAATGCGCCCTTATAAAGGACGAGCTTTTGTCCGCGGCTTCGCTCGCGTTAAGAAGTATTAAAAATTAAAATTTAAAATATAAAAACTTTCATCCCCTATTTTAACCCCTTGGGGTTGTAATTTATCAAAATCCTTTCTTAGCGGATGCCTACGTCATAACATCTACCTGCATGCAAAACTTCAGCCCGATCCGTCCAGTGGTTTGGGCTGTGCGTTGATAGATCACCATGTCAGTCAGTCACCACTCACCTTTGAGTTTTATAATATAGATTGCAGTACCGTAAGCAAAACTTTAAGCAATATCCAGGTAGCTCTAAGCAAGTGATTCAGATACACCTCGAATTCAATAAAACATGATCGGTATGAGCGGAGCAGGGCGGTTGCTGACGGGGTTATTAGAGAGCTGAGAGACGATGTACCAAGAATGAGGAAGTCGCAAGTCGCAACACGTCAGTATAAATGAAACGTGAAATGTTAGTTACACAGCCTAAATATAACTAAACTACGTCTGGTATTTTGTCTGACGCATTAAAAAAGCCGCAATATAGACAAAAACAGCAGACCTAAAATAATAATTACGGCCACACTCAGAGTATACCTAATGGCGATTAAACATCTCTGAGTACGACCGAAAAATAATGTACGGGGCTTATGTCAAATTCTTCATTTAATTAAAGTTGGGTAATTACTTAATATGCGTCTCTGAGTGCAGCAGTTAAATATTAACTGTGTTAATATTTTTATCACTTAGGGGGTATACCGAGTTATGTTTCCAGCGTTCCTTGAATCATATTGAATGTGGCAACAGTACTTACGTCTTTTGTTGTTTATACTTGTCTGCAATCTCCTTATGTATAGCTCGTCTCGGTCTGATGCTGGTCACGTATGTGGGGACCTGTCTACTGACAAGTGTATCGCCGTGTCAAAGGAATGAATTACAAATTCCGTACCTGTTTATTAGCGCTGTCCTCGAATTCTGTAACGCTGTATTGGGGCAATACCTATGTGTTAGAATTAATTTCGGTTTCAACACGAGAGATATTCAGAACGTAAATTCAACAACACTGTCATACACTGGGCGTATAGAGTCGTGAAATGGTCATTTTGTTTTTGTAACTACTCATTCATTTCTGGCAGGAAAAAGTTGAAAAAAATATATGTGAAAGATCAGTTCAACAACTAATATATCAACATTTTTTTTCTGCTTCATGTCTTACCCTTGCTTCAATAAAAAAATAATACGTGACATCGATTTTCGATTTGAAATCGGGACTCCTCCTAAACGGCTGTGATATACGGTATTTTTTTTTGCGTAGATATATTTAGAATCTATTTTTCTTGAATATCAGCATTTTTTATAAAAATCAAACAATATTTTCTTTGAAAAGATATCGAAAAACAGTATTTCCGAACGATTTGGTTCAAAGGTGGTCTGCGCGGGCGCGGGCGGCAGTCGTCCGCTAGCATTCAGACGGGGAGGCTGTGTCACTCGTTGCTAAATCTTGCGCCTGTGTGTGTGCTATCGAGCGTCTGTTCGTGTGCATTAGATCACTACAATATTTGCATGAGTGTTTATGTAGAGTAGTTAGACTTAGAGTACAATCAACGTAAAAAGGTTGTAATGTGGTTCGCGCATGGACGCTCTTATGAAGAGTACCTAAATTGTTATATACTTCATGATTATTTTTAGTTAAATAATATAATATCTAATATAATATCTATGTACGCTCACATCACGTCAGTCTGGCCCCGTGCTAAGTACCTGAAGGACTTGTGTTACGGGTACCAGACAACGGAAATATATTTAATACTTTTATACTATACATAATATATTTAAGATTTTTATTATATCATACACATATTTAATACACATCCATGACCCAGGAACATTGGAAAACTTTTTGTTCCGTCGGCGGGATTCGAACCCGCGACCCCCGGCTTGAGTTGCCACACACTCTAACCATTGAGCCACGGAGGTCGTCAAAGTTATAAGTTATAAGTTGATTGTTCCACGCGTATAGACGTTATAGTATTAATATTTTAAGTATTTAAATAAAACAAGTGTATAGGTGTATGGACGCTCTTATGAATAGTACCTAAATTGTTATTTACTTCATGATTTTTGCAATTCGCGTTTTTAAGATTCAAACTGTTACTGTAGATTATCATTAAACATGAACACAGTTATTGGTTGATTTGTAAAGCCTAATGTAAATTTAAAATTGTGTTATATCATCCAAACGGCCTACCGTTTGGATGATATAACACAGTTTTAAATATTTTCAATATTTTCGCCAAAATTACAAGATGACCGTTTTTACGCTCTGTCAATTCAAGACTCTGTCAATTCAAGACGAGTCTTGAATTGTCAGCGTAAAAACGGGTAAGTCGTACGTGTCCGTTTTTACGTTGTAAGAATAAAAATATTATAATAGGTCCTAAATTCATTCAACACTTTATAAAATTAATCTTATTGTCATAGTTTATAATATTTATGTAATAGAAATTTTGGCTCTTCAGTAAGAAAAACTAAAAACACAGACATATCTTTCTATACGCTGCTAATTTAAGAAATTTTTTCTATGTTATAATGAACGAATAAAAAGACACGTCATCAATAACTATAGGTCCATAGTGAAAAATTCTAATAAAATGTGATTGTTTGATAAGTTAAACTGTATAGTTTTCAAAAGTCTACAAATTTTAGTATAAAATATGTATTCACTAATTATTCTGTTTTCACTAAAGGGTAAAACTAAACATCATAATGTTGAAGTTGCCTTTTTCTTCTTATTGGTCTTTTCGGATACGTCTTGAGCAAGGTAAATTTTTACTGACTCTTAAGAATTTATAAGGGTCATAATTTTAACCGACTTCCAAAAAAACGAGGAGGTTATATTATGTTTGGCTGTGGATATTTTTTTTATTTTTTATTTTTGTATGTTCAACGATTACTCCGCCGTTTGTGAACCGATTTTCGAAATTTTTGTTGATTTCGTGCAGGGGTACGATAGACTCGATTGAAACCTTATGTGAATAATAGAAAATATTGATTTCGAGTCGACAACTTATATCCGCAAAATTCGTATTATGGAGTATTGATTGATTCGTATTATACGTCAATGACACATGCCGCATCATGTGTCATTGACGTAAAGACAGAGTTGCCAGAATAATAAAAGGCGCACCCTTTTTTTGTCGTTCCCAGTATTACATGCCTATGTCGTTATAAAAAATAGAAGTATAAAGTTTTAGCTGATGAATCCTGATGTATTTATTTTGTATTTCCATTGGCTCATAAATCATAATACGTATGCAAAGTTTAGAATAATTATTAATTCATCATGCAAAGAAGCCTCAGGCCTCAGCCTCCGTCGCAGCTATTATATCACGTCGCAGATTATTTATTACATATATACTGGACTAATATGAATATTTAAGTGTATATATTACATATATACACTTAAATATTCATATTAGTCCAAATTTGATTGAATGTGTGGCACTAGTCCCACTAAAAACGAACAAAAATCTTATAATAACTGAACGTAAATGATAACAAGTCTATAAATAATTCTCTACCTTAGAGGTAGAAACGGACAAGTACGACATGACGCGGAACGGCGCGTAAATATCACGTCGCAGATTATTTATTACATATATACTGGACTAATATGAATATTTAAGTGTATATATTACATATATACACTTAAATATTCATATTAGTCCAAATTTGATTGAATGTGTGGCACTAGTCCCGCTAAAAACGAACAAAAATCTTATAATAACTGAACGTAAATGATAACAAGTCTATAAATAATTCTCTACCCTAGAGGTAGAAACGGACAAGTACGACATGACGCGGAACGGCGCGTAATTTCCAACGCGGTACAAGACGGTAAGTATAGATGTCCGCATCTACCACAGTAAAATCTAATAAAACTCCCAACTTGTCGTCGTTTACGTCTTTTTATCTTCGGAATTACTTGTGATAGAAAAAAAAATGTAGGAATATGCGTCTCATTATAATATTATGGAAGTGCATGATGCAATAAAAAAATTGCTATTATGGACATGACCTTTTATGCGTAGGGACCGTCGATAGAAATACGTCGTTACATACGTCTTTAAAAAAACGCGATTGCCTAGCAAATAAACAAAGGACTACCTGGTTAATTAATATATCGAAGAATGAAGCGAAGAAATATAATTAATGTTAAAAAAGAAAAAAAATCGGGTACCCAGTTTCCAATCAACAAAAACCCGAAAACCCGGGTTTTAAAAATTGGGCCCGTGTTGCGATGCCCTAGCTTAGGCAAGACAAGCACGGACCTAACTAAGACAGCCAAGACTTGAAAAATTATCTAGATACCTACTGATTAATTTTTCATTTTTTTTCAGTGCCTCTTAATAAATTAGACATAAATATCATACTTGATACTAAGCGTAAATCGTAATTCGTGTAGCATTAAACGTATTAAAGTCATTCGTCAAACATCTATTTATTCACAATAGTAATTCATTTTCATATAAATTACACATTTTAAAGCAAGTAGTAGGTAGGTAGTGGATTCGAGTAAAATAGGCAGTGATAAGTCAGGAGTGCTTCTGTTCGTCATACGCGCGCTTAATCTATGTACGATGTTTTCGTGCGGGGAGTGCAGAGCAGGGGGACCTAAGCCACGCCCAAACGTCCAAGGTCATCGACGACTCTATGCGCCTTAATTCAAATTATTTGCGTAAACTGTAAAGGATTCACGAGCCGTCACGTATTCCAAATGGAGTTAGTCCAAAATAGTTGTGGAGTGTAACCATTCCAAAAGGTCCGTGGCTCATACTCGTAGTGTCAGGACACCAAATTTCATCAAAATCGGTTCAGCGGAAGAGGTTAAACAGTCAGACAGACACATTTCACGTTTATAATATTATATATTAGTATGGATTATAATATTATAAGCGTCTAACATCGCGACAAAATTCGACGACCCGCGTATAACGTAAAATACATAAACTTTAATAGCAAGTACTTTTGTATTGTTTACAGTTTACACCATGTTTACACTCTCAAACAATGCATAGATTTATAGGCGTTCACACATTATGCGACACGTCGTCACATGATCCTATTCATCGGGTACGATAAACCTGAAATAGCCAATGATATATTATATAAAAATATCTAAGCAGATATGTATTATGTCACTACCGCGCGCGTTGTGAAGCTTCAAATACGACCCAATTGGGTCGTCTTTTATTTAGTCTGTCTCTTTTATGTAAATGGCATTTCGTATCTTTTGTTTCATTTAGTCAATGTTGTTCGAAAGAGATTTAAGCCAGAAAATAGTATGAACGTAACAGATCTGTATAAGTAGAATATCATTGGAAGTACCCCTATGGGTCGCTGTAAAGCGTTTGAGTACTAAACCACGTTTTTTGTTAAATCATGAATGCAGTTGTTGTTACATAACTGTATTCATAACTGAATACTTATTTTGTGTGGTGATGATACACAAAATATAATATTCTTAACAGTGTCCAATTAAATATTGGCCAGTATAAATAGTCAGTAGGTACTCAAGATGCATCTGTCTCAAGAGTCAAGACACGGTTCAGGCTCTGTGATTGGTCCAAATTTTGACAGCCAACCAATCACAGAGTCTGAACAAAGTCCGTCTGAAGAAACAGTGCCTTGAGACCGAGATGCATCTTGAGTAAAGATACGAGTTGTATAATAATAAATAACAATATATCCCTTTAGTTAACAAAGTTAACTTAACTTTATTAGCACGATATCGTACTGCTTAAAACGTATGTTAATATTTTATTGTCCTTACACGGCATTTTATTGCCACGATATCCAATATCGTATCGCGGTATCACATATTGTAAATTCGCTAACATTGTCGTCTATTTTCAGCTCGACTGTCCTTCATGGCGATAGGTTTAATATGCAATGAATAAATACCTCGTTACAACGTACAATATGGTCTTAGACCGGGTAAAATGTTCAATATGCTCTTCCACCGGGTTTACCGGCTGCCGGGTATGAACGATAAATTGTAGCTGTGCGCTTCGACCGGCGCAAATTAATGGCAGTTTTAATGAAAATATGGCGCCTTTACACATTTTATAAGTACTTATTGCTTTTATGTAAACTTAATTTTGCACTTTAACTGCATAAGTAAACTGCACATCATACCCCTTATTAATAAAAAATAGTGTTTTGTGTCGAACTCGAACTCGAACTCAAACTCGAACTCGAACTCGAACTCGAACTCGGCTCGAACTCGACTCGAACTCGACTCGAACTCGACTCGAACTCGACTCGAACTCGACTCGAACTCGACTCGAACTCGACTCGAACTCGACTCGAACTCGACTCGAACTCGACTCGAACTCGACTCGAACTCGACTCGAACTCGACTCGAACTCGACTCGAACTCGACTCGAACTCGACTCGAACTCGACTCGAACTCGACTCGAACTCGACTCGAACTCGACTTGAACTCGGTTGTCTGTAAAGTCGGTTTACTGACGATAGTTGAACGTGACAACGTCATAGCCTTAAATGGAACGCCTCAGAGCGAGGTAACGCATCATATTGTATCATGTTTTTTCGTACGCGCAGCCCATATCGAATTATAAGACGTTGTCACGTCAAAAAATACGCAATGGACAAGCCATAATATAATTTTGCCCTTGCCTGTCAAGTTTTTTCTAACTTATTAGACAAAGGAAAAATAATTCATACTTATTATAGGCTATAGTGCATACCAGCTTCCTATTGTATTTCTATTACTAAGAGGGTTAGTAAAAGTAGTAAAAGAAGGAAATACAAAGACTCAGTCGTGTGCAATATACCTTAGAATCATTGCTTATAATATTATAAAAATCAAAGAAAATAGCACAACGTAAGATTTACAAACGAGAGATGTGATATGAGATAGGTATTATAACATCTATGTAAAATGAAAATTGTCTACAGCTGCAGAGCTGTGCACTGTGCAGTACTAGCGTATCTAAACACGGTGTCAACGTCGGTTGCCGCAGTGTTCGACGCTGGATGTCCGTGTCTCACCCGGGTCCCGCCCGGGTCCTACCCGCGCCCGGTACTCTACACCCGGGTCACGCGCGGGATGTAATTTTATTTTATGAAACAAACGGCCGCCTTCAATTTAACACCTCGGGCGGCGCGGCGGGCCCCGGCAATATCACATCACATCCATGATCCAGACGATGATCGATGTTTTTTATTTATTTTTATTTTATTTATTTATTTATATTATCACATTTATAATTGTTAACAACAATTTAGTATATTAAATAAAAAAAAAACAAAACATTTCAATACAAACACTTTAAAGCAGTATTTCCCAAACTTGTCGGGACCGCGACCCATCTACAAGAAAGTTTAAAGTTCGCGGCCCACCTTGTGTAAAAAAAAGCAGCTGTATGTTGCTGCCGCAGCGCGCAGCATTACCCGTTAATTCTGACGTTCACTGCTGGACTTGGGCCTTTTCTAAAGCTCGTCACCTCACACCCATTTCGATTAAGAAACGGACATAAGTACGGTCTTATAGTTTTAGGGCCCACCCAAAATCTACCCGCGACCCACCAGTGGGTCGCGACACACACTTTGGGAAATACTGCTTTAAAGGAACATTGGCAGCTGTACTAGTAATTTACTGTGTCACAGCTGCCTGATGTATTAGCAATATATTGTTACAACATTATATTAATAAAAAAAAACAAATTTAGCTTTACCCATAAACTATTTAGTATTTATAATTGGTAGGCTGTTGTTTCTGATAATATCTATGTTGGTAGGTGAGTTAGTTAACAACGTGTATAACAATCGAAAGAATCGAAAAATCTTACTCAATATGGTACCACCTCTTATAGAAATACGTATGAGCAAGCGATAGCGCGATCTACGCGACTCTTGGCGCCATCTGTTATAAGGTTTTGGAACTAACTTAATTTTAACAAATTTACGCATAAACACGTACAACCCCTTTTTACAGTTAAAAAGTAACCTATGTCCTATCTGTGTACAAAATTTCATTTCAATCGGTTCGGTAGTTTTTGGCGTGAAAGCGAGACAGACAGACAGAGATACTTTCGCATTTATAAAATTACTAGCTGACCCGACAGACGTTGTCCTTTTTTTTCCGGAGGGGGAAATGCATTACGCATACCACCCAGGCGCAGGGGGCGACCCGAGCGGTGATGTGGGACTCCCGTAGCTAATGAGACCACGGTATACCCACTAAAACCCCCATTAGCTCATTTAGTTATCTCTATCTCATGTTTTGTCATCAATACAATATGAACACTTTTTAATGAATTTATTCACAATAAATTTTACATTTAACAATATAAGTTGCCAAAAGTTACTCAATCTCTAACATTTTCATTTAAAGTCTTTAGTCTATATATATTTAATACCGTTGTAAGAGTTATACGAGGTCTTGGGTCTTGAATGTTTTTATCAGGTGACATATTCTGTACCTGCACTCGTACCTATACTATAAACTTGTCACAAACACCAAACCTCACAGTTCACGCCGAACTGTTACGTCATGTTAAACGTATGAAAAGATTTTTATTCCCAAAGGTTTACTTGTATGAACAGAAGGCAATAAGTAAAAGCAAAATAAAAGTACTTAATTATAAAGTGCAATGCATAAGTTTAGGTACTGTATGATTATAGCTTGATTTTTTATTATTCTTCCACTGTAGATGAGTTTGTATAAAATTCTTGTTTGAAATAGTTCCCATATTAGTTATAATTTGAAACTTATATCGTTCCTTATTATCACAATACTAATAATTACAGTAGGTTGTATTTACTCCAAACACTATTGAGATGGAAATAGATTATTCCTATAATTTTATATCAAACGTTCTTAACTCAATAATTTCAGAACCCTATTAACATTATATTGGATAATATGTAACAATTATAATATTATTTATTATTGGCCAAATATTGTACAATTTGGTCTTACTATTACAATACAGGATCACGTAACAAAAATCAAAATAATATAATGTCAAAAATAAGACATCTTCCAATTAATTTCCGTTTTTTTTTTTACTTGAGAAAATAAGGACAATTATTGTAGTCATACAACCATATATCGACAAAGAACTATCAGAAATAAATATCCACGTTATAACTATCTTTACTTCATAAAAACATTTGAATACTTTTATTAAAGTTCATTGCTATTAGATTTAGTTTTTCAACGTTTTTATATTAATATAAACATCAAATATGGACCTTTTGACAACACTTATTTATAGAAATAACGTTCATTTTAACCATTAACATACTTATTAATTGTTTTGTATAAAATATTTTGGTTTATTTTGAACAAAGATACACAAGATATGTATTAAGTAATATACACGGCATTGTAAATGTCTTAAAGTTATATTCATTATTGTATCCATGACTGTATCATGATTAGGTATATTGTGTTAAATTTACTTTTCTGCTAAAACCTTGTTTAAGTACAAGGACAGATATAATTTTTATTTTTATATAAATAAATTTAAAACAAACCAAAGAATATGTCATGTATACTCGTATCACCAAAGTTAAATTATAAACCTCTCACATTAAATATACCTAATATACACAAGTGTTAGTAAAATTCCACTTACCTGCGTTTATTTACGCAATTTTATTTGTAGCAATTCCATATATCAGTTGATATTAACTTACAAACACTTCCGAAACAATAAAATCACAATTTAATTGTAATTATTAGTACTAGGGTACAACTTAAATATGTTATTATTTTAACGATTGTTCAGTTACTTATTGCACGCATTACATAACTATAATTTTCAAAAGTTAAGAAAATAATCAAAAACGTAAGTGTATTGGTTTTGTCTGCCTTATAAATTTCTTAACAAACCATAACGTCGACTTTTAAATATATATTTTTATTAACATCTACCTTCCATTTTTTTTTAAATTTCTCCAAACCTTTAATAATATTTGTCCTCGTCGCCAATGTGGAATCCTCGGAACACTGGTATGTGGAATCCTCGGAACACTGGCTCACTAACACACCCAGTACCACTTGCGGAGCGCACGTCTATTCACTGTCACTGCCACTATACAACTGAACCCTGTGACTACTTGACAACGACTTATATAGACTGCCCCCACTACTGGTGTGCATGAGACAATGTAGTATCTACTTTATATGTAGATACACTGCACATACACTACACTTATCCTTTCCCGAGACTCAAAGTATCTCCATACCGAATTTCATAAAAATAGACTGAATAGTTTAGGCGAAAATCATAAAAGTTTATTGTGCGGGAACCGTACATTTTCCGGGACAAAAAGTATCCTTTGTCCTTATCCGAGACTCAAAGTATCTCCATACCAAAATTCATCAAAATCGATTGAATAGTTTACGCGCAAATCATAAAAGTATATTGTGCAGTAACCGTACATTTTTCCTGGACAAAATGTATCCTATGTCCTTTTCCCGGTTCTAAGCTACCTCTCCACCAATTTTCAGCCAAATCGGTTCATCCGTTCTTGAGTTATAAGTGGCGTAACTAACACAACTTTCTATATTATATCTCTATATATATATACAGATATATATATAGATGGCGGTCTATCGATTATACCATAGTCCATTGATCAGTAATAAATATACTGGTCTCTGATGATACCAACTTAATTTGCCAGTAAATCGGAAAAAATAATTAAGTTTTTGTTAAAAATAATAATTTCACTCTTTTTAGTTTTTAGTTACCTGGTAAGTAGTAAACTATCATAATAGTTTACTACTTACCAGGTAACTAAACCTTCTTAGTTTAAAATTTTACGTTTCTATTTTACACATAGCACAGCACAGGCCTTGCCATTTAACTATTTTGTCTATAATATTGTCTATAATAACCTTTATAATATAAACTATGGGCCGTAACAATTTGGCGTAATAACTAATAACATAAGTGATAAACGGGTTGAACTCCGACATAACTGATGAGTGATGACCGGTGCGCCGTAATGGCCGCCGTCTTCCAGCGTTAAATCATCCCAGACCCTTCCTGTAATTTATTGGCCGATTCCTGTAACAAGCTGCCGGCCCTTCGCCATCCGCAAACGTCTAATTGTTACAAAAAGGACCGAAGTACCAATATTTAAATTCCGTCGAAAACTTTGCTGATTCGAACCGCGGATTAAAACGTTCCGAATTCGAATATTTTAATTGTTTCATAAGTAATGATACCTATCTTTTTTATTACGGCATTTGAAATAGGTTCGGGCATTGTAATAGAAAGCCAATGGAATACGAAAGGTCGCAATGGCTGCTGAGTGCTGACGAACAATAAAATGATATATTTCGGTATCTTGATCGGTTGTGGTCGGTCTATCATAAAATTTTATTGCCTACTTAATACTTATGAAAGGCAAAATATTTTTGGTAAGTATTCATTCTTAATCTAGAATTAGTTCGAATATATTTGTGTAATGTGACTAAATTAGTGTTTCATGTATTTAGTATTTACTATTAAAATCAATGTAATCGATTCTCGAGCTCCCATAGGTCCTTTGCTCTCGTCTCGTAGCCAGTAAAACAGTTGACTGACGGGACCGACGTGAGTCGTGACTCGTGACATAGGTCATAGGGCGCAAAATATCTAATTTGTACTTGCCCATCCTGTGCGTTGATCATCTTGTCAGATAATCATGTGATTAGTCTGCACTATCCTAACCTTTGGAAACAACATTTTTGTCGTTCAAATGCGGCATTGAACTAACAATATCGAAGTCTAAAGAAGCTTAGCTGTAGCCACTAAAGTCTTAGCTAACTCGCAGGCGTTTCCACATTCCAGCCTTCTCCATTACCTACAGTCTGTGTCTCTGCCTAGTGCCTTTATAAATTATATTATATTATTAAGATACAAGTTGGAAGCCGACTAGTTGAAGCGGCGGCAGACGGCGTGTCGTCGCGACACTACTGGTTTCTATGTACATATTCTATGAAAAGTGTCGCTAGCTGCGGAGGGTATTTCATAAGCGCAATACACACTGAGCCCACCGGGCCGCCGACGTTTGTCGGCGACACAACCTGGCGGCCTGTATGAAAAGAATGATGTCGGCAACATGCGCCCGCGCGTGTTACCCGCCGACATGTTGGCGGCTTAGGTCGCTTGCGCTCAGTTGCCCGGCGACACACACGCGGCAATCACTGACCAATCACTGACTGCCAATTAAATTTCTCATCTCAAGCCGCCGACATGCCGCCGACAAAATTTTTCGACTTGTAATAAGTGAAGCCGCCAACTAGGCCGCCGACAAAAAGTTGCCGACATAATATGTCGCCGGCCCGGCGGGCTCAGTGTGTGTTGCGCTAATAATAGAAACCAATTAGTGTTGCGACGACACATCGCGTCGTCTGCGGTTGTTTCATGTCGCCCGCTGACATCCGGCACCTTTAGGCTGCCTTCACATTACGTCGCGAGTGTCGCAGCAGCCGCGCGGTAGCCGCGCGACTCCCATACTAAAACGAGCCGCGCGGCAGCCGCGCTGCAGCCGCGCGACTCTCTTTTGTATGAAGTCGCGCGGCTGCAGCGCGAATGCAGCGCTGCTGCCGCACTGCTTGCGATATAATGTGAAGGCGCTCTTATTCTCTCAATATGAGACAGAATAGAATTTTTAATGAAATATATAAGCGAATTTACATATCATGTACTATTTTTCGAATCAAAATAAAAAGAAGAAATCTAGTTACTTAACTTTTAAACTCGATTTGATCTACTCGGTAATGTAATCTATCCTTTGCTCGCGCAAAAATCTCGTCTTAAGTGGTCCGGCCTAGTGCCGGGCGGTAAGGAGGGGAGGGTTTCAATTTGTTTAATTCAGGGGGCGGGGGCAGGGGGGCTCAAATTACGGGCTTTAGTTAAAAGCCTCTCAAATCATGGGAGGTGCTCACGGAGGTTTCACGCTTTGTTCATACCTCCTCGTCGATTGCAATTTGGGGACATATTTTGCGCCATCGTTTAGAGCTGATGATGTTTTTGTTTACTTACGACTTTTGGTTGTTTGAAGTTGTTTAATAAGCGTAAAATTTTGAATAAATTATTATAATAAACCTTATGGCTCATAGTTAATACAATTATATTCTTAAAACGAATTATTATAAATAAGTTGTAGGTTCAATTTGTTGATTACTAGTCATACTGAAATCTCTCTACAGAAGCTCGTGGTTTTTAGGGTTCCGTACCCAAAGGGTAAAAACGGGACCCTATTAATTTACTAAGACTTATCCGGACTCCCATACAAAAATCACATTTTTGAGCTATTTTTGGTCTTAAGCTTTTGCTAAGCACGAACATAAAACGCCGACAGACAGACACAATTTCGCATTTATAATATCATTAGTAAGTATCTTTACATAAATTTAATTTAGCCATAGGCAGATGAGTTGAGGCGCTCCCCCTACGGAGATGCCGTAATTTACCGTTTTTTAGAGCCTTATAACTCAAGTCAAGAGATCGACAATTATTTCATTCACTACATAATATTCCCCGTTTGAATTTTTTTAGGTTTAGGTTTTTGAACTAAGACAAGTAAAAAAAAATAGGATTTTGGTGCGATCTCGGCAACGCGGCAAATGTATAGTCAAGGTCGTTTGCTCGGTGGATGTCCGTATGGGCGCCGCGCCGGCAGAAATAATTCCCAAGGGGTGCAGATTTTTAACCGACTTCCAAAAAGGAGGAGGTTATTTTTTTGTTACTTTTCTTTCTTTTCTTTTTACTTTTTACGAAGAACAGTGACTGTCTATTTACGTCAACAGAATACATTTAGTGCCGAAACATTACGAACTATCTTTGTACGGCATGGTAATAGGGTTACAAAATTAATGTTCCACTGGCGTGAGGTTGACTGTACCAATAACTACCTAATCTTGGCTCGAAATTTACAAAGTTATTTTAAAAATTAGAATACATACTTACTAGTTACTTACTTATTGTTTGATATAAAAAAGTATAAAATGGAAAAAATCCACCAAAACCCATATTTCTCAGTTCTCTTCCGGTGTACTTTGTGTGAAACCGGTACAGTAGGGCGGATAAGTACTTAATAGGAATTATGACAAGCGAATCAAATCATTAATCAGCATATTATATGGGTGGCGTCATTAAGTACAAGATTTCTAGATTTTCTTAGTCGACAAAATCTGAAGCCCGGTTTATTTTATATATTTTGAGACATTTACAACTTTCTGACTATTCAATAAGAATTTATTATATAGGTACCCAGTCGTCACGGGTCACGCCTATTTCGCGCGCTTTGCATGTCCTTGCGAGTTACGTTGTTGCGTTGCTCGCGCGGTGCGATATTATGACAAAACTACTGATTTCCGAGCGGTGTTGAACATGAAAGAGAAAGAATGTTAATGATTACGCGCGGCGCCAGTGCGCGCCATAATTAATTAGTGCAAGCAAGCAGTGATCTGTGATTAATGATTATATTAAAGTGTTAAGTGAGCTAAAGTGTTTTTCTTTATTTTAAAGTAAAAATAATAATAATTTTGTTATAAAATATGAGTGACATAAGGCGATTTTTGTGCAAGAGAAAAAAGATTGAAAATGAACAGTTTAATGCTGAAGATTGTCCAAGTACTTCGGCATAGCAAAGTACAAGTAAAACTGAATTAACAACACTTCAAACTTCAGTAAATATTTAGGATGTGGGTTTATATCTGGATTCTAACGTACCCATCAGTGATGAAATACGGTATAAAGTGCTCGAAGCGCCGTGGAAACCTCCGCAAGCTTATGATTTCAAGCAGGACATCGATCATAAAAACGAAACACAACCACGTGCATTCCGCTACGAGTGGCTCACAGCATACCCTTGGTTAGTCTATTCTGATCAGGCTAAAGGACCACTTTGTGTATTATTTCCCACACAAATTCATCGAGGAAGTAGTCAGGGGGCATTTATCGTTCGGCCATGCAAAAGATATCAAAAATTTCACCAATGTGCGATATCTCATGCAAGCAGCCAGTGGCATCGTGAATCGGTTATACGTTCAAAAAAATTTCTGGAAATCATGCAAAGAAAAAAAAAATGACGTTTGTGAACAGATTAATACTGAATATCATAGGGAAATTTCAGAAAACAGAAAAAGACTTCAACCCATTATTTCTTCGGTCTTGTTTTGTGCTACGCATAATTTACCTCTTCGAGGAAAAACGGATGATGGGTCAGTTTTACTAAGTTTCAGAGTTGAGGCAGGAGATACAGTTTTAAAAGACCACTTTGCAATTTGCTCTAAAAATGCCCTCTATGTATCCCATCAAGTACAAAACGAAATTATTGAAACCTGTGCTGATGTTCTTCGTGAAACCATTACTGATGAAGCGAAAGAAGCGGTATACTTTTCAATCTTGGCTGACGAGACAGCGGATATAAGCGGGACTGAACAGCTTTCAGTAGGCATAAGATACGTTAAGTTTGACCAAACGAAACGCAGTTACGTGATACTTGAAGAATTATTGGGGGACAGACCACTTCAAAAATTAGATGCTGCTACGGTTTCTGAAGTTATAATATCTTTTGTGACATCATGTGGTTTAGATCTCACCAAAATGGTTGGGCAAGGGTATGATGGTTGCTCCACGATGGTTGGACATATTGGTGGAGTTCAGAAAATAATTAATGATAAGTATCCCAAAGCAAAGTATTTCCACTGTGCTAGTCACATATTAAATCTTGTTGTCAATGACTTAAATAACTTGAGCGAAATAAGAAATACTGCTGGAACGATTAAGGAAACTATAACTTTTTTCAGAGAGAGCATTTTACGGCGAAAAAAAATTCCAAATATTCCCTTGTTTTGCGAAACCAGATGGTCTGCAAAGTACAAAAGTATTCGAATTTTCGCTCAAAATTTCACCAAAATTTTAGAAGCATTACAAGACCTCTCAGAAGATCAAGCCACTAATTCTAAGACAAAGGTTAGAGTTTACCAACTGCACACTGCTTTGACCACCACAAATTTTATTTTGGCATTGCATATTATTGCTACTTACTCGGCAAAGCTTGAGCCTGTCTGCAACCAGCTGCAACAAGTGGTTTTGGACATTAATTCAGTGCATGACCACATTTGCAAGCTCACTAAAATAATAGAGGGTCACAGACAAAACGCATCGCAGGAATTTACTGCTATATTTGGAGAAGCTAAAAAAAGTTGCGAAGACCTTAATATTGAGATGAAATGCCAACGAGTTACGAAACGACAGGCTCATCGATCCAACCACCCAAATGAAAACGTTGAAGAATTTTACAGAAGAGCTTTGTACATTTTCTGACAGATTTTCTGAAACACAAAAAATCATTCTCTCTGTTACAACTACACCCAAAAATAATAAAAGGCCTCAGTAAAGAAGAATTTCTTAGAGGTCCAAAGGACATTGAAAATTTGTATGGCGATCTTTTACCTAATTTTATTTCAGAAGTCACGACTTGGTTTGAAATGTGGAAATATCCACAGCCAGCGGCAAATGATATCAGTGGAGTTGATCGATATGAAAAACATCTTATAGACTACATCGACGAGGCAAAAGATTTGCCTCGTCAAGGTGGCAGAAGCGATCAAGATTGGCCTAAGTCTACCCGTCACAACGTGCACAATAGAAAGATCTTATAGCACACCGAGAAGAGTTAAAACTTGGAATAGCTCCACAACAGGTGACGAGCGACTGTCTGGATTATGCTTATTAAGTGTCCACCGAGGCAAGATAACAAATGATAATAAAGAAATTTTTATAGAAAAAGTAATTAATAAGTTCGGTCAAAAACCCCGCCGACTGCAATTACTACCTACTGATTATTATTGTGAAGTGAATAAAAAATGATTTCCAATAGCTTTTTATTTCAATAATTCCTGTTGATCCCGAGATTCCCAAGGGGTGCAAGTGCACCCCCTGTCACCCCCCTGCCGGCGCCCATGTTGTGAGGCACTGGACTTGACAACACGACGAAGTTGTGTAGGCCCGTAGCCCGTAGGGTATCAGAAAAAATAATTTGTAGGCAAATTAATTTCTCTGATAGTAGTGATTGTGTATAGAAGATACACGCAAAATCATTACCTGTATGTTAATGTACTTCTGTAATAACATTTCCAATACAAATGTAACATTAGTTCTCGCGAGACCCGGGAATATCGATGTCATGGTAATTGCATCGGCCTTTGTCATTGTGAAACCGTGTAGTTTGCTCATTAGTTACCAATTACGTGATTATTGAGCCAGAGCGACCTGCACATGGAAGAGCAAAGCCAAGCTCCGTTGGGTTGCAGACTACAGTTGTAACGACTAATGTTTATTGTTTTACGACATTACTGCATACTGCATAGTGCATTGCATTGCATTGTTGGACGTCGTGTTTTGATTGACAGGGTATCATTCGGTATACAACCCTATAGCACAATAATTGCCATACTGTGCCTATTATAGTGCTCATGAGTCATGACGTGTGGATTTGACGCTAGTTTGTTGGGATATCGTTAGTATACGTCACACCTGTCTCACACCAGTACAAGTTACAATATTTTGTCATTGGGTTTGGAGACGTCATGAGCTTTCAGTATAGACCTCGTATAGATAGATAGATAGAGTATACAAGGATTGGTGGCATTTGACGATATTGTCATAGGACATAGCCCGAATGTAATAATAATTATTGTACTGCTAGATGACGGCCGCAACTCCATTCCGCCAAAATTAGTTTATCGCGCGGGAACCGTACATTTTTATGGGATAAAATTATTATTTAATAATAATAATTATATTATTGTACTACTAGATGACGCGGAGTTTCTGATCAGGCATTGAAATTACCATGTACTTAGAGGTTTTTAAATTATTATCATCTACGTAATAGATCAGCTATCCCCAACCCGCGGACCGCAGGCCGCGCGCGGCCCGCCGCGCCGGGACTTTTTCTGCGGCCCGCGCGATGATAAAACATTTTTTAATTCACGCCAGCCAACGAAACAATGCAAAGTCGTCGCGAAAGTCGTGAATTTTTTTCCCTTTTAAATTATTAATTTTAAAGAAACTCATTTTAAACCCTAAAATTTTCGTTGTGGCCTTTTTTGTCCGTTTTGGTCTTGGTGTCGCGACCAAGACCAAAACATGTTCGTGGCCCGTAAGAAAAAAAGGTTGGAGAATACTGTAATAGATAGTCCAGGCGGCGTGGCGACAGATTCGTTCATCGCTATCAACTTTTATAAGTCTCGGTGAAGTTTTTTAATATCTCTGTGATCTGTTCTGTAAATGAAACTAAAACTTTAACTTTTTCGCCGAACAATTTAAAATTAATTTCTATCGAGGAAAGAAGGGCTCTCCTCGACACCGGGATAACATTTTATTTTCATCTTATAAAACTTTGCAAAAAAGAATAGCTAAGATGATAAATCTAATAAGACATGACACGTAAATAGAGTCTAAGGGTCTAAGCACACTAGGCTGAATTACGCCGGCGTAATTTACGTGGCCGAAATTACGCGAAGAGCCGAAATTTAGCGGCGTAATTTCCGTTGCGTATAGTGTGTTGCTATACAAAATATTGTTGCCGAACTTTATGCTCGACTCGGCTCGACGGAAATTCGGCTCGCGACAGAATTTCGGCATAGTGTGTCGTCTGTCGCGTTCCGTCCGTATTTTGTATGCGTTTGGTACGCGGCGTAAACGCGGAGAAATTTACGTCGGCGTAATTCAGCCTAGTGTGTTTAGACACTAAGAAGAGAGGGTTTAGGAAAGTCATGAAAAACCATCTAAACCAGCTATACTCAACCTGCGGCCCACCGCGCCGGCACTTTGTCGGTGGACCGCGTGATTTATATCAATAAACCATTTCGAATTGCTTGCCCTCTGGCAATATAGTGGACGCACGCTCCGCCGCCGAGTATAAAAGGTAAAGGTAATGTAAGTAACCAAAACCAATTTGTTTTTAACCACTTTATTTTTTTAGTTCTTAAGGGTGGGTTGCACAAACTTACTTTAACTATAACAAAATGTCTGAACTGTCAAATCTCTAGTTAAAGTCAATAATGGACACCATATAATATTTGACGATAACCTTAACTACATATCACAACGCCTTTGGTGCAAACCACCCTTAATAATTTTGGTTTTGGTTTGTGGCCCATGTAAAAACTAAAAAGAAGGTTGAGTAGGTACCAGAGAACTAAAACAACCAAAAAGGCTTAACAGAAGATAAGGCAAATAAAAGACGAACGGCGGAAGCACCACCTAAATAACTCAGAATTTACGAGTAAAAGGTAGAAGAATTATTTAATGGGTTTAGCCAAAAACGTGAAACATACAGCTCTACTGATAGTGATACATACAACATAGTGGTACAATCTGTTTCGTTAAGCACAGATAAAAAGCTTAAGTGTCGTTCGGACGCGCGCGTGTAATCCCAGTGTCCCACTAACCACGGTCCACGACCGTAAATATCACAGATCTAAAGCGGGTAGAGGTAGCGAGACATTCACTACATAGTGTAAAACAATGTCGCTACTTGCTGTCTCTGTAGCTTAGATCTTCTAAATATATAGACCTACTCGTATTCAAGTTACAGCCATGCCATACGACGCAGTGCGGCGCCGCACCGGAGGTCATCTCGCCGGACTACTGGCCACACGGTGAGTGCGGCGCCACGTTTTGCAGTACTATAACTGTAGCAGCGACGGACTCGAGCTCCACCAATACATACACCCCTCCCCGCCTCGTCTCGATTCCGGTGCGCGTGTGGTGCAGCGCCGGAGTGCACCGGACGGCGCCGTGTGCCATACCATTTTTATAATATGTAGGAAACCGGAGCGGCACCGGTCAGATGCCGCACCGCCGCGCGCCGCGCCGCCGCACCGCATCGTGTGGCATGGCTCTTAGGTTCGATTAAGGGAGATCGCACACGTCACACTTTTTGTGTGATCGAGTCTGCGGCTTTCATACAATCTGCATGGCGCGCGCCATCAGAATGTATGTAAGCCGAAGACTCGATCACACAAAAAGTGTGACGTATGCGATCTCCCTTACATGCACCCGTCACCCGTGCAAAGTAGCGGTTCGGCTGCTACACCGATCACCAGCAATTGTATGTAACGGTTTATTTACAATTGCTTCATACTTGTAATCTCGCTAGCTTCCAAACTGCTCGTTCGTGTGGAAGCATAATATTATAAATCGAGCCTAAACTTCGTCAAAGTTACTAACCCAGTGGTCCCCAATTTTTTTTTCATACGGGCCACAAACATATTGTCTTGAATCTAGATCAGCGGTCGGCAACCTTTTGGCAGGCAAGGTGGCAAATCAAACTAAAGGCGGGCCGCAGACCTCATACTCGTATTAAGAGCGGGCTGTCAAATTTTGCTGTGTCTATAACTTAAGTGATGATTCCGGAAGATGATTGACATAAGTGAAATTGAGATTTATTTAATCATTGTATACCTATTTATCTGATATTCTGTAAAAGGAAAACACGATTATCACTTATTTTGACTCGATAGTTATATTTTTCGAAAATATTAATCTTTCTGGGCTTTTCAACAAATATCTGTTACATTTATTGAGTTACTATCATTAAATAACTTGCACTACTACAATAACACACTTTATAAAACAATGGTAAAAGGAAATATTATTAGTATTGTACTTAGTTTTTAAGTAATCATCAAAAGCTAGCGTTTTGACAGTAGGCTCTTAACCCTAGAAGATCAATATACCTACACATATTGAAAGGAAATAAGTTTTTATTAAAAATGGCACAAACAGCTACGTACTTAAGTTGCGATAGCTACTGGCAGTATTACTCGTAGAAAACATTGTTTTTGATACACATATTAACTTATTCAGGAAACATTCACGGGCCGCATACGGCCCGCGGGCCGCGCGTTGCCGACCGCTGATCTATATCATGGTGTCGAGCCACAACAAAAATTTTTAGGCCTAAAAAATAACAATCTTCACCGATTTAAAAATGGAAAAAATGACACAACTGTCACGACGAATAATTACATTATTTTGCCGGTGGGCGTGAATTTCAAAATAGTTTAACTTCTCGCGGGCTACAGATAAAGCTCCGGCGAGCTGCATGCGGCCCGCGGGTCGGGGATAGCTGTTCAAACCCTATTATTGATAAGTCTGTTGTGTTATTTGGTTGTCGTCATGCTTCTCGTAGCTAATTGTGAAAGCCATTTGGCCACTATTTCGATAAAATGACAAATTTTATTTTCCTTTCTCCGTACGCGGAATATTACCTACGGTAGGGTGAATATGTTCGCTGCAAAAACTGATACTTGTTTTGCTCCTCGTGTTTTATCAGAATAAGGATACAAAAAAATATAGAATATGTTGTCTAGTCAACATTAGTTTTATTTGTTCTCTGTTGTTTTGGTAATGCTTTTTTTGCATTCCACCAAGTAGCTGTAATGACAGCTCAAGAATTATAGGAGATCTCATCTTTTGTATCAGGCGCGTAAGTCCTGTGTTGGACGTTATATAGGGAAATATATTGAGTGCTGTGAAAAACACAGGATTTTGTACGGCAAAACGAATTTCTGCGCAAATTAATCATATTTATTCTTGTATAGAAATGAATCATATTATAACATCTAGTGAATTCAAAAGCTGCCTTCTATTCAATATCCAACATTTTCCATCGACTGTGGTCACACTTGAGAAGTATTGTGATTGATCTTGCGGCGACTTCCTCGGACTACCTCCCCTAGAAGAGGAGATAGGGGGGTGGGGGGGGAGAAATTGATTTATATTTGACGGATCGAGACTCCGGTACGAGCGAGCCAGTGGGGTAGGCTAGGAACACACTAGTGGTAAGAAGTAAGAACTATTACTCAAGAATATGGATAAGTTGACGCCTAATCCTTCGACCGTGGATTTTTGGAAATCTATTGTTATTCTATTGTGTCTCGCTCACCGGTGAGCTTATGCCTTATGGGTTAATGACGCAGGACGCTTTTCAAATAAGTACCTACATTGCATTGCATTGCATTGTGATGCGGCACGAACCATTCTAGGTAATATTACGCTGATAGGTAGAGAAGCGTGTAACGACATGCAGCGTATATATTTCATATATTTTGGAGTAAATACACTAGAATTGAGATAATGTTGAAATATAAATCTTTTCTAAAGCACTGTGACTATTGAATTTAAAGAACCAGCCCAGAAGGATGTCGCAAAACTTCATACTATTTCATGCCTTAATTTTTGTTTTTCTCGTATTATAATACTACGTTTTGATGCTTGCCGAGCCACGGCAAGCCTCCACAAGCCACAAGCCTCCACAAATCTCGCTTTGCATTTGTAAGTCGTTTTCACGCTCGTGAACGCGTCAGTGTATTACGTAAATGCCCTTTGATCTCTGTCCAAAAACCGTCACTACTCCCGATCGTCTACAAGCGTCCGCAAGCTCACGCAAGCCAAGCCATTTCACCTGTTTTCACGCTCGGGCTTGTGGAGGCTTGCCGTGGCTCGACAAGCATCAAAACGTAGCATAAAAGAAATTTCTTACGTCTTGTTTCTCTATGTAAGGCACTAGTGTGTACTCGCCCTGTTCCATGTTACAACATCTCACTAATAATATAAATGAAATTGTTGGACATGAGCTATTGACACGCTAGACGGTGCGAGAGCTGCCACTCACGGTTATTCTTCCATACCTCCATACTAATATTATAAATGCAAAAATATCTGTCTGTCCAACTTTTTGTCTGTCTGATACCTCTTCACGACGAAACCCCGCTGAACCAATATAGCTGGGTATGTACTATGTAGATACTTCGAGTTTCGGGAACACCAACCGATGGTACGCATCATGTAGATTTTCTGAGAACATTTTGCTTCAAATTCAACATTATTTATCGGAAAAATGTACGATTTTTTTAGGGCGTCATCTACATAGTAAATCATAAAGAAAGGGAATAAAACAAAATAATATTATAAATTTGGTATGATATTAAATGATTATGTATTGTACACTTCCCATAATAAACATCTAAATCTACTCCATGTACACAAACATTTAATCATTCTGGAGTAAACAGCGATCCTGTGATCTGTGATCTTATGATGCAAAATATATTTTGTTAATTTTAAAAATGCTAACAACAAATTTGTATATACAGCGTTTGTTGACAGGTTTATAGCCTTTGCACAAGGTACCTACACCTTCGCATTTATATTACTCCACTCTGATACTGGCGACTCACAAAAGAGCCATTAATAAAAAAGAAGAAGATTTATATTACTCCACTCTGATACTGGCGACTCACAAAAGAGCCATTAATAAAAAAGAAGAAGATTTATATTACTCGCTGATACTATTGTTCCCAGCACTGCTGGCTTAATCCTTTCTAGTGCTGGCGTTAAGTGTTGGCAAAGTATGAGAATTTTTATTTTGTAACATCAAGTTTGTAGTTGAGGTAAATTCCTTGAACCGCGGGCAAACCGACGCTGCGCCGCAGCCGGCGCAGGGATTAGCTGTTGAAAGTAGAAAATAGATTCAACATTTTCACAACCATCGCGTTTACAGACAACTTAATGGAAAATATTAAGGCTGCTCTTTCGAAAAAAGCGTGCAGATGAAACAACTTTTCATCGGCATTAACAGAGAAATTGTATCTGAGAAAAATAATTAGTAATCTACATGGTATGATACGTAATTTGGTTTTGCCATATTTTTTCTATCGGTATCACATAATAAAGAAATAAATAACCAAATTACCTCCAAATCGTTGAATGAAACCACTTTACTCCTTCATTATTTATCAAAAGAATATATAAAAAATATCTACTGCTTTGCAATACATAAGTTAATAATTTGGTTTTTTTACTTTTTTGAAATATGTATTATTTTAAGCCTTAAAAAGGTTTTTTCTCCTATTTCGCCCTATCATGGACGCGGCGAGCGTCGTAACCGCCACCGTACAAGGCGCGCTGTTATGAATGTTATTTTAATGTCATTTACGTCGATATTCGCACTGACAGAAATCGACCTGCTAATTTAGGGAGTGGAAGGCTCTTAAGGCTCTACGATTGTAGATACAAGGGTGTTTTTTTTTGGATGGACAATTTCTCGCCACGAGTCATAACAATTAACGACCATAACAGCTAGCCTACAGCTGCCGCTACAGATGACTTGATGCGACGCAACCATTACGCGGCTGTCATATTTCTGATAACCTGATAAATAAAGAAAAACAAAACAGGTAACGTCATACTAATTTGAGCGTTAACTTTAATAGTCGTTGGTGAAATTTGGGCTTAGCTTACTACTAGTACTAAGTATGTAATTACTAGTTACTACTATCTTCTACTATGTATGTACTAAGTACATAAGTACTACTGGGATACGAGTAGGTAACTCAAAAGAAGATGACAATCAAAACTACACATTCCGCGCGAGTCGCGTCCACTCACACGCTCGTGTTCACTCCACTATACTCGGCGTGTCCACTCCGCCGGGTCCGTACACGCGGGGGAAAACTCCCATTTCGTCCGTGCGTCATTTTACAGCCCACTGGGCACACGGGATGTGGACAGTTTCGGTATTAGCCGGTGTATCAAATCTGATCCTATTGTTGGTCGTATGGACGTAAGGTCGAAATGTTGTACATGGTAAGGCGGCGACTGAACGTTGTCCACGTGTGAATGATGTATGGTAATGTCCGGAGTCAAGGAGTCTAGCGGCATAGAAAAGTGGCGCTGGCCGGCGGCCGCTGCTGTGGAAATTATCCGTGAGGCTCTTGGCGAATTCCACTTAGGTAGGAACGGTAGGATCTAGGATCTAAAATCACTGACGACATGACAATATACCTTTCCTACAATTTATTTAAGAATTTAGACGGTTTATGAAAAGTTAATATTATTTCAGCGACCCGTTAAGTTTATAATTAGTATACCTACCGGCTAAACACTCGCTCAGTTTTTTCTCGTTATAAAAAACGTTTTCATCGCGCAAGTTCTAAGCCCGCGCAAACTTCTCGTTTCATTATTAATTTTTACTTTGTATCAAGTGCGCCATTAAAAATGTACAGCAGAAGGGGTTGAGTTTCGTACCCCAGGGGGTTTAAAATAAATGAATTCCGATGAAATTCGCCGGGAACACAATTTCCCCTGTTTGTTCTGTTTAAAATAAGCTCAGATTAATACGGGGCCATTTGTTTTAGAGATCCGCACCGCGATTATATTTTATTTATAAAAGTTAATTTTACTTCGAAGAAAGGTATCCTATCTTAAATACGTGGAGTGATAAACTCATAGCTTCAGTAGGTAATTAAAGCTTATTTGCTTTTGTAGGTAGTTTTTAATTTAAATTAATTATTATTACATTGCGTTTAACAAATACAATAATAAAATAATACAGAATATGTATAGTCGAGGAGGGATGACCTGTGGCTATAGAGATTGTCGACGCAATTCACGTTTCATTAAATATTCATTAATATTAATACTCACTGATTAATACTGATTCATTACAATCCAGCGTATTACATGAGGTGTGAAATTACCAATCCCTTTATCAAAAGTATTTTACATACCATATTTTTAAATCAATAGCAACGAAAATGAAACCAATTTAAAAATAACTAAAACCATGGGTCTCACTGGAGAATAGCTCTCTATAAAATATCTACAGCCGAATATAGAACCTCCTCCTTTTTTTTTGAAAGTCGGTTACAAACTAGGTAGAAACTATGCGCAAAAGTTTTGTATATGAGTCTGTAATTGTCTTTTATTTTGGCTTAGGTTGGTATTATGTCTTTTATTTTTCATGCGACCGCGCCTCGATATATTTCTGTTTATATTTTGTGGGTTAGAATGTAGTTAGATTAGCAGCACAGCGTGTTGGTGCGGTTAGCTTAAAAAAACTGTCCCAACATTTTGTCTTGATTCGGTGAATAAAAAAGAAACATGAAATGTCGAGACCAGAAGTACTTTTGAACGTAATACCGCTTCTCGAATTTAAGCGCCAGTCATGCTTGTGCCTTCGGAGCGAGAGGTGGTTTGCTGCGTCGCTGCGTGTTCCCGCTAAAAACGTAAGTATATCGTCTCGGTGACACCCGACACTTTTCTCTTCATTTCCGTGATTCAATTTATCATGTTAATTGAACCAGCTAGAAGAATTAATTTATTTTCTTACAAACACTTTTAATAATATGTATCAGTATGTAGTATAGATATCGGTATAATTATTATAGGTGTCAAAATATTCAACGATTTGTCGCAAATTTTCATATCGGTGATTCCGTTTTGGTGAATTCACCGATATGAAAAAAATCACGGAAATGGTGACTCGGTGACTTTCGGTGACCTTCGGTGACAATAGTTTTCATATCGGTGAATGCATTTTCATCTCGGTGATTATAAAGTTGTTTTATACAGGTGAATAATAATCTGCGAAATCGTAAAAAAATGTTAATAAATAAAAAAGAAATATTGCGCTTCTTAATGTTTCATTTTTTTGAGCTATTGTATTGCTTTGATCGCGTTTATCAAGAAATTCCGTAACGAAAAACACCTAACATTCGTCTAACGTCGTTTCAGTCAATATTTGTAATTATTTTTTAACTTTAAGTATTTATAAGAACACCTTTCATTTTATTTTATCTTTTTTTCGTTTCATCAGACTGATATTTTGACTTCATGTAGTTTATTAGGATAACCTAAAATATTGACTTTTGTTGATTAGTGAATTAGCAAAAACAGTACGAGATAATATAATATGATTATTTAATATTAGAATTTAATGAACCCTATCAAAAAGTAGTTTTGGTTATAATAATCTTAGAATAATAGTTACTCAATTTTTACTATAACTGTTTAAGTATATTTTTATAACAAAAAATTTTAGCTAAGCACTAGAAGATACCTTTTTAAAACAGCATTTATTCTTTGCCGAGTGAAATTGGCGCGTGGTAATTTTTATTCAAAGCAAATGTGTCAATTATTTCCCAGTATTAATATATTTTTACCCGACTACGGCGAAGCAAAAAGGAGGGTTATGATATTGGCCTGTATGTATATATGTATGTATGTGGGTATGGATATATGTCTGTTCCCTCGTAACTTTAAAACAACTTATCCTATTTAGACAAATGAGGTCTTATGTTATTTGTAATTAAAATCGTTTGTAACATGATTTTTTTTAAATAAAAATACATTGTTCTATCCACAGACATTGATCAAGATAGATATACCGCATGTATATGTACTTCGCGTGAAATATCTCGTTCCCAAACGACGAGCAATGCTCGTCTTTCGAAAGTCTGTTCTTTAGTCTGCTATCGGAATCGGACGTAAATCGGAATTTTAAAAATGCCTTAATGCCTAAAATGGCCGTATTGAGCTATAGAAATTCAAATAGAAACATTGGCCTTGATAATGGACACGTTTCTTATCGTCGGTACGTCACGGAGGCAAAAGAGTTGTGCAATTATAGCTGATTCCGTGATGTATTTTTTTGTGATGGATATAGGCTGTCTTATTCTGAAAAATATTAGAGATAATTTCGAAAATTACAAAAGTGTAACCCAAAGTGTCAAAATTTTTCCATAAAAATACATTATTTCGCTTGTTTTACAATCACGCTGTATACCATTTCGGTGAATTTACATTTCGGTGAATGTTGTTTCATCTCGGTGGCTGAGTTTTTCATCTCGGTGACAGCTAAAATATAAACGTGTGTGCTACGTTTGTTTATTATTTAATTTTTATGTCATTAGTTTCGAAGTCATAAAACATTAAAATTGAGAAGAAACTTCAGTAAAAACTCAAAAAAACAGAAACAAAAAAGTTCACCGAAATGAAAAAAAATATGGACATGTTGAAATTCACCCATAATATTATAAAATGTCAATTTACATACTTAATAAAGAAATGAAGTGAAAAGTGAGTTTTTTATTTATTTAAACCCCAAACTATAGGTGATGCATAATATATATAAATGATAAAGTAGACCATACGGTCTACTTTATCATTTATATATATTATGCATCACCTATAGTTTGGGAAATATACATTTCACACATCTATTTTAACACAAAGTTATCAATTATAAAATGATTCTAACCAATATTTTAACACTAACAAATATTTGTAATAACTAATAATACAAGCCAAATATTGTTGATTTAGCAAATCATCAATAATTAGTCAATCAAGGTTTTAAAATTATGTCAAGTCAGTCAAGGTGTGACGACGCAAGCCCTCACAAAGCGTCTTTTAGCTAGTTTAGAAAAGTATCGATTACGATATTTTTTTCATAGTCTCTATATAAAATCCGCCATTGCTAGCCCCGAACTTTTGAACGCGGGCGCGTTCCTTTCGTGGTCATTTCGTGTCCTCTTGTTTCTTTGGTCATTGAGAGAAACGCTTGAAAATTTTGAAGTCATATTACTCCAAATTTTAAAAGAAATGCTATATTTTCTCGGAATTAAATGGTAAATAAAAATGGTATAAAATAAAAATAAAAATGAGGAAGTTGCATCTGACAACACTGAGCTGCGCTGCGAATTGCGATACTTCGTTGAGTTCGTACATCAGTAACATGTGATTTCAATAATTAATTGGTACTGTTAATTAATGTTTTAAATGAAGGGATAAATAATTACGTGGTTGTGTAAATTGAGGAATGCGTGTTTCAGATTTACATATAATTATTGTCCAAAATGATACCTACTTTTAATAAACAATAATATAATTATGTATATCGAATCTAAATACAGTGGACCCCCGATAATCCGGCCCCTGTCTAATCCGGCGCCCCCTGTAATCCGACATGACAGAATTATGTTTGACAATCTTTGCTAATATAGATCACGCAAGTTTGAACAGGTCACAACTCGTACGCGCCACCGCTATTGTGCTCGACGCGTATGCATTGTTTTACTTAGTTTGAATTTGACTACTAGTGATAGCGGTATGGCCTTGCGTACGTTCATTGTTTACTATTTATTCATTGTGTATTAGGTATATGTAGTACCTAGTAATGTCGTCACAAACCCAGAAGCGAAAGCACAAAACGTTGACAATTAAAGAAAAATGTGATATTTTAGATCGTATTCACTACATGATTTTGATTAATAATTCTTGATTATTTTGGTAGACATGTATGTGCATTTATGCTTAATTTTATAATAAAACGTAAGCTCTCAATTGTTATTTAATTTACTAAATTCGACTTACATAAATTAAGTCTGATTTGTACTTCAAAGTACATACATAATATGTACGTATAATATATAGACTCCCGTCATTAGATATGTAATTTGTCGGATTACAAGGTACTCTTTCGTAAAAAAATCCGGACTATAGGGGTCTTAGGTAGTGCTCTATAATCCGACAAATTCGATAGTCCGACACTGCCCTGCCTAATGTTTGCCGGATTACCGGGGGTCCACTGTATACAAGTTTCTCCGGATTCGTCACAAACGAAAATCGCTCGGGGACCGTAGTATGTATCCCTTGGTTTTGTTACATCCTGCCTGCCTAGCATACGCCATCGAGATATCTCACTCTACACGTTTCTCGATGTTTCATAGTTTGTATCTTCATTTCTATTGACCCTAGCATGACAAACATTTTTTCTCGCGTAGATCTATCATAGAAATAACACATTTTCATAGAGATTTGTCGAGATGATGTCGAGATTTTGATTATCTCGAGAGTGAGATATCTCGTTGGCGTATGCTAGGCCGGCTGTAGGTATAATTTAAAATTATTTAAAATTAAAACATTAATAGTACAGGTTCCCTAGAACATTTTGTTCAATCATACTATTATATCTATATTATATTGTATAATATAATATATAATATTATATCATATATTTTTCGTAAGTAGCTTCATTTTGATATCACGAACAACAATATCCTCGGCGAAAGTTCTCGAAAGTGATAGCTAACAGAGATTGCATTTTTTTAACAGTGGCGTTATTGATAGCTAATATTAGTATGGATTGAGATACAGTTCCATGATCTCATTGTCGGTATATCAGGCGTGTCGGGGCTAAGCCGGTAAGCCGGTAGTGGTGATGGGGTCGGGCTTCACCGCTGTGTTATCCGGGAAACCGGATTTTACTTATGGGATAGGAGTAAGCTAATTACGTGTTGTATCATGTATGTGAATGTGGAGAGTGCAAATAATTGTTATCTGTAATAGACTGCTACAATAGATTTCGAAAGAGTTACCCTAGGGCCTAGGGGCTTTTCTGTGTCTCATTAAACTAACTCTAATCTAACTGCTAACTTTTTTTCGCACATGTCGCTTCTGATCGCAATGTCTGTGATGTGACCAAATCATGTAGATTGCCAATTTTCATTTTTTCCGCGAGAAGCCTACGTCCGAAACAAAATAGGTAGCTATTTTATTTCGGACGTAGGCTTCTCGCGGAAACCATCGGCGAAAACAGGTATAATAAATCCAAAGGTATAATTTTATAGCTCAGTACTACAGAATACCAAGAAAATTACTTATTAATCTTATCAGAGATATGATTGCTGGGGTAAATAATTAAGTCAGCTTACTCAGTGCAGCTTACCTGTGGATAGTTAATTATTGTTTAACGTTAATAAAATATTGAATTGTGGAATCCGCCGCAGACGCTGCACTGAATAATAAACAATGTTCAGAGTGAGGTCAGCGCTGTGTGTGTGTAACTGTAAAATGTGTGTAATGTAAGTATAGTGTACAGGATGTAACGAAACTAACTGATAATACTTTAGGGTGTGTATGTGTCCCTTGACTTCACTTTGAAAGAAACAGTGCTTAAAGCGTATTTTTTAAGGTTTTAAATGCTGTTTAAATTAAGTTTAATTGTATAATATGTTTTATTTAGTAAATAAAGAAAAATAAATTGTATTGCCAAATTCTATACATTAGATATCGTTAGGGTATAAGACGTATAACGTAACAAAGAATTCAAAAGTACCTTTCAGCACTGCTACATTTAAATTCTATACTAAGCACACATACATAGTACATACCCTAAAGTATTATCACCCTGTTTTGTTACACCCTGTATGTGTATGTGTCGGTGTAAATCAGCAACAAATCCGTATTACCGGCGCTTCGGTTTGCCGGATTGTGGCCTGCTGATATGATATTAATTAGACTCGCTGTCCGGTTTCAGTATTCACTAATATGTGAAATATTACATTTTACATATTTAGTATTATTTTGACGGTTACCGCAGAATATGCGGGAAACTCATTTTGTTAAGGCCGTGTTCAGACCAAACTGACTATAGGTACGCCTCTGAATTTAAGCTGGCTCACCGTGAAAATCATACAAAATATACGGTATCGAATGTCCGCGCCTACGCCTAGCGTAATGGCGTATTGTAGGTTAGGTTTGAACGAAAAAGTGAATATGTATGGAAAATTGATATACAATAAACTGCGTAACGCTCGCTCACATTCAGCGGCGTATAGTCAGTTTGGTGTGGACAAGGCCTAAGAATTTTGGAATATAAGTTTTTCGCCGCTAAGTAATACTTGGAGTCGTTAAATACAAGTAAGTTTTTAAACGTGCTAGTGAAAACAATTTGCTTAGGATATGGCACTACGTTTCGATATTTAAAACTTCATACGAGAAAAGTTATTTACTAACACTTTAACGATTGATTTGATTTATTGCTATCCACTATTTGCCACGCGTTTCACAATGTGTATTATATTATAAGTACCTCAGTCATTATTTATCTCATACAACTTTAAATATACTCGGTATTACTTACCTGCTGTAACAGAGCAGATGTAAAGCCGTAAGTCGTCGTAAATCCGCCGGCGTAGCAGAGGATTAGGACACAGGACTCCGCCGCACCTGTATCTAGGTCCGCCCTGTCCCGCCTGCGGTTACATCGGACACCGGACACCGGAAAGGGGACAGTGGAACACCGGACACGGCCAGCGGTAAACGACATTAGATATATTTGTGACTGCTGAGGAGGGGGCATAAAGATTTTATTATGAAAGCTTCTGTAAATAAAGTGTTAAATAAGTTAGGATTAAAAAATAACAAAAAAAGACGGTTGGAGAGTAGTGTTTTGTGTCGAACTCGAACTCGAACTCAAACTCGAACTCGAACTCGACTCGAACTCGAACTCGACTCGACTCGAATTCGACTCGAACTCGGTTGTCTGTAAAGTCGGTTTACTGACGATAGTTGAACGTGACAACGTCATAGCCTTAAACGGAACGCCTCAGAGTCTCATATTTTTCTCATATTTTTCAATTAAAATACCATTTAATTCAAATTAATGTTCAGTTGTAGTATAGTTATACCGCAATACGTCGAAATTTTTTGTATAAATTACACTATTCAACCGTTTTTAGTGATTTAGGTGATTAATTTTGTCAGGCCAATAAACAACTGAAAATTAAGAAAAAACTACAATTTGGTGCAGTTTTATTACAAATTACTAGTATAATTATTATATTCCATATCGAAAATTTTAAAATTTGTTAGAGAATTACGATTTAATTCACCTTTAAGAGATTTGAGAATTTTGATGTTGCGCCCGCGATCGTAGAAATGGTTATTCTATGGTATGTATGGTAATTTCTAGTACTTATTACTATATTTACTTTTATCTAGTAATATACTTTCTTTGTTTTATTTATGCTATTTTTAAATATAGGCAAGTTATTTTGTAAAAGTTTCGCAATAACCAGTACTCACATATGAACTCATCACAGTTCTTAATGGAGGGTCAAATTGGTTGCACCCGCGATGGCACTTCAGACCTGTTTGTGGCCCTTTATACATTCGATGAAGGTTTTCATTTATAAATCATTGTCAAACTAGTTAAAATGTATCCCTTCAAGGGATATTTTATTAATAAATATGCTTCATTTTGCCTGTAGGAAGCTTTGAGTGTGTCATACTGTTGCACCCGCGATAATGGAATCGCCCTAGTGTTATTTTACAGCTTTTAAGTAAAACACAAGCTTGTATTATAATTTGATTATAGCTTATTGTTATATTTTTCCATCGATTTTAGTCAATTTAACACACCAAAATAAGAAACGTTTCAGAAACGTGCGAGTAGAAGTTGCATTGTATCAACTTTTTGTTTTGACAGCGTTTTGGGCTGAGGTTCAGTAACGTCTCAACTGGCTGTCAAAACATTAGCGCGATATTAAATCGTTTCAAAAGTCGATCAACGTCCGAGTTTCATTTGCGGTTCAGTTGAAAAAATTTAGCGCGATTGCCCTGCTGACCAGTTTAAGAACGACCCTCGTAGCATAGTTTTAGTATGCTACGAGAGTTACGCTTAAACTGGTCATTCCATAGATATAATCTGTCTTAGTCTGGCATATTCGAATGTCGCATAACAGATAAATACAGTGGACTGTATAACTATATTTTTATTAGTAAGTTCGAAGAATATTATACCAACTTTAAGTAAACATTAAGTTCAATTCCGTTTAGTTCTGTAGATTTGAAGTCGCGGCAAACATTGTTATATTCCGAGGGCTAATTCTGCGGCTGGCGTTGAGGGCTCTTGAGGTCGAGAGAGTGACGACGTGGAGTGTCGCCACGACCCCCCCCCCCCCCCCCCCCTCCCCTCCACCCTTCGACCTCCGACCTCAACACTTCTAATTGTATTTACTTTGAAAGGCTAAGTATTTTACATCTTGTTTAAAACTTTGGCTGAGGCTTTGGATCTTTTAACTTAAACTACGATTTTTTAAAGTTTTTTGTTTGATTGATATTCAAGTTGAGAGAAGTATTTTTTTACTATGCGTCTTAAAAACCTGTCGTATATACAATGTACAGATGTTATATTTGAAAAGTTTGAAAATTTTGTATGCCGAAGTTATTTTGTCTAATGTTTAAATGTTGCAGTTATTAATCCCGCCGACGGAACAAAAAGTTTTTCAATGTTCCTGGGTCATGGATGTGTATTAAATATGTGTATGATATAATAAAAATCTTAAATATATGTATAGTATAAAAGTATTAAATATATTTCCGTAGTCTGGTACCTGTAACAAAAGTCCTTCAGGTACTTAGAACGGGGCCAGACTGACGTGGTGTGAAGCGTCTAAAGGATTAATATAAATACTAATATTATTTTAAATAAACTTTATAAAATACGATTTTAATAATTTTAATCTCAGTAGCTGTTTTGCACGACGAATGTACACTCTAGTTATCAACCATTTATAAAACCGACACGATCTTTTTAGGCCAGTGGAGTCTTTTATTGTTTTGTGTGTAGCCTAAAAATGACACATAAAAGCTATTTTATGGGGTAAGACAATGTTATGACCGAGCTATTAATAACAGTGAGTAGAGTACCTACTGAGTACTGACATATTTGAACGAAAATATGTAGTGAGTAACATTAACAAAAAACATGTTTGGAATAAAAGTTATACTGCTAAGCAATGATCAAAAAATACTGTTCCCTAAAAATGCTTTGGGTTTTATTTAGTAATTCATACAGCGTCCTTTCCTTTTTCGGTCAAGCGACTTTTGCAACGTATTACGTTACGACAAAAAGAGGACTGGATAACATAAAACTTTAAAAAATATATTTTTAGGGTCAGTGGTAACGAGAAACATATTTTTCGCCCTTGACAATAAGGCTGGTACTATAACATTTGAAGTCAAGAAAGTCGACAGAAAAATTGACACACGAGCATTGGAATTTCCAGCTCTATTATTTTTAACCGACTTTCAAAAAACGAGGAGGTTATATGTTCGGCTGTGGATATATATATTTTTTTGTATGTTCAACGATTACTCCGCCGTATGTGAACCGATTTTCGAAATTTTTGTTTTGTTGTATTAGGTTTCACTCCAATTTAGTACCATGTTCACAAAAGTGGTGACCTGATGATGAAATCCAGGAGTAATCGAGGGAACTCCTCGAAATTTATATGGAAACATATGGCAATTTTAGTTTTATGTGAAGTGTACTAAGAATATGCTACCAAAAAGTCAAATATTGGGTCAAGGTATGCCATGGTTTCGAAGATGCTGAGAGAACTCCTGACTCCTTATAGATACACGTTTGGGAGTTTCGGCGTTGTTTTAAGAACAGAAAGCATATTATGCTACCACGCAAATAAAATTCATCATCATCATCATCATCGTCATCATCATCATTACCACGTCGTGTTAAGGTCACCAATGTCTCATGGCACAAAATAGGTAATAGTACAACTTACAAGGCATAGGTATGGATACTGTCACTTTCTATTTTAAAATTGTTCATATTTAAGCTCCTTGGAAATTATACTTTTGGAATTGATATCAAGGTGTAATTATTTTGCCTCAATACAACAAGCGGATTCTAAACATGGTCCTTCGGCAGAGAAAATGAACCAGCGAGCTATGGAATTCATGGTCCGTCTACGAGCCAGCGACATATAAGATTCATGGTCCTGCAATAATAGTCTACGAAGTGGATCACGCGCGCCTGACTCCTCCTCAGCGCTACATTTGGAAGACGCAGGAAGTTTTAGCGTCGTATTCCACAAGAGTTGCCGAGATTATCTTTCATCAGCCCTGGATTAGTAAGAGTATCGTTCTTCGTCAGCGCATCATTGATAAGGCGTATCTCATCATCAGCGCGAGGAAGCTGGGGGTCTTGTCAGCAGCATATTGAGAAGCCTGAACTTCATTAGCGTATTCTCCTCAGTCCACCGAAGATTATTATTAGTTATTAATTTGTGATTTGTAAATAATTAGGAAACCGTTTGTTTGTATTTAGGTAGGCTATTTTTAATCAGTTCTGTTAAGTTTTAGGTTCACCAAAATGAGTGAGACGCAGTTAATTAAGCGGAGAGGTAGCTACAAAGGCCGTTTAACTTCATTCTGGAACTATTTAGCGGCATTGATCAAACCCATCGACAGCGCTACATTCAGGGAGTTGCAGTTTCGTATCGGTAAGGTTGAATCTTTGTATGAGCAGTACGATGAGGTGCAGGTTCAGCTGGAGTGCGCCGCCGATGATGCGGCGGCCCAGCTCGCCGAGCGCGACAGTTTTGAGTCGCTGTATTATAAGTGCCTGTCACACGCGCAGGGATTATTAGAAGAGTTTACCAATTTAAATAAGAACGATGATGTGAGTAATGGTGGTAAGCATTCTAATAATCATAAGCTCGTTAAATTGCCGATAATTCAACTTCCTAAATTCAGCGGTTCATATGAGAATTGGCTTGAATACCGCGACACTTTTACCAGTCTGATCCACTCCAATGACGATATTGACGATATCAACAAATTTCATTATTTACGAACGACTCTGGAGGGATTAGCTGCGACCGTCATTCGCTCGGTTCAGTTCTCAGCTGAGAATTATAGTGTCGCGTGGGAGATGCTGTGCGAGAGGTTTGATAATAAAAGGTTACTAGTTCAAAACCATGTAGCGGCATTATTTAATATTGATACTCTAGGTAAAGAGTCCTCTGCTGCTATTAAACGTTTAATTGACCAGTTAAATAAGAATCTTAGAGCACTTGAGGCATTAAATGAGCCTGTTAAGTCATGGGACACGCTGTTAATTTATATTATAACACAAAAGTTAGACAGTAAAACGTACCATCAGTGGGAGGAATATAAAGGTACTGTTGATAAAAATAGTTTCATTAAGTTTGATTTATTTCTTGAGTTTTTGCGCAACCGCGCCGACTTAGTAGAAACTTTAGAGCTGTCACATAATAATTTAGTTTGTTCCCGTAGTGCTCCTAAGAATTATAATAATAATAATTATAGAGTAAGGTCGATGGTCTCAGTAGCGAGTAATATAGGCGAAGAGCCGTCGGCTGTTGAATGTCCCAAATGTAAGGGCGATCATAAGCTCAGTAAATGTGAGAGTTTTCTTTCTATGTCTATTGAAGAAAGGCTTATGTCCGTACCAAGTTACAAGGTATGTTATGATTGTTTTAATAAAGGACATGTAGCCAATTCATGTAAGAAGAGACCGGCTTGTAAGGTTTGTAAACGGCGGCATCATGCATTGCTACATTTAGCTGACCGTAAGGCGCGTGCGAATATTTATAATAATTATCATAGTCGTAAGGACTCTACTTCGCCGCAGCTTTTATACCCTTCCCCGTCTTCCTCTGATGATTCAAATAGCCGTCAAATCTCACTGACAACGAGTGTCAGCTCGCCTCGCTTGCCGGGTAGGGCACGGGAGGTCTTATTGTCAACGGCTTTGGTTAGACTGCGCGACAGCAATAACGTTGAGCACGTCGCTCGTGCACTGTTAGACAGCGGTAGCACATCGTGCATAATTACAGAAAATCTTTGTGATAAACTAAACTTACAGACTAGGAATGTCGATCAGTCGATACTAGGTATTAGCAACGCGATTACCCGCGCTAGCAAAACATGCATGATTAATTTTGAATCTTTAGATGGCAATTTTGCCACTAGTGTTAGTTGCCATGTTTTGCCATCTATCACGAGTAATGTACCAGAACGCTATATCGACATTAATGACTTCGATATTCCAGCTTATGTTAGTTTGGCTGATCCTAGGTTTTATGAGCCCTCACGGATTGATATGCTGATCGGGGCCAACTTATTCTGGGAGATATTAGGATCGCAGAAAGTTAAATTAGGCAAAGACAAACCGATACTGTATGAAACTAGATTAGGGTGGATAGTCGCAGGTTCGGTACCAGTTAATCACTTTGTGTCATTACTGACTCGTGATATTTATAACAGTGAGGTAAACAGCTGTTGTTCTAGTAATTTTAATTTTGAAGATGTGCATACTCAGTTAAGCCGAGTTTGGCAGTCGGAAGAAGTATATTATAATTCTCCTCATTATAGGCCGGAGGAAAGGCTATGTGAAGAGCATTTCGTTAAAAATACGGTTCGTCTTGTGGATGGGAGATTTTGTGTACGCATTCTATTTAAACAAAGTCCTAACGAATTAGTAGAATCGTATTTTCGTGCTAAGCACTGTTTATTGTTGCAGAGGCTATGGTTGCTAAAATTATCATGGGATGAACATTTACCTCTAGAAATTCGTAAATATTGGAGTAAAGTAACGAAAAATATCCCTCTATTGAATGATGTTCGAGTTCCGAGGCGTGTCATGTGCGATCTTTATACTAAGTTAGAGCTTCACAATTTTACGGATGCATCAGAACGTGCTTGCGGTGTTTGTGTTCTCGTTCGTAGTACCAATCAGGAAGTACAGGAACTCAAACCTGTAACTTCATTAAGTTTAGCCGTCAAGTATGATAACATGGTTGTTGATTTTAATCGGTTCTGGAATTATTCTAGGCTTGTGAGAACTATAGCTTACGTATTACGTTTCATTCGGGCCTGTCGTAAGGCCTATGCATCTTTTACTTATTTGAATGATAGCGAGGCCAAAGATGCTTTAAGTGCCATAATTCGTTATGGTCAGCAACAGTCGTTTCCCGAATATCAGTTACTTTTGAGGAATGAAAAGATACCAAAGAAGAGTTCTCTATTAAGGTTGAACGTGTTCGATCATAGTAAGTTAATGCGTGTTGGCGGGCGTCTTGAAAATTCAGGATTTTCATACGATAAAAGGCACCCAATATTAATTAACTCATTTCATAGGTTTACGAAACTACTATTCGAATTCGAGTATAAGCGACTAATGTACGCGGGGCCTCAATTATTATTGGCTTCGATGAGAGATAGTCATCAAGGACGTGGGTGCAGACTGATAAAAGCGTATCTCGCCATATTTATTTGTTTTTCTACTAAGGTAAGTCATTTAGAGCTTATTGGTGATTTAACGAGCAATAGGTATTTATTAGCTTCACGAAGGTTCATTTCGCGAACACCTATATTAATATCTATTCTGACAGTGGCACTTCTTTTACGGGAGCATCCAGAGATCTCTCGACGTTTCTAAAAACAATGATTGCAACTCCTTGAGTAGGGCAACCGCCGATGTTAGGTTTAATCTGATTCAGACATACACTCTTCATTTTGGGGGACTTATTGGTGTTCATCCTAGACATGATGAAATTGTTCGTGTGGCGGATATACGGACACCTTCTGGAATTATCCGAAGAAGGGCTTTTAACAGAATATGCCCATTACCGGTATCTGCCTAAAGTGGTTGAAAGACAAGCCTTTCAACGTCCGGGGGTATGTTTAGAACCTTTTAGAACATTTTAGGACTGGTTCTAAATATTAAAAATAACATTGACGTTTTTCGCCTCCGATTTTATATTGTCACTTTCTATTTTAAAATTGTTCATATTTAAGCTCCTTGGAAATTATACTTTTGGAATTGATATCAAGGTGTAATTATTTTGCCTCAATACAACAAGCGGATTCTAAACAGATACAATAATAATAATTATGTACACTCGGGGAAGTTGATTCCTATGCAAATGGGGGATCCACGTAGTTTGGTCGCATTACGTCAAACTCAGCCGACAGATCACAATTAATATTGAATTGACATAATCGACCAAATGACGTTGGTCTCTCAACTGCATAGGAATCAACTTCCTCGATGGTACATAACAACACCAATTATTAATATAGGCTGTTTATACACGGCGGTCGGTGCGGCGTCGCCGCACGCCGCGCGGCGTGTGCGTAAACATCGCGGCATTGCGTCGTACCTATTCAAGTTCTAATGTCAGGTAATGCCGCGCTGCGAGCATTTTGAGTGTCATAATATGATTTTAAACTTTATCTTCATTAATGTAGTGCAATAAAGTATCGCTTGAGAAAGGCGCAGGCGGCCGCGAGGCCGGCTTTCCAAGTTTCTCATGCGATAGTACTATGTATTACAATAATGAAGGTAAAGATTAATATCATAATATTATTATGACACTGAAAATATACTCACCGCGCCGCTGGGTGTGATTCGGCTCATCCTTCGATCGCGTATTCTTGGAAATCGATTGTTCTGGCGGCCGCTTGGGAGTTGAAGCGTTAAAATGTTAAATTACCTAGCACGCATAGGGTTGTGTTAAAATGTATTGTTTAAATTTATCTACCTGATATTTGGGCCTTGGGGTATGACTCTTAACAGTCTTAACAAATTGTAATAAGATACGTAGAATAAACGCAGTAATTCGACGCGTAGGGTGGTATGGTCACTAAGTCACTACTCACTAGTTCACTACCACCGACGACCACTTATAAACTCGCGGACTATGACGGAGGTCATTATTAGAAATATTAATTAACCCTAATTAATATTTCTAATAACAATACGAGATCAATAAATACCACTCAAAATGTTGACAATTCAAATTTCATTGCTCACTGCTCACACCAATGGTGACACATTTCTGATTTCACACAGCCAATACAACTATATAAAACTCCTACGTACAAGCGGTACTGCGATTCAGGAGCACCTCAGCGAAATCTATTGAATACATCGTGTAACTAAAACTATATGAACAACAATCGGAGTTCGGACAAGCGATAGCGCCGACAGAGCGCCTCAATGACATATAGTGAAGACAATATAAAACTATTATTTATACAATTTAAATTGGCACTAATTATAGTTTATCTACTAGGTAACTAAAAAGAGTGAAATTAATATTTTTAACAAAAAATTAAAACCGACTTCCAAGGTAAAAACAATAATAACATTCTTATAATATGAACTAAAAACTAAAAAGTGTTAAATAATTTTCCTGTCTAAATGTGCCTTTTTCCGAATTCAGCTAAACCTCAACTATTTCTGTACTCAACCTTCATAATTTTGAAGTCGGTGCCAGTTCTATAAGTTTCAAATTTTCTGTCAAAAAAAATATAAAGATTCAGCTATATCTGGTACCGACTTCAAAATGATGAAGGTTGAGTACAGAAATAGTTGAGGTTTAGCTGAATTCGGAAAAAGGCACATTTAGAGAGGAAAATTATTTAATACTTTTTAGTTTTTAGTTCATATTATAAGAATGTTATTATTGTTTTTACCTTGGAAGGCGGTTTTAATTTTTTGTTAAAAATAATTTACAAATACGGAACGGAACAACTATTTGCCATGCTCTGAATTTTTCCAAGCGTCCTGGATTCCAGATCTTACTTAATGTTAATTGAGTCCAGTACAAATGAAGTAACCGATCTGGCATCACCGCCGGTCTGCCAAATGCCGCGGGCCGTGAGCCAGACCGTGCCAGACCCGTGCCAGACCTGCGACTCACTCGTGCCAGATGCTTCGTTTGGTCTAAAATCTAATTAGTAGTTTAGGGTTGGTTTAGACGAGATACCGAAACCGCGAAGGCCATCCTACAAATCGCCTTTAAATAATAATGCCTCCTATATGAGTATGATCGGCGACAGTGGTCGGCTTCATTGAAACATGGCCAGTTATGCAGAAGTGATTATACAGTGCCTAGGTATGTGCGCAGCTTATAAGAGCACACTCTAGAGTGGGGTGGACGTTCGACAAGACTAGTGAGAGATCAGGACGGCTTTTTACACGCTTAACGCATCAATCATCTTCGGGTGATCGGCGTGGATATTATGCGGTATGGTATGCCCCGCAACACTTTGAAATGCTGGTAATGGCTATCGCTATTGTATCAGGCGATCCGTGTGCTCGTTCGCGAGATAAAATGAGTGGATAGTATCAAAGCGGCGCAGTTCGCAAAAATTGGGAACATCCCCTCTTTGATATTCCGCCGACGAAGCGTTTGACTTGCAAATGTGGACGTACATATTCATACAGTTCTTTCCTAATTCGAAAGTGATTGAGCTTCGCTCCTCCTATGTGCCGTGTGTATGAGGACCGAAAGGTAAAGAGAACGGAAAATTGGATCAATTCTGAAGTGAATAAGCTATTGTTAATAACTTAAAGGCCCAAAAGGGAAGGCCAATCGATTGAATCGGACTGTTAGCAGGTCAATCTGATCGGACTTTGTCGATCGGCCTCCCCCGAACACCTTTTGGCCCAATCTGAAGATGCAAAATTGTTATCTCAGAAATTTAGTTAAAGGTAGTCGAAGGACCATGGGAGAACCATGCTTTGGCACGAAAGGGCCGACTCGACCGGAGAAATACCGTACGGGCTCACAGAAAACCGGCGTGAAACAGCGCTTGCGCTGTGTTTCGCCGAGTGAGTGAGTTAACCCTCCGGTAAACTCCGGCCTCCGCCCAATCCCCTACTCTATTCCTTTCCCTACCCTCCTCTACCCCCTCTTAAAAGGCCGGCAACGCACCTGCAGCTCTTCTGATGTTGCGAGTGTCCATGGGCAACGGAAGTTGCTTTCAATCAGGTGACCCGTTTGCTCGTTTGCCCCCTTATTTTTTATGAAAAAAAAAAACCTAATTTGGTCAGGTCAAGTCCAGCCAACAAATCACGAGTAACATTGTAACATTGACTAAAGGGCCCCACACATTAACAGTTAGCCGGCAGGCCGCCGCCTGGCAGTTAAAGTCTGAAAAAATCACAGACTCACAGTTCCCCTGACGATTATGTAGATTTTGTATCGACGGTCAATGAATGCGGACTGTTAATGTGTGGGACCCTTAAGCACATAACCCGTCCAAATAAAGTAGCTCCGCCACCTGCCTATGAATAAATTTCTCAGTTAGTACAGCGGTCGGCAACTCGCGGCCCGCGGGCCGCATGCGGACCGCGAACGTCTTACTTGCGGCCCGTGAATGTTTTGTGAATAAGTTATGTGTATCACAAACAATGTTTTCTAATACTGCCAGTAGTTATCGCCACTACTACAAATGTAACATCTTTAGCAACAATATTTTATCTAAATAATTAATATCATTTCATTTCATTTCATTAAGTACGTAGCTGTTTGTGCCATTTTTAATAAAAACTTATTTCCTTTCAATATGTGTACCTAGGTATATTAAACTTCTAGGGTTAATATGAGTAGAGATCAACTACGATAACATGGCGCGCCCCTCCAAAATTGAAAACGTTTGAAGTGCGTTGTCAAAACGTTTGAAGTGCGTTGTCTTACGCGGTCGGCTAGTTATGATTAGTTGACAAACAAATCTTGGTAATAAGTGACATGTACTGTGATTGGTTTAATACTGACTACATACAAACTCTTTCATATGGATGTGACTACACACATTGAAACAGTCATTTGGAGGGGCGCGCCATGTTATCGTAGTTGATCACTATGAGGTCTGCGGCCCGCCTTTAGTTTGTTTTGCCACCTTGTGGCCCTTGCCTGCCAAAAGGTTGCCGACCGCTGAGTTAGTAAATTATGAAGCCAGTTCACTAGTATCAGAACCGTTAATGCCGCGTAATGTAATACGTTATTTATTAATTGCGAGCAGACTGCAGCCATTTGCATATAATCCGGTAATCTGCGCCGCCCAGCCGCCCGCCCCGCGTAATCCGCCCACCACCATGTTTATGCCTTATGGATCGATTGTACTCAAGTGGCATGGACGAATTATGCAAAGTTCATAAGGCCTTGTTTCCACCTGCAAGACAACTGTCGCGAGAAGTGTCTGACAGCAGTTTGCAAGTGTAAGCCCCGTAGCAGCTACTCGCAGGAAGCGCTTGACAATTTGTTGACAATTTGTCAAGCGCTTCCTGCGAGTAGTTGCGACAGCATATCTAAACACGTCTGCGAGGACTCGCGACAGATCTCGCTGCGCGTCACCGCAGATATAAGGTCTAGTTTCATATAGTATTATCCGCGAGCTTCTAGCACGACATTTATTGCAGCAATAAATTGCAGGAATTAGTATGAAATGTAAACAATATTGCATGAAACTCACGCAAGACTTCCGCGAGTTTGCTTGCAGGTGGAAACACGGCCTAAGACTAGCTGACCAGCGGCAAAGGGTTCCTACTACTACTACTAAGCTCCATTCCTGTCGGCTTTACTAAACGCTAAAATTAGTAGAATTCACTGTTGTCCACTCTAGCTTATAGTCGAGGGACTTCCAACTCAGCAATTCACAACTTTTTATAAGTTTATCTGCGTCCTTCATAATATTAGAAACTGTCACATTATCATAGTAAAACATTATAATACTCGTATGTAAACTAGCTGTCCCGGTAAACGTTGTTTTGCCATATAAATTAGTATTTCGCCCAAATTATTTTATTGAAGTGACTAAATAAGTATGTCACCATGGAAATGTCCATCGCTATCCCGTCGCACAAACAATTGTCGCCGTCAGTCTCGAATTGTAATAATTTACTATTATTTGTTCAACAAATGCACTTATCAATATAAAAAGTAGCCAGTAGCCAATTCTCAGACCTACTGAATATGCATATAAAATTTAGTAAAAATCAGTAAAGCCGTTTCCGAGGAGTACTGTCACTAACATTGTGACACGGGAATTTTATATGTTACATATAAGATAACGGCGCTAAATCGTTACATACCTATACAATTTCTAGCATTCTCGTCGTGTAGCGGCCAAACCGCTCATTCGCGCGGACGCATATAAATAGAGCCTAACTAGTACCACAACAATTAAATGATTTAAAAAATATATATATAGCATCACGCGTTCAACTAAAAAATCTTTTAAAAACAATATATAATTATTCGTGAATTTAAAATACAACATTTTAACACTGTTGTAAAAAGTGTCCACGTTTATTTTCGACCGTTCCGTATTTTCCTTTTAAAATACGATACCTTCGAAAACAAGAGCAAAGCAAATATTGACTCTCAGTTTAGAACTCGCCGCCTCCCCCGGTTGTGCGGGGGCCGGGCGCGCATCAAGTATTAAAATTCTATTTCCTGTTAAAAGTGTCGGGAGATTGCTTACACCGATATAGAGCGAGTAGGCAGTTAGACACAGACATTTTCTTTTTATCTAGTCTTAAAAAGGGTGTTGTCGGTAAAACTGCAAAAATTACAATAACAATTTTTGAAATTACATTCATTGATATGATATCCTGCACATCACATTTATCGCCAAAAATTATGAGAAATAAGTCGTATCATAATAAATAATACTTACATGACATGTTTATACTAATCTCATTAACTTCAATATGAGGTAAATACATCTGCAGCCCCATTAACTTGTTTGTAATGCTACAATTTTGTATTAAGGGCGTTCCTTACGGAGGTTCCGTAATTTACCGTATTTAAAGCCTTATAAACTCATAATTTAAAAGCTACAGAGTTATAATAAAAATAGAGCAATAATTTTCAGTATATCAATATTCCTTTTCCCGTTTAAAATTTTCTATTTTTCTTTTATTATACTCATGATATCAGCTTCCAAAATAAAGCCAATTTATTAAAATTCAAGCATTAAGTCAGGATCTCTTTAGGATTTACCAATTACTTTTATTTGAAACACACGCCAATAGATCGACAACATCATAAACTACATATTCCCCGTTTTAAATTTATTTTAGGACAATTTTGAACTAATTTAAGTAAAAAAATAGGGTTTTGGTGCGATCTCGGCAACGCGACAAATGTATGGCCAAGGTCGTTTGCACGGGGGACGGCCATAACCTTTAACGATCATTATAACAAGTAATTATTATGTTTTATAAAGTCAATACAAAGCACGGTAAAATAATTATGTAATATTGAGTCATAGATTTGTGATTGGATCTATCTCTGGCGGTCGAAACGATGCTTAATCGATTAAGCATCTTATTTAGTCTATAATAATCTGTAGAGAAATTTTGTCAAAACTTCCGGGAACCGAGATGCATCCCTCTGATCCTATTGATCCACTGCTAACTCCGCTAAGTGAATAGTTTCCGCAGTAAGCTTATAGGATTGTAAAATCATTCAATATAATATTAGTATTCTCAGGTATTATAATAATTTTCAGACGTCTTAGTGGTCGCGTCGTAACGTCATAAGGGGAGAGTTATATTATAGAAGTATCAGTAACAAGATAATTTTAGAAGCATAAAGTAACTAATTAATCCCCGATTTCTGAGATTCTTGACAAGAGTTTTTTTAGCAACGATTTATATTTTGAAGTAAAATAACATTTGTTTAAATAATAACTTTTAAAATTTAGTTTGATATTATTTTTTTTAACTAATTTTGAACTAAATTTTAGCAATATTCCGCGAAATAAATAGTTTATTTCGCGGAATATTGCTAAAAATAATATCAAACTAAATTTTAGGCTATGGATTTCCGCAAAGTAACGCCTGATTCCATTAACTAATAACTTAAATAATTCGCTTACTTCTACATACTACTTTTTTCCCCATATTTTGAAGTTCCATAACATTCTTTAATATTACTCCCTAAAATTGGGTTAAGCTGCAGAATGTTGATGACAACATAAAGTCTAAAACTATAAACCTAAAGCGACATAAAAGACCGCTGACAACAAACGGCGACATAAAAATTCACTTCAACAGTACAGATCGTTCAGCTTTATATCGCCCTTGAAATAGTCTTTATGGCGACGACACAAGGTTTATCATCGTGGTAATTCTGAGGTAACATAACTGTGAATGGTGTACATAGTGATATAATGTTGAACCGCGGAAGTACACCCACGAGTGTACAATGTAGTTATGTGTTACGACCGCGAGCCGCGCTGGGGAGCTTATATTGTTACTGTACGTGTAATACTCATATTCCTGTTTAATATACGGTTGAAGCACTTACTGCTCAGTGGTGTACAGTCTGTGGTTACAAAAATATGCATTTAGCATTATCAGATAAATTTTATCACAGGTAGATGGCGAAACTACGTAATTTGGTCGATATAATATTATGTCAGTCGTGAATCGTAATCTGCCGATCAAGCCCAGATTTGATACAACCCGCCTGAATACAAACTATAACTGTAACTATAAAATAATCTATTTCCCTGACACAGTTAAGAAATGATCCGTTACCAATTCCAAAAAATATTTACCCCTAAATGTAAGTCATAATCTCACCATAGTAATTAAAAAATACCCTTAATCCTTCGATCGCGGATTCTTGGAAATTTATTGTTATTCTATTGTTGTCGCGTTTACTGGTGCTCTTATGGGGCTTGATAGATTGAAAGTATTTTGCACTGTAATAACTAATAACTAATAAGTAATAACACAACATATTTATACCTCTAAAAATTCCATCCGTTAGCCCTGACTACGCCGTAGCTGTATCTGTGCTACGCTACCGGCTTACCACAATAGCAGGTTTTCAAGTTTATCTAACTGCAGAATTTACACAAACAATACCTAGACAAATTGCATAATCTTTAGTGGGATTTTTGTTATAGTATAACTTATTTCTGTTTTGTTCAGTTCTTAAAATGTTGAAAGTCTCAACAGGGTTAATGATAAAGTAGTTGATGTGAATTTCGGACGATATTTGTTTTCCCGTACATCCGACATATTATCCCCTCGTACGCGGGGTGCAGGGTGCGGGGCACGGGGTACGGGCCTGTTTAGTTAATTAATAACTACCTCCGCCCGCGCCCGTGACGGTGCACTGGTATAGACTGCAAAAAAATACAATATGCCGAGTATTTTGTACTATTTCTTACCCTCCCTAAGGTCAATTCAGACCGAGACGTGACGCGTAGATGCCGTGAGATGCATTTCGAACGTAATTGAAGTCTGACAATTTAGTTCAAATTAAATACATCTCACGGCAGCTACGTTTAAATTGACCCCAATTTGCAAAATTGTATCGATACGCTAAAATAATGTCATCTGTATAGTATGGTCTATGGACCAACATATTATATACCCAACAAAAAGTCTCATGACGTGTGTGATTCCCGTTTCTCGCTGTTCTTACTGCACGACGGGTGGACGCATCTGTTTTAATTTACGTAAAGCCTTCCCGTCAGCAGGAGAAACCTGCAGAAAACCCTCTGCAAATGCACCTTTTGTCAAGTTCTTTGAGGGTTTACAAATACCTAAGTAAACGAAAAGCGTTCCAAACTCAATAGAATGTAGGTACAACTATTTTGCTGTCTGTAGGTGTAATCTCGTCCGCACGTCTGCTGTTTTATTTCTGTTCAGTAATTAGTCTGTTAGCTGCATCGCTACTCCGCGAGTATTTACTACGCGTTGAAATCCTTTTAATGTGCCAATTACTCTGCGCTGCGCTGTTTACTGAGGGGTGAGGGGGAGGGGTTTCACAAGTTTACACAAGATTAAAGACAAAACATCGGGAACGTCGCAGTGTCGCACAAAAATCTATTCATTAGAAAAGGAATGTTAGAATGCAGTCAGTAGATGACATTCAATAAAAAAATATTTGAGCAAAACCCAGGATTTAGAACCTTCATATTTTGTGAGCTGCGGCCAGTATTTCACCACGGCTCATGGGATGGCAAAATATATCTTATACACAATAAAAGAGTGATTTAACTATGTCACAGAATATATATTAGTTGACTATGTATATTTCATGTTACAAATTACAATAATTCCAATAATAAAATTGAAAAGTAGCGTTAACTTTCCTTGCAAACTGCGCCACTGACAAATATTTGTGTTCAATTAATTTCAACATGCTTTCCAGTGATGTAACCTCTAAGGTTTTATCCATTAAACAAAAGATCTTATTATATTCATCTTATCCCTGGCCTCGCTCTATTAGTTCCCGCCGGAAACAAGGGGAGAAGTGAGGTGGAGCAGAAACGTCCTTCCTCGCATGTAACGCTATATTTTATCCGCAGTGTCTTGCCACGCGAAATAATATTGAATTTCACGTGGAGCTCCTTCGAGACTAGGTTGTGAGTTAATTGATTTTACCAAACCTTATATTGTATATCAGGTTTGGTGAAATTGAGTAAGGAATTCTTGAGCATAAAATTGTTATGATCAAGATTTAAGATGTGCAGTAGCTTATGTACTCATAGAATAAAGATGTGTAGGCAATTATATATTTTTAGCGCTCCCTTAAACATCTCAGAAAAATATTACGTATTTAGTTGTGTTATTGGGTATCTGCGACTCTTTCCGCGACTTGCCCATCTATATCTATACTTATTATAAAATGAAGTCACTTTTTTTACCTCATGTCCCTTTGTTCCCTTTAATCTTTAAAACTACGCAACGGATTTTGATGATTCTGTCAGTGTTAGATAGCCCATTTATCGTGGAAGGTTATAGGCTATAGTTTATCACGCTAAGATTAATAGAAGCGAAGAAATAGAGGAAAATGTGAAAAAAACTGGGAAATTTATTTGAAAGCTCTAACTTGAACGCGCTAATCTCAGGAACTACTGGTCCGATTTGAAAAATTATTTCAGTGTTAGATAGCCCATTTATTGAGAAAGGCTATAGGCTATATTTTATCACGCTAAGAATAATAGGAGAATGTGGAAAAAACGGGGGAAATTATTTAAAAGGGTAAAAGAAACTCGCGAACTACTGGAGCAATGTTTATGTCATTTGGCACAGATAAGAAGTAGACCACGTGAAGGATCATAGGCTATCGATTTTAATAATTTTTCAGTGGCTATATATTTTATACCCGTACGACGCCGGGGCGGGTCGCTAGTTACAAATAAAATCTCAAAAGTCCCCGGCGATCCTCCTTGTGCAAAAAATTTTATTCAAGGTCAAGGCCAAACTATAAATTTTATCACAAAAATAGGTAGGGCAAGAGTGCAGATAACAGAATTCTCTACAAAAATATTCGGACACTTTTCAAACTCAAACTCAAAATTTTTTATTCAGATTAAATTTTTTCAAATATTCTCTGAATGTCGGGTCTACACTGGTGCCTACCACCGGTTCGGGAACTACCCCGTCGAGAAGAACCGGCGTAAGAAACTCGCCCGGGGCCATCTTTTACTAAAAAGATGGAAAATTACAAAAAGTATATAAAATTACAGTGTCATTATGACTAAAAAAAATACAACAAGTGTACAATACTGTATATTATACAGAAACAGCTCTGCAGGGGGCGACCTTATTCCCATGGTGTACTATCATTCATGAAATCAGTAACTTTATAGTACGCTTTTGTACACAAATGTTCTTTAACAACTTTTTTGAATTTATTAATTGAGAGATTTTGAACGTATTCTGGGATCTTAATATAAAGGCGTATACATTGACCTTTAAAAGAGTTTTTGACTTTAGTAAGTCTAGTCACCGGAATTTCAAGCTTATGTTTATTACGAGTATTTCTCCCATGGGTATCATATTTTTTCTTGAATTCATATATGTTCTTTTTAACATATAATACATTTGATAGGACATATTGAGAAGCAACAGTTAGGATTCCAGTTTCCTTAAATTTTTCTCTAAGTGAAGTATTACGGGCCAGCTTGTAGATTGCCCGAACGGCTCGTTTCTGCAGCACAAAAATTGTATTTATATCTGCAGCATTGCCCCACAGCAAAATGCCGTAGGACATAATACTATGAAAGTAACTAAAATACACTAGGCGTGCTGTTGTTTCATCTGAAAATTGTCTAATCTTACTTACTGCATATGCTGCTGAACTGAGTCTGTCGGCCAACCCAGCAATATGAGGGCCTCACTGAAGCTTGGAGTCTAGTGTAATACCTAAAAATACAGCTGTATCCACTAGCTCCATAACATCACCATTTAAAAGCACATTTGTTTCCGTTTGCCTTACATTGGGCAATTTGAATTTAATACATTTTGTTTTTTTACTATTATTAACACTAAACCAATGTACAATCTTTGAGAGAGCATTATTTACTTCGTCATAACACGCATTAAGCAGTTTGATATTGAATGTAAGAGGTGTATCATCAGCAAATAATACTATCCCATGCTTACCTTTAATTAAGAATGGCAGGTCATTTATATAAATAAGAAGCAGGAAGGGTCCTAATATAGACCCCTGTGTAACCCCCATTTCAATTTTTGCACCAGCAGATTTTTTACCATTTATCTCAACCCTCTGAGTTCTATTTGACAAGTACGATTTTAGGAGGGCGAGTGCTTTGTCTTTGACGCCATAGTGACAGAGTTTCCTGACCAATGTTTTGTGTTGCACGCAATCAAAATCCTTTGAGAGATCGCAAAAAACTCTTAGAGCATCCTGCGACGTCTCCCAGGCATTAAAATACTACTGGTCAATTCAACGCCTGCATCTGTAGTTGACCGTCCCTTTGTGAATCTAAATTGTTTATTATGTAAAATATTATTTAAATTAAAGTGCGTTAGTAATTGACTCATGTCGGTAAAATAGATATAGGTCGGAAATTAGACGGGTCCGACCTACTACCAGATTTCAAAAGAGGTAAAACTTTACTGTGTTTCATTAGATCAGGAAACACGCCATTTTTTATACAATCATTAAAAATAGTCGCTAAGTAGGGCGCGATAACATCGATTATAGATTTAATAACCTTCATTGATAGGCCCCACAAGTCGGTAGTGTTCTTAATATTTAGTAAATTGAATGTTTTTATAATGTCTTGAGGACCTACTTCTTTAAATCTAAAGTCGATATTACATTCATTTACTGTTTCTTTAAGTAACATTATAGCTTTATCAGGAGATTCCTTTAAATTTCTTGTAATTGAAACTGGAATGTCAGCAAAAAATTTCTCAAAAGCAGTCGCATTTTGATTTTTTCGCAAATTTTATTTTATTGCAAATTATTTGTCTATAAAGAGCGACCATTGTTTATGCGACGCGGTTCACGGGATAGCCATGGACGTTGCAGTGGTGACAATATACTTAATAATTAGTCAAGTTAATAATTAATTCAATAAAAAGTAATACGGGCGATATACTTCATATAATACTGCAATGAAACGTCTGCCGGGACAGCTAGTACTTATTATAAAACAAAGTCGCTTTTTTTCCCTCATGTCTCTTTGTTCCCTTTAGTCTTTAAAACTACGCAACGGATTTTGATAATTCTTTCAGTGTTAGATAGCCCATTTATCGAGGAAGGTTAAAGGCTATATTTTATCACGCTAAGATTAATAGAATCGAAGAAATAGAGGAAAATGTGGAAAAAAACGGGGAAAATTATTTGAAAGGGCTAACTTGAACGCGCTAATCGTCCTTGAAAGCGAACTACTGGAGCAATTTTTACGTTCTTTGGCACAGATAAGAAGTAGACCACATGAAGGATCGTGATAGGCTATCGATTTTAAGCATTTTTTCAGTGGCTATATATTTTATTCTCGTGCGACGCCGGGGCGGGTCGCTAGTAAAATTATATTTCATACCAATAGCTAGTATATCGCGCATCATATTATGTTTTAAAACTTTAAAGAATACATGATCATTAGTACTTACCTATATGGATCTAGATATTATAGTCCACTCCCTTCCAATTCATTGTGATAGGCTCTAGAAAGGAGTAGTATGTTCTCTTGTCCAAGAAAATCTTAGTACTAGCTTCCAGAACTTTATAAGTTAGAGCTTTTGAAGTCCTTAAGTACAACACAACTTGAGCCTTTCACTTTTCGTAGTACTTCATCTTGCAGCAGGGATCATCACAATAATTAAGAGTTATACTAGAACTACTATTAAATACACTGACCTGATTCAGACAGATAACTCGCGGTCATCCGTCTTGGCTGAAGGCTGACACGCTAAGCTCTCCGGCGGTCATTTGACCAGCTCTGCGGCGGTCATCTGACCAGCGGCTCAAGTGGATTCACTTCCTGAACGATGGATCGCTGATTAACTTTACATTACGAATTTCTACAGAAGATAGATTTTTGGTCGTTTATTTATAGCTCCAGTTGAATACATAGATAGAATAGTTAACTTGTTTATGAAGGAGCTAATGTGTGTTATTTCCAGTTTTCAATCATGAAAATTTTGACAACTGATAGTAAGACCACAGATATTTTATAAGTTAGATCTTTTGATTTAATGTTAGTGCCATTGTTATTGTTTTATTTCTTTAACTTGAATAAGTACTACGATACCTTAATTTACCTTGTAACATCCATGACGAAAGTAAAACATTATAAAACCGAAGTCCAATTCCAATTTGTTTCCATATTCATCTGGCAGTGAATAGCCGGCGAGATGATTGGCACTGCGATATGACGTCACCAGCAAAAAGACACTATGAAACTACCTAGGGCGGGGTATTTGCACGTGTACTGAAATTGCCAATTTTCAATCATCGCACTTTCAGCTCGCCGGCACGTGAACAAAAACTCAATTTCAAAATTGTATAGCGGGTGTTACGCTTACGCCACGAGCGGCGAGCGAGCCTCGACCCGCGTATTGTATAGGCCTATAGCCTAGCCGATACGCGTAGGGTGATACGCACAGTGTGATAAAAACCTCGATTTTGTTTCACCGCGTTTTTCTTTCAAAATACTAGTTGATAGTTATATAAACATTAGAGTAGAACTCCGAGATCGATATTCTTTGTAGTTATTTTTTTAAAGAGTGTCAAAGTTGGCGTTTTTCCGGGTCAAAAATTTGCATAAAAATTATTTAAAAAAAAAATAATCAAGTAACATTAATTTTGTTTATACCAATTATAAAATAAAATAAAAATTGTTGTATTTAGGTTTAGGTTTAAAGAATTTATTCTCAGAAGACATACAGTCACTTAAATGAGAACTTAAAATTAAAATGGTAACATTTTTTTAAAGTGGTCATATAAACATTAGTGTGGGTTGTTTAGATTTGTGTTCCTTCAACAATATAATATTTTATGATATTTGCTATTATGTAGGTTAAATTCCTTTATTTTATAAAGTTACTTACAAAATATAATAGTTAGCAAAATCTGTTCAGATGTAGTGTATACATTTAGCAAATTCATTCTATGGTTAGGGTTTTATAGAATTGAGTGAATGTGTTCTAGTAGTTTTTTCTTATATATGTTAAATGAGCTAGCATTTTTAACATCTACAGGTAATTTGTTGTACAGTTGTGCTCCTTCAAAACTCATGGTTTTCTTACCATAATTAGTACGAACTTTGGGTAATACAAGTAAGCCAGGTCGACGATTACTGCGACTAGAGATTTGTGATTTCTTTATAAAATTTAGATTAATATTTACATTTTTATCAAGAATTTTTCTTATAATTATACATTTCCGAATAGATTTGTAGCAAATGCTTTCAGAATGTTGATACTACTGGTGCCACCGGTTCGGGAACTATCCCGGCGAGAAGAACCGGCGTAAGAAACTCGCAATTTGAAGTATTAAGTGCTTGTTAAATTTTTTGAAAACAAAAAATTGAACAAGCACTTAATACTTTTTCCCCAAATTTGGTTAACCTACTGTGATCAAGTAGTCTCCCTACTTGATCACAGTAGGTTAACCAAATTTGGGTTATTAGAGTGTGATTTTTAATAACATTAATAAAGGATTACTCACACTATCGTTTCATGCTTAAAACTTTTTCTAACTCGATCTAATCGCAAAATTAAAAATGAAAAACTAAAATTATTAAATAAATAAATATCTCCCTACTTAATCACAGTAGGTTAACCAAATTTGGAGAAAAAGTAAATTATTAAGTGCTTGTTCAATTGGTATAAACAAAATTAATGTTACTTGATTAGTTTTTTTAAAATGAATTTTTATGCAAATTTTTGACCCGGAAAAACGCCAATTTTGACACTCTTTAAAAAAATAACTACAAAGAATATCGATCTCGGAGTTCTACTCTAATGTTTATATAGCTATCAACTGTAGTATTTTGAAAGAAAAACGCGGTGAAACAAAATCGAGGTTTTTATTACACTGTGATACGCCACGAGCGGCGAGCTAAGAGCCAGTCCACACGGCGCGTTGCGTCAGCGTTGCGTCGACGCAGCGCTGCCTTTTGACGCATAGCCGGCCACACTGGCGTTACGCCATCGCAGCGTTATTACGAAGCAGTGTTAACGTCAAAGCCCCCTTCCGCTTCGTCTCGCGTCTTCGTCATGTGTGCGTTGCGACGACGCAGTGTGCCGTGTGATCACTTTGGTTATTTCATATTTGTATGTAAAACAACGCAACGGCAGCGCTGCGTCGACGCAACACGCCGTGTGGACTGGCTCCACAGCGAGCGGAAAATGTGACAAAATATTTTATTGACAAAATATCTAAGGTGTGACATTGCCTCCGCGAAATCGATATTGGAATGGTGGGGCTCAGGATAAAGGAAAATAAACAAGGCCGGGGTGTCGGTTGTTTTGTTGCAACGCGCGGCGTTTGTGCCTGCAGCGGGCAGAGCCGACAGCTACACGAACTATTTTCACAGTGTTTTTATATCGACACATTTAAAAGTACTATTTTCTGAAATAAAGACAGCTTTATTTCAGAAAATAGGTATACAGGTACCTTAGTAAACCAGTGCCATTCTATAACCTAGACAATTGCAATGATAGGCATCCATTTCAAATATGACAAATCCGTTTAGACCTATTAGCGTGAAAAAATAAGTAAATTTGCGTATTAGATTAGATGAAAGTTGAAAGAGTAGTAGTATCGTAGTCGGGTGTCACTTGATAATTGTTCCTATAGAAAACATATTAACAATAATTATATGGCTTGCTTGTTGTTAAATAGGTTATTTTTCGATCTCTTAGTAGAAAACTGCTTAAAATATGTTGAGGTAATATAAAAATCTCATTAGAATAACACGTTGTACGTTCTAAGAAATATAGCAAAATTGCAAGCCTTTTGAAGTCATAACATAACAGGCAATCTTGGAAGTCCTCAATAATTAATTCTCCGAATAGAATAGATCGAGGGGCCAACAGCATAAGAATAACAATTTTCTTAGAAAGCATCGGTCGATGCCAATTAATTTGCGATGGATCGAAAATATTGATCGCAAATAAAGACATGAGATACGACAGTTTTTAAGATTGCATTTTGCAATACAAAATATTTGTTTTGTGCGTGCGCATCTTGTAAGTTTTGTATAGCAATAGTCAGCTGCATGTCTCAATGCATCGCTAGCCCCAGTAAGAGATCGTCCTAAGGCCGTGTTTCCACCTGCGAGAGATCTGTCGCGAGGAGTGTCTGACAGTCTGTCTGACAGCAGCTTGCAAGTGTAAAACGTGTATTACACCATACGATATAAAGTGCCCTACATAGTACGGCGCTTATTACACTACTCTGCGAATCGGGCCCTAACTCAGTTTATACACGAATGTCGAAAGAGTTGGACGTATTGTCGTATTTATTACATCATGCCGTCGTCACTATCGAAACGTCAAACTCAACACTCTAGTTCGCATTAGACCAGTATTTTAGTGTAGTACCGACTACCGAGTATTTTAGTAGCTAAAATTCTCGCTTCTGCGCCAAAATCGTTCACACTGCGTTCGAGTACAGTTCACAAGTGAGCGGTGTTTTGCAAGATGAACAGCTTACAGCGCAATAAAGTAAATAAACTGATTAAGTTAATCTTAGCTATATTATAAGCTCCCTAATCGCTCTGAATGTTATTACATTACCCGATCGGCAGAGCGCTTAGGTAGCTAGGCAGATCGGGACGACCCGATCGCCCTAAATCGGGAAACTTACTCCCTAAATCTTATTACACCACTCTTAGTTAGGGTAAGGGTCCCTTGAAATTGGGTAGTCTAATAGGCCCTTTAACCCCGTAGCAAGTGCTATCGCGACAACGTGTCAAGCGCTTCCTGCGAGTAGTTGGGACAGCATGTCTAAACACGTCTGCGGGGCTAAAATGGTCGCTTTGAAGAATCATGATATGAATCATAATATGATTCATTTTTCTAAAATCGCAAAATGCAACTCTGCTTGCAATTCATTTCTGTGTTTTTGTACTGATTTGACATTTGTCAGTTTGACAGTTTTGACAATTCATTTGCTGAATTGATTGAGAGGAATTGCTAAATGTGACCATTTTAGCCCCGCTGCTAGGACTCGCGACATCTCGCTGCGGGTCACCGCAGATATAATAAAAAGTTTTAGTTTCTTATTGTATTATCCGCGAGTTTCTCGCATGACATTTATTGCAGCAATAAATTGCAGGAATTAGTATGAACTGTAAACAATATTGCAAGAAACTCACGCAAGACTTCCGCGAGTTTGCTTGCAGGTAGAAACATGGCCTAAGACTGATGATGACGACTAGAGTCTAGTTAATGGAATCAGGCGTTACTTTGCGGAAATCCATAGCTTAAAATTTAGTTTGTTATTGTTTTTAGCAATATTCCGCGAAATAAACTTCCACCTTTAAGTAAATGAGTGAGTGCACGCATAGGCATGCGTACAGCACCTCCCTCCTCCCACACTGCCTATGCGTACACTCGCATGCAAGAACTTGCAAACACCACCACCACACAAGCAATAATGTTGGCAAATCCGTGCAAGGCCCCTCACCACCATGCAGGTTGAAAACCTCGACGCGCGTTTCGCTCCAACACCGGAGCATCCTCAGGATGTGGACTCTACGAACAACGTCCGTCAAGTGCCGCCGCCGGCCAAAACACCGCCTTTTATATCCTATCGAGCCCCGCTACTATCCCCACTACCCCCACTACCCTCACCAGTACCCCCGAACATATTAATAAGCGGTGACGTAGTCAAGCAAGTTTGGTCATTCAACAATGCAAATCTGTTATTTTTCTTTTCTTTTATGATCTCTAATTGTTCCAACACGCTCAGCCGAAAGCCTTTATCGCATTTATGTAAAACTTTATAGGAATGGCCATCGGGCACGGTATGATTACTATCTAAAAGATGTTTAGCAAAATGTGACTTATCAGGATGACCATTCCTATAAGCCGCGATATGTTCTTTATACCGAGTCTCAAATCTGCGTCCAGTTTGACCCACATATACACTATCGCATTCAGGACAATCGATCTTATAGACACCGGACTGATATTTTTCATCAACCCGGTCTTTGTTATGACACAAATGATGTTTTAAAGTATTATTTGTCCTGAATGCGACATGCATATCGTTGTTTTTCATTATTTTGGATAAGCGTGCAGATACCTCTCCCATGTAGGTCAAACTGGACTTATATCTAACTATCTCCTTATCAATAGGACCTGCGTACAAAAACTTAACCAGTTCTTTCTTGTTTTTATTTTTCAAAATATTATTAATAATTTTTGGACTATATCCGTTGGATATCGCAATTTGGAAAATGATATTAAGCTCCTTTTGATAATTATCTTTACTAAGAGGGATCGATAATAATCTATGAATGTAACTATGAAAGGCCGCGAGTTTGTGTTGCCAAGGATGACATGACGAAGCATGAATAGTAGTATTAGTATATGTCGGCTTGCGAAAGATTCCAAAACTGTGTTTATTATTAACTCTAGAAATAGACAAATCGAGAAAACTTAGGGTGTTATTATCTTCACATTCTAATTTGAATTTAATTTTAAGATGTTTTTTATTTAGTTCTTTAACAAATACGTCCAGTTGTCTCTGTGTACCCGTCCAACAAAGAAAACAATCATCTACGTATCTAAAGTAATATAAAATACTTTTATTAACGACGATATTTCTTTGTTCAAAATCATCCATAAATATTTCGGCCATCAAAGGACTTAAAGGTGAACCCATAGCTAGACCGTCGTCTTGAACAAAGAATTCGCCGTTAAATCGAAAGTAGTTTTGTTCCATGCAGGTTTTAGTAAGAGTAAGCAATTCATTACTTTCACCAGGAGGTAAACGTTTTTCTAATGCATTCCTTAAAATACCCAATGTTTCCTTACGTGGAACATTAGTGAATAAACTATCAACATCAAGTGAAACTAATTTGCAACGAGGTGGCAAAGTCACATCTTTAATTTTGTTGACTAATTGTAGACTATTTTTTATGGCATAAGGTGGCCGAAATGAGATCTTTTCTTTTATTATGAAATTAAGTGACTTTGCCAGCTCGTATGCTGGTGCACCTATGTATGAGACAACTGGACGCATGGGAATATCAGTTTTGTGAATCTTTGGCAAGCCGTACAGTGATGGTGCGCGAGGATTCATTGGGATGAGTTTTTTCTTTGATGATTCAGTTTGAAATAAATATTGATTATTATTAATTGCTAATTTAAGCTTAGCTAAAAACTTGTTTGTTGGGTCAGAAGGAACCCTTAGAAATTGTTCACCCTGAATCACATCATTAACTCTGTCCAAATAATCGTCGCGCTCCATCACTACTACTGTGTTACCCTTATCCGCTTTAGACTAGAGTCTAGACTGCTGAGGTGTACCTGCGCGTCAATACGGTAGGTAATGTAATATAGGGCACGCGTGAGGGACATACGCAATATTGTTTAATATACAAGATGCCGGTAGGAGATGTCGGAATCAAATTATAATCTTATTGGTTTTGAAATTTGTTTACTGTAAGGTTCTTATTACGTTATAACCAAGTCTCATCATGTCCTTGTAGATGATTGCCAATTCCACGCTGTATAATTTCTACTTTTACCAATGTAGGGAAGTAGCACAATCACAAACATATATTTTTACACATACATTTTCAAACTGGTCACACATAGGTTTTTAACGTGAGTTTATTTAAGGCCGCCCCCGAGCAAACGACCTTGGCCATACATTTGCCGCGTTGCCGAGATCGCACCAAAACCCTATTTTTTTTTTACTTATCTTAGTTCAAAATTGTCCTAAAAATAATTTAAAACGGGGAATATGTAGTTTATGATATTGTCGATCGATTGGCGTGTGTTTCAAATAAAAGTAATTTGTAAATCCTAAGGAGATGCTGAATGTATGCTTGAATTTTAATAAAGTGGTTTTACTTTGGAAGCTGATAATATCATGAGTATAATAAACAAAAATAGAAAATTTAAAACGGGGAAAGGAATGTTGATATACTGAAGATTATTGCTGTATTTTTATTATAACTTTGTAGCTTTCAAATTATGAGTTTATAAGGGTTGAAATACGGTAAATTACGGTAAGAAACGCCCTTAACGCGTTTACAACGTAGTATCTACGCATGTTCAGGATTTTTTCTACTATTCACTAACAGTTTGAACGGGGCAGTAAGCTGAAGTTGGGAATAAAAACATGGTAAAACCAAAAACATTCAAACACTGGACTTTACAACTTTAACAAAAATAAAAATTCACACATTAAATTTTATTTTATCACTTCTCTAGTAACTATAGCTGCGGTTAGCTTATCGAAAACGTCGACGAAATTACACGAAAGCGCGATAAAATCCGTAAAGTAGTTTGCTACGTTTTCAGTTATTGCTTTGTGTTTGAGTCTGTGCCTGGCGCTGCAGGGCATTCGGAGCTCTCTTACCTCTGAGTTCTACGATAATAAACTTTATCTCGGCGACATACGGGTCCTGTCAAAGGTAAAATACCTGCGAAAGGTCTACGTGGTGGTAGTAAGCCGCACGCGAGCGGTGACGAATGGAAACACAAATTGACTGCGACTTTACAAACTTTAATGTGTGCTGCAAACGAATTCTGTGAAATTGAAAGCATAATAATTGTCTATTTGTGAAATGGAAAATGTATAGAACAAAAGCTGCTTTATTTTGCGATATTATTTTACTTGTGGTCGATTTTAAAGACTAAGGGTCTACACAGACGGACCGCATTTCAACTGCAATCGCTTTGTCTAGCCGACATGATGGCGCCAGGCTTTTATCCCTATTTACACTTAGATTATCGCGTTATCCGCCGCCTGCGTTAAAATTTAAATTCAGGTGTCCTCATTTTTATTTTATGTATTTTTAATTTTTTTTTCTCTTTTTCTGATAAAATATTATGTGGTTAGGCTTAGTATTTACTATTTACTTATGTTTGTCTTTTTCTTTTTTTTCCTTCATTGTTGTGTGTTTTGTTTTATTGTAGTGTACTGTGAATTCTATGTCGAATAAATGTCTATTATTATTATTATGTTTGTATAAGGTATTCCTTGCTCACGGGCAATTAAATCCCGGACCTTTGGAAGGCATGCGTGGGGCCGAAGCCAACACGTAGAGGCCCGTTACACAGTTTTAATCTAAATGTTGTGTGACACTGGCCGGCGACTCTCCCTGTCCGCACTATGAGAGTACGACCAAGGAGAGCCAGCGGCCAGAGTAGGACTATTGCAGGGAATGGAATTAAAATGATATCGGGCTATGGGAGTGAGGTGCTAGTGGACTGGGTAACTGGGACTATGGAAGGACTATGGCGTCTGCCGATACAATGTTGTAACATGTATAAAGTTGGCAGACGGTGACTCGCCAATTCTTTGAATGGGCCCCTCAAAATGGTCGCACGCACGGTGCACCGAGGCGGTAACATTGACAGAGCGGCTTGAGGCAGGAGAGGTGTCGCTGGACTTTAAACGCCGATCATTTGCACCCTCAGAGGGTCCCATCATGTCGCCCACTCGCCACTTACGCTTCACATCCTCCCTCCGAGCCGAAGCTCTCGCGACTCCACTCTGACCGGCCGGTTAAGGCAAGGCAGAGGTAGGTTATTATTATTATTATTATCTGCCACATAACTGCGTTGCGAAGATCTGCGACATTCAGAGACATTTAATTATGATTAAACTTAAATGTACTCGTATGGGGCTTATGTTGAAATGTTAATTTAATTAAAGTTAAGTGAGTGTTGCGCCAAAACTTGTAAATCGCTCGCTAATTGCTAAACTCGTAGGAATTAGGATCCGTACGTTTTTTGGGACATAAAGTATCCTATGTTCTTTCTTGGGACTCAAAGTATGTCCATGCAAAATTTCAGCAAAATCGGTTCAGCGGGTTGAGCGTGAAGAGGTAACAGACAGACACACTTCGCATTTATAATATTAAGTATGGATAATCGATACCATATAATGTTACGATACAACAACACAATAATGCTCACCCACGGATCAACTTATTTATAAACACAACATCAAGTAAATACTTCAAAGGGGTTTTGACTAAATTATGCAATTTTTGTGTATCGTACGTTCTTTGATGTTACATGAAGGGTGCAGCGATACTTATGTAACGGAATAAAATATACTTGTTATTGATCGACGTCAATCCTTCTTGGAAATCACATCACTGACGGAGATTTAGAGAAAAATCTCGCAATGAGTTTTTGTGAAACTGATTTATAGTTTGATGGAAATTTAAGTACTACTCGTATCAGAGAAGTTGATTCCTAGGCGGACCTAAGTAATTAGGTTGCGTTACATCAAACTCATCCGTCCGATCACAGCTAGCAGCTAACAGCCTGTGGGATCAATTTCCTCTATGGTACATAAAGGTATTATTTTCAATCCTTTTAGTTATTGGGCATATTATGTCATTACTCATTAAATACTCTTGTATACTATACTATACTATACTAATATATAATGTACACCATTTATTACTAGCATTGGTTTTTTTTTTGTGTTCTTTTTGTCTATTAATGTATTATTTTTATTTTATTGTTGTATTATTGTTGTTTTTCCTGTCTATTATGTGGTGAAGTCACTCCTTGGCCCCTGCAGAATACCAGTGCAGCGGGCTTGCCTGCTGCGTATAGCTGAGCTGGGGCCAATTCTGACATCACATAATATACATGTAGCTTAAGTCCTTTTTTATTATTATTTTTTGTTCTGTTTTGTGTATGTTGTGTGTTGTCAAAATAAATGTTTTCTTATCTTATCTTTCTTATCTTTTAATATCTGTGTTTCTAAAAAAGTAAGTTCATAGTCAATCATTGATGTTTGTGGGAAAACCAGAGCCGGTCGACGTTTCAGAAACTTGAATTTAATTACTAATTGAAGTAGTGTGTACTGTATAGTTCTAACTGACCAATAAGACCAAGCCGTGCTCTCAAGTTTCTTTAAATGTGTCTTTTTTAGAAGCATATAATATTGCAAAAAAACATTAGTATAATACCATTTTTGCATACCCTGGTCCCTGGTATTTCGCAAATATTTAAAACCTTCCACCGAGTTTCCACTCGAGATTTCAGCTACAGGAGTCCTTTGGACCCCCTGGACCCCTGGACCCCCACCACTAACCCAGTTTAATTTAGACAAACAGTCGGCGGCACAATGCCTCTCGCTAATGTGTATCAATATTTAGTTTTATTCCAACCGCGCCAAGTGCTCTCTGTAGACTGTATAGTGTATAGTGACTGTATAGTGGGAAATGAGATAAGACCACAGATTAATAATATTGTTATGACACAGCTTCTATATCTATACTCTATACTTATTATAAAACAAAGTCGCTTTTTTCCCTCATGTCCCTTTGTTCCCTTTAATCTTTGAAACTACGCAACGGATTTTGATGATTCTTTCTGTGTTATATAGCCCATTTATCGAGGAAGGCTATAGGCTAAATTTTATCACGCTAAGACTAATAGGAGCGAAGAAATAGAGGAAAATGTGGAAAAGACAGGGAAAATTATTTGGAAGGGCTTATCTCGTGAACTTCTGGAGCAATTTTTATGTTATTTGGCACAGATAAGAAGTAGACCACGTGAAGGATATCTATCGATAGGATGCTATCGATTTTAATAATTTTTCAGTGGCTATTATATAAATTATATACCCGTGCGACGCCGGGGCGGGTCGCTAGTATAATACTAAATCGAAATTCGGGTAGATTTTAGCACTGGACCTGTAGTAACCAAGACCGAAACTCCACAATGGCTGGTCGTTCATACACGGTCGGGCGATAAACAAGTAAACTTTCAGCTTTTGTAAAATGACGTAAGTCTGGCTGGCTTTCACTCTATAAGGGATCTGTCCGACCGAGAGCAGTCACATACGGTTTTGCTCGATAGTTTTACTCCGAATCGAATCGAAAAACTATCGAGCAAAACCGTATGTGAGTACTTAGCATAAGACTGACCGCTCGAACGCAGAATGCGAACTCATAACGCTTGAACGCGTGACCGCTCTCTGTCTGATAGGTCCTTTAGTGTTCCTATCTCGGGGTATGTGGTACTGTACAAGTATACAGCCAGCTCTAATACGAGTATGCACTGGGCAGTGGGCGTCATACGGTCGACATTCCGGACTCACTTTAATTAAATTGGTCGCAATGTAAAATTCCGATTTCGTTTTGTTTTGAGTCCGCCGCGCCGCCATATTGGTGCTACCTCGGACTCAATAATGGACTCAATATGGACACAATTTTCTATCGGTAATTCGGTACTCCATGTAGTCGTTTTATTTTCCAATATAATGTGTAGTAATTTTTTATTATATACTACTAAATGACACCCGCAAGTTCGTTGCGCCGAAATTAGTTTATCGCCGTACATTTTTCTGGTATAAAAAGTATCCTTAGATGTACTTTTCCGGGACTCAAACTATCTCCATACAAAATCGGTTCAGTGGTTTAAGCGTGAACAGGTAACAGACAGACAGACAGACACTTTAGTTTGGATATAAATAATATGGATAATCTGATTATCGAAATCAAACATCAATCAAATCAAGTATTTCGTCTATTTAGTCGTATCTAGTTGTTTTTAACCGACTTCCAAAAAACGAGGAGGTTATATGTTCGGCTGTGGATATTTTTTTTTATTTATTTTTTTTTTTTTTGTATGTTCAACGATTACTCCGCCGTTTGTGAACCGATTTTCGAAATTTTTGTTTTGTTGTATTAGGTTTTACTCCAATTTGGTCCCATTTTCACAAAGGTGGTGACCTGATGATGGAATCCATGAGTAATCGAGGGAACTCCTCGAAATTTATATGGAAACATATGGTGATTTTGGTTTTATGTGAAGTGTACTAAGAATACGCTACCAAAAAGTCAAATATTGGGTCAAGGTATACCATGATTTCGATGATGCTGAGAGAACTCCTGATTCCTTATAGATACACGTTTGGGAGTTTCGGCGTTGTTTTAAGAACAGAAAGCATAAACTACTATGCAATTCATATTCATCATCATAATCATCATCATCATCATCGTCATCATCATCATTACCACGTCGTGTTAAGGCTACCAATGTCTCATGGCACAGAATAGATAATAGTACAAGGCATAGGTATGGATATACTAATAATAATAATTATGTACTGTATAACAATTAACAACACCTGTTTGTTTTTAATACACGGCGGTCGGCGTCGCCGCCCAGCGCCGCCGCGGCGCGTGGCCAGCGGCGCATGGCGGCAGAAGACAGAATATCGAATACTTTACTAACTACTTTATATACAGGTCGAATACTTTACTACTTTATAAAATTTTAATAGACAAATAGAATTAAAATAAAGTTATTTTAAAAAGAGCATTTAAACAAAACAAAGTCATTAAGTGTCTTTTTAATTAGTTATACTTATTAATCGATAGATGGTGCACTAAGTACCTATCGATTTGAATTCTTGATAACAAGAACAGCTGTCAATAATTATGATAATATTAAATATTATGCTACGCTACATCCTATGCAAGTTTGTACAATTTTTTATCTGATAGATCCTTCGATCGTGGAAAACGAGACACAATAGCCTTTCTATTGTTATCGCAATCGCCGGTGACCGCTTCGGGCTTGAAGTATTAAAATTGTTAAATTACTTAGCACAATAATATGTTCACTTCACTGATAATATTATATTATTTTGTGAGTGTGAGTTGTGACTGTTAACAAATTGTAATAAGATACGTAAAATATACGCGAAGATTTATCTACTAGTGTAACTAAAAAGAGTGAAATTATTATTATTTTTAACAAAAAATTAAAACCGACTTCCAAGGTAAAAACAATAATAACATTAATATGAACTAAAAAGTATTAAATAATTTTTACTATCTAATAGTGCCTTTTTCCGAATTCGGCTAAACCTCAACTATTTCTGTACTCAATCTTCATAATTTTGAAGTCGGTGCCAGTTCCAAAAATTTTAAATATTCTGTCAGAGGACTGAAGATTCAGCTATCTGGTACCGACTTCAAAATAATGAAGATTGAGTACAATAGTAGTTGAGGTTTAGCCGAATTCGGAAAAAGGCACTATTAGATAGTAAAAATTATTTAATACTTTTTAGTTCATATTAATGTTATTATTGTTTTTACCTTGGAAGTCGGTTTTAATTTTTTGTTAAAAATAATAATAATTTAACTTGCGCTCAGAAAAAAACATAATAAGGAGTGTACAGCGTATTAAGGACCTACGAGAACGAGATAGCTATCATTTCATCCAACAATTAAGGAGACAGGTAGTAAATTCCCAAATTACGAATCGTCGCCCGTGTCTCGTGTTCAAATTTCGTTGATTTAGCTTTCTACAATCAATAGTAGATTATGCTTGACAAGCTTTAAACTTACGGTTTTAAGACTTTATTTCACACTTAAAATTTTATGCTACGTTAAACATTTTCGTCTTTCAATAGCTCTGCTCTTGTTATGGTTTAATAGCTCCCACACCAGTTTCGATGAGAGTGGCCGGTTTCATTGAAACCAGGCCAGCTACGCAGGAGTAATTTTATAGTGCCCAAGTGTGTGCGAAGTACACAAGAGCACTCTCTGTTCCTTTTACTCTTATAGCCCAGTGGGACGGAAGACCGACACGGCCGACAAGAGATCAGGCGCAGGACCGACTTTTTACATGCCCATCCGACGCATGCATGGATCATCTTACTTGACAGACAATTAGGTGATCAGCCTGCATTGTCCTAACCAAACTTGGAAATAACATGTCTCCAACGCGGGAATCGAACCCACGACCTCCGGGTCAAGAGCCGCGCTCTATACCACTAGACCACGGAGGCGTTCATCGTCGTTATGGTTTACGAGTAAAATAGTCAGTTCGACAATACTGTCGAACTGACTATTTTACTCGTAAACCATAACAACGATGAACGGTAGACAACTCTTTATCTAATGTGTATACATTAGATAAAGAGTTGTCTGCCGCCACCTGTCCTTACCTATTGTATGACGAATCTATTCAAAAGGAATCTTAGGAACCACAACTTTACTTTCATTATAGGAAGAAATTGATAGAAATAATATATTTTTACATAAATTTGGTAAGTGCAAAGTGTCACTTGAGAAACAGCTGCTTCGTATTCAATGCCATCCAATAGCTATAAATTCTAGCGATAATAAACTTTAAATTGTATGCTTGGTAACGTATAGCATACAGTTCTATAATAAAGCATTTTCTCAGCTAATAATAACTGACATGTAAAGCCATCTTCGTCTCAATATATCTTGATACTTTTTGCCCCTAGCTCGACCCAGCAATAGAAATAAGAGCAGGCCCCATGTGTGCGTTTTTGTCGATCACGATTCGAAGCAATTTGCGAGTCCTTGCATATTATCCCGACCAGCTGGTCCCTTATGGTCCCCAGTGTATCATAGGTATTATAGGTCCCGGGCACCACAAGGGGATGAAAAGGGTCCCCTGTGGTACCCCGCAGAGGTCCGTTAAAAACTCGGGTGTTCCGTCCGGAGATTCCGTAATTGACCGTATTTAAAACCTTATAAACTCATAATCTGAAAGCTACAAGGTTTAAATTAAAATACAGCAATAATCTTCAGTATATCAACATTCCTTTCGCCGTTTTAAATTTTCTATTTTTGTTTATTATACTCATCATATCAGCTTCCAAAGTAATACCAATTTGTTAAAATTCGAGCATACATTCAGCATCTCCTTAGCATTTACAAATTACTTTTATTTGAAACTCACGCCAATAGATCGACAATATCATAAACTACATATTCGCCGTTTTAAATTTTTTTTAGGACATTTTTGAACTAAGATAAGTAAAAATAATAGGGTTTTGGCGCGATCTCAGCAACGCGGCAAATGTATGACCAAGGTCGTTTGCTCGGGGGACGGCCTTAAGTCAGTGTAAATCATATGGAGGCCTCGGAATTGATTGAGTTTGGTGTACGTTGACCACGCGCCAGTCATTATTTAGGACTGAAAATGTATAGTCTAAGTAATTCCTCCTTTTTCAGGAAGTCGGTTATAATACGTACTTACAATGTACATGCTAGCTTGGCTATTTTAACTAATTTTTGCTCAAATATCTATTTTACGCTTGTTGACTTTAGAGAAACGTTTGAGGATAAAATAGAGGGTCGTTGCACGCTTTGTCTAGTAAAACTGAAATGTATAAAGGAATACGATATCGGGTATGCTAAAGGTGCAAGATATAACGACGTATAATATTTCATCCGTCGGTTGCAGACGATTTCCGCGCGCTCGGGAACTTTTCACCCGCCCGCGCTAAACGAGATCGCAAAGCAAAACCTTCAAGAGGGCGAATAAAGCAAAAAATTAAACATTGTCCTTCCCTCTTCACACTTGCGTCCGTCTTTCATATTATGCCAAGTGAAAAAGAACGACGCAGTTGAAAAGAAATGAAATGTCCATGAAATTTTGATGCATTTTTGTCATTTTTTGCTATATAATGTAGTACTTATATATGTTTTAAAAAATTAAACAATTTGTAGTTTATTACCAAGTATAAAAATGAATTGTAAGATCATCTATTTTGCTTTCGTCGTCCCCTTAACCGTAAATATAAGGCTTTTATATTTATTAGGAACATTTTCCGTGTTTATAGATAGGTAATTATGCGGCAAAGAGCACCGTGTAAGTGCGGGTGCGGGCGGAGCGAACTCGATAAAAACAATTTCCTCATTAAAAAGACACACCGCGCCACCGCACGCTAATTGCAACACAAAATGTCGCCAGGCTAAATGTGAATACGACGTTTCCTCTTGAAATTCTTCGCTTTGTTGTTTAAAATAGAGCGCCGCGGCCTCGGATCTAGGTTCGCCGATAAATCCAGGTTTTATTCCGACCGGTGCTCTAAATGTTTTTTATTTCCCCGCTCTTGACTCTATGGAGGTTTTTATTTCGGTCCGGTGTTCCGAGCTCGACTCTGCTGGTACCGGGTGCACGGAGCGTAGCAGCGCGGGCTTGAACGGGAATTTAATCTACCGCGAGAGGAGACGTTTACCGCGACTATCAATAAAACATTTGAAAATACTACGGTCGAAATAAATAAAGTTTGAAAGGCTTTTTTTCTGAATTCGAATTTTAAATAATATTTGGCGGAAAACTAAGAAGACTTGATTCAAAGATCTTTAAAGGCTGCTGTATTACCCATATTGACTTGAATAAACTGCGATAACCTAAGAAAAATCTTCCAGTGGCATCTTATACGAGCAATATTTTGAAACAAGCATATTCAGAAAACATCAAAGGTTAAGCTTTACTACAACTGAACCTTTGATGTTTACTTCTAATGTAGTAGTTTTCTCCATTCATACTAATAATATTATGAATACAAAAGTGTCTGTCTGTTACCTTTTGATACTTAAACCGCTGAACCAATTTAGCTGGAATTTGGTATGGAGATACTTTGAGATTAAATAAAAAATACATACGGTTTCATGATCAGAAAAAGTCCCAGGAAAGGACATGAAATGAATGTAAATCATTATGAATGTAAGTATAGTAAGAAATAAGGACTGTCCTGCACACAGCCATGGTCCCCGTGTAAAGGTGTTCAATAGAGAGAGTGCGGTGCGGGGGGCGGGGGTAAGATTGATGTTTGCGGTATAAATCAGCACGTGATGAGCTGTCTGTCGCCGCGAGGCGGTCGGCGATAAATATTGCCCTTTTACCGCGCGTATACAGGCTATTTACAACGACACGTGCCGAAATACTAAACATCGTGTGTCTTCATACTTCATACAAAGGAAACGTCGGTCTTGACTCTTGGGTATACCAAGAATCGACGCGACGATATGAATAACAGCAATATCGAATAGGTTTCTGCCCTTTCGGTTACCTAATTACCGTTAAAACACGTGAGTACTTCACACGTAATTAATTTACAATTAGATGACGCCAAAATTCGTTTGGAACTTTGTGTGCAACTTTACATTTTCCGGACTCAAAGTATTTCCATACCCAGCAAAATCGGTTTAGCGAATTGGAGGTGAAGAGGCGCAAGACAAATACACTTTCAAGTTTACAATATTAGTATGGATATGGATGAAATAACAAACACTCAAACTTTTACGTGTGTGCGCCCAGGAGAGAGGAGAGCGTTCAACCGCGCTGCTACGAGTATTTTGCATGTGGCCGAGCAGTGAATTTGTCGATCGTACATCATAAAGGAACTTGGACACTTCAGTATACTACGGTCTACGCATAATACGTCTTGTTTCTGAAGTAGCCATTATAAAGCATCAAATCAGCGACTTAGCTGTTACGTGTCTGAACATACTAGGCCGAAGTTACGCGGCGTAAATTCCGCATCATTACGTCCGCAATGTCAAACGCATACAAAATACGGACGGACCGCGACGGAATAGTGTGTCATCGGTAATTTAAAATACATTGCGGGTGTAATCATGCGGAATTTACGCCGCGTAACTTCGGGCTAGTGTGTTTAGACACTAAAAGTTGGCAATCGTCAAATTTTAACTTTATAAAGAGACAATGATAAATTGAGCAATAAGGAATGCCTTTTCTCTCTTTTTGAAACTCCAGTAAATAATATAACTCGAAAAGAATTACGATGTCGAAGGAAATAATGTATAAAGCTGCATATTACATAAGGACTTCCTACACGAGCTGACAATACACGCGTGCGGCGGTAAAATATTCTATACGGCTTTATAACAAAGCCTGTCATCGGGACCAACATGCTCGCAATACCTTATACTACATTATATTTTAGCTTCGTAACATCCATAAGAAAATCCCTCTCTATTTTATTATTATTTATTACTTACTGGCTGTCCTGGTGAACTTCGTGACAGTTAAAAACTTTCCCTGGACTTCAAGGATTATTTTAAGACTAAAATTACCAGAATCGCTTCAGCCGTTGTTGAGTTATAGCGTTACTAACACAATTGGAAATCTATTTTTATATATAAAGATCATACGATAGAAGTCGCCCGTAAATACGTTAAGTTTGGCGTAACTCTGTTGCGCCAAAATTAACGTATATCGCGCGGGAACCTTTTTTTAGATTAAAAGTATTCTATGTTCTTTCCCGGGACTCAAAGTATCTCCATACCAAATTTCAACAAAATCAATTCAACGGTTTGTACGTGAAGAGGTAACAGATAGACAAACAGACAGACTTTCGCATTTATAACATTAGTATGGTTATGGATGTACCATCTAAATAAAGCGAGTTGAGTTCCGCGCCAACTGGATGCCTAGGAAGTAGGACGTTTGTGAGTTTTGTACAAAACAATGAATATCCAAAGCACTGCAAAGTGCTAAAAGTGTGCTGGTGACAAGTGATAATTAACACCTAAAATTTTCTACAAAAAATTAATAACTTCAAACCATTTTAACAAAACCTTTTTTATACAACATTTCATATTTCATATCATAAACGCGAAAGTACTATGCAAGTGTGTATAATTCCTACTTTTTCGAAAGTAAATATACTATTAACTACTCACTAAAATACAGTGAATGCAAAAGAAATACATCAGTGAGGGGAAACAGGGGCACAAGGGTAACCTTGATTGTGTGACAACTGACAAGACAAATGACCGCCGCACAAAAAGTCCGAACTCCGACACGAGGACCCTCCGCCCACCGTGTTAGCACTGCGATAAAAACTGTATTACAAAGTCAGTTCAGTCTTTACTCATTTTATGTACCATCGAAGAAATGTATTCATAAACAGATTCGATGGCAGACGTACGTTATTTGTTCGCGTTATGACAAACCCAGCCGACACGACTTTTATCTTATACATATACTAGCTGTCCCGGCAAACGTTTCTTTGCCATATTATAAAGTATATCGCCCGTATTATTTTATTGAAGTGACTAAATAAGTATGTCACCATGGCAACGTCCATCGCTATCATGGTTGTCGTTTTTTTCGAGTTGTAATAATTTACTATTATTTTTTCAACAAATGCACTTATCAATATAATAAGTACCGAGTAGCCGATTCTCATACCTACTGAATATGCATATAAAATTTGGTAAAAACCAGTAAAGCCGTTTTGGAGGAGTTCGTGGACTAACATTGTGACAAGAGAATTTTATATATAAGAAGATTATTATAAAACAAAGTCGCTTTTTTCCCTCATGTCCCTTTGTTCCCTTTAATCTTTAAAACTACGCAACGGATTTTGATGATTCTTTCAGTGTTTGATAGCCCATTTATCGAGGAAGGCTATAGGCTATATTTTATCACGCTAAGACTAACAGGAGCGAAGAAATAGAGAAAAATATGGAAAAAACGGGGAAATTATTTGAAAGGGCTAATAGTTAATGGAATCAGGCGTTACTTTGCGGAAATCAATTCAATTCAATTTCTTTATTTGCCAAATGTGAGTTAGTAAAGATGTTAGTAGATTTTACAATGGTACCATCACATTTGCCCAATCGAGCATGCAAATGTTTATAGCTTATAAACTACAATATAATATTATGAGATACTTATTACTATTCTTACAAATTAACAAAGTATAAATCCATAGCTTAAAATTTAGTTTGTTATTATTTTTAGCAATATTCCGCGAAATAAACTTCCACCTTTAAGTAAATGAGTGAGTGCACGCATAGGCATGCGTACAGAACCTCCCTCCTCCCACACTGCCCATGCGTACACTCGCATGCAAGAACTTGCAAACACCACCACCACACAAGCAATAATGTTGGCAAATCCGTGCAAGGCCCTTCACCACCATGCAGGTTGAAAACCTCGACGCGCGTTTCGCTCCAACACCGGAGCATCCTCAGGATGTGGACTCTACGAACAACGTCAGTCACGGACGGACACTAAAAATAATAACAAACTAAATATGAAAGGGCTAACTTGATCGCGCTAATCTCAGGAACTACGTGGTCTGATTTGAAAAATTCTTTCAGTGTTAGATAGCCCATTTATTGCGGAAGGCAGGCTATATTTTATCACGCTAAGACTAATAGGAGAATGTGGAAAAAACGGGGGAAATTATTTGAAAGCTTATCTCGCGAACTACTGGAGCAATTTTTATGTTATTTGGCACAGATAAGAAGAAGACCACGTGAAGGATCATAGGCTATTGATTTTAATCATTTTTTCAGTGGCTATATATTTTATACTCGTGCGACGCCGGGGCAGGTCGCTAGTATAATGATAAAAACGAATGAAAATGAAAACTGCCTATGAATAAATTTCTTCGATGGTACCTACTTTATCGTGGTAAGAATGTACTCATCAGTGGAAATGTCAATGTGGACCAATACCGTTATACAAATCTTGTCTAAATAAGCGTTGCTCTGAGATATTTTCGATTTTTAGGTAAGTACCTATGCTTTTCTCCAGACAGGATGGGCAGAGCAGGCCGTGATTATCACGACACCATAATATTATATTATGTACTACATGAAGCCCGCAACTCCGTTGCGCCAAAATTCGTTTATCGCGGCGGAACCGTACATTTTTCCGGGATAAAAAGTATCCTATGTCCTTTCTCGGGTCTCAAAGTATCCCCATACCAAATTTCAGCAAAATCGGTTCAGCGGTTTGAGCGTGAAGAGGTAACAGACAGACACACTTTCACATTTATAATATTAGTAAGGATTTTTTCGTCAGTAATCAGTCCTTTATTTGCAGTAAAAGTGGTGGTTATACAAGTTGTTTACAATATTATAGTAATAGTTCTGACACTTTTAGCTATACAATAGCATGCAAATATTATATCTAGTCAATTTTAATTATATGTCACACAGTTTATACATATATTAGAATAAAATATTGAGAAGAGCTAGTTCATTATTAGCTACATTAATCACATCATAAGAATTATTATAACAAACAATATAGTCAATATAATATGCATTACTTATCATTTATCTTATTTGTATTTTTTAATATTGTCAAGTAAATTTACATAGGGTTACAATATTATTATAGAATATGTCAATTTCTTAGTCAACACTGTTTCAATACATTATATAAATAATTTCAGGTGTGTAGAAATTCATTTGTAGAATAAAATGTTTTAGATTTCAGCCACTTTATTAGTTCTTTTTTAAATTTAATATAAGGTAGCTCTTTAATTTTTTTGTCCCTGCCATTGTAACGAGTTAGAGAAAAGTTTAAGACATCGTTTAAGTTTGACTTTAAAATGTTCATGTTATTATGCATAATGTTATAATATTATGTTAGTTTGAACACAAAATCTAAGTTCAGCTGTACTGGTGCGAAATAAATAACTTACGGTGAACGGCGGACCCATCTCTGTATGAGATTGGGTCCAAATCTGAAAGAGATCAGAGTTTTTGTGACACCAAGAAAATCTTTTTCCGATTTGTCCTCATACTTTGTGCTAATATTATGTAATTTTTTTGTATTTTCTAATATTCGAAGTGGTTATAGACCATTTTCAACAGAAGATATTATGTTTTTGGTCTTTCAACCGTCCACGTTAGTAGGAGAACTCTGATTCAAATCATATTTATTTTAAACATGAATAATTATGAAACTAACTACTACGTTGACTTTATTTACTACACATTTAAATAGATAGCATTTTAGTGCTTAAAGTTACATTCAATATATTCTAAGGTGAGTTTATTCAGAATAAGCAGCTTAAAATAGCTAACCAATTTCTAAGTTTTCTAAGAACCCACAGTCGTCATTTTAAAGCGCCCTCGACGGCGAGTGCTGAGTGCTGAGGTAGTTTATCCACCGGCCGCTGCACCCTCACGGGAACGTCACCAAAAACATTTAAATAAAATGCCACTTTATGATATAGGTCAGGGGTCACCAATTAGTTTTGCTCAGGGTCCCTTTTAAGTCATGAAATGACCTTCGCGGTCCACACATTTTATAAAACAAAATATTATTAAAACAAAGGTAGTATAAGTATTTTTTTAGATATCAATGAGAAAATTAACCATTTTTGGAGCTAATTATCTCTCTGAAGTTTGGAGTGAAATATTGGTGCAAGCTATAAATATTGACATTAAATCACTAGACCATTGTCGGTACAAAATGAAACCTATTATAGTAGATTATAAAGTAGCATTTTATTTGAATACTAGCTGTTTCTCGCGTTTTCGTCCGCGTTAACTTAGTAGATCACATCCCAACTATTATTTATTGTACAAAAATAACATACAAATTACTCCAGTAGTTCTTAATATAATAAGCAATTTCATATAATTTCCCCCGTTTTTTCCACATTTTCCTCTATTTCTTCGCTCCTATTAGTTTTAGCGTGATAAAATATAGCCTGCCTTCCGCAATAAATGGGCTATCTAACACTGAAAGAGTTTTTCAAATCAGACCACGTATGCCTTCGGCGATAAATTGGCTATCCAACAATAAAATAATTTTTCAAATCGGACCAGTAGTTCCTGAGATTAGCACGTTCAAACAAACAAACAAACTGCAGAATTATAATATTATAATATAGTAAAGTATAGATTTGTCGGTGACGTCCCGGTGACGGTGGCGATGGGCAAACGGCCTGCGAGTCCGCAAACTCCTCACAAAACTTCCCGCCTTCGCCATTCAGTCAATTTATAAACGGCGACAAAACTAATGGATTCCAGATAAACTTGTTACGGTGAAAAGACGGACATTTTAAATTACTGAGGCGTGGGGGAAATACTAAGAGCGGATACCTCGGAGCGGACGTTTACGTACAAATTATAGTGTTGATAGAATAGCTAAATACGTTAGAATTGCAAATCTTTGCTGTTTATTCTTTGCTAAATTAGTATTTCAATAGAATTGCAAATACGGACCATCAATGTAGGTACATTGTACACCATTACGTCTGTCCTCAGTTAATGTTACAAATAAGTTATTCTGGGCCATAATAGAATTTAAGTGCATTGCCTCAAGCCTAAATAGCTTTATGCTTAAATGTGCCTTCATACGAGTTTGTTATGCCGCTCATTCTCGCCGCGTTACATTCATACATCGCAAACATTGGTCAGCATCATATGGGACGATTCCAATTAATATTAAAGCGTTACTAAAACATAATTCTGTTAAAAAATTTGTACTATTACTCTCGTCAAATTTTACTATCACTTACTTTTCTGTTCTCCTTAAAAAATGTATTCCTGTCACAATATTTCTGCCACGGCAAACATAGAGTGCAACATACATTATTCTGCGCTGTGCTGCGCGACATTGCACTATACTGCACGTGACGTTACGGCGGCTGTATTTATCGACAATGGCGCCAAGCACTGAAACATCGCTCAATTATTGCGCCATATCTTTCACATTGTACGTGTATTTTATTGCTCTCGCTTACCACAATACAAATATTATATTGTAGCTAACGTGAGCACAGGTACTGTGCTGTGTTTTAAACTCAGATTTGTGCAAAACAAATAAATAAACATGCGCACTGTGTAACTCGACGTGACAGCTTTGTTAATCTGTATTTAAGTTATCTGAAACCGCTATGTGAGAGTGCCCCTAATTCGGGCGGACTAGTATGAAGATTTTTTTAAGTCTTGCCCCGCGCTAAGTACCTGAAGGACTTGTTTTACGAGTAACAAACATCAGAAGTATATTTTATACTTTTATACTAAGTATACAAATTAAAATTTACTATTTTTATTGTTAGTACAATAATAATAACAAAAACACATCAACGACCCAAGAACTTTTTGAAAACTTTTTGTTCCTTCGACGGGATTCCAACCATTGAGCCACAGAGGTCGTAGAAATACAGGTTGCATATTTTATGTGATAAATATGAGTTATACTGTGATAGCTGTTGACTGTTGTTGACTATGCAACGAGCTACGCGATAACGGCTTCACAATCTTCATAAAAATTATATATCAAATGTACTGTTACACTGTACACACTGCACTGCACACTGTACACACTGCACTGCACACTGTACACATAATTATATTCACAATATCCACTTAAAAATACTGGACCGATCGTGATAAAATTCGGTATGGACATACTAGTTTGAGTCCCGGGAAAGAACCTAGGGAACTTTTAGGCCTGAAAAAAATTACGATTCCCGCGTGATAAACGAATTTGTGCGAAACTTTTTCAAAAGGACGAAAAAATTAAAGATGTGATTTTGCGATCGGCAATTCTTAGGTTTGGGGCAACTTAAAAAGTTTTAACTGTATAATTGAAAATATCGTGATTGTTGTAAACATTATCGGGGTACAGGTGACTGTAGTTAGATTTTATTCGTCGACAATGTTTATAGTGAGTACGAGCCGCCTGAGCTCGTTTGTATTGATTTATTCTAAACACGTGGCACTAGTTCAAGACATTCGTACCAGGGCTGTAAAAATACAAAGATATTCTTTGTTGACGGTTTCTCCAGTTCCTATAATATTATGTTAATTTAAGAAATTTATAACACGTATAGTCAAAAATCATGGTGCATGTTTCCAAAACTATGTTTATGTTTTTAAATAGGGTAGGGTTGCACCAACTTACTTTAACTATAACTGTAACTATAACTACAGTGCAAAACGTTAAATCTTTGGTTACCGTTACCGCGTTCGACGCCATATTTAGCCATAACCGCTCACACTTATATCTAATTTTTTTCGTGAAAATTTACTATGTTTCACAATGTTTTATTTTTCCTGTCGATTTTTACGGATAATTCAATTTTTTATACTCTCAATCCCATTCCCTGTAACTTTAAAAATAAACGCAACAGACATCTGTCAATTTCTGTGATCAAAGTTAAGGTTAGCTAAGTTAGCCTTAACTATAACCATAACTACTTTAACCTTAACTTTAACTTTAACCACGCCTCTGGTACAACCCACCCTTATTGTTTATTGTCTGGCACGCTCTGCAGCTTGAACTGCTTAATGGATTTTAGCTTATGAGGTGTAATTTAAAATAAAATACATAATATAAATGAATAGATTCGTACATCGGCACGGTGTTTGTGTGCGTGCGACTATATAAATGCGATAATAATTGCATAAGTTGATAAAAAATGTTATGCTTTACCGCGACAGTCCCAGAGGGCACACACGTGTTTGTTCAGTTTGGTAGATACCTTCGGCGTTCACATTCCACAGTAGTCTGGGACCTGGGTACAGCCCTAGTTGTTCCACGTGTACAGGATGTGTTAATTCCCGCGTTTTGTGTCTGCCGGCTGTTTGTAGTTTGTACTATTCAACTGTTTTTGTACTAAACTTTATTTACTTTTCTTCATTGTATTTTTAAGTTCATAATGACTGGTAATTGAATCAATCATTATAATTTTCTTTTATTTGTTATTAATTTTTAAAAAGGTTTGTTTGTTTGCATGAATTAGACTTAAAACTAATAAGTGGATTCTGTTGAAATTGTGAACATATTAGTAAAACACGAGACAGGTAAAAATATCTACTTTTTTTGGTCGGCTGTTCTCGGCATTTCGGCATTTCCAAAATATACGGTCCGCTGTTGGATATCGGATCGTACAATGTAAAATCGGATCGTCAACTATGAAAACTTCCTTGTAGTAGTAATAAATACAGGAGCACAGACTTACCACTATACAAGACCTGTACGCTAGACTACAACTAAACGAACTGAAATCCGTTTCGGAGTTGTGTTTATTTTGTGCATGTATAATCAACGTCCCGGGCCGAAACAATACTATTTACTGCTGGTCCTGTGAAGTTTGCCTTGTACCCCCCCTTCTTGTGCAGTGGGGTCTCGTGGACCCCCTGCACATGCAGTGCGGGGTTTGTGGACCCCCGCCGCTTAACATAGTCAAACACGAACGCAATCGAAACTCCGGCGGCGCAAAACATCCAGTTTAGAGTACACTGTGCGCTCGTTAAAACTAATGAATTAGAATACTGTCATTTATGTAGTTAGTGCATAAACTTTGAGTCCATATTACGAGTATACTTAAGTTATAATTTCGGAAGTCAGCACTTCATAAGTCTGTCCGTTATTAATTATTCTTAATGTACCGCAAGATATGTTCTAAAATAAATAATAATGTTTTCAGAACCTCCTCTTTGTTGCCTACCACATGATATAATTTGAAGATTTAAGGACTCGTTGCTTGACTGTTAAGTACCTTTACTTTGGTGGTACCCTCAATTAGCGCCACAATACTGCATCGCCCTATTGAAGTTTTCTAAGTGCGTTAGTACATAACCTATATCTATTCTATTATATATAAATCTCCTGTCACGATGTTTGTCCGCGATGGATTTCTAAACTACTTAACCGATTTTAATGTTTTTTTTTTAATGTGTGATTTTTTCCAACTTGAGAGATAGGATAGCTTAGATCTTTAATGATTATAGTCGCAATTTTATTTTATTGCAAATTATTTGTCTATAAAGAGCGACCATTGTTGCGACGCGGGTCACGGGATAGCGATGGACGTTGCCATGGTGACAATATACTTAATAATTAGTCAAGTTAATAATTAATTCAATAAAATAAGTAATACGGGCGATATACTTTATATAATATGGCAAAGAAACGTTTGCCGGGACAGCTAGTACTTATTATAAAACAAAGTCGCTTTTTTTCCCTCATGTCCCTTTGTTCCCTTTAGTCTTTAAAACTACGCAACTGATTTTGATAATTCTTTCAGTGTTATATTGTCCATTTATCGAGGAAGGTTATAGGCTATATTTTATCACGCTAAGATTAATAGAAGCGAAGAAATAGAGGAAAATGTGGAAAAAACGGGGAAAATTATTTGAAAGGGCTAACTTGAACGCGCTAATCTCAGGAACTACTGGTCCGATTTGAAAAATTCTTTCAGTGTTAGATATTCCATTTATTAAGGAAGGCTATATTTTATCACGCTAAAACTAATAGGAGAATGTGGAAAAAACGAGGGAAATTATTTGAAAAGGTTTATCTCGCGAACTACTGGAGCAATTTTTATGTTATTTGGCACAGATAAAAAGTAGACCACATGAAGGATCATGATAGGTTATCGATTTTAATCATTTTTTCACTGGCTATATATTTTATACCCGTGCGACGCCGGGGCGGGTCGCTAGTATAATATATTATAATGACAACTGAAACCGATCACGTGGGCTTTGGTCAGTCTCTTTGGCTTTGGTGCAGTCCCGCCACAAGGTTAACTTTAGCTCCTTTGTGGTGAGAGTACCGACGAATCTTCTGTCGACTTTCGAGGCGCCGGAGTTCTGGCCGATGGAATGTAGTCTACCGGAGGTTCCGGGGGAGACTCCGGAACGAAGCGAGTCACATCGCCGGCAAAACGTGACAGTGTTAGTTTTTAAGTAGGTATATATAAAAAATACTAGCTGTCCCGGCAAACGTTTCTTTGCCATATATAAAGTATATCGCCCGTATTATTTTATTGAAGTGACTAAATAAGTATGTCACCATGGCAACGTCCATCGCTATCCCGTGACCCGCGTCGCATAAACAATGCTATAATTAAAGATCTAAGCTATCCTATCTCTCAAGTTGGAAAGCACACATTTAAAAAAAAGAAACATTAAAATCAGTTAAGTAGTTTAGGAATCCATCGCGGACAAACATCGTGACAGGAGATTTATATATAATAGATATGTTTGTTAGTTTTAAGGTATTTATTATATAATTAATATGTATGTTCGATTTAAGGTAAGCATCTGTTATAATATGGGCCTTAGTGTCTAAACACACTAGGCTAAATTACGCCGGCGTAAATTCCGCCGCAAATGTCAAACGCATACAAATACGCGACGGAATAGTGTGTCGTCTTTCACGTTCCGCCCGTATTTTGTATGAGTTTGAAACGCGGCGTAAACGCGGCGGAATTTACGCCGGCGCAATTCAGCCTAGTGTATTTAGACACTTTGATTCCCGAAATAAATGATTTGATTTGATTTGGCCTGACCGAGCTTACCGCCTCGCTCGGTCGGAAGTTCTTCCTTTACGGCCACCACGCATATTTCCCACATACCTGTATAGATCGCTAAAATCATTAATACCTACCCTTTTGTTCGTTATAGTCGATTAAAATTGAAGCCTTCAAATACGCGTATGTAAGATTTTTAATGAGGCGGAGCTACGAGTAAACTTACGTCGATAGTACTATAGCAGCGCTCCCAAGTTAGCGTCAAAAAGTTAGCGCTCGGTGTGGGCCAACTTTAATCTATTAGTGTGGGTGGAGTTGCCGGTGAACTCGCAAAGTAAACCTATTACTGTACTTCGGTAATTCTTCCGATGTAAACTGATATTTTATGAGACTCACGTGTAATAGCTGTCTTGTTAATATAAGTATTTGCTCTAAATATTATTAACCACAACTTTGTCTCGTAGAATTTCATTAGTACGCGTAAAAACTTATGGCTTTTTATTCGACTCCGAAAGAAATCGGGTTTTTTAATCTCTTTCTAGATTTTAGCTTGAAAGATGACGTTCTATTTATTGTGAGAGTTACATTGGGTATATTATAAAATGCAGTTGGGTTTTTAGTTTTTAAATTACTTACCACTTTTTGAAGTGAAAACTTCTTTAGCGGCGTTGAGCACTTTTGTGGGATGGGTAAAAACTGTGAAACTCGCGTCAGATTCTCGTGCTGATCGAAAAACCTTGGAAAAACCGTAAGATGGTTGGAGAGTAGTGTTTTGTGTCGAACTCGAACTCGAACTCGAATTGTAAGGGTTTCGATTAATTAAAAAAATCGATTTTTAAAAAATCGATTTTTTAAATAAAAAATCACTTCTGTTTTTTTAAATCACCGTTTTAATGTTAGTTCTGATTGACCACTTCCCAAAAAAGCCTTGTATCATAACGTGATCTGTATCAGTAACAAGTGAAGTAGCCGTCACTCGTATTCCGGGTCGGGTTTGTCCATTAGCAGAATATATCGATGGTCGCGGGTCGCGGTTGACCCACTTCCAATACCCCGACTTCCGATACCATGGACCAAGTAGAGTATACATTACGGAATCCCATTAGACGGATGCCATAATATACGTTTGGGTCCCTTATCCTATTTTTATTGACCTTCGCCTGTAACTATGTTTATATTAAAGTCGTTTAGGACGAAACGCCATTGTCAAATTTATGGCAGACTAGCTGTTGCCCGCGACTTCGTCCGCGTGGACTTCAGTTTATAGCGCGCGGTGTCAACAAAATTGGTGTCTTTAAGGTTTTTAAAACCCTACCAGGGTTACCCCTTAAGTCAAAATACCCAAAAACAGCTGTGCAGTGCGCACCATATTTCATTTTTTTAAATTAAACCTTTAAAGCTTATTTAGCCCTCCATTACACAACTTTAGCTTTACCCATAAACTATTTATTATTATTATTATTTTTTTTTTCTTATTTATTAGGCTTGGGTCGAAACCGACAATTTATTATTTCTGACGACCTCTGTGATGGTTCAGTGGGTGGGCTGTTGGCAGCTCAAGCCGGGGGTCGCGGGTTCGAATCCCGCCGACGGAACAAAAAGTTTTCAAAGTTCCTGGGTCATGGATGTGTATTAAATATGTGTATTGTGTATCATGTAATAAAAATCTTAAATATATTATGTATAGTATAAAAGTATTAAATATATTTCCGTTGTCTGGTACCCGTAACACAAGTCCTTCAGGTACTTAGCACGGGGCCAGACTGACGTGGTGTGAAGCGTCCATAGATTTAGCATTGGTAGGTTTAAAGTTTCGTCACTCATCACTGCGTAGATAAAGTACCGAGTACCGAGTACTGAGTAGTGAGTTATTCATTATCGACGTGCATAACAATCGCAACAATCAAAAAACATTACTCAGCTTGGTACCACCTCTTATAGAAAGATGCATGAGCAAGCGACAACGCGATGTAGGAGACGCACGGCGCCATCTATTATGATTTTTTGGAACTACCTTAATTTGAACAAATTTACGCATTTTCACCCCCTTAGAACCCCTTTCTCCGGTTAAAAAGTAGACTATGTCCTTTCTCAGGCTTTAGACTATCTGTGTACAAAATTTCATTACAATCGGTTCAGTAGTTTTGGCGTGAAAGCGAGACAGACAGACAGACAGAGACACTTTCGCATTTATAATATTAGTATAGATTGAGTTAAGGTCCGCACATACAGGGCCGATCGAATCCGGTGAGCTGATTATAGATTGACCTGCCCTAGTAGACAAGTGGCAAGCGATTGTCGTAAACGTGTGACTATGCAATGGTAGTTATGCGTAATCGTAAAATACTGATGTGAATTTGAATGCAATAGCTCGGGACCTAAGGGTAACTCAAGCCATTGCGAGCAAGTAAGAAGTGAGAGCGTAGTACTAATTGATACATTTTTGGAGTATCTAATATATAAAATTCTCGTGTCACAGTTTTCGTTGCCATACCCCTCCGAAACGGCTTGACTGATTCTCATGAAATTTTGTGAGCATATTGAGTAGGTCTGAGAATCGGCCAACATCTATTTTTCATACCAAAAATTATTTATATGGCAAAACAATATTTGCCGGGACAGCTAGTTAAATACATAAAATTAATTATTATATATAGGTACGTCATGTATATGACATACATATATGACATACATATATGACATACATATATGACACACATATATGACGTATTATATGCCAGTCGGATCGCGATTCCATTACGAGTATCCAATTATATCGAACAGGATCAGCTAATGCCGTATTACATAATTATACATTATTCCGCCGCTATGAATATGCGCATCATAATTTTAGCTTAGTTCAGTTTTAACCAATTATTCTTAATTCGAAAATTCTTATATTACTCTTATATTTTTATCTCATGCTGAATAATGACTCATTATTAATTAGGTTATATATTTTCAGCTTGGGTAGTCAGTTGTAGGTATTTCAGTAAGTATACTAAAATAGAGGTGACGAATTCTTTTCACGCACTTAATTTGCGACACAGTAGCAGTAGATAGAAATCGGACATACATACACATTTACACGTTGACGACCTCCGTGGCTTAATGGTAGAGCGTGTGCCGGCTTACAGCTGGCAGTTACGGGTTCGAATCCCGCCGATGAAACAAAAATTTATTTAAATACACACTTTTACAATATTAGTACTGATAATGTTTTACTCGTAGTAGCCTGAGGCCTGGGCGGTAGTAATTGATACATCGCCTGATCGTCAGATATTATGTACCTAATTTAAATATAATGCCTGACGAAGGCTCTGCCGGTGCGGAGCCCTCGAGCCAGCAGCCCCGGGCACGCGTTCTATTGACGTCTCACAAAGCCATTTAATAAGCAATTGTAGCGGATAATTGAGCGTGGAATATGTTGCTGCAACTCAAACGATATGTAATTTCAATCTCAGCTCCAAACGCGGACGGAGAAAAGAAATACGAATTAATTGATCATTAGATAAGCTATATTGGAAATAAAAAAAGATAAGAAATGTTACTTGTTAGAATTTTCCTAGCTAGCACCGTGTACCGTAGCTGATACATACTTGTCGAAGCAATGTCGTATCAAAACTACGTTTTTGTAGCAGTCGCGTAACAGTGAAAATAAGTCACTTTTTAGTATTGACAGAGCTCCTATCTCCTGAGACCTGAACTATCGCAAGTGGTTACGACTCAGGCACAATAGACATAACTACCAGTAGTTCGACTGCAAAGAAATGGACAGGTTTCAATATCTGTCAAATTCGTCGGGTTTCAATACCTATAAGTTAAAGGCTGGTGCGCTGGCTGGTATAATTTATTTTTAAAAATACGATTTTGAAATTGAATTCTGACAGTTTTCTTTGCATGTGCCAAAATATTAACAACTAAATTTGTAGGTAACGACCCTAGCGACGACTTTTGTCATAATACGTCAAACTTAATTTTTTTTACATCAGTTCTAAGTCGGCATACTCTATCATTCTGTTTACTCTGACTCAGGGCTGGTTTACACGTATTAAAAGTCCGTATACGAAATTTTGTCGATTTTGCCGAAATTGCAAAGGTTCGCTACAGAAATATTATTAGGTTTTAGCCCCTTATTAGACCTAAAAAAATATGTATTAATTATTAAATTTAAAATATATTGAAGTGCGAAAAGCCGACTCGAACTTGCGGCGAGTAATATAATGTGAGATTTAGGTTGTTTTGAATCGTGTTTTTTTGGCACAGTTTGTTTTTTTTCTTTTTTTTTCTCGAATTGGATAGAATTTTATCTATAGATTATTTCTGTTGTTTTCTTTTTATGAATTACAGCTCCAAGTTGCCGAAATTAACAGAAATTCTTTGCCTATTTTCTCTAAAATTTTACCGAGTTACATATTTTTTTACTCAACTATTTCATATTAAAGTGGTAAAAAGTAATTCCAACGTTTTATAGACGACTTTCTCAACAGTACATTGTATTTTTTTCATACCGTTAAAACGTCAATACAATCCATAAAAAGATGATATTCTTAACCGCAAACAGCAAAAATCACAAAACTGTCGCGGGTTTGAGTTGGATTATTTAAAAATACTTAAAAAAATAAAAAATCTAGCTCCAACATTAGATTATAATTGAAATGATCTTACATGTTGAGCATTAAAACTTATAGAAATACTGTATTTTAACTGTTAAATCACGTCTGTTAAATCAGCGAAATCGGCAAATTTCGTATACGGAATCTTAAGTAGATAAGTAGTTAACTAAATTTTAACTTAATTTTAGGGCGTATTTTCATTAGTCATTAACTCGTACGGTATACAGCATGCGGGGAGTCTATGACAACTAATTGACAACTAATAGCGCATTGTCATTTGGTCGTGGCATACATTTCAGAAATCTCCCGCACCCCGAATGCGGGCCCTATCGACCAGTGAAACTGCGCCATTAAGTTATTTATTGCATGTAAACACAAAATTTAGTGGCAAGTAGTAAGTTAAAATTTAGTTAAGTACTAAACAAGGAAATTAGAATTTTGACTATTTTCTGTAAGGTTGGCAGGCGGGGCTTGTCACTTGACACATTTCCGGCAGGCACTTCAAATTAAGGCCTGTATTCATTTTGATTAGTGCAAGTGCAAGTGACTAGTAATTGAGGCAGTGGAGTGCAGGTGTGTAGTGCAAGTAGTGTCCAATTCTTGTTTAGTGGCTCTATTTAGTAAATTCAATAGTAGCTGTCAACCAGCGATTGTTTTTTTTTGTCAACCAGCGAGTATGGACGAACATCGAAAAGCGGCAAAAGTACTCAAAAAAGTATTAAATGCGGTGCTGTCTGAAACGGGAACTCTTTTGGAAGCTGAATTTACAAGACTAAGAAAAATATGGATTCTGAAACGGATTACTAGAAGACTTTGCCATTTTTTGCAAAACAACACGAGCGTCCGACTTCCGAGTTTCAAAACTGCAACTGCCATTTTGACATGTCCTTCATTTTTAATATTCGTTTTATTAAAAACTGTTTGACCATGAAGACGTATGCAAAAATTCGTTTATCACGCGGGAACCATGCGATTTTTCGGGATATAAAAATATCCTATGTCCTTTCCTGGGACTCAAAGTATCTCCATGCCAAATTTCAGCAAAATCGGTTCTGGGGTTTGAGCGTGAAGAGGTAACAGACAGACAGACACATATTCGCATTTATAATACATATTAGTAAGTATGGATTAGTATGGAAGTAACTGAAAGGGTGTCCTTTTATCTATGGACGCTTCATACCACGTCAGTCTGGCCCCGTGCTAAGTACCTGAAGGACTTGTGTTACAGGTGCCAGACAATAAAAATAATATATTTAATACTTTTATACTAGATATACATAATATATTTAAGATTTTTATTATAATATCATAGACATATTTAATACACATCCAGACCCGGGAACATTGAAAACTTTGTTCCGTCGCGTCGGCGGGATTCGAACCCGCGACAGAGGTCGTCTCTTTATATATTAATAAATTAAAAACTTACTTAAAATTAAAAGAAAAAATAAATTATGGTGATAATTATAATTAATTAGCCCCCTCTATTTCTATATTTTCATCCCCAGTATGAATTCAAAATGGATCAAAAAATTTAAAAATGATCCTGGATCTTATTTACTGGACCAATAGCCTGTGACGGCCAGACCTATCTCAGTTTCGGAAAGCTGTTGTTCAACATTCTGAAAACATTTGCTTTAAATTTATTTAGAAATAAAACAATTTTTATTTATTATTTTATTTATTTATCTGAAGGTCTACCTGATCTTTCAGAAAAAATAAAGCTCAATTTCATAGCTGGCAGGCACGCTGCGAGTGAAGGGAGGAAGGGCGCGCAAGACGTGGGTACTCGCACTTGCACTCGCAAAAAATAGAACATGCTTCTAATCACGTTACTACGCAGCCGACTAATCACTCGCACTAATCCGTTGCTGTCCACACTTACTTTCTCCTAATCACTAATCACCTGCACTAGTCACCTGCACTTAATCACTAATCAAAGTGAATACAGGTCTAATCACGTTACTACGTAGCCAGCTAATGACTTGCACTAATCAGTTGCTGTCCACACTTACTATCTCCTAATCACTAATTACCTGCCCTAATCACTTGCACTTATTACTAATGAAAGTGAATACGGGCCTTTAAGTTAAAATTTGTTACTTCTTATCAACTTAATACCACTTGATAGTTCAAAAGACAACGTCAAGTCATAATGTTATTACTCGTATGTCATTATGTAGGTCAGATTTGCCTGCAGGCATCTTCGAGGTGGCAACGCGTTGCTGCCGTAAACTGCCAATCTAGTTACGTTAGTAACACAGAATATCATTGGTCGTAGCTGCTCTATAATGTTTATATAAAACCTCCTTCATAAAATGTATTTTACTCAATTATAAATAATTGGTTTCATATAATATCGAACGATATTGCGGGCGGCCCATTGTTTCCAGTTAATTTATTTGCCGCTAGAAATTCAGATTGGAAAAGGCTTCTGTGGAGTATAATAGTTGTACCGCGGCCCTTTATTCCGGGCGGTTCCTTTTGACGTGACCCCCTGCTCCCCCCTGCACCCCCGCTCCCCCCGCCATCAATCTTCGCGCCTGATTGCCCGCGTCAAATCTTTTTTATTTATTAATGAATATATTTTTTGTATATTTTCTCCGGCGGCGGGCTCTCGTATTTTCCGTGACGTTTATTAATTTTATCGTCGCTTCGGCGGCGGTGAAATATTCGAGTACATCGAGCGTTTGAAATTTGTTGGCGATTCTTTCCAGCGAGCCATAGATCAGCTTTATGAGCGGTGTGTCATCCGCAGTGCCGGGCGGCCGCATGTGCGGTGTGGCCGCAATCTGTCGGTCACTTCGCTGTTGTGTGTCACTCGCCGGCCGCAGTTATTGGCATTTTATTTCGTGAAACATGCGCTGCGTTAGTTGCTCATAGGAAGGTGGCAAAATATGTTTTGAAAAGTCGAAAGTTTGAAGCGCAGCGCAGAGCTACAACGAACTATGTATAGATTAGCCTCCTGCTAATAGTTCTTGGAAATAGTTTTCTTTTTCGACTATGTATCCATGTCGATGCTTACTACGAGTATTATACTTTAATCAGCAATATTTGAAGGACGGTTTTACTATACTATCTTAATGTATTAATATTAAAATTCGGTTATCTTCAAATTGCCATGTTGCGATTTTCTTACTCGCTCACGTACATTGACGCTTCGCTCATTTACAGTATATGATAAGCTATGTTTATCTGTAAAATTGACTAGTTATTGATCCTTCGAAATGAGATTCTTGGAAATGCCCTTGTATTCTAGTTGTCGCGATCACCGGTGCTCGTACGGGGCTGATGGGTTAAATTTTATATGATATACATCTCAGTATTGAATACCGCAATAATACACCGAGGCCAATACATTTACCGGACCTTTTACAATTTACACTGTAATTTATTACAGCCCTCATAAATTCTAGTACATAATGTATTTAGAATTATTGAACGTTTATATAATAGCACACTGTGCAACAGAGGGTAGTTAATTTCCAATCTAATCTATAAAGGCAATAACATTATACTGTATTTGAATATTGGCAATATAACTGGTACTAAGGCCCTGTCCAGAAAGCGCGCTCACTTCGTACTTAGCCTAAACAAACGGCGAATTAAGACCGACGTGAAATATTATTTTCTGTTTATTTTGATTATTTTTCCGACCCAAATATCGACCAATAGAATTGCATCATTCGACGTCACGTGGTACAACCTACATGGTATTATACAGATAATTTTTTGAAAATTTTCTCTGGTTACCACGTGACGTCGAATGGTGCAATTCTATTGGTCGATATTTGGGACGGAAAAATAATCCCCTGAATACCACACGAGCTTCAAAATTATCTGGCATTTTCCTCAAGGTTCCCTGCAAACAAATAAAGTCGTAATCCTTCATTTGTTTGCAACGAACCTATCGGGAAATACCCGATAATTTTGAAGCTCTTGTGGTATTATAAGTGATAATTCCTTTAATGAACAACTTCGTAACGCATCTAGTAGGCCTTATACAATAAAGGGCTGGTTGTGTAATGAAATTTGTAGAAATCTGTCTGGGTAATGAAATTTTTCATCAAATGCAGAGGAACTTGGAGAAGTACTTGTAGTGGAACATAAAAGAGATTTTAGATCTTAATTTTTCTAAGACGAGGAATAAAACACGTATATTTTAAATAACTTTATGAAATCCTCGTGGACCGTGTCTCTCCTGATGAAGAGATATTGTGTAAAGAAGAATAAATACCACACCTCACTACATTTACTCGTTGGAATAATCGATATTAAAATTGGAATGCGCGTTATAGCTTTCCGACCTTTCTAAATAAGGTCTTAACACTAAAAGACGTTTGACGTGACACGATCTACTAGCGTGACGAACGATGGGACATGAGACAAGTTAAGAGTTTGGAGACTCGTCGGTGAAGTTTTCTGTGATTAGTTGGGGATCGGGGATGAGCGGCCTGATCCTTCACCTGAGTGAGGTTTATGTGTTGTTAGCGGATAGTTCATTAATTGTTGTACAAGTTGTAGAGATCGTGAGGAGGGTCAAATAAAACAAGTATTTTTACGAAAGCCCTTGGAAGTTTGGAATTCATTCGCGTTAAGAATATAATAATTGAAAAAATTTAAAGGTAAGAATGCTGTTATAAATAACAGCATTCTATAGCAACAGAAGGTTACCTTCTAAAGAAGGTAACCTTCTTGTTCATGCTAATTAAGGTTATGTACGCACACGTGAAAAATATATTGTGTTACAAATTGCAATGTGCAGGAAAAGAGCCTAAAATGCTTAATTTGGAAGTTGTTTTGGGACCATTTCGGAGGCTTGAAATTGATGTAGACTGTCTCGTTTGAAAATCCTTCAGTTGAAGTTCCTGATAAGCTACGGCTCAGCAGTGGCTGAGTTTTAAAACCTTTGTGAGCTATTTATTATGTTATCCTAAAATAGGCTTAACTATCATACCCAGTAGGCTGACAGACTACATTTGTGTCACACCGTCATAAATTGCCTCCGGTCTGACAGACCGCGGACACGCACGACGCGCGCCGGCACGGCCTGGCACCGCGTAGACATACATCATGGCGATGTCACCGGTTATACGAGCTAAATCTATGCCTCAAAAATAAAAATAGAAAAAAAAAATAGATGTGCCGGTTGGCAGCGTACGACATGACGCAACCGCAGACGACGTGTCGCAGCGACACTACTACAGGTTTCTATGTATTTCTATGAAACACCATCCGCAGCTATCGACACGTTTTATTCATAGAAATACATAGAAACCGGTAGTGTCTCGACGACACGTCGTCTGTCGCAACCTCATGTAGCCGGCTTCCAACTTTTACCTTTAGCTTTAAGGTATAGCATTATTTTGTCTCCATTAAAAAAAAAACCGTTCAAATCGGATCGGACTGATCGCAGGATGATCGACCGGACTCGTGCACACCCACGAACATGCGCAAAACACATTCGAGGACTTTTAGATGTAGACTAGATTTTATATTATCAAAACTAGGTTAGGATGGCACTCTCATAAAATATCGACCAACGTCAAATGCGTTCTGATTATCCAAAACTATTTAAATATTTTAATAAAGTCATGTGATGTTTATTGTGTACAAAGAACGGACTATATTAAACAACTAAGCCACGTTAATGTTCAATTAAATTAATATAATGGAAGTTCTGCTATTGTTATCAGCAAAATTACCATTAGTTAATGATAATATCATTACCCTAATATTCAAGTTCGTTAATGGCTTTAAAAGCTTTAGTTTCGTCGGTCCTAATGCTAACTTAAATAATCAGCGAAAAACTAAAAGCTTAAGAAAGTTTGTTAAAAGCTGCACTTATCGCAAAGAAATCTTAAACTTCGTAAGATCCATACGAAAGTTTATAATCGACTTTTAACTTGTTAATAATTAAAAGTTTCGTAAGCTCGTAGGATCATGTTAAACAAAATGAAACGAATACGTCGGTACTGATATGGTGAAAAATGTCAGTATATTCTAAATACATTTTGAAATTCAATTTATTAAATTTATAATGGATTTAGAGAGATTTAGTTTGAAAAATTCGAATCTCTACATCAAATCGAACATCAGACACACGCGGCCGGTCGTTAATTGAATAATAACTAATAGTTCTAGTCGCGCTCTGAATTATTCAAAACTCCGCGGTGAGGGAACAAAAATATAAAAACCGGCCAAGTGCGAGTTCGACTCGCGCACGTAGGGTTCCGTACCAATTTAGAGCAAAAATAGGTAAAAACTATTTTTGTATGGGAGCCCCCCTTCATTATATTTTCTTTTATTTAAATTTTATTATTAATTAATTTTGTGAACAATTATTTTGCCTACCTATATATTATTAATATCGAGCAAAAAATAGCAAAAAACAAAGTTTGTTGTATGGGAGCCCCTCTTAAAAAGTATTTAATTTATTTTGTTTTTAGTATTTGTTGTTATAGCGGCAACAGATACACACAAAATCTGTTTCAATTTCAGAAATCTAGCTATAGCAGTTCTTGGGAGACAGACAGACGGACAGACAGACATTGAATTCTTAGTAATAGGGTCCCGTTTTTTACCCTTTGGGTACGGAACCCTAAAAATGAAAATATTGCAAACACAATCGGACGGTAAATATTCTAGTCTGATTGTCGGCAAACAGTATTACAGCGAGCTACAAATTATATTCAATTATTTCCTTCTGTTGGTTCAATGTTTTGTTGACTTTGACGCTGATTGGCGTGGTAATTTTATATTTTGCTTTTATATTGTTTTGTTTGTTTCAAGTGATCGCTACAACAATAGAACTAAGTAATAAATGTTACGTATAATGAAACCTTTCTAACTTAAACCTTTCCCCGAAGCCTTCATATCTTCCCAACATTAAATACATAATACAATAGCTGTGCGTAAGTGCGTCGTTTATTACGTGTCAGTGTCACGCGTCACGTCCTGTCAGCGTGACGGCGTGACAGCGTGACGTCCCGCGGGACAGGACGCGTCACGTACTGGACGCATTTAATTGTTTCTGTGTCGAGCGCCTCGGGACTCGGGAGTACGGCGTTATTATCTGATTGCAGCCGCTCCCAAATGGACCGGCCTTTTCGTTGAGTCATAATTATTAATATTGTTATTTAGGATAAATAACGGTATATTAAATATTCATTCAATATTATATTGAGGACCCGGTTTACAAGAATTGCGCGTGCACAGGAAATTAAAATTCGGTGTGATAAAGAGAGGAATGGTACAAACTTATATTTCTTGAAGTGTTTAGTGATGCTTAAAATAATAATATTATTAATTTATTACCAACAACAACGCAATCCCAAATACATTTTTTTTCACTTTTTTTTACTTTCTGCCGTGTGTGTTATTATTCTCAGTAATTATTGAATGTAAAGTCAGCTATAATAATATATAATAATTTTTACTCTGCACTGTACTGTATTATTATTTCGACTCTGGCATGTAATCTCTAGTGATAATATTACAAGCTTTTGTGGTGAGTAAGTACTTAAAATAAAATAATATAAAACAGGTACGACAAAATCACGAGCGAGAACATGACTTTTGTCACCACGTGACACCATAATTAGGTGATCTAAACAGCCGCGACCACGGACAGAAGAGGAGCGAGTAGCGGAAGAATCAATAGAATTTTGTGAAGTAAATTACAAAAATAAATAAATCCCTGACTAAAAATATAGTACAGTGTGTTATAACGTCTACATTTTATAATAATAGTCATCTGTTACAAATGGCACTTTACCGGAAGCAAACAATATTTCTGACGATAAAATATAATTTAGTGTCGGGAGACTTTAAATTCTTCAAAGTTGTTTGACGCGGGAACTTCGGCCCAGTTACTGGCGAGGGGGGCATGCAGATCGAAGGATGCAAGTTTTATTTGAACTTCTTTATTCTGTCAATACGGACTCGGCCGGGCCGCGGGACGGCAAAGTTTTAACAAAGCTGTAAAATTTTAACTGCAGCTTGTTTTGAAATAAAAATTGAATAACGCTCGCGAGAAATACAAACTGCGACCACTTTAACTGTAAGATTTCGTGACAAGTTTCTGCCTTTCTACATTAAAATTTTAAAGTAATACTTGTCTAAGCTTTAGAGTTATATAAGAGGTAAAATTCAATTACATATACATAACTACAGCTTGCATGAAGACGTTTAGGCAGCAAAATAATTCTTATTCTCGAAAAAGATCTTTCTGTATGTAGAGCTGGAATTGAGTTGAGATGAAATTAAAACTTTTAGTACGGTACGGTACGGCAACTATTTTTATGCCTGAACGTCTTAATGTGAACAGTAGCTCATAGTATACAAAATGCGGTGGCTTTATAATTTTGACGAAAGCATACTTTTCTAATAAAATTGTAAAATTACGCAGTAATTTTCACGCAGACAGCAAGGTCGGCTATAATTGAAATTCTTTTCTTTTTAGGGTTCCGTACCCAAAGGGTGAAAACGGGACCCTATTCATGAGACTTCGATGTCTGTCTCCAGGCTGTATCTCAAGAACCGCTATAGCTAGAGTACTGAAGTTTTCACACATTGTGTATATCTGTTGCCGCTATAACAACAAGTACTAAAACAAAATAAAATTAATATTTAAAGGGGGCTCCCATACAATAAACGTGATTTTTTGGCCTTTTTTGCTCGTTATCAATAATGACAACAGGTAGGGTAGGCACTTGATATTTTCACAGAGGCCTTAATTATGTCTACTGTAATATTTAAAAATAATATTAAAATAAAATAAAAAATTAAGGGGGGCTCCCATACAAAAACACAATTTTTGGTCTATGTTTGCTCTATAACAGTACGGAACCCTTCGTGCGCGAGTCCGACTCGCACTTGGCCGATTTTATCACTAACGCATATCGCTCAGCTAGGAAATCGCTCCTGTCTTCTCCGTTGCGGAGGCGTTAAGGCGGCTGTGTGATATCCTTCGATCGCGGATTCTTGGAAATATATTGTTATTCTATTGTTCTCGCAACCACCGGTGCTCTTATGGGGCTTGATAGATATAGAAAACGCGGCAGTAGAATAAAATATTACACCATCATAATTCCATGCACGCTGAATTGGTAACAGAGTAGTATAATAATAACAAATGAAGGTATTCATCATCATCATCATCATATCAGCCTATATTCGTCGACTGCTGGACAATGAAGGTATTATGATAATAAAATTATGTTCAAGCCTTCAAAGTAATACTTTTAAAGTGAAAAAATTTTTAGCATCTTTTTTGGGATAGGTAAAAAACAAAAAAATATGTTAAACGTATCAGGACACGTGACTGACTGAAAAGTCCTACAACGGGGGAGTGCAGACCGCCATTGCTGTGTAGGAGAGGAAGTTATATTTTCTTCTCTTTCTACCGTGCCGCGAAATTTTTTGTAGTTTGGTAGAAAACGGACTAGCTCGACAAGAAACGACTCTGCATTGATGTTACATTAATATAATATCTATGTACGCTTCACACCACGTCAGTCTGGCCCCGTGCTAAGTACCTAGAGGACTTGTGTTATAGGTACCAGACAACGGAAATATATTATTTTATACTTTTATACTGTACATATATTTAAGATTTTTATTATTAATACACATCCAGACCCGGGAACATTGAAAACTCGCGACCCCCGGCTTGAGCTACCATCGCGCTCACCACTGAGCCACAGAGGTCGTCGTATTATAGTAGAATCACGATACTGTCGACTGAGTGAACTAAACGTGTACTATTATTCTATTCCAGTTCCGGGTAACTGTAATTTTAATGAGTTTCTGTTTACTCTGAAGTCTGAATACAATTTGTTCTGATATTTAAACAGAGTTTTCATTTTAATCAAAATAAATAGCGAATTCTCCGAACTGAGTAAGCTCTGAAAAACAGTATTCATTAGTTGTTTTATGTAACTAAGAGTTTAAATACCAGAATGCTATTGTAAAATTTATGAAAGCCGAATACGTAGAATCAGTAGAAAATACATTAATCCTTCGATCGTGGATTCTTGGAAATCTATTGTTATTATATTACGTTTTATTTATATATATATATATATATATATATATATATATATATATATATATATATATATATATATATATATATATATATATATATATATATATATATATATATATATATAAGTATATATATTGTTATATATTATCTCGCTCACCGGTGAGCTAATGAGGCTTGATGGGTTAATTGGCATAAACGTTAGCTTTTTTCGAATGGGACAAATTTCGCACGTACGTTTCAAGTGCAAGCCGGCGAGTTCGTGCGTGAAAAAAACATTTGCGCTAGTCTAACGACATTCCGAAATCGGAAAACGAATAATTATGAAATCGATTACAGAAAACGTGTGTATGCGGCAGTTTTCCGCATGCAGACATCCGAATACAAGGAATCGATATAAACAACAAACATTAACAACAATCATTAACACGTATGCCTATTTTTCCGAACGGAATGAATTCCGTACGTACGTTTTGAGTGCAACGCGCCGGGCGTTAGAATGAAAAACTAAAAACGGTAGGGCACCCCGTGACAGTGAATTATTAAGTATATTTTATATTTAAACTACGACCCGACAGACGTTGTCCTGTTTTAACGATGATTATTTAATTCGAATCGGTATAATTAAGAAAACAATATATTATTAAAATTAGTATCTTCATGCCAAATTTCATCAAAATAGATTAAATAGTTTAAGCGAAAATAATAAGTTTATTGTGCAGGAACCGTACATTTTCCAGGACAAAAAGTATCCCTTGTCCTTTCCCGAGACTCAAAGTATCTCCATACCGAATTTCATAAAAATAGACTGAATAGTTTAGGCGAAAATCATAAAAGTTTATTATGCGGGAACCGTACATTTTCCGGGACCAAAAGTATCCCTTGTCCTTTCCCGAGACTCAAAGTATCTCCATACCATAATTCATCAAAATAGATTGAAAAGTTTACGTGCAAATCATAAAAGTATATTGTGCAGTAGCCGTACATTTTTCCGGGACAAAATGTATCCTATGTCCTTTTCCTGGTTCTAAGCTACCTCTCCACCAATTTTCAGCCAAATCGGTTTATCCGTTCTTGAGATAAAAGTTTATTGTGCGGGAACCGTACATTTTCCGGGACCAAAAGTATTCCTTGTCCTTTCCCGAGACTCAAAGTATCTCCATACCAAAATTCATCAGAATCGATAGAATAGTTTACGCGCAAATCATAAAAGTATATTGTGCAGTAACCGTCCATTTTTCCGAAACAAAATGTATCCTATGTCCAACCCGGTTCTAAGCTACCTCTCCACCAATTTTCAGCCAATTTTTAGTTTCGCTAGTGATCGAAGTCGCGTATCAGGGAGACGGTCGCGACTCATAATAAGTTTTATTAAAGTTCGAGCACGGATCGAACTCATCTCGCAGGGGCGCAATTAGGCTGCATTCAGATAGCGAACTAATTCTGAAATATATTAAAATTTGTATAGCTGGAGCAATTTTTTGTACTCAAAGTAGTTCAGATATTTGTACTAAGGAAAAAACGGGGGAATAAAATAGGGGATGAAAGTTTGTACATAATAAGACTTCTTCACGCGCGCGAAGCCGCGGGCAAAAGCTCTTTACATAATAATTATGCATCTGGATATTTCAGATTTCGAATATCTTTCAGAATCAGAAATCATTTCAACCGCTTTAATGTGAAGATAAACAAGGCAGATATACTCGTATATAAACGTATAGGTACACTATACCATATACAATCCATACTAATATTATAAATGCGAAAGTGTGTCTGTCTGTCGGTCTGTTACCTCTTCACGCTCGAACCGCTGAACCGATTTTGCTGAAATTTGGCATGGACATTCTTTGAGTCCCAAGAAAGGACATAGGATGGGAAAAAGGTACGGTTCCCGCGCGATTAACGAATTTTGGCACAACGAAGTTGCGGGCATCATCTAGTATTAAATAACAATAATAATAATATTATAACATTACATGAACATTTTTTTTCTGCGCCCCTAGTATGAATTGAGCCTTACAAGAAATCAGACGAGGCCATACTGATATATTATGTTTAAAGTGTACTCAAACTCCTCGTCCCCACGTATGCCTGGTAGTATGCGCCGTTCTACCAACTTTTATTACTTACGGCTTTGTAGTGGATCTTTCATACCTTTTATATTCGGAGGCTTTGTCCGTTAAATACGGGCGAGAACAAAAGTTTGAGATGATGTCCCAAATCGTCCGAACTTTCGCTGGATTACTCCCAAAAGCTGTACTGCTTTTGGGAGTTTGACCTTTCAAGGTTACCCTTGAAAGGTCAAATAGATACACAAGATTTATACGGAGAGTTGCACCTTTACGTTACTTTTGAACTGATCTCATGTCATTCATCTACAGTTTTTTTTAATATATTTATTCTTAAAATCTACATAAAATTGTTACATGTTTAAATCTCGCCAAGCTAATTGTTTGACGGTGAGATGCGCTTGTCAAATTACTATATATATATATATATATAAATAGGAAAGTAAATTAAGTATGAAAATAAAAGGAAGTTATTTGTAAAATGTTAGAATAAAATATCAAGAGTAAATATCATTATAGTTTTCTTGACTTTTATTTCTTAAATTTTTAAAACATTTCCTTAATCCTTATTTCAAAATTTAGTCCGTTACAGCAAATTATGAAATACTAAGCAGCTTCTGAAATTCCGTTAACGAATTTCATTTAAATACAAAACACATTAAATGGAGACCAATCAATCTGGACACTTTTGATTTCTGCAAAATAAAAATAACGACACAGCTATCCCACTTGACAGAAATAGGACGACTCTATGTAATAATTACTTAGTCAAAGGTTAGAAATATCAAAATTAACTAATAACTAACTTTAAAGAATATGGTCATCAGAAGTGAGGGTAGTTAAATAAAAAATATATAGACGATAAAATATGTTTTATTATCGGTCCAAGGCCCTACCACTGGTTCAGTGACCTTCCCATCGAGAAGAACCAGCAAGAAACTCGGTGGGTCTAAATATTCTTTTCAACAGTATAAATTACAATACAGAACACACGATAATCAAGTCATTAAATAATAGTAGCAAAAGCATAACCAATAATCAAATAACATTTAAGAAATATTATCCACCTAATTAACACAAAGCAACACAAATACAATAAAATATGGCGGATAATTATTACAATAGAAAAGTACTTAACTCACTGTTCAGCCGTCTCCAGGTCACCAGAAAAAAGGTGTTAGAACCCCAATGTTTCCCCTTTTATACCATTTTATAACAGCCCATAATAATTTACAATAACGGAAGCAGTACAGACTTCCGGTTTAAAATACATAATATTTCTTAAGCTATGTTACAACCTTTAAATATTGTTATTAATTTCCTAAATAATTATCCTTAAATATTAACAAAATTACATCAGTCAGGAAATCATTTTACATATGACATACTTAATTTATTATTAATATTTATAATTACAGGATGTCACAATAACGGAAGTTCCATTTCAAATATAATATTAATAAATACTGAAAATATTATTAGCTTAAAGTTTATGTAATATTCATTTCTTCAAATCATTTGACATTTTAATAATAATTTCAGAAATACTTAAAATATAATATTAAAAGACATTTTTAAGGACCGGATATATTATTAGGAAACAGCATTATAGTAATAATGTCAATTAATTGTGTTGTCACTTCTAACTTAAACTTGTGACTATAATAAAATGATTTAATAACATTACAAATAATAATTAATATTATAGATGACTTTTTTTTGTATTATTATTATATTATATATACATAATCTATTACGCTCATCAATAAAGTTTACAATAATAAATTATGCTAAAATACTTAATACACTATACGTAAACAAAATTAGGTTTAAGTTACAGAACAAGAAAATAACTTTAAATTACAGAACAAGAGACAAAGTGTAGACTGTTATAGTTTTTGCAATCTACGAGTGCGCGTCGCCTTTATTTGTAGTTGGAAATGTGAATAGACATTTTCGTTAGTGTGCGTACCCGACGGAGCAGTCAGTAGCGAGCGAGCCATGTACGCGTGTATAGATATGGTCACTCACACAACTAAGGGCGACGCGCACTCGTAGATTGCAAGAACTATATTAGATTAATCACATGAACGTCTTACTAGCGGCCCGTGAATGTTTTGTGAATAAGTTATGTGTATCAAAAACAATGTTTTCAAATACTGCCAGTAGTTATCGTCACTTAGGTACGTAGCTGTTTGTGCCATTTTTAATAAAAACTTATTTCCTTTCAATATGTGTAGGTATATTGAACTTCTGGGGTTAATACGAGTATGAGGTTTGCGGACCGCCTTTATTTTGTTTGGCCCTTGCCAGCCAAAAGGTTGCTGACCGCTAATCTACACGTTTATAACATTTCACTTTATTATATATTTTGATTTCACCCATTTGATAGTGTGTATGCAGAACATTATAATGATCCTATGTCAGACGTCAGTGGATGTGTCTTGCTCAACTGAAATGGCGCCCCTCACTATTATTGGATAATGGATATAACCCGACAAAATAACATCTTTGTCTGATGGTACTATCAGTGAAATCGATTCAAAACCTGACTAAATTACGCAGGTACACTAACTGCCTAAGTATCGATTTCTCTGATAGTACTTCAAATGCTTCAACGAAATCTGGCTTTGATCGAACAAATACAAATAATAGCAGAGTTTTACCTACCAATAAAACTCTTATTATGTCCGGAACCTTATTCAAGGCCTTTAAACAAAATTGAGATGGTAGTCTTCCGTTTCCTGCCGTAATATTGATCGTTGTAGTTCCTTTCCGGTCTTTTTGGCGGCAAGATGGCGCTACGATGGCGGTAAGATGGCGGTTTCCGGTGTTCACCAGGTGAGGCGCGCGCGCGTTCTTCCTCATTGCAGTCTCAATTTTTTAGCACCAGGCAGACCTTACTGTAAGGCCTTGAATAAGGTTCCGGACATAATAAGAGTTTTATTGGTAGGTAAAACTCTGCTATTATGTCCTATCACCGTTATTCAAGGCCTTTAAACAAAATTGAGATATTGTTTGTTGTCGCCTGGTGAACAAGACGCCAATGTGCAAAATCAAAATGATTGAGACACGAGTTAGTTATATATTTTTTAATGATTTAGTATTTTAAGTTGTGTACATAAAGATTTATTATATCTGTTCGATAAGATCAATCTTTATTTATTATTTGTATATATTCTGATAATTACAATTTGTTCCGAACCGGGTTCGATAAATAATATTTTATTAATTTATAATAACTTCTATTATCATAATATTATGTATTATTGTCATATATTATTATCTTAAACTGAATTATCATATTTTATCAATCATATTTTTACAAAACTAATTAACAGGTTCAAAAAGATGAACTAAAGAATTGCTTGTAGAAGAAATCTGCTTACATAAGCTACTTCTTTTCTATATATTTTTACCGACCTCCAATTTGCTATATCTAAAACGCTACGGCAGACCGTATGCTTCCCGGAGTTGCCTCGACACCGGCTTCTTTTAAAATCGACTTAACCCATCCAGAAATTACTGTTCTGAGCTGATACAAATAAATTTTCGATGCCGGCTTCATTCCGTCTAGAACCTAGAACAACTAATTTTCGTACTCACACGGGATTAACATTTGGATTCTTACTGTTCGAAAAGAGTTTCCAACCTGACTGAATGTGGGATTCTGCGTCGGTTTTAGAACCGTACATTGGCCAGAAAGTCACAGTATCACTTTCACTATCATCTACAATGGGAGCCCTGGCCTGTGACACGCTTAATAAATAAATAAATAAAAATAAATAAATAAAGTTAAGTCGTGTACTCTACGACCCGAGTATAATAATAGTAGCATGGCGCATCGCCTGAAAACTTCAAATAAATTTTAGCAATTTATGCTACTCGTAAATAAAAAAGATTAAAACACTAGTGGCCCAAACTGTACTCGGCTTATGACATTTTTGAACATTATTTGTTTAAAATGGTGTTCAAATTTTTCATTTCCAAAACATGAGAGGCAAGACTAGCACTATTATTTGTATTGCAAAGTGTAGAAACAACTGACTTATAAACTAGAAAGGTATTGTAAGCTAGATTATGTTTTAAATGTAAATCAGCTAAAAACTGCACTAATTGGGACCCCGAGGAGTTAGTAGGCTGGACCCCCAAAACTTTGCACCAATTTAACCATCTGATCCAAATCTCTATCGTCAGGTCTTGTACTCGTGGAGGAAGGACCTTCGATAGATACAAAAAGTTCGAATCTAAGTCTCGCACCGTGAACGGTGGTGACTCGAGACTTTAGACCCGCTATCCAGAAAGCCTGGAGCCACTTTGGACCTACTAACAGATACACTATATCAAATTCGGAGGTGGGAATACCCAAGCCATACTGAAGCTATTCCCACGAAAACGCGTTGTGTCTGCGTCTTTTGATCCCTCTGGTCTAAGCTGACATACTTTGGCAAATGGCACCACGTGGGCTCGGGCTGGTGCAAAATGCCATTCGGGGATTTTTTTTTTTTTTCGACAATCGATCTGATGTATTATAACCGGCCTGGAATGTGTTATGTGACGCAGTATAAATATATCAAATAGGTCTAAAATGTATAAAAAAAATTTTTTGATAAGTCAGATTTATTAGAAAATTTGATTTGTTCCCCCTTCACTTCTTAAGTATACCACTACAGATATTTGTTATTGCACTGCATAAGCAGAGATGACTTAGTGTAGGACCGTATTCATGTAAATATTTTAAAATTGTTAACATTTCTTTTTGATTTTAATAAAGGTTTTCTTCATCATTAGGTCAATCTCATGTTAAAAAATACCACATATTTTAAATCCGCTCCCCAACCAGAGTTGGAAGAGTCCGTAGTTAGAAAATTAACTAATTTGGGAAGGTGAAGCCGAGAAGACTTCACTCACTTTTACAATTTGCTAACCACCATTGTAACTCAATAGCGTGAAAAGGTAGAGACCGCTTTTCATTGGGGCTACATCGAAGGTAACAGCTGTTGCAATGAGTCAAAAGACTTCGATAACCTAAACGACCTTGCGGAACTGCCAGTCGAACAAAATTTCGACAACCGACAATGCTCTGGATTTCTCTAAGAGTTGCTTTTCTAGATCTTAACTTCTGAGCTTTTGAAAATGTGTCCCAAAAAGGATCTAAATATTCTAAAGCCTTTTTGTGGCTGAAGTATGGGATTTAATATTATTAATAATTATAACCCAACCTAGCTTGAGCATCGTATCAAGTGTGATACAACTTACAAGCCTGTTCTAATATTTTCATTTTATCCTGGCATGCAATTAAGAAATTATCTAAGAAAACAACTATACGTATACTATACCTTGTTCTCGTAGTAATTCTGCTGTCCAATTTGTCAGGGACGCGAAAAATTTTGGGGGCAGTGGCCAGCCCAAATGGCAAATAGGTCATTTGTAAGAGTTGGCCTCTGTACATTAACTTTAGAAAGCAACGATGGTGTAGAGACACCGGTGTGTGATAATAATAAGCCTGCGTTAGGTCTATCTTTACTGGCCAATCGTTGGGCTGCAGAAATTCTGGTATTCGAATTTCGATGCGTAGCTATCAGTCGTGCTTATCTTTAGAGACTCGTTCAATCTTTTTAAAATTAAAATAGGCCGCTTAGTTCCGTCGCTTTTTGGGGTTAATACATTGTTCATAAAAAACTCGGAGTTTCGGGGGCATATTCTAAAATTCTGGCCTTTAGCAACGTTTGAATAACCTGATCCATTTCTGTGGACGAAACTATCTGATAACGTGACTATAAGAGTTGAGGTAAAATCAGTAACGGTTTTCGTAAAACGGAATTTCGTAACCGGTTATTATTTTTTAAAAAGAGGAGAAGAAGCACCCCACATTTTCCAAACATGGCTAGCCCCCCTCTCGAAACTCCTGTTGAGAGTCAAAATTTTCTGGCACCTCTTCCTCTGCCTCTCGGGGCATTGGATTGATTAAAAAACTTATACCCAGGGCCTGTTTTCTTGGAGGAAGAGACGTTGGTGGCTTATATGAAGGCCGAAAGAAAACCGCTCATTAGTGTCATAGGAGCCAAAATTATAATTAGAAGCATAGGGGTGGAAAAGTCGCACCGCCTGCGCTTAAGAATGTATTAATGAATGTATATAAGTTATGCATATAACTTTGATTAATTATTACTTACAGCCAAACGGTGCTTGGAAGCGACCGGTTTGTTTGTAATTACTGGGGCCTGGTTGCGCAGCCAGAGCACCCGAAGTAGGCTGCCTCTCTTGCGCAGAGAAGGCTGGCTTTTGATAAATGAAAATTTTATTTACACCTCCATTATTTTTAATAAAATCGGACAATAGCCGCGGGGCTAAAATGGTCGCTTCGGAGAATCATATTATGCAGCAAGCAATTAATGTTAGTAATTCATACTAATTTGATAATTTATTCATTTATTAGCAATTCACGGCTAGTAATTCGTAGGTACTAATTTGTTATTCGTCAGTTTCACAGTTTTGACAATTCGTTTTTTGAATTAATTTGAGAGGGATTGATGTGACCATTTTAGCCCGGCTGCTCTTTATTAAATAGATATTCGCATGACGGAGGAATTTTTAAATTTCAAAAACTATTCTTTTACTAGATTTATGAAAAATTCCCGACGTTCATTAATATCAGCACGCCTAACGCAGACTAATTATAAACAGTCCAAAGAATTTCAATCTTTAATTAATTTGGATAATAACGATTCTTTACTGATATTGTCACTATCTTTAGTCCATTGTAATAAATCAGTTACACCCTTTATTAACGCTATATTTTGCATTATTACTGGACTCGTAATAGCACCCAAACGCCAAAGATATTATCACTCGTATTCAAATTAAAATTATTTGCTTTCTCAAATTGTTTCAATTCTTTGTTAACCTCCAATTCGAATAGCCGAATAACGGATATTTGACCATCAGAAACTGTTGCAAGTAAATAATTGAGTGTCTGTAAATGCTCCGCAGAGGCATTCTGAATCAGAAGGTTCTTTGAGGTTGGTCGTCAAATCAAAATTAAAAATTATTCGACGTATTAGAAACAGCGTCATGTTCAATATATTTTCGTAGGTGTTATCTAAAACATTACTAGCACAATTTTCATCCTGCGCAATCGTATCCAAAGGTGGATAGACACAAGCTAAGAAATTTTGGATCTGACTGACCTGCTCGACAAGGTTTTGCAATACCTCGTCATCCCATTTTCGCTTTCGTTGTACGACTGGTTCTTCATCTGACGATGATGGTGCAGGAGAAACACACTCGCAAGCACTTTTATCACCATTATATTATTTCGACAAAGTAATGTTAAAACTTAAATTGAAAATTTTCGAAACCACAAACGATCTAGAATAATTTATTAACTGTTTAGGAAATTGAATACAGTTATTTAGCAAATAAACAAAATTTCTTAATATTATAATAATTTTAATAACTTTAACGAACGCTAACAGCGTTATACGTCTTTACGGCACAAAACTTAAGACGCCAATGAGGAAGAACGCGCGCGCGCCTCACCTGGTGAACACCGGAAACCGCCATCTTACCGCCATCGTAGCGCCATCTTGCCGCCAAAAAGACCGGAAAGGAACTACAACGATCAATATTACGGCAGGAAACGGAAGACTACCATCTCAATTTTGTTTAAAGGCCTTGAATAACGGTGATAGGACATAATAGATGTAATTAATTGTTTTAGAAATGATCGAGTATCGGGAATGTCTTTGATCTGAAATTGAAAAAGTTTTGTGATTCCATTGTTGATTAAAATTTGAAATCTGATTTTAACAATGGTGTTAATTAAATTTTGCGTGTGTCAGAACTAATAAGCAAGGTTATTTTAATATTGTACTTAAAAAGATATTTTTTTTTACTTAAATTGTAGTAATTTCAGTGATATAATATTATTTATTATAAGAATGAAAAGGCAATAATCAGCATCTACAATAGTATTCGGTAGCTACGAGTAGGTAGCGCGTGGTAACGTACATCCAGAATTATTCTGTTATTCAATCTTCTTCAAGTAGTTTAAAGTAATATCTATTGAACTAACAACTGTTAAGGACTTCTTTTAACTTCCTTGCCGAAGTCCCTTTTATAAGTTTCACTTCTGTTTTTCTTCATCTTAACGTAGAGTAAGTATTTTATTAACCCATAAATCCCTAAGCGGCAGCCGGCTGCAAACTAACAATTGAAAATCTATTGCGTTTGCGATACCCACGATGGAGGTGTTAATAAAGGTGAACGCAGATTTGGCCGCACCGCAGTCGCCGCATTTCGAATTCTTTATATGAACTTATAGGCAAGCTCGCATACCTACCCGCGCCGCAGTCTTCGCAACTTCTACATTCTTTATATGAAGAATTCGAAATGCGGCGACTGCGGTGCGTGCGGTGCGGCCAAATCTGCGTTCACCTTAAAGGTTACAATATAAATCGAGCATTATGCTCGATTTACACAGGTGACTAACAGGTCGATTTTAGTCGCGCGGCAAGTCACCAGTCAAATCGCCTGTCCAACCCGAATCGCCACCCCATTTACACATTCTACAAAAATCGCCTGTGACTAGTGCCGACAAACTATGTATTAGCAGCAAGCGATCGCTTGCGACTGAGCGTTTACACGATCGATTTTAGTCACCAGCCGCATGCAACCATTGGCCTTGCGGCTCCGCATGCGGCGTAGTCGAACTGCCATTAGACGGTCAATTTTCGCCGTGCGGCGTAAATCGTGCGGCTTTAGTCAGCCGTGTAAATCCAGCATGACACGAATATGTATATTGTATAGTGACGTATACCGTACAAGCTACGTATTACGTGGTATTTCGTAGAAGTCGTGTTTGTGGCGAACGGAGCTCGACAAAGCTGAAGTCAAATCCAATTTACTGTGGAAGTGGTGAGGCGGCAATTCCTAGTACCGACGGTATAGACTCCTTGACCTTTACTCTGTGATGGGACTTTATACCTTATAGCTAGAGTGATAAGAGTTATTCGGGGTCGAGAATGTGTGTTAATTTCGTATGTTGATCGGGATGTAATTATAATGTTATGTATATTTTTAAAAGTGTGATTGTAATAAGACACAGAGAAGATAATTAAATATCGTAGCTAGGTAGGACAGAGTAACAGTCATAAAAAGTATAAAGGGCGAATTAATGCACAAAACTTTATTAAAAAGCCAAAAATTGTATGAAATTCTGTGCCTTCTTATTTTGATCATGCCATATTAAGCTGTCAATGTGATTGCATTACAGCATATTATGTGAGCAGATGCCATCTCTGGAACAAATGAAACAGCGCGCGGTTGGAATTTTGCATTGCGTGATGCCTCATTCCACTAGGAAAGGAGCACAAAATGCCACGATCAATATAATTTAATTGATACAAGACGTATACAATCTAAGCTCATGTTATGTTATTATGGCATGCTTGTAGCAGTGAAATGAAATTGAGAACCTCATCTCCTCCTGCTTAATTCGTGATGTCTGACGTCGGTGTCGAGAACTAATGAACTGTAACAAGTAGAGCGACTAGCGACTACGACCAGCGACGATCGCACGCGACGGTCGCTCACTAATACAGACCGTAACCGCTATGTATTGAAAACTGACAAGTAACTATCCACACTTAGGGCATGTTTCACCACTTCCTGATGAGGTGCCAGATATGCTTATTTGACAGATTCTCCATACTCTATCTGTCAAGTAAAGTGATGGATAGCCTTATCAGGAAGCGGTGAAACAGGCCCTTAGTAAATAATATTATAAATGCGAATGTGTGTCTGTCTGTTACCTGTTCACGCCCAAACCACTGAACCGATTTTGCTGAAATTTTCTCTCGATATCTAGTTATCTGTCTATGAATCAACCTCGATGTGATTGCTTCATAGGGAGATAGCGGGACTTTGTAATTCAGTCAGGCTAGTCGTGTTAGTTGGACTTGATAACGAAGGTTCACCACCTCTCTATAGTAAAATTCTCTGATACAATGCTAATATAAAGGCGACGTCCTCTGTGGCTCAGTTGGTGGGCTGTTGGTAGCTCAAGCCGGGGGTCGCGGGTTCGAATCCCGCCGACGGAACAAAAAGTTTTAAAAGTTCCTGGGTCATAGATGTGTATTAAATATGTGTATCATATACTAAAAATCTTAAATACATGTATATTGTATAGTATAAAAGTATTAAAATATATATTTCTATTGTCTGATACCTGTAACACAAGTTCTTCAGGTGCATTAGCATGGGGCCAGACTGTCGTGGTGTGTAGCGTCCATAGATATTATTATTATTAAAGGACTATTTGTCCCGGTGAACTTCGTGCCACTTTAAAACCTTCCCTGGACTTCTATAAATATTTTTAGACTAAAATCAGCCCAATCCGTTCAGCCGTTTTCGAGTTTTAGCGCGACTAACACATTTAAAAATTCATTTTTATATATTTACTAGCTGTCCCGGCAAACGATTCTTTGCCATTATATTATAAAGTATATCGCCCGTATTATTTTATTGAAGTGACTAAATAATTATGTCAACATGGCAACGTTCATCGCTATCAATTTCGTCGTTTTTCTCGAGTTGTAATAATTCACTATTATTTATTCAACAAATACACTTATCAATATAATAAGTACCGAGTAGCCGATTCTCAAACCTACTGAATATGCATATGTAAATTTGGTAAAAATCAGTAAAGCCGTTCTGAGGAGTTTCGGAGGAGTTCTGGGACTAACATTGTGACACGAGAATTTTATATACTCGTATAAAGAAAGATAATATAAAATGGTCTATAATTTTGGGACACATTGTAAATTGCCTTTCAATGTGCTCATATTGACTGAACGGCTCTGAATGGACGAGCATCGAGAAAATTAATAATCCGTTAAAAACCCCGGGACCCGGAGGCTGCGAGGGCACAGGGGCCGCGGGGGCATTTACACGCGTGACGGGGCACGATCAGTGATCACTGCCCCACTGGACTGAAACTGGTATTATTTCACGCTTTATTAGTGGCTTCATGTTCAGGTAGCAAGGTTTTGTAACTGGGTACGTTCATCTATACCATCGCTGCTCAATCTTTTTTACAGTGGGGCCAAACGGTTGATTCCGACATTTATAACGGGCCATTAAATATAATACCAATCAAACTTCAATGGCAAGCGTAAATTTATTTTTTGATATTAATGAATAATTAGGTTTTTGCAGTTGTATGTCTTTTAACAATTTATTTATGTTGGGTGATAAATTTGATGTTTATTTTGAAAAAAATTGTTGCTCAGTTAATGACGTGCGGTATTTATTTTAGCTTAATTAAGGTCTGAAAACACTTTTTCACAGACATAATATTATGTTGATCCAAAACTACATAAAAACTGACACTAGGTCAGTTATTGCAGGAAAGTCTTCTTTTGGTACCAATTTCCAGAAATCTGCAAAATTTTCTGAAGAATTTTGTGGTTTCGACGACACTTTTTCGACAAAAAGGGTTTTCATTTTACAGTTCAACTTAGTACAAAAAAAAGTACTGAAACGCGCGGGCGACGTATCGTGTCCATTAATTGTAGTATTTTTAGGACAACTATCGGTAGCTTTTTCTCAACATTTTAGTGCTGAGTGATTATAAAAGAAAAAATACGTGTAGGTATTTAAATTTTTAACAAGGATCGATGTATCAAAATTTCGCAGAAAGGTTCAATTGCATCCTGTATATTTTAACATATTTTTATGCTAATTTTATAAATACGAAACTGTGTCTGTATGTCTGCTTTTATAAGTATAAGCCGCTAAACTAATCTAGGTGAAACTTGACATGAAGACACTAACTCCTGGGAGTCAAAGTATATTCATACCTATGATAGGATAGTTTATATCCCCAAAAATGTACAGTTCTCAGTCCTCTCATGGTTAGCGAATGCTATAATAACACCAACAAATAGTAAACTTTGTTGATTAATAACCTCCTATTTAAGTCGGTTAAAAAGTAAGGTCAAAAGATAAAGTCTGAACTGAAAAGAAACTGGTTTAATAATAAAATAATTGACAGTACGACCTCTTTATTCTCATCTCAAATCAATATAACTCTTTGTCTCCGTACAGTATTGTCGGAGATAATATATAAAACACGATACACAGTAGTATAAAATACGAGGTTCTTTGTTACAGATACATCCACAGTATAGCGGCTATACAGTACAGCCGCATTCACGACGCCGGTGATCAGTGGTCTCATTACCGACAGAACAAAGACCTGAATACCTACCCGTAGGCGCAGGCTTTGTTAGAACTTGTCGAATCGCGACGTAAAATGTTAAATAATTGTAATCTTTTGTCGACTAAAAGGCATGGAATATTTTCAACAATAGTCGGAAGTTTCTGCTGCGTTTTTGTCATAAAATAATATTTTTATTCATATTCTACGATGCAGAATACCTTTGTTACGTTCTACGCATAAAATAAATGAAAAATATGATAGTAATTGTTATTTCGTTCTAGTGCTACGAGCTCTCGTAGACCCTCAACGCGCGCCGTACTTCATTTTATTCTCATAAATATTTTCATAAAACCAGTGTTAGCTAAAGACATAAACGTGAATTATGCTTCGCCCCTCCCCCTCTCCCTTACCGCCGCCCCTTCGCTCGCTGAATTAGCCACTACAGAGAAAATATTGCATTAAATTATTAAAAAAAAAAGCTAATATTACGTTCATAAGCGGCGTCAAGTCGTGAATATGAATATTCATTTCAGTGTTCAACCTCACGCTAATTGAACCTTTATTCCGTTGGTCACAGGGCTCAGTTTGGCTCGAGTCGGAGCAGTGAGAATGGTCACGGAGTTTACAAGAAACAATCGCCGGTTACAGTGTAAAGCGATATGGGTTAGTTTTTACGACATTTTCTATCTTTTTGATATTGTTACCCAGCATACTGTATCGCTATCATCATCAATGCCAATGTCAGTTGTAATATGTATTCAATCCATACTAATATTATAAATGCGAAAGTGTGTCTGTCTGTCTGTCTGTTACCTCTTCACGCTCAAACCGCTGAACCGATTTTGCTGAAATTTGGCACGGAGATACTTTGAGTCCCGGGAAAGGACATAGGATACTTTTTATCCTGGAAAACGCAACGGAGCACAACGGAGTTACGGGCGGCATCTAGTATATTATTTACGACATTAGTCTACAGCTGCTATACTAGGTAAGATTTATCTGTACGATCCGTCGCGTCAAACCGATCGAAACGACAAATTAATGGTGTATGTCAAGATTTTACTTAATCAAATATGAAGCGACATTTTTGATGCGATCAATCGTCACGATCGATCGTACAGACGAATCGTACCGTATACATGGGGCGCTTGTTATTTTACTTGTTAATTTTAAGAATAAGAATAAGACACGTTTATTGTGTAAATGACACAAAACAATATTAAAAATTGAGCGAAAAAACAGAAGGATAATACAAAAAGCACAACTTTTTACTAAATATAAGTAGTACATTAAATGTATTCGTATTATGTTCATTCTGTAGTAGTTGATTTATGATACAACTCATATTCGAACCTACAACCCAAGCAGGATCACAAGCTGTATAACAGCTGTATTAAAGGTCGTTTATACTCTTAATGCTGTATTTCCAGGCTGCATAAAGGCTGTATAAGCGCTTTTACACCCCTTATACCCCTGAAATGGGCACAATTTATACAGCGTTTTGCGTTATATTGGCTGTATAAGCATAAATAGGCTGTATTATAGCAGTTTTACGGCTGTACTATGGTTTACGAAGAAACCAATACACTCCAATTATTCCATTGTAACTCACTTGTTCAGCTTTACGCTGTAAAAAGTCTGTTGAACAGAGTAACAAAAGAATTAAAACGAAACAGAAGATATATTTTATTGATGGCGTTTGTAATAACTGTTGATTAAAGTAAAAAAATATTATAAACGCTGTGTTTAAGGAGATTCGATGGGGGCAGGATACAGTGCATTATCGTGCAAAAATAAATTTTTTGTGGTTATATTATATATGTTTTGTGATAAAAAATAAACGCGCTAGCAAAATAATCAAGGAAGAGATATTAAATAAGGTTACTAAATATGGTTTTTATAGGTTAGAAATTAAAAAAATTGAATTTACGGACGTAGAGCCTCGTTGGTTGTTGGACAAACTAAAAATATTAATAAATATTTTTAGTTTGCCTTCCTTCACCATTCAACCTTCTACATAACATTAGTCTAATATTTATGTACTCGTGTCCGTAATCTTCGATTTAAAATCGATAAAATGGCGATAATTTGCTAAGCAGCCTAAATTCTATTTTGATGGTCTTAATGATCTACCGCGAGGCGAATAATATGCCCCGTGCTGAAGGACTTGTGTTACGGGTACCAGACAACGGAAATATATTTAATACTTTTATACTTTACATATATTTAAAGATTTGTATTATATCATACACAAATTTGAATACACATCCAGACCCGGGAACAATAAAAAACTTTTTTTTTGTTCCGTCGTCGGGATTCGAACCCGCGACCCCCGGCTTGAGCTGCCACACGCTTAACCAATTGAGCCACAGAGGTCGTCGTTAAAATTATAAAATTTAATTTTATATACTCTTGTAAATAACCATGCAAAGCTACTCAATAAATTCCCATCAGTAATCTGATCGTACCCTCCCTTATCTATACATTACGAGTCCCTTTATCTAATCAGCCGACATATTTCTTACCTCCGCCGTATCTCACTAATACGAGAATATTTTACGTGAACCAATAACCTCCCCTGATATTATCTTTAATCTAAATACGTTTTTATGTAATCTTATACGTCAAAGACAATATTGTGTTTTGGTAAATCTAGTTAATATGTTTCTAGATAGATAAAGGCTGCAAATAAAAAAAAAACGCGAAATATAATTATACTAAAGCGTGGTACGCTGCGGGATGGGCTTTTTATAATGAGGGATTTTGACTATAGTTTTAATTATTATATAATATAATATATCTGTTTATTTACCTTCGTTTCTGTATATATTATTATAAATTTTCATATTCATAGTGTTACGTGCTAGGGGTTCGAAGATTCGGAAAGAAAGACCTGGTGACTCTCTTGAAGACTTTATTCACAAACACTAGCTCACTCTAATCACTGAGTCCAAACACTAAGCACTAGATCCAAATCACTGAGCACTATCACTGTCCTAGGTCGTAGCCGAGTCACTATCACAATCACAATCACTCACTATTGATCACTTGTTTTCGCTCCGAAGTCGCTTCGAAGATAGCTCAGATAAAACTGAATTGCCGGCCGGACTGTCTGCGACTATTTATACGGGCCGGATCGAATCTCAGAAAATTCCGGAACATCCCAGAATAAACCCGATATGCGTAAACAAATATGAGATATTTCTAGAAAGTACTCGTAGGTACATACACCTAGCGTCATCTAGTAGCGAGTAGGGGATTTACGTTGCCTGTGTTCCCTTGGTAAGTTCGCTGGTCCGACGCTAGATGGCACCACGTGTCCGTATCTGTAACACTACTCCCCTCTTAGAGATGCTCGTCCCGAGCATCGTTGTTACTGCCATGGTAACGCGCCAGACGGTCTATGTGTACCACTTTGAATGTCCCTCTTGGTTGCTTTTGGATCCTGTAAGTCACGTCATTCAATCGGGTAACCACTTTGTATGGGCCGTCCCACTTGGTCTGCAACTTTGGAGATTTCCCTTTTCGGCGAGTTGGGTTATGCAGCCACACCAGTGACCCTTCTTCGAAGCCGCTCGTGTTCGCTTTCCGGTCGTATCTGGTCTTCATTTTCTCACTTGACTGTAACCCATTTTCCCGAACCGTTGCGTGTATATAACGCATCTTTTCCCTTAAATCGCAGACATAGTCTTGTACGGTCTTTGGTTCCTCCGGTGACCCTCCCGTCAAGAGGTCTACTGGCACTCGTAGTTCTCTACCGTAATTGACATACGCCGGGGTAGCTTTTATGCCCTCATGCTCGGCGGTACGGTACGACAGAAGGAAGAGCGGTATATACTTGTCCCAATCCTTTTGTTTGTCATCTACCAATTTCGCCAAATGCCTCTCAAGGGTCTGGTTAAATCTCTCAACCATTCCATCAGATTGTGGATGGTACGCGGTGGTCCTCGTCTTATGCATTCCCAAAATCCTGCACACTTCCTGGAAGACCTGCGATTCGAAATTCCGGCCCTGATCGGAATGGATTTCTAGAGGCACACCAAAGCGAGATATCACTTCTTCGACTAGCTTAGAAGCAACTGTTGTAGCTTCCTGGTTTGGTATAGCGAAAACTTCGGGCCATTTGGTAAAGTAGTCCATGACGACCATGAAATACTTGTTTCCCGATTCCGTTACAGGAAATGGTCCAGCTACGTCAACTGCAATTCGTTCCCACGGTGCGCCAACGTTATACAAGCGCAGGTTCCCACGACTCCTTGTCTGTGGTCCCTTCACTGCAGCGCAAGTAGTACATTTGCGGCACCAATCCTGCACATCATCTCGACAATGCAACCAGTAGAATCGTTCTCGCACTTTTGTTAACGTCCTCTTGACACCTAGATGACCTCCTGATACGCCATCGTGTATTTCACGGAGAACATCTGGTACTCTCGTCCTTGGGACAACTACCTGAAAATGGAACTCTCTGCCGTTAGTCTTCTCCCATTTCCGGTAAAGTATTCCATTTTGAAGTATCAGACTGTCCCATTGCGCCCAGTACGCCTTAGTGGCAGCGCCAGTGGGTGCAACCTCACTCCAGATTGGTTTTACGTCACCCCGTTTCTTCCATGTGATGATGTGCCGAAGGTCGTCATCTCTTTCTTGTGCCTTCCTCATAGCATCGTTCTCCCATGGACCCAAAGGACTTGTTTTCGTTAACTTTAATGTTACTTCATTAGATTCCTGCTTAACACAGTGTTTGCAGTCTTCTGAACACGGCCTTCGTGAAAGTGCGTCAGCATTCCCATGCGACTTTCCGCTGCGGTGTTCGGTCTTGAAGTCGTACTCTTGGAGCTGTTCAATCCATCGTGCTACTTGACCTTCTGGGTTCTTGAATTGCAGTAGCCACTTCAAGGCTGCGTGATCAGTTCGCAGTAAAAACTGTCTGCCGATGAGATATTTGTTGAAATGTTGTAGCGTCTTTACAACAGCCAAGAGTTCTCTTCTTGTCACACAGTAGTTTCTCTCTGGCTTGGATAAAGACTTGCTGAAATATGCAATTACAACTTCTCTTTCACCCTGTTTTTGAGATAACACCCCTCCAATGGCCGTGTTGCTTGCGTCTGTGTCGACTATAAACTGACCTTCAGGTTGTGGATACCCCAAGATTGGTGTTTCACACAGATGTTGCTTCAGTTTCTGAAAAGAATCTTCCGAAGTCTCGTCCCAAATAAACTGTCGTTTATCTTCTGTCAGCCGATGTAATGGTTTGGCTATCTCTGAGAATCCCTTAACAAAACGCCTGTAGTAGGAGCATAGGCCGAGAAATGCCCGCACTTCGGTTTTGTTTTTAGGGGTTGGCCAATTTTGAACTGCTTCCAGTTTCTCCGGGTCCGTCTGGATTCCATCACTGGAGATAATATGGCCGAGATAATTGACCTTACTCCTGAACAAACGACACTTTTTCGGATTCAACTTTAACTTGGCCCCCTCTATTTTGGCGAAAACTCGTTCTAAGTTTCGCAAATGGTCCTCGAAGTCGCGACCAACAATGATGACGTCATCCAAGTAGACTAAGCAAGCCTCTCCAACTAAGCCTGCCAGTACACACTCCATGAGTCGCTCAAATGTGGCAGGTGCGTTACACAATCCAAAGGGCATGACGTTAAACTGCCATAAACCTTTACCGGTGGAGAAAGCTGTCTTCTCCTTGTCTTTTGGATGAATTTCCACCTGCCAGTATCCAGATTTCAGGTCCAGGGTCGAGAACCATTTCATGCCACTCAAGGTATCCAGAGTGTCGTCGATTCGAGGTAATGGATAACTGTCCTTCTTAGTGACATCATTGAGACGCCTGTAGTCCACACAAAATCTTGTGCTGCCATCTTTCTTCTTCACTAACACAACAGGTGAGCACCACGGACTTGCAGACGGTTCAATTATCTTATGCCTTCTCATGTCCTCCAAAAGGCCTTCAACTTCTTTTTCCTTTGCAATGGGTATCCGTCTTGCTCGTTGACGAATTGGGTTCTCGCTTCCGGTATCTATCCTGTGTTGAACCATCGACGTTCTTCCAAGGTCGCCTTCCTGACTGGAGAAGATATTCGCGTGGCGTTGTAAAAACTTCTTAGCTTTCATGCTCTGCGAATAAGTCAGATTACTCTTGCAGTCATCGAGTAGCTCAGTCACTATTCCATAGTTGCTGCGGTTTGCTGAATCTGAGCCTGTGATCGAACTACACTTTCTCATCCAGACAACTTCCTCGCACTTTCCAATGACGTCACCTTTGTTCAAGCAGATCTCGCGATCACCAAGATTCAAAACCCTGACCACAGCGTTACTGCTTCCACTAACAAGGGTTCTCGCCGTCATCAGTTTTTGCGCTGATGTCTTGTTAGGTGTGTCTTCGATCAACACGCATCTGTTTGACTTCTTCTTTCCAGCTGGTGGTAGTTTCACCAGCACTCTAGCTTCTGTACGTCCAGGTATTATAACTTTTTTTACACATTCAACTTTCCCGCTGGCGCCTCCAAGGATGAAAATTTCTTCTTCACCACACTTGAAAACTCCGTCAGCAACATCAATTCTGCAGTTATGTTTCTTCATGAAATCCAAACCCAAGATGCAATCATCCATAATCTCAGCTACGATAACGTCATGAGGGTATGAGGACCCCCCTACATTTATCGTAACTGACATTTCTCCAAGGACGGGTATTGGCTGACCGGAGGCAGTAAGAAGCCGACAGTTGATTCTCCTTTTGTGTCTTCTTGCGGCTTTTACCAGATTTGGGTTCACTATCGTTCTAGAGGCTCCTGTGTCTAGAGTCATTTTGCAATCCGTCCTGTTAATAGTCCCCTGAATCACAAGACTATTTCCGCTGCATGCTTGGGAGATAACAGTTATCGGGGCTTCCTCCGCGTCAGCCAGCACTCGCCCCTTAGTCCTGGCTTTTATTCGTTTCCCTGATCCTGGGCAGGGGATGAAGCTCCTTGCTTCTTCAGCTCTTCTATTTGTTCCATGCGTTCCTCGAGCCTTTTCATCCTTGCCAGATGGGTCTCCTTCTGCGGGCAGTTGAGCTGAAGATGGCCCCTCTCACCACACTTATAGCACATGGCTCCATAACTTCTCTTCGTAGGAGCCTTGACCTCCTTAACTTCCTCAGAGACCTCGTGGATCTTATGAGTCTGTCGTATGTCACGGCGAACAGCCTCGACCTCCAAAGCATGCGCCAATGCTTCCTTAAGCGAGGTGTGGTGACGAAGCCTCACTGCAGCTCTGACCTCCAGATCCCTGATTCCGTCGACAAATGCTTGCACAATATTCGTGTCGACCATCTTGGAATCGGCTCCTGGGTGTGCCTTCTTAACCAGTTTTTCAATTTCCAACGCCCATTGTTGTAGTCCCTCTCCTGAGCGTTGGACTCTGTCACGAAGTTGAGCACGGAACACGTGCTCCAGGTGTCGCTCCCCGTATCTGGATTCAAGCGCCTCCATCAGATCTTGGAACCCATTTCCTGTGTGTGCTTCCAGGACCGACAAAGCTTGCCCTCTAAGCGCAACAGTGAGAGCGGTCAGGCATTGTTCGTCAGTCCATCCGTTGGCAGAAGCAACCGTCTGGAATTGCTGACGATAAGCGTTCCAAGAAGTAGTACCGTCGTATGGTGGCACTTTAACTCTTGGTCCTTGTGCCACTACTCCATTAGTTCCACTAGACGTCGCGACTCCTGTGGTTTCCAGGCGCACATCCCACTTCTGACACCAGTTGTTACGTGCTAGGGGTTCGAAGATTCGGAAAGAAAGACCTGGTGACTCTCTTGAAGACTTTATTCACAAACACTAGCTCACTCTAATCACTGAGTCCAAACACTAAGCACTAGATCCAAATCACTGAGCACTATCACTGTCCTAGGTCGTAGCCGAGTCACTATCACAATCACAATCACTCACTATTGATCACTTGTTTTCGCTCCGAAGTCGCTTCGAAGATAGCTCAGATAAAACTGAATTGCCGGCCGGACTGTCTGCGACTATTTATACGGGCCGGATCGAATCTCAGAAAATTCCGGAACATCCCAGAATAAACCCGATATGCGTAAACAAATATGAGATATTTCTAGAAAGTACTCGTAGGTACATACACCTAGCGTCATCTAGTAGCGAGTAGGGGATTTACGTTGCCTGTGTTCCCTTGGTAAGTTCGCTGGTCCGACGCTAGATGGCACCACGTGTCCGTATCTGTAACAATAGTATAAAAATATCTTGCATTTTCCATTTTATGGTTTATTTAATATACAAACAAAAGCTATAATAAAATCTAAGTCAAAATAAAATTAAGTAATAAATGAACAAAATTAACTAATACAATAAATACTAAACTATAATAAAAACTAAATATAAAAAAGATTGTCATCCAGACTGCTGCCTTTAGGGAGAGTGCCTAGAATACTAGCGACATTGCCCCGCTGTAAAGCCAGGCTTAATCGCTGGCCAAAATACGCTCCAGCCCTCTGGTCACCCGTGCGTTCTATGAGGCGAGATGAAATCAAATTAAAAAACTTTTTCATATCATCCCCCCATGGGCCTAACGTTTCAAACGCAAGCGGCAAAAATATGTAGTCACGGCATAAAGACACATATTTTCGCCGCTTACGCGTTTGCGCTTCAGACGCCGCCGCACCAGCCGTCCATGCCGTTCCATGTAAGTAGGAGGCCGCCAGTGTGTCAACACATGTTGCGTCCCACACTAAGCACCTCCCACCTTTCCATGGAACTAATGTTAACCCGGCGGGTCTCTTGCCATTATCACGAGCAATACCATTCGGCTCTAAGATAGCCGGGACGTTGATGGAGACAAAAGCCCGACGCACAACATCATTCAACGCTGCGTGGTGCGATAGACGACCAGCGCTCCGCTGGCAAGAAAGCCCATGGTGACCCAGACGATCTACCATAGATCCACAAGGGCAGCAGTGTGGATGGTTTGTTGGCAAACCTAGTCGCAGACTGATGGCAAGGGAGAAGGTCGTATTGTCCAGCAGCGTGCCTAAATTTGGGGATGGAAGTGCTTGGAGCCAGAGTCCAGATTCCCAAGTTGCAGCAGCAAGAAGGCGGGCTCGCTCAGCCGCGTCGGAACTAGTATTAACTAGCTTATCAAATACAACACGGCAAAGCGGCTCATCCCAAAGACGCTGCAAACATATGTTGACTGGAACGGCCCCATTGGCACTAGCTTCTCTCCAGGCCTCTAAGGCTTCATCATAATACGGAAAATCAAAATTGCCAAGAGAAGGGGTAAGAATTTGGCGAATCAATGGACTGGTGCTATTTACTGAGGAAAGAAAGGCTGGAAGAGCAACATCTGCTACTTTTCTGATGCCGCGGACTTGCGTGTCATCGTCCACAAACGTCTGACAAAGATAACTTAACTCTCGTATTTAACGAACTAGAAAGAGAAAACGAACAAGACACAGACGATTTCTTTTTTCCGACATCCAAACCAAATGTATTCACCAAAATGGCTACTCATTGCTGCTACAAAATTTTAAGGATGGCTGCGTCGAAAGAGGCCAAAATATCGGTAAATTTCAAGACTGGAGAACACCTTAAAAAGTAGGTAAATTTTGGTACAAACAAACAAAATTTGATTATTTGAAAAGCCATATGAATATTAATTTTCTCTAAACGATCACTAGAATTTTGAAATTTCAACATTTGTTCCATTTTATTCATTTTCAACGTAGATTTAAGTACATAAACAGTTTAATAAATAATAATATACTAAAGTAATTATCTATTTTTGAGGTAATATAATATTATGTGAATATATGAATAACATACTTGACGCAATGATATTCTACTTTATTATATCATTGACTTGACGTATATTTTAAATATTGTATTGAGAAATAATAACAATTCATTTCACTTTTATTCCTCGAAAAACTAGTATTTTTAAGTAACTTGTACTTTTATTCCAATATATTGAAACTGTTAAAAATACAACCAAAATATGATACAACTGCCAAACTTTAACTCAAAGCTTTATTTTTCTAAATATTTTAGTCTCTTGCAAAAATAGCAAACGAAATTTACCGCCACAAATTTACCTTGGAGTTATTTTCTCGTGAAGTTTGTTTACAGTGTAAGTAAAAGGTCATAAGGCTTCTGAGGAGTTGTTTATTGTGCGAGCTGCTCGGCGTGGAGCACACTGTAACAAATACACACTCATATACAGAGAAACCACATTGATTTTACTACTGCAAGGATACGTGTGTACTATTATTTTCTTTCTGTATTATGTACGAATTTACGTGCCCGTAAGTTATATTCATTTTTTTTATTAAATAAGGGGACAAACGAGCAAACGGGTCACCTGATGGACTACCGTCACCCGACACTCGCAACATCAGAAGAGCTGCAGGTGCATTGCCGGCCTTTTAAGAGGGAATACGCTCTTTTCTTGAAGGTTTGCAGGTCGTATAGGTCCGGAAATACTGCTGGTGACAGTTCGTTCCAGAGTTTTACAGTGCGCGGCAGAAAGTTACGCGAAAAACGCACTGTGGAAGACTGCCACTCATCAAGATGATGTGGATGGTATGTTTTTCGCGTGGGACGAGGGCGAAAAGTTGCAGGTGGTATGATTCCGAACAATTCCTCAGAGCACTCCCCGTGATACAGCCGATAGAGGATGCAGAGTGAAGCTACATCTCGGCGTAATTCCAAATTATGCTGTTAGTGAAATCAAATTATATTACTATGTATTACTATGTAGATGTTTATCTGATTCTTTTTGACAAACAGGCCTACAAGCTAGTGTCGAGGACTGACCAAACGATTTGTAGCCTGTAAGTAGTACAATTTAAAAGTGAATTAATCATTTTTGTGCATCTGTTTTTGTTCGTGTAGTGTAGCACACAAGTTTTTTGTAAGTATACGCTTGGTGTCTTATGTCACTATGGTGACTGGTTCTCGTTATTTTACTAGACTTTTGTGAAGCCAGAGGAAGGTTTGAGGTGAACGTATATTGATTGTGATGATTGTTCCACCGTGGTCCGTGACGTCAAAAGTACTGACACTATTTACGTAAATCAATACAAAATGTGAATACCGTATATAAATTTGTTTAGTCGGGTTATGGTTTTCTTTATTATTATTTATTGAAGGTTTCGTTTGAGAAACAAAAAAATCACGATATTAATTTCCCAATATAGTCAAAGGGCGAACGAGGGCGGCGAAGGTATCCTTTGATCTCGCCGCCCGCACCACGCCACCCCGGTCCCCGGTCCTCAAACTATTTCCCTCAGAAATAGCAAATTATTTCTGCGATTAATTCTTATTCGTCGGAATTATGTTGCGCCTTTGATGTCGACGCGATAGAACGTCTCGACGTATTTCACCGAGGTATGAATTCTCCTGATGGATTTTTCTTATTAACGAGAAACTAGAGGTTCTACGGAAAAACACTTCAGCCTTTTGCAGGTTCTCAGGTAAATATTACCAAGAAAATCTTTTACGATCGATTCAGACGCTCCGAGCTGATGAGCCGCGCGATCAGCTATGTAACATAAACGATCCTAATTTTGAACGCCGAAATAATGAAGGAGAAAATAGTTGAACATACTTAAAGAGAAAACAGAAAATTGAAAGCGTACTTCTTATTCAAACAGTGAAATTTCTTTGAATAAATTATTAAAATGTAATTGTAGCGAGCAAAGGGAGTCGTTTGAGAGGCCTTTGACGCTCGCGAGTGTCGTTATAGTGACGCTGACACGAGCAGCTTGCTTATAGTGCTCGTGTTTAAACATCACAAGTCACAACCTACTTGTACAGCTCGTTTATATAATAAGAACTAAATTATCTTAATTTTTTTTTATTTTTATTTATTGAATAAGGGGGCAAACGAGCAAACGGGTCACCTGATGGTAAGCAACTACCGTCGCCCATTGACACTCGCAACATCAGAAGAGCTGCAGGTGCGTTGCCGGCCTTTTAAGAGGGAATACGCTCTTTTCTTGAAGGTTTGCAGGTCGTATAGGTCCGGAAATTCTGCTGGTGACAGTTCGTTCCAGAGTTTTACAGTGCGCGGCAGAAAGATACGCGAAAAACGCACTGTGGAAGACTGCCACTCATCAAGGTGATGAGGATGGTATGTTTGAGACGTATGTGTGGGACGATGGCGAAAACTTGCAGGTGGTATGATTCCGAACAATTTCTCAGAGCACTCCCCGTGATACAACCGATAGAGGATGCAGAGTGAAGCTACATCTCGGCGTAATTCCAAGGGGTCCAAGCTATTTGAAACACTATGGCAGTCAACAATTCGAGCGGCCCTTCGTTGGATACGATCCAGAGGGAGCAGTTGGTATTTTGGCGCCCCTGCCCAGAGATGAGAACAATACTATTTATACTATTTATTAGTACTATTTATTTCAGCCATTTTAGGCTTATGTTTAATAAAAAAAGTGCCCACAATTAAGTTGTGCAAAAGTTTCCTTATCGCGCGAAGAGCTAACATTTTTCGAGATAAAAACTATATTTATGTTTTTTCTTTCGTTGAAGTTGGAGCGAGGTTTTCAAGCTACTTATATTCACACTGGCAAATAAAACAAAACTGAAAGATTAAAATTAAATGACTTTAAAAAGTTAAAAGCGAGTCACATTTTTTACCCCCGGCGAGAACAGTTTAAATCAAAGTAGAAAAGCTTTTTGATTTCTTCAGATTCTTCATAAATTCGTTCCATCCATCGCGGGAGAATTTATTGAATATTTTACATTTTATTGAGTCGCACAATTTTTCTTTCGTGATTGTTCAAACATAGTATTAATTTAGTTGTAGCTTAAATAAGGTGTTATAATGGCATATACGTGGCTTTAAGATGCTATTTTTAATTATGATGAAAATTATTAAGAAACAATGACCTGAAAAAATAATTAATTCCAGTTGACTAGGATGTTTCTCGAAAACAAGCATAGAGTGTATTATTTTTTAGGTCTCAATCTACTGTGGTGCTGTAGGTGTTCATATTATATTTATGACAGTTTCATTTTTCATATTCTATAAATAAAGTAATATTTACTTTGATATTAAACTGCTTTATAAACGTTAAAATTTAAGTTTAATACAATTTAAAGCTTGCATTTCGCATTTTTATATTTTACAATAATAACGCTGGAATCTGTGTCGACCATTGTATGTCAGCTATGTGTATGTGTGTACTGTGTGTGTGTGTACTGTGTATGTGTGTACTGTGTATGTGTGTACTGTGTTTGTGTGTAGTCAGGATCGTTTACACAAAATTCAGGACGCAGATACAAAGGAGCGAGTTTTCTCTGAGCTCGTATTTTTAGTATTTCAATGCAAAAAACTTTTGGTATTGCAGTGTATTTACAGTGACGCCTCGGTATAATACTTGCACTATAGTTTTTGTTGTTTTATTTTTATATATTTTTTTAAAACATTGATACAATATTAGATACAAGAATAACGGTAAGGTCGGTAAAATGTTTCTGAGTTTTGTGATTTTTATATCATGCAGCGCCATGATTATAAGCCGAATTACAATGTCTATTAAACATTTCCTGTTCATATTATTTTTTCTTTTTATCTGTCTATTATCTATTGTACTTTAATGACCTCATCGATTATTTTGACGAAGATATACTCTAGGTCCCGGTAAAAGAATAAAGGATAGTTTTTATCGCAAAAAAATTGCACTTCAGCGCAATTAACGAATTCCGCAAGTTGTGAGCAATACCTAAAGGGCCCCACCATTAACAGTTTCCCGGCAGGTCGTCGCCTGTCAGTTAATCGGAAAAGATCACAGACTCACAGTTCCCCTGGCGATTTTGTAGATTTTGTATCGACGGTCAATGACCTGCATGCCTGACAAGGCAGCCTGCCGACCAGAGCCTGCAGGCGGACTGTTGATGTGTACCCTTTAGTAACTTAAAATAACAATAGTATTCTGAAATACAAAAGGTTTTTCCAATAATTTTGTTAAAGGTTAAAATTGCCGCTATCTATAAGAAAAAATAATGTCAATATAAAATTGTTCAAAAAATCTGTCAAAGAACTTCTAATAAGCAAATGCTATTATAATCTTACTGGATATCTCAATGACAACTTTAACACATTAGAAAGAGTATAATATCATTTTTAACCTTGACATTAGTAATTATTATTGATATTATTTTATTTTTAATTATAATGAACTTATTGACATCACATATTATTTTTATTTTGATTTCGACTATTAATAATTAACATTTTATTTTATTAATAACATTATTATTATTTATTTATCAATGACTTATTTAGTACCTTAAATGACATTGTTTTTATTAATTAATTGAATCTATTGACTGAAATTTTATTACAACGAATTTATTTATTGACATCACATATTATTATTATTTAATTGTTTTATTTAATTTCGACTGATTGACATTTTATTATACTTTTATTAAAAACATTATTATTATTTATTAATCAATGATAAATTTTATATCTTATGACATTATTTTTTAATACATAATTAATTCAACCTGTTGACTGTTGTATCTGAGGACAATTTAGATGATGATAATGAAAAAAATATTAAAATATTTTATTATTAATTATTATGTATCATAAGACACTATGACACTTAGCACTAAACCATTTAAATTAGATATCATTTTATGTTATTTTACTTAATTATTTTATTCTTGTTACTACTGTTAATTTTCTCTTACTGTAACTTATATTTAATACTATTTTATTAATTTGAAATATGAGAAATGAAAATTTGCATGCTAAGAAATTATTAGCGAATTGTGCGGAACTGTACCTTACTTTTGTCATCTTTTTTGTAACCACATTTCGAGCAAATAAAGATATTATGATTATGATTAAAAATATTTAGGGATTACATGTCAAGATTAAATAATGTGGTTGTGGGTGCGGAGGCGACACGGAGGCGCCGGAGTTTGTGTGTAATTAAAACGTTCCCGACACCCGTCACGGTGAAAGCCTTTTGTGACGTCACGCGCGTCACGTATGACGTCACGTGTAACGTTACATTAAACGAATTTGTACACAATTTTATGTGAAACGTTAAAAAATACCTGTTGTAGCATATTAGATATAACGAACTACGACTTAGTTGTATCTATTGTGGTTGTGGAGACACGCGTGGGCTGATTCTAACGACTACAACGATATGTTTCTAGAATCATTTCAGAGAAAAGTTTATCAATTATTTTAAATCGATTTGAGCATGAAGTCTGTCTAAAAATAACCCAATAACAAATTTCAGAAAAATCAGTTCAACAGTTTGGGCGTGAACAGGTAACAGACATACACACAGACAGACACACTTTCCCATTTATAATATTAGTACGTATTAATAAGGGTTCTTTGATAACTTTGTTTTGGACGTGTAAGCGCTTACGTAACATTTGGAAGTATGCCTATTATGATCACGACGATGTATTCAGTGTGTAAATCATCTGGGTAAGCATTAATTCGTCAGGTAAACACATCGGTTATTATCGCTCTATATTTGCCGACTCTCACATTACGTATCTGCACAAACAATATTATTTTCGTTGGCCTGGAACAATTATAGTATTAGAATAATATTCCTACTACCCGAAATCCGATTAGGTTTCATTCACACTAGCTGGCGTCTAGTAAAAGCGAATTTTGAAATAATAAAAAAAAAAAACTAATAAGTAATAAAAACTTACTAAAAAATTTATAAAAAAAACTCGCACTGGCGATTTACTCTTCCTCCATCATACCAATTTTGATAATAAGCGAGTTAAACATTTTTTATTTAACATAGAAAAAGGTAACGAAGTTACTTCTTCCCTACGCGTTCTTCCTTCTTTGTCAAAACGAAAAAGTATTTTTTTACTTACAAGCATAGGCTATGAAATTTTCGCTTAAGTACCTATTTGTACGCCATTATGAGTCGACCCTAACCCGGGATATGATTACTCTTCCCGCCTGCGCGACTGGTACTCGGGGAATAGTTTACGTAACGATATTTTGATATCAGTTTCAGGAGAGCTCCTCAGCATTTATGCGACCTTGGTAACGAGATATTATATTGTGGTTGTAATAAGGCCCTGATATGTTTCGGCCTACATAGCTTGTTACTAACCCGGCGAATATTGTTGAGAATTGAGATGTTTTTATTGTACCGTACTTAAATTAATATTTGAGTTGTGTCTTCCTTGAGTTAATTTATAATATAATAAAGGAGAATATTTCTATTTCGATCTGTCTATTATCCTTTAATGCTAAATCAAGAACGAGTAAACTTATTTGGCCGAATAATAGGGCAGCTTAGAACCAGGAAATATAATACTTGTTATATAATTCCCAATGGATTTGTCATCGAAAGTGTATGAAGCTGCGGGAAAAACTAGTAGTTTAAAAATATAGCGACATCAGCAGCCGTAAATTCGAGGGAGATGATAAAAATTAAAGATCCATGAAAGTTTTCTCTTCATAAGATAATACGTAGCGGTGTGAGGAGAATTTAAAAGTGAAGTTATAACAAGATCTCCACGGTGGACTGAACCAACTTCACTCCTTGTTTAAACTCTGAATGTCGGAGCTAAAACATTACACTCCGCTAGCTTTGTAATTAATGAAATACTTTCAAATAGTTTGCACACTAATTAGGTGTATTATTATCAGCGACTTCAAATTTTATAGGGTTTGTTAAGTTTATTACTAAGCATTTAACTTTAGTAGCTAACTCGTAGTTTTACTCAGCATTAAAAAGAGTTTGCATTTTACAGTAACCTGACTATACAACGCTTAGTTCTTTGCAGGACATGTTTCTGTTGGGATTATTTACTACAAGACGAATTCCGTAACTTCGTTGCGCATTCACGCGGGAACCGTAAATTTTTCCTGCATAAAAAGTATCCCTTTCCCAGGACTTTAAGTATTTGCATATCAAATTTCAGCGAAATCGGTTTAGCGGTTTTGGTACTAAGAGGTAATATACAGACAGACAAGCTTCTATGACGTAGGCATCCCCTAAGAAAGGATTTTGAAAAATTCCACCCTAATGGGATAAAATAGGAGATGGAAGATTGTATATTATAATAATACTACTTAATGCGAGCGGAGCCGCGTGCAAAAGCTAGTTTTTTTTATATATAACTAGCAGTTGCCCGCGACTTCGTCCGCGTTAACATAGTATAATAACAAAGATGCATAGTTTTCTCATTTTTGTGGTTCCTTATACAAGGGGTAAAAACGGGACCCTATATTTCAAGCAAACGTCAAACGCAAACGTCAAAAAACTTTCATGTTTCTAACTCAAGAAATGACGGACTTTCATTGAAACTCTCTACCCCAATTTCACCCCCTTGGGGTTAGGATTACCAGAAACGCTTAAATGCGTATCCATTCGTTTTTAATCAGTAGCACAAAAATAAAGTTTTATGTTTCTAACTCAAGAAATGACGGACTTTCATTCAAACTTTAAACCCCAATTTCCCCCCTTCGGGGGTAGAATTTCCAAAAACGCTTATATACCCATCTATTCATTTTTAATCCGCAGTCCAAGAATAAACTTTCATGTTTCTAACTTAAGAAATGACGGACTTTCATTTACCCTTTCAACCCCTATTTCACCCCCTTGGGGGTAGAATTTCCAAAAACGATTAAACACGTATCCAATCATTTTTAATCAGTAGCCCAGACATAAAATTTCAAGTTTCTAACTCGAGAAATGGCGGACTTTCATTCAAACTTTCTACCCCTATTTCACCCCCTTCGGGGTAAAATTTTCGAAATTCCTTCCTTAGTGGGTGTCTACTTAATAAAACAACCCTACTTACCAAATTTCGTGGCTGTAACTGTAACAGTTTTTGCTCAGCGATGATGAATCAGTCAGTCAGTCAGTCAGTCAGTCAGGACATGTACTTTTATAAGTATAGATTAAACTAGAAGAATTAAGGCAGGTACTGTAAATAAACAGTAGTACACGGGCGGAGTAAGCTTGATTACTCAGCGTCGCCGGACAAATTGTTTGTTTAAAAAACTTCCCGAGCGAAATGACGAAACTCGCGAATTGTTTTAATCGATTGCTTCAAAGACACGAATGGTCACTGGCAGTATTTTCAAATCTTAAGAGTTTTCCTTACTAATAAAAAGATCTACATTGTGTTCAGATGTATAACTTGTTTTTACTTTGTCCGGTATGTTAGAAAAGTGATCCTTATAATCGAAAAAGAATAGTTTTAGAGTCTATTTGTTGCAAATAAACAAACGTAACCACTTTATACTTACTGCAACTGTTATATTACATGTCATAGTATAAATTATATACTTAGTATAAAAGGTATTTCCGTTATATATCACGAAATGAACATTAAAATGCCACTTTATCTAAATAACTAGGAATCAATTTGACAAAATCTTCCGGCGCTGAAACAATCGAGAGGAAAAGGAATAAAGTGATCAATTCAGCCGATAACAAAAGAATGGCCCTGATTTTATGAAGAATTGCGTCGGAGATAATTAATTCCCTCCCCCTCTCCCACTCTCTCTCCCTCGCCGGCTCGCTAATGATGGGACTTTGAAATTTTATTAAAACAACGAAACCTTTTGAGCTGCACTCGGCCTTTTGAAATTCTTTTCATCGGCCCGCTATTTATTTACGTGTAACACAAAATTCTTTATAGAGCCGAGAGAGTTGTGAAAAGAATCCGCGGAGCTGACGGTAAATAAATATTTTAATTGAATTGAGTTAATCACGTTTAAGTTATTCCGTTTCTGGACGGCTCGTTCGTCGTCGGTGCATTCAATCGGTGAAAAGCGTCATTTACCTGCTTGTTATTGCTTCATTTAAAATTTGAAGTGAAGTATGAAATGAAGGTTAAAAGTTTGCTTGATTTTGTACTGTGAATTTTGTGTAAAGTGAAATTGCTATAATCTCCTTTACTTGTGTTTGTTTCTAAGCGACTCATATTTTAGTTACACATTTATTACAAATTTGTAGCACGTATTACGAAGAAAGATAAAAAAATAATCAAATATCATCGTAAAAAATTAGGATATAAATTATGTAGAATGTTTTGGTTGTCAGCGCAGTACATAAACAACTGTGTATCTCGGAATGAACGGGAAAAAACTATTTTTGAGAGCCATCAATTTGCTTTGCGTAAACATGGTGTGTGCGGTCGATACGCCGCGCCGCGCGAGAGCCACCCAGGCACGGCGACTTCTGAAATAATATGATCCAATAAACCAAGCACGTAAGACAAACTAAAACAAAATAAGCCTAACTGACGTGCTAAGACTCCAAAATCGTTACCAGAAAAATTAAATCGATTTCCACTGACACTGCAAATTAAAATTAATTTGGGGTGACGAGTACGGTAATTCCAAATAGACGAGTCATGATCAGCAGTTCAAGCTGAAGGATATTCTAAGCTCTAAGTACTAGGAGCCAATTTGTTTTAGAATAAATATTATGTGTAATAGCAAGATTCCCGATATGCTGTCGTCGCGCGTCCATCACCAGTGTGTCACGATGACGCGCGTCCACCACCAGCGTGTCACGTATAGCATGCACCGCCGGTGTGTCACGGTATACCGTGTGAACTATTAGTGTGTCATGATGACACGTGTGCACCACCAGTGCATAACGATAACACGCGTGTTCCACCAGTGTGTTATGATGACGCTCCACCCGTGTATCACGCTATATCGCATGTACCATCAGTGTATCACAATGTGTCGCATGTACCGCGAGTATGTCAGTATAGCGTACACAACCAGTGTATCACGGTATACTGCATGCACCACTAGTGTAGCTTATACCGCCTGTATGTCACGATGATCCGCGTGCACCGCCAGTGTGTCACGATGACGCGCGTGCACCGCCAGTGTGTCACTGCGTACACCATCAATGTGTCACACTCACGTCTAAACGCCAGGTGATGTGACAATACATCACGCGGCGGAACATATAGTTGGAATTTGTTCCAGCCTGTATATTGCTCGCTCGACTTTTATTCGCTACATGCAATAATATGTTGTTCCTTTAGCGTTTCGCTGTAACGAATGCCTCCGTATTTTATTGGGCGACGCATTCCCGTTATCTGGGTATTGTATACGTGGCCTGAATGCTCGTATGCGTATACTTTGACTCGAAACGTTAAAGAGATACTAAAGTTTTATGTTTATGCAGATAATAACATTTAAACCTTGAAATCCTAGAGGCTAACAGTGTTTTGTATAATGTATATGTCGCAGCCAACTGGTTTAAATAGCCGATCAATCAAACAGCTAGCCTTTTGACTGAACAGCGCCATTCAATCACACGGCTATACGTCGTTTAGCCGACTTGTTGACTGCAACGTTCAACACTACAGCTAGACGACGCTTAGCTAACTGGTTAAACGGAAAATCAACTAAGCTGACCATTAGTTTAGTTTTATTATTATTTATTACACAAACGCAATGATTATGCGCTTGTGTAATAAAAAATTGTGCAGAATAAATTGTATTCTAACTCATTTTGAACACAATTGCAATTAATACCTTCGTGATGCATTTCATAATCCCGTAACCGTTAGTCCCGTAACGCACCTAGCTCCGCAGTGGTGAGCGCTGAACTAATTCAATCAAACGGCGGCGGCTTGAATCAGCTGTAGTGTTGAACATTTCGGGCGACTGAAATATTAAATTAAAAAGCTAGCCGTGAGATTGAATGGCGTTGTTCAGTCAAAGGGCTAGCTGTTTGATTGAACGGCTATTTTAACCAGTCGGCTGCGACATATATATACTTAGGATTAAGGATCACTGTTCACTTTGCTACGTGACTCGTTCATGCTATGCAATTTTGCAATGAGCTTCTCAAAATTATAGAAGGAAGCCCGACACCGCGTGCGGAATATCTGCCAATTCAGTGTATAAGTTGAGTAAATTTTTAACAAAAAAAAAAAAAAAACTTATTTAAAAACGCAATTAGAAAATCGCATGGCATCGAAGCGTCACGTTGAAATGTGTACTGTCCTTTAACGTTGTTGCGAATAAGCTGTACGTTCGCCAGTATACTCCGGTGTACTGTGCACAAATATACACACACGGTGCACATTCCCAGGCGCTTGTGAGGCATTAGCGATAAGCCCCTAGCTGTTAGTGGGCTCGGGAGCGGCGTTATGATCGTATTATTATGTGTGGAGTAAAAAGAAATTATGTAGAAATAAGACAAGACTAAGTAAATTGATCTAATATACGAAAGTCTTTTTGTTTCTTGCCTCCTCTTTCCTAAATCCATCCACCGATTGTGATGATATTTGGTTAGATACTTTTAAAACGCGGGAAAAGATATATTATATTACATAGAGCTGTCAGCGGGAAGTAAATTATGTTTATAAAAGTTCTTATAATTAAAATTAAATGTACAATAATTTCTTGTTAAAATTAAATTTACAAAATAATACGCAGGTAAGATTGTACTTATATTAAAATCTCGAGGGAGAGATATAAAATGGTAAAGTTTTAACAATACAAGTTCGCGGTCTTCATTAAAACTCCTCAAAATTGAAGTCGCCGTCGTTAATGTTGTTTTCTTTCCATCAGAGAGTCTCTGGTCAGGTACGAGCCGGGCATTTGCGAAGATTGAGAACGTGAGGAGGTTCTGTAACTGTATGATAGAAGTTGCTAAATATAATCAGTTTTATACTCTACTAATTTTGACGTCCATACTTTCATAATGTCCATTCTGATAACACGCTTAAGTTTTAAGTAGGCATTTCGTTCAAAGGAAAAAAAAAACTCTTTAAAAGCAGGTACAACATTGTTTTCCTTATGTTGTATTCACTAATACTGATTGAAGAAAATATTATAAGGAAAACAATGTTGTACCTGCTTTTAAAGAGATTTTTTTTTTCCTTTGAACGAAATGCCTACTTACAACTTAAGCGTGTTATCAGGTTATTAGCGAAACTGTATCCGTCAAATTTTCACGCTGGTCATTAACTTGCCAGGCAGAACCGATTTTCAGTTCTAGGTCTTTTTTTATCTGGATAAATAATACGGTTTTCGTGGAAAAAACGAAATAACGGCACTACGAAGTTTCAGAAAACGTTAAGTTAGTGACAAATATATTTATTTTTGTTGTATGTTTTTAAAAGATTTTTAGCAAGTTTTGAATGTTAAAAGCAAATATTGCTTACGCGTACGGAAAAGAGAAGCCCAGAGCAGCAATTTCAATAAGTACCTAGCTCTTTGTGAGGATCTGTAGCGGCGAGTGTTGCGAGCGGCAGCCGGCAGGCGGCAGGCAGTCGATAGCGAGCTCAAATGAGCATTCCTTACATACCGACAATGCGATTGTACTATATACTATGTATACTACATACTACGTTATATTGTAATATGGATGGGCTCCGCTTCAACGATAAAATACAAAATTATACAGCAGTTTTTAGCTGAAATATTTGGATCATAAAGGCAAGCATAATAAGATGTGATCATTATAAAACTTCTTATATTAATACCATAAACTAATACAATAAACACTTAACTACATTATAAAAACTAGTATAATAATAAGTAAAGAAAAAAAAAACAGATAAATATAAAAAAAGGTTGTCATCCAGACTGCCGCCTTTAGGAAGAGTGCCCAGAATATTAGCGACATTGCCCTGCTGTAAAGCCAGGCTTAATCGCTGGCCAAAATAATAATTATTGTTTTGAGAAATTATGGGTGGTATGAATAAAGGTGTCTGTGAGACCAAAATTCACCGTTATAAAAATCGTTTCTATTGTGCTTTTGTCAGATAAATTCAGTACAAAGAATTGATAACTCCTATTAAAACGAACGACTTAGCTGAATTTAGGGGGTTAATAAAACAATACTTTATTGCACAATAAAATATCACACAACATTAAACGCCCGCAGTCCGTCACTGTAGGCGCGAGCGGGCTTATACAACATTGCGTGGGGCAAACGGCTGCGAGTGATGTACCGCGTCCGGGGCGCCCCGGGCCTACCCCGGGACTCCCCGGGGCGCGGGGAACCCCGGACCCAATTGACCAGACAGCTCATAAGTTATTTACTTATCGGCGCGCGTCGTAATGGTCAATTATTTCAGATTCATGCGTGTGCCCCGAAGGCGAAATGTATTTATTACGCCATCTTACTCCCCCGCTTTCTTTGTTCGCTTACGGATGTTGAATGAATAATGTCGACGATCACGGTTGATAAATAGCAATTATCGAAAACGTAGCTACGTGTTCACAGCTGTGACCATATATTACGCTAACCGCCGCAGATACCCATCGAGTAATTAAAACCGTCCGCGAGAGCGCTTTATTAACGCAAATGAAAATGTCATCGTTCGATGGAACGATTTCATTACCGGCGGAGCTGTTTATTCACAAAACTGACTGAAAATTAATCGCCGCTCGCTTAGCTGATTAGTTATTTTCCGCGCCTCGTTTCCCCCCGCAATCGTTTCGCTCCCGCGAATTGCCCGCGCTTCATTGAGCCCCGCGCCCCCCGTGACTCACACCTCCCAACTCGCGGGATTGCCCGGAGTCACGTGACGTTACTCGCCTCGTTTCCATTGTATTCAAATATCTCGTGTAATTTGAGAAAAATGTGATTTTATTGGAATACCGCACGTAAAATGATTTTACGACAGTTTTATTATCGTGTTATACGCGCCGGCGAACGAAGATTTTTGCTGATTTTATTTACGGTTCCGTCGTTTGTTGACGAACGTTCGTGCAGCGCAATAAACAGTGCGAGCGGAGTTATCCCGGGATACGTCTCAAATATTTCGACTGTACTAATAGTAGTAAAAATATGCCGCTTTGGTTTTATTGCTGGCAATTTCTGTTTTATTTTACGCGGTGTTAGCTTTAGGCAGGTAAATTTTATTTTAGTTATTAAAGAGTTTACGGCGAGAGTATCTCGCCAACTTTATTTATCCTCAAAGTTTAATCGTTCAGTTTTTATTGTACGTAATGTATAGAAATTAGTTTAATACTGTTATCTCCCCAAATAATCAGCCCAAGATTATTCCAATAAAGACTCGAGTACGTATTCTATTAATTCCCAATTTCAATAGTGTTTTCAATAGTGTTTTTCCATTTACGTTATTACAAAGGTTTGAAGTGTTCACGAAACAATATTATCGAGTGTTACCCCGTCGTGGAACAGCGGTGACCTGGACGTGAACTGTGTACCAACTTCGTAGGCTTTCACCTTCAAAATACTCTCAAGTTTCAATTTAGATAAAAAGGTGGCATCCAAGCATTGAACTCCGTATGTAAGTGGAACATGGTTACCGAATAGATACCGTATAAAATAAATTATAATGTTACTGACATTAATTAACTTTTTTGGAAATTTACGCATTCAAGTCAACTTAACAAAAGATAATTTCAGTAAAGTGGAAAATTAAATAAAAGACAAAATTAAAATATTCCATTATTAATAATGTAAAATTAATGTCATGCTTTGCATCTGTGACGGTCCCAACGGGAATATTTTTGGGACGAATAATTAATATGTCGTATAATTAGCAAAATTACAATTTAAATGATACCCTTGCATCCCATCCCTTTCCTTTACAAACAAGTAAATAAAAAACACTTCTATTTTTGTTCCTTTATATGGTTCCGTGTTTATAAATATCATCTTTGATATAATGCAGAAGGAAGTTTATTTTGAAGTCACCTGTATCGAGTTATTTTCATCTCGGAGCGTTGTACGGCTGAACAAATATGAAAGAACCGAGTGATGCATGAAACTTTCAATAAAATGCGACGTTCAACGTTTAGAATTATAAAGGCGAGACCACAACATTGAGTTTGGAACAACAATAATACGGCCTCGGGCCTGGCCGTTTTGATGGGACTTACGTGTAGTAGGTACGAAATTAGACTTTATATGACGTCCATTAAAATATAATAATTTAAGTACTTTATTATTTTTTTCATAATTTATTATACCATATTATAATTATTTAAACTGTGGTATTCAAAGAATTTTACTCTTATAAATAATATTACTTTACTAAGCTATAATCTATATATTATCAATCTTCAATCTATATATTATATAAAACGCAAAGGTGACTGACTGACAACGTACAGCCCAAACCACTGGATGGATCGGGCTAGCAACGTACAGCCCAAACCACTGGATGGATCGGGTTAGCAACGTACAGCCCAAACCACTGGATGGATCGGGCTAGCAACGTACAGCCCAAACCACTGGATGGATCGGGCTAGCAACGTACAGCCCAAACCACTGGATGGATCGGGCTAGCAACGTACAGCCCAAACCTCTGGATGGATCGGGCTGAAATTTGGCATGCAGGTAGATGTTATGACGTAAGCATCCGCTAAAAAAAGGGTTTTGATAAATTCTAACCCCAAGGCGTTAAAATAGGGGTTGTAATTTGTGTAAAATAATACTTCTTAACGCGAGCGCAGCCGCGGGCAAAAGCTTATATTATTATATTTCTGAATTATAATAAAGTTCAATGTTACCTACTAAAACTACTCTTCACTCCACTATAATTTCAGTATGAATCTACCTTAAGGGTGTAGCGGGTGAGTGATAAAGTAAATGAGTTGAAGACGCACCCCGCACCCCGCCGCTCACCCCTCGCGGTTTATACGCCTTGTAGAGCCTGTTGAGTTTTATATAAAAACGTTTCTATTAAAAGGAGTCGAGAATGTCTTTGATATAAACAGGAAATTTTCAACACAATTGGTTATTTTAGACGTTATATTTTCTCGAACACAACAACGTATAATTATGATTTTATTCAGGAGTTAAAATACAATGAAACATCACACGTTTAAAGTATTAAAAAGACAAGGAAAATTAATCGAAAAAGGTTCTTTAATCTCCCCGTCGATATTGTACTTGTGTTCAGACGAGATCCTTTTTCATAAATAAAGATATGAGTGGATGAAGTGAATAACTAACAATTTGGAAGTTGACTTTTTTGCATAAATAGTAGCCACTATATTATAGGAAAAAATTTAATTAAGTATGCAAAAATTATTTAGGACCGAGGAAATCATTTGAAATCAAAAAATATATTTTACTAAATGTCCCGATGAACTTCGTATCACTTACAAACCTTCCCTAGACTTTCACGATCATTTTAAGACTAAAATTAGCCAAATCGGTCCAGCCGTTATAGAGTTATAAGCGTTATTAAAACAATTGAAAAGTTCATTTTTATATAATACCTATATATATGCATAGCCCGAAGTATCGGCCACTGGATGAAGTAGGTAAGTTACAAGGCTTTTTGTCAAATGGCCCGCCACACGTTCCCCCCACTGCATTTCGCCAGGATCACCGGTGGTAAACATCCACGAAATCCTTTTGGTGTGATCTCAGGTTGCCCGAGGGACATGCTAAATCTGTTTTAGGACCCGTAGCAAATTTAATTAGAAGAAAAGTAGGAAGTGTAGTAGTAAGGAGTAATAAAATTTGCCTTCCCAATCAAAGCGGGAGACAGTCAAATTTGAATGACATTAATATCAGAACGAAAGGGGAAGCACCACGGGAAAAAAATTATAATTTGCCTACTTCATAAAAATTACCTTTAGTGAGATCGCAGACGACAGACTTTTGTACGATCAAAGTCTGTCGTCTGCGATCTCCCTCATTTATAATTTCGAACTAGTGTTGGATTGTTTCCAATATATTTAGGACAAAACGTTTAAAAGCACGGCAAGTCTTTGCGCTACCCACGAGATCATCGTAATATACGACCCTAGAAACACATTGGAGGCTGTATCGGTTCTTTTCCTATGCCAGAGATCGCACTCCCAAAGTATCTGATGGGCAAGTTACGAGGTTTGTTCAAATAAAAATTAGTAACTCTCGTTTAATTACAAAAAGTTAGTTACCAACTTCCTCCACTCATGTCTTCAAATACAGTATGTTATTGTATTGTCCGGTGGCCGGGCGCGGGGCTCTAATCCGGGAATCCCGTAATACCGCAGCCCGGGATCCCGTGAGCCCCGCGACCGGCGCTAAGCCCGGCCCCGCGGGATTCCCCGCGCCGAACTCACACGAGTTAACCTCGTGAAGCCTCATACGAGGAGAGATTTATTTATAAACACGGCGCCGGTTTAGGGTTATACATTTAGGGTTCCCGCTTTTATTTATTAAAAACACGGGCTATAAATAAAGGAACTTTCGATGAAATCATTGCTAAGGTTCTTTGTAATCTTATTTAAACAATTCTCGTGTCACAATGTTAGTCCACGAACTCCTCCGAAACGGCTTTACTGATTTTTACCAAATTTTATATGCATATTCAGTAGGTCTGAGAATCGGCTATTGGGTACTTTATATATTGATAAGTGCATTTGTTGAATAAATAATAGTAAATTATTACAACCTGAGACTGACGGCAACCATTATTTGTGCAACGGGATAGCGATGGACGTTGCCATGGCGACGTACTTATTTAGTCACTTCAATAAAATAATATGGGCGAAATACTTTATATTGTGGCAAAGCAACGTTTGCCGGGTTACAGCTAGTTATTTTTATAAAAGGATCTTTTCCAAAAATAGCTCTTTACTCTTTAGCCAACGAGTATGACATTAGAAGAAGTTTCTTATTTATTTTGCCAGTTTCTAAGTCATTTACAGATAGATCGAACACTAGTACGAGTGGAACGAGTATTAAACCAGCTTCTAAATCACCACTAAAGCTATCAAACGCTCCATAAATTTCGTATTGCTTCCTGAGACTTTATGTTCCAATAAAATCTCAAATCTAGTAATGTAGTCTGGGGGTATAATTCAAAGTGGGACATAAACAATAAGCGCGGCGCAGCTGTCTGCACCCCGGGAAGTCCCGGGCTCCGGGACTATAACTCACGCTATTGAATCCCCGTAAAATTGTTCGCGGGATTTACTGCCGAGTACGCCACTGAGCGGTACCCCTATTGCACGTCGCCTGCATCCGCGCCTGACTTACGACCTATCATGGGTTCTTACGAATATGGCCGGCCATGAGTTGCGTGAGGTTTTAGGGTTAAATCCAATGTTAAATCAGACTGCAACGCGACGCGTAGATTCATTTCTAAATTTGTATGGATTTGACAGAATATATGCAAGGCGTCTCACGCAATTGAAATCTGTCAATTCTGTTCAATAGAAATGTTCATCTACGCATTGCGTTAGATGTAATGATTTTTTTAACCTTTCCCTAGAGGGATTAAGACATTGATCTACCTCCTCCACCTAATCACACGTCAGACTAATCACTAAGTATAACATAAATTAAATGATTGTAACACATCACAAACACTAAAATTATTGTTAGATAGCAATTATTTTAAAATAAGCAGTTCAAAGTAATTAGGTCTTTTTGTTCATAATGTGTTGACAGTAATCGGTACAATATAACAAATGTCTCAGTAATATAAAAATAAAATTACCAAAAATATGGAAATGATGTTCGACAAATTAAGCGACATTTGACTACATGACACTCGGTAACGGAGCTTTGGCAGGATGGCCCTTCCTTCTCAAATACCCATGCCAAATTGGGATAAAGTTGACGAGTCTCCCGGGAGCGAAGACTTGCTTAGTTTAGGTAAAGCTGAATAAGCGCTTAGTGGTGCAACAACTTTACTATTTCTTGTTTGTCGGTACATGAAACGGAATTTAAACAAGTGTATTATATATATATATCTATTATATATAAATCTCCTGTCACGATGTTTGTCCGCGATGGATTCCTAAACTACTTAACCGATTTTAATGTTTTTTTTTTAAATGTGTGCTTTTATCCAACTTGAGAGATAGGATAGCTTAGATCTTTAATTATTATAGTCGCAATTTTATTTTATTGCAAATTATTTGTCTATAAAGAGCGCCCATTGTTTATGCGACGCGGGTCACGGGCTAGCGATGGACGTTGCCATGGTGACATACTTATTTATGGCCGTTCCCAATATTTGATCTATCTCTGGTTTTGCCCTACTAGAGATAGCTATAGCTCTCATTAGACATTAGCTAGAGACATATTTAAAAGGGAGAGGAACTAATGCTAGACACTGAACTAATAGATGACACTTATGACAAAAATACCATAAAAATAAGAATTATTCTTATTATTTCTCACCACTGTAAATTTTATAAGCTTCTCAAGCTATCTGTTGAATTGAAAAAATATATTAGAGACGCCTTCGGGAACAAAATTTTAAAATGGGATCAGTTTTCGTAAATAATATGACCGCGTCAACACACGCTCGGCAATTTCTTAGCAAATAGGTTAAGGAAGGCGAAATTTTGCACGTAAGTTTTGAACACATTTATTTGATTTTTTGTAATTTCTATTGATTTCATTGGATTAATGGTCATGTTGTATACACTAATTAATGTTTATTTAAGATTTTTTATCCATTTTCCCTAACAATATAAAGGGTGTCTACTATTAGTTCTTGAAAATGTAAAAAAACCTAATAGATGACATGGATCTCATCTTTGAGTTTTGCAATACATACTCAAGTTATTTTGTACTTCTACTGCAAAAATCACTATTCTCTGAAAATATAATTCTATTAACAATCTAAGAACTTAGAACTACTGCACCTAAAAATGGACGTGTCTAATATTAGACCTTGTACTGATCTAAAAATCGATTGCTTTAGTTTTTTAGCAGTAAAAAAAAGGAGAGCTGAGAAAAGAAATAAGAATAAAGAAGAGGCAAAAGAAGCATAGAGACTAAAGACTGAAAATAAATTTGCTAGGAAAAAAAGACGGGTTGCACTCCGGGAATGCCGGCAGAAGTGAAAATTTAATTATTAACGTTGTGCATTTTTAACCCATTTTTTATGAAAATCGATTATTAAAAAATGGATTTTTTTAATAAATCAAAACCCTTACAATCGATTAAAATTTTAACCCATTTTTTATGAAAATCGATTTTTATAAAATCGATTTTCAAAAGATCGATTTTTAAAAAATCGATTTTTTTAATTAATCGAAACCCTTACAATCGATTAAATTTTTAACCCATTTTTTATGAAAATCGATTTTAAAAAAATCGATTTTCATAAAATCGATTTTCAAAATATCGATTTTTAAAAAATCGTTTTTTTAATTTATCAAAACCCTTACAATCGATTAAATTTTTAACCCAATTTTAATGAAAATCGATTTTTAAAACATCGATTTAATTAATCGAAACCCTTATAATCGATTAAACTTTTAACTCTTTTTTGTCAAAATCGATTATTAAAAAATCGATTTTTTTAATTAATCGAAACCCTTACAATCGATTAAATGTTTAACCCATTTATTATGAAAATCGATTTTTAAAAAATCGTTTTTTTTAATTACTTAATCGAAACCCTTACAATCAATTCGAGTTCGAGTTCGACACAAAACACTACTCTCCAACCGTCTTACGGTTTTTCCAAGGTTTTTCGATCAGCACGAGAATCTGACGCGAGTTTCACAGTTTTTACCCATCCCACAAAAGTGCTCAACGCCGCTAAAGAAGTTTTCACTTCAAAAATATAAAAATAAAAGGAAAGATAGTTTCAGCACGGAAGAAGAATGAATAGAATCTGGAGACAACGTGGATAATATTTCTGATGCATGTATAGTGACTATGATGAAGTAAATGAAATCTTTTGAAAAATGGTAAACAAATACCTAATTTAATAGAAAAAAATATGTAAAATGTAATGTAATGTTCTATGTCAACTATTAGTTCATATTGGTGTCTACTATTAGTGATGTTCGTTTTTTGTGATGTCATCTATTAGTGCTTATGACTAAGTTTACAAAAAGACCAATAATATATTTTTTAATTGATTTGTCAGAGAATAATTATAATAGTTTTATTTTGTAAGAGTTACTGAAGACATGAAAGAAGTTATCAATCCTTTATTTTCATAAATATATATTTTATAACATTCAAATGTTGTATGTTTCCTTAAAGTGTCTGCCATTAGGTCTTCTCCCTTACTTTATAATATGTCTGAATATAAATGAGTAAAAATCTAGTTTTACTTAGTCAGTCCAGCCCACCCTAATCTTTGCTTTTGATGTTATATTATCTAAACCTAGAATACTGGGGAAGGACTGACCCTTTCCACAGGCTTCACAGCTACAAATGCCAAAAAATGTGTAACGGGTTAAGGATAAAGCCTCAGTCTTTAAATATTCGTATCATGGTAACCGTTTTGTCATAATCAGTTTCACTAACCATCCCCGCTTTAGAAATCAACCATGAGTTGGTGCAATATTCCTTACAGAACTAGTATTCCGATCCAACAGCATTTAATGATTCCTCTAATGTAGTAGTATGGTCGCTTATTCTTTTAAAAACTATATCTATATTTTTTCCGAAGAAAATCGTCATAATATAAAATGGCCTTTACGCGTCTGGATGGCGGCCAGCCGCATGGCGCGGGTGGTTGCAGGTATAGCACTAACAATAATAGCCGCAATATATGAGTCAGTTCGCGCGCACCTTCACCACAACACAATATACTATCACTGCACAGCGGTCAAAATATAACCGCTTAGGGTCAGCGCACACAGGCAGTTGTAACGCCAAATAATTGCAACGAATCTGGATGGACTTCGAAAAAATCAGAGACAACATCAGACTCTCTAGAGATGTTGTCTCTAAAAAGTCTCATCAGACTTTTTAGAGACAACATCAGACAAATTATTTTTTAGAATAGAAGTGGTAAATTTGAGCTGTATCCTCTACCCCGCGCCACACTGATTGTAACGAAATATTTATCTTGTCTAAAGTCTAAACCAATAGTTATTGAAGAAAATACCAATTGCACTTTATTAGACCTGTACTTATCAAAATCTATATTGCTTTAAATAAAAGTCCATTTCAGCTTTCGTGAGAATGCATGTCACATTATCACACATACACACGACGTACAGTTTGTATGTTACTAAATTCTACATCAATTGGTTTTAATTTTAAATCTATTCATATATTATTATAATTTATTTATTTTTTTAATCTTACAACTCAGTTGTAGTGTGAGGTAACCCTTATAATGGTCAAATAACCGCTTGTGTGCGCGGTGTAGGTAATGCTAGTCGTTGTTGGTATGCAGTAGTAATAACGATTATATTTTGTTGTGAGCGCAAGTTTTTCGCTTATTCAATTTTCTCGTAACCGTCGGTTTGCTGCTGCAGTGCGTTCATGAATATTAAAACTTGGTTTTAAATATTATAATAATTAATAATAAACAGGATACTAAGGACCTGTTTCAGCACATCCTGATAAAGTGCCGGATTGGTTATTCACAACTTATTTGACAAATTCTCCATACTACCACCTATCCGGCACTTGTCAGGAAGTGGTACAACAGGCCCTAACTTAAAACTTCTATAGTAGAACAGCGAACTTATATTATATTGCTATAATGATGCATGATGGTAATATGTGAAAATGAATGATAAAAAAATAAATTATATATTTGGTTTGCAGAAATAATAATATTATAACTCCGTTGTTGAAAACTTTGAATGTAATAATTTGACTGGGAACGAATCTTTTTTGTCCTCGTTAAATATAAATTAATATTAGATAAAAGCTGTACCATCACGAAAAAATATATAAAACAACTTCAAAATAGCAGTAAATGAAAGAAATAAATTTTAACTAGACTACCTAATGTATGAGGTAACAAATCTTCATCTGCAGTGCTCCAGATAATAAAGTTCACTTTCTGGAGGCGTCTGCTGGACACGTAACATATCGCGCGATATCTCACTCGCACAGATTGTCAGCGTTTTGCTCTGAAATGCACATATTTACGTCTTTAAATGTAATATTAGGAGACTCAACTTTCAATAATTTTCAACCTTCAACTTTAAATACAGTTTACTATTTATGGTTCGCTACCTTCGTCTGCCGTGTGACTTTTTAAATATACTTACTTGACAAAGATGTCATCAAAGTGTCTCTGTCTGTTCTTTCTTCATGATTAACCTGTTGAACCGATTTTGAAGAAATTTGGTAAAATAATAATAATAATAAATCTAATTAGCCGTTTTCAGCTTCAGTGACTTGGTTATGTTTAATTGTGCATATCATTATGTTCTGCTCTAATATGGCTGATATACCCAATATGGCTGATATACCCAATATGGCTGATATACCCAATATGGCTTGATATACCCAATATGGCTGATATACCCAATATGGCTGATATACCCAATATGGCTGATATACCCAATATGGCTGATATACCCAATCTTAGCAGTAAAGGTGCGAGAGCAGAATTCGCAAGTTAGGGCACCAGTAATATAATAATTATGTCCTGCTTTTAGCTGGTCACGTTTGAGATCTAGTTCTCGCCTTCGTTCTTCCTAAAAATGTAAGTGTTGTCATTTATTAGTTGCCTCCACTCTAGCCGCTCCTCCGCCCGAGATTCCCAGCTAGAGGGATCAATATTGCATCTCTTCGTGTGTCTTTTCTGTACGTCCTTGTAGCGTAGAAATTGACCACCACTGCGCTTGCTATGTTCCAACTCAGAAAAGAAGATGCGCTTTGCCTTTCTCTTATCCGGCATTCTTACAAGGTGCTCACACCAACGCAAAAGCCGCCTCATCAAGTATGCTTCTATGCCACAGACATTAGCTCTTCGGAGAACATCAGTGTTTGAAATTTGGTATGCAGAGACTTCAATTCCCGGGAAAGGAATATAGGATAGTTTAGTTCCTGGAACAACGTACGGTTTCCGCGCGGTACACGAATTTCAGCCCAACGGAGTTTCAGGCGCCTCCAAGTATGTTCATAAGTAACGCGGCAACTAATTAGCCATACAAAATCAAAACTCGATACTACTTTAACCAAACAAATACAAGTTAAATGAAACTGAAAGTTAAACTGGTAGCGCTAATAACAGTAATTATAATATGCAAAGCGTTCGGCGTTTATCTTGCGGAGTCTCGGCGGCGGCGGCCGGGTTCCGCCGGTAATAAGTTATCCATATTTATACGCGTATCTCCCGGCTTCTTGAAAAAACCTCCTTTACATAATCACGATGACTTTCAGGCGAAAATAAACCTTAAGACACGGTGAAAGGGTGTATAAAAATAGTGAGGTTGAAACTTAATAATGAGAAGGGGTATGAGAGTAAATTAAACTTTAAAACAAGGTAGTAGGGTTTAAAATCGTGCGGGTTTTAGAAGCGATTCATACGTGAAGTATGCGACGTAGTGTGTAATGATATTACGTCCGAGATATTTAATAAAAGATGTAGGTCTTATAAAGGTCTAGATTTTAGGTCCTAGAGAACTTCGCAGAATTCTCAATTACTGTTTTGTGACTAAGTTTCTTATTTAATTAAAATATGTTATTTGACCTAAATATTTGATACAAGATTTTGCTAGTGGATCTACCCGCGATTGAATATAGTTTTACTCTTTTACCCCTATGTGGTATAAATTTCGAAATAAAATCCAGGAGGATTTCTATAATTATAGATAGGATAGGAATCCTCTCTATCTTAACACCACACCTTATGTTATTGTGGCGATACCCAGAACTTATTACGAGTACCACAATCCTCTTTTGCGCTATTGAAGTTTATAAGATATAGGCGAGACATATACAGTGACTGAATATAGGTCAGCGGGCTTCGGTCTGACCGAGCACGTTATCTCGGTCGGCCGGAAGATCTTCCTTTGAGTTGGTCACGCAGAATCATTCCCACATTATCAATAATGCCCGCGACTTCGTCTGTGTTAACATAGTAGAACACGCCCCAAGTATTATTAACAAAAAATATTCAATGTAAAGACAATTCTTTACATTGAATATTTTTTAAAAATTTCTCTTAAAAATCTTAATAATCTGTCAAAATTTTTGGAACTAACTTAATTTGAATAAATTTACACAAACATCTCTTACAACCCTTTTTCCAGTTAAAAATTAGCCTTTTTTTTTTTTTTTTCCGGAGGGGGAAATGCATTACGCATACCACCCAGGCGCAGGGGGCGACCCGAGTGGTGATGTGGGACTCCCGTAGCTAATGAGACCACGGTATACCCACTAAAACCCCCCCCATCTTCCGCCTCGCCGCCTTTTGACGGGGCCACAGGAACGATACACACATCTGCGACCCCGCCAGCGGCCCGAAGACTCCACGATGGGCGCACAACACGTGCGCCCTCCTCCTCGGCCCCCACCAGGGCTGTAGCAGACGCCCCCCGAGTCTGCTACTTGGGAGCCATGTGGCAGATCAGGACTGTGGTTCTGCCACCGACCACACCTCGGCCGCAGAGGATAGGGCAAGCGGCGCACCGTAATACCTACTTGCCTCTTCCTCTGCGGCCCCACCTCGGTGCGCATCCGCAGCGGACTTCTCCAGTCCGCTGGGAGCGCCCTCCTCGGGCCAGGCGGCGACACCGGCCGGCCCTGGTTGCCTCTTTGCTTCACCGCGGTTGCCCAAGCCGCGGTTACTAGAGCCCCACCGCCGCGACAAGGCGAGCAACCATCGGGGGGAGTTAAAAATTAGCCTATGTCCTTTCTCAGGCTTTAGACTATCTGTGTACAAAATTTCATTACAATCGGTTCGGCAGTTTTGGCGTGAAAGCGAGACAGACAGACAGAGATACTTTCGCATTTATTCTATTTATAGATTATCCAAAAATTTTACTCACAAACTTATGCAATAACAATATTTGTTTGATTTCTACGTAATTTATTTTCCATTAACTCTTTAAATATTTTAAATGTGGAATAATTTTTATTAAAGTGTTTATTTAAGTGAAGGTAAACACTGTTTTGAGGTAACCTGTATTTTCGAGTCCGGAGCGCTGTGTGCTCTGCTCTCTGTTCAACTGAACATTGACGCAAACAACTGGATTTAAAACTTCTTTTCACATTAAAACTTTTTTTAATTTTTGATGTACCTCAGAGTAAGCCAGCTCAGGAAAAGCCAGGCTGGTGAGCTCGCACAGAATATATTAATTTGCTGGTCTAAAATTTATTTTAAAAAATCGGTTGTCTGTAAAGTCGGTTTACTGACGATAGTTGAACGTGACAACGTATGACGTTGTCACGTTCAACTATCCTTAATCCATTAACCCTCGCTTCCAAATCTCTATAAATAGAAACAAACTTTTTCGACTATAACCTAAAGTTATTTCGATGTATTTCTTTCAAATGATTGTCTAAAAATATTTATAATGAGTAAAATAAACTATTCGCAATACAAAACGCTACATACATTCGTGAAATCCAGTAAAATCATCACAATTTTAAATAGCCGAAATAATACTAATAGCTCACAGATTGTTTATTTATTTTTTATTCAGAGTGTGGTCAATGTATCAAAGGTCATAACTAACCAAACTTCTTCATACAAAAGTATTCTCTAAGTCATCGAAATACGTAATATAATCGAAACAAAGAGCGCGGCCCAGGTGGGCCTTATGGTTGTTGAAAGACTTGAAAGTGTAAATGGAACGCCTCAGAGCTGTCAGCGAGGCAACGCCGCATGAACTGTCATGTTGTTCGGGCGCGCACCCCATATCGAGTTATAAGACGTTATCATGTCAAAACAATATAATATTACGTCCCTTTCCAGGGCACAAAGTATTACCAGCTCAAACATCCCGAAAGGTTAAGCGATATTCTCGTTTATAATAGTTAGTTAGAAGATAGTTTACTCGTAAATAAAATCTTTATTAAATTTTATCTGTATCTGTTCAGCAGTTTCAGTATTTAAGAACTGACAGTCATACACTTTTGTCTTTATAATATTAAAAAAAAGATGACACCCGCAAGTCCGTTGCGTCCAAATTCGTTTATGGCGCGGAAACCGTACATTTTTTGGGATAAACTGAATACTATGTCTTTTCCCGGGACTCGAAGTATCTCTATACTAAATTTCAGCAAAATCGATTCAGCGCTTTAGGCTGCGTTCCACTGAAGCGAAGCGTAGCGGAGCGGAGCTTAGCGGTGCCGAGTTGACCAATCACCATGCTCGAAATCTTGGCTCCGCTTCGCTGTCATTCAATTGATTGGTGAATTCGGGCACCGCTAAGCTCCGCTCCGCTTCAGTGGAAACGCAGCCTTAGGAGTGAAGCGGTAGCGGAAAGACATACAGATAAACACAATCTATTCGCATTTATACGTACGTACGTACTTTATCAGATGTTGCATATTTGAGTACACATTTAATTACGTCAGCAACATAAATAATAATATTTAGCTAAAACTTTCCGTCTAACTCAATATGTACGCGAGGGGCCCGAACGCAACAAATTAACAAACAGACGAACACAAATTACATGTGAGCTGTTTCGTTAATTCAGGGATGTGGGGTTGTGGGAGGGGGGACAGGGGGCAAGAGGGGGCTAACAAAAACTCGCCGGCCTCTGTTAACGTCACGTAACAACGTATTGTATGTTAGAAAAACTCTGTCACGTTGGATAATAATCATATTATGTCTTTGAAATATAATACCTTTTTAATTAATAATTTTGTGAGCTTGGGCAAAATATGTTTTCAGAAATGAACAGCAATAAGTTTGCTGTTCATTTCTGAAAACATATTTATACTGAAGTAGATTTGCTTACACAAAATTATTACACACGCTATTTAAAGTTTAAACGTAGTATTAATAGCTTTCTATGACAGAGTTCTACGAGATGCTACGCTAGTGTGCTACGAGATGCTACGATAGTGTGCTACGAGATGCTTCGATAGTGTGCTACGAGATGCTTCGATAGTGTGCTACGAGATGCTACGCTAGTGTGCTACGAGATGCTACGATAGTGTGCTACGAGATGCTTCGATAGTGTGCTACGAGATGCTTCGATAGTGTGCTACGAGATGCTTCGATAGTGTGCTACGAGATGCTACGCTAGTGTGCTACGAGATGCTACGATAGTGTGCTACGAGATGCTTCGATAGTGTGCTACGAGATGCTTCGATAGTGTGCTACGAGATGCTACGATAGTGTGCTACGAGATGCTTCGATAGTGTGCTACGAGATGCTACGCTAGCGTGCTACGAGATGCTACGATAGTGTGCTACGAGATGCTACGAGCTAGCAGTGTTTGTATCCTAATTTATATCATAAGATTTAAACATAATGTATAAAAAATAATTATCAAAATGTATTTAAGCTTTGTATGGCATGAATGTAAATCGAAAAAGTTTTAAACAAAGACGTGATTGTTTAACGTCGCGACATTTCACGGCACACAAAGCGGTGGTTTGGGCCGGAAAGGAAATTGAAAAAAGTTACGAATCACAACATTACAACACATAATATAAACACAAATCTATACATACTATATACATATTATACATCTATATATTATATAAAACTCAAAGGTGACTGACTGACATGGTGATCTATCAACACACAGCCCAAACCACTGGACGGATCGGGCTGAAATTTGGCATGCAGGTAGATGTTGACGTAGGCATCCGCTAAGAAAGGATTTTGATAAATTCTACCCCCAAGACGTAAAAAGTTTGTATATTAAAATACTTCTTAACGCGAGCAAAGCCGCGGGCAAAAGCTCGTATTAAGATAAAAGGTGCATGTATCTGTCTGTCTTTCTTGACGCTTAAATATCTTAACCAATTTCGATGAAGTTTGGTAATATACAGTTTTATCACAAATAAATGTACGGTTTCTGTATGACGAACAATGTAGGAAACAACAACATTTCGTTCATAATCGTCGGTCATACATCTGCAAGCAAGAGTACCTATATGAACAAGGAGTGCTTATGTATGTTGCGTACACACTCAGGAATTATTATTAAACCACTACTACTCAGCTGGGCAACCTGAGCTGGTTCCTAAGAAAACGGCTACCGTTACTGCAGCCAATAAAATAAAATACACCTTTCCTGGCCGTTCAGCCGTTCTCGAGTTATAGCAGACTAACACAATTCTTGGTTTCTTGGTTTTTGTAAGCTTCTTTTAAATCTCCTCCAATGTACACTCATCTCAAAGACTAGAGCTTTGCCACAACAAAAAATATACAGTTACATTAACAAGAAAATGCACACCAATATCTGAGTGTCCCCCAAGTAAGCAGAATGCCGGCCGCAGTAACGACGCCCCAGAGAGCCCTCCCGGTTGAAGAAATTAACTCCGAGATACGTGAGCACTTTAAATTATATTCTCGCATGAAAAGTTATAGTCATAATATTTTATATGGGTCATTGCACTGCAATAAAAAGTTTAAAGAAATTGGTATTCTAACTGTTGCTTCTCAATACATTTTGGATAACGTTTTATATGTTAAAAAGAATCTTAGTAAATTTACAACCAAAGGTGACAGTCACGAAAGAAACACTAGAAATAAGTACAAACTAGAAATACCGGTGATCAGACTTAGTAAAGTTAGTAAATCCTTTAAAGGTCAATGTGTACGCCTTTACAATAAAATCCCAAAATACGTTCAAAATCTTTCCATTAATAAATTTAAAAAAGTAGTCAAAGAACGTTTGTGTGCCAAAGCCTATTATAAGGTCAATGATTTCATAAACGACGGCACATCTTGGGAATAGGATGGCGGTTTGCAAGGCTACTTCTACATTATTTTATGACTTACAATTACGTATGTATGTTGACATTGTATAATTTTAAGTTACAGCATTGTAAACTTTATTTTAAAAGATTAATTTTTTTCTCACTTTTTTTGGTAAACAAAATGGGCCCCCTGCGAGTTTCTTACGCCGGTTCTTCTCGCCGGGTTAGTTCCCGAACCGGTGGTAGGCATCATGTAGACTTTCAGAAAATATTTGCAAAAATTTATTCTGAATAAAAAATTTTGAGTTTGATTTCGAATAACTAAGCAGGTAAAAATAAAATTAAGCGTTCTATGTGTTTTGTATCGTCTCGTCGACGTCGAGCGTCGTTTAAGTTCTATTACCAAGTCAATTTTAGGAATTTTTCAAAAGATTCTAGTTTTATATCTTAGATATTATGATGTAAGTTACATTTTGTAAACTCAAAAAACTCAAACTCAAATTTTTTTTATTCAGAATAAATTTTTGCAAATATTTTCTGAAAGTCTACATGATGCCTACCACCGGTTCGGGAACTAACCCGGCGAGAAGAACCGGCGTAAGAAACTCGCAGGGGGCCCACTTTATTTACCAAAAAAAGTGAGAAAAAAATTAATCTTTTAAAATAAAGTTTACAATTCTGTAACTTAAAATTATACAATGTCAACATACATACATAATTGTAAGTCATAAAATAATGTAGAAGTAGCCTTGCAAGCAGCCATCCTACTCCCAAGATGTGCCGTCGTTTATGAAATCATTGACCTTATAATAGGCTTTGGCACACAAACGTTCTTTGACTACATTTTTAAATTTATTAATGGAAAGATTTTGAACGTTTTCTGGGATTTTATTGTAAAGGCGTACACATTGACCTTTAAAAGATTTACTAACTTTACTAAGTCTGATCACCGGTATTTCTAGTTTGTACTTATTTCTAGTGTTTCTTCCGTGAATGTCACTTTTGGTTCTAAATTTACTAAGATTCTTTCTAACATATAAAACATTATCCAAAATGTATTGAGAAGCAACAGTTAGAATACCAATTTCTTTAAACTTTTCTCTCAGAGATTCAAAAGCTGTCATTTTATAAATTGAACGTATAGCTCGCTTCTGCAGCACAAAAATCGTATTAATGTCGGCAGCGTTTCCCCATAAGAGGATGCCATACGACATTCTACTATGAAAATAACTGAAATAAACTAGTCTTGCTGTGTCTTCGTCAGCAATTTCCCGTATTTTTCTGACTGCGTATGCTGCAGAACTGAGCCTATCTGCAAGATTAGCAATATGAGGACCCCACTGTAGTTTACTATCTAGTGTAATGCCTAAGAATATAGTGGAGTCCACCAAATCCATCTTCTCATCATTTAATAGTATATTGGTTTTAACTTGCCTAACATTGGGCAAAGTAAATTTTAAACATTTAGTTTTCTTAGAATTTAGAAGTAAGTTATTAACGTTAAACCAATGTACTATTTTTGAGAGAGCACTATTTACCTCGTCGTAATTTGACTGTTGTCGCTTCACTTTAAAAATAAGTGAAGTGTCATCAGCAAAAAGTACTATCTCATTATCATTATCCTTAACAAGATAAGGTAAGTCGTTTATGTAGATGAGAAAAAGGAATGGACCTAAAATGGATCCCTGTGGGACGCCTAATTCTATTTTGGTCCCATTGGACCTTTTACTATTAATGTCAACCCTTTGAGTTCTATTTTTGAGGTAAGATGTCAAAAGGTTGAGTGCTGAGTCCCTAATGCCATAGTGGTGCAATTTCCTGATCAATGTAGCATGCTCAACACAGTCAAAAGCCTTGGAGAGGTCGCAAAAAACCCCTAGGGCATCCTGCGAGTCCTTCCATGCTTCAAATATACTATAAAGAAGACCTATACCAGCATCCGTTGTGGATCGACCCTTAGTAAAACCATATTGATTTTTGTGCAATAAATTATTTAAGTTAAAATGTAATAGTAACTGATTTAAAATTATTTTTTCAAATATTTTACTTAGAGTCGGTAGAATCGATATAGGCCTATAATTTGTAGGATCAGATTTAAGTCCCGCTTTAAATAAAGGTACAACCTTACTGTGCTTCATCAAGTCAGGAAAAACACCACTCTTTATGCAGTCATTAAAAATCATTGATAGATGAGGAGCTATAATGTCAATTATTGATTTGATAATTTTAGTAGACATGCCCCAGAGATCAGTAGTATCTTTAATATTTATTAATTTAAAAGTATCAATGATATCTTTGGGAACAATCTCTCTAAACCTAAAATTGACATTACATTCCTTTACATTGTCTCTGAGTAGTTTTTCAGCAGCTGCAGGTGAGGAGTTTAAATTTTTCGTAGTTGAGACCGGAATGTCAGCAAAAAATTTTTCGAAGACAGTCGCAACCTCATGATCATTGGTAATCTTTTTATTTTCAAAATAAATTTCAAAATCAGAGCTACGACTGGTGACGTTTCCAGTCTCACCAGCTATCACTTTCCAAGTAGTTTTGATTTTATTTCTCGAATTTTTAATTTTATTCCTAATGTGAATAGCCTTAGCGGCTTTACAAACTTTTTTAAAAATCTTTGAATAGTTTTTTACATATGTTTTGAATTTATCACTAGTATTCATGCATTTTTCAGCATACAATTCATATAATATTTGTCTGCTTATTTTAATTCCTGTAGTTGCCCATACTGTAAAATTATTATTACTTTTATGGCTTTTTTTAACCGTTCTAGGAGTAAATACTGCTAGTTGCCCACAGTGATCAGAGCTAAGCTTATTTATTATTTCTTTTTACATGGAGAAAAATTTGTAAAAATATTATCAATACAAGTTGCTGTTGTGTCACAGATTCTTGTTGGCTCATAAAACAAGTAATTTAGGTTATATGATTTAAATAGAGATGTGAATCTAACAGTAGTAGAGTTCAAGTCAAATAAATTAATATTAAAGTCACCACAAACGATAACTTTTTTGTTAGATGCACATATCTTTGATAATATTTGTTCCATGCTTTGTTCAAAGGAGTCATATAACCCTGATGGTGGCCTGTATACGCTTACAATAATTAGTTGACTTAACTCTATGCAGGCTACTTCTATTATCCGTTCAGAAGAGAGGTTCACAATGTCTTTACGTTCTTTGAATTTTAAATTTTTTCTAATTAATATAAGTGATCCGCCTCTAATGGCATTCTCTCTGCTGAACGAGCTTGCCACCTGGTGATCATTGAGATTGAAAATGAGTTCATGTTTTCTAAACCAGTGTTCTGAAATACAAATAATATCAATTTGAAATTGTTTTAGAAATAACTCAGTTTCAAGCTCTTTACCTACCATTCCTTGAAAGTTCTGATGCACCAAGCTTATAACATTCTTGCTATTTATATTGGAGTAAGTTTTGGTAGGATTTTTCACACTAAAGCTATTAGTGCAAGAGACATCCTCCATTGTCTTATGGTCTAATTTAAATAATTAATTGGAACATATTATTCCAACTCGTTACTAAAACTAGAATACTGCTCAATAGAAGCAGGAGTCAAAGAAGCCAAATTCTTGGCTTTCAAAGAAAATAAAAAAATTAATAGCATATTTGCTATATGTCTCTTACAGTAATGAGATAAGTAGTACTTATCTATACTTATATTATTAATAAATTTACCATCTAAATTATTTATATCTACAACCTGACATTTTGGTTGTGTGTCGCTTAAAACTATACAATTATTGTTGACAGCACTATACAATATGCTATTCAACCTAAATCTTATCTGATTTTCATGAGCACAGCTTTTTGACAACATTTTTATATAGGGCAAAGTGAATAATATAATGTTTGTTAAGTTTTTAATATTATATAAACACTCTAAAAGATCAGTCATCTGTTTCTTATTTACTTTACCCCTTCTCCCGACTAGAATTATTATAGTGGTGTTAGGACAATAAGTCATAGTTGTAGTAAGTACAAGTACGGTCTACATTAAAAGTAGTAAAACAATTTTTGTAAAAGTATAAAGTGTAACATAAATTATGTTTTTGTCTGAAAAGTTCCTTAAGTGGTGATAGAACATAATCGACGCTTATCTTGGGGATATTAATTATTATAATAATGGATAATAATTAACTCGGTATTTGTAGTCTTGTGATTAAATAGTCTTCTCGCCGTTCCGGTGATAGGCATCAAGAAGGGATTCTTTGTACCTAATTTTAATTTAAAAAATACTTTAGACTTTGACAATAACTCGCTGCGCTGTCCGCTCGCTGTGTTCGCTGGCCGTTCGTGAAGTAACACCCGTTAAGCCGGGTCCAGACGAGTGTAACGTGTCATGTAATCCACCGTTTACACGTCACACTCGTCTGGACCCGGCTTTATTGCGCATTTTCACTGGTGCATGCGGGGCGCGAGAGATTTCTGAAACGCATAGGGCGCATTTTCATTAGTCGTTAACTCGTACGGTATACAGCATGCAGGGAGTCTATGACAACTAATTGACAACTAATGGCGCATTGTCATTGGTCGTGGCATGCGTTTCAGAAATCTCCAGCACCCCGCACCCCGCGGGCCCTATCGACCAGTGAAAATGCGCCATAACCACGACCAATGACAATACGCCATTAGTTGTCAATTAGTTGTTATAGATTCCCCGCATACTGTATACCGTACGAGTTAACAACTAATGAAAATGCGCCCTTATACAATACGATGCTCGCTCGCTGCGCTGTCCGCTCGCTCGGCCCGCTCGCCGCTCGTAGCGTATACAATAATGAAATTGAGTTTTTGTTCACATGCCGGCGAACTGAAGGCGTGATGATTGAAAATTGACAATTTGCTCCGTCGAGGTACGATTTTACGCTTTTTACATTCAAGCAATATTGGCGCGAAATTCATGAGCGCACGAGGCAATAAAAATCTATGGATCGAAAACACTACAAAACTCACTCAGTGATCGGGCTATATACAAATATTATAATATCTGTTTGCAGTTTAATATTGGCATCGAAATGTGGCAAAACTTAATCCACTCCATTTATGATTAAACAGATTCCAACGTTTTTGTTATTCGTGCTCGCCGCTGCTGAGTGTATTGTATTGTTTTGCGGTTTATAATATTATTATATTACATGAGAGTTATGATTGCTAGCGGTCCGTCCTTCGTAGAGGACAGGGAGGTCGTTGTGCATGATGTCTGAATTCTCAACACTTTATTACACGTTACCCGCCCCCAAAAGAGGGTGCATCGAGCTCCTAATGGAGATATCGATTTTAAAATACCTTAAGGTTAATAGCCTTAAAACAAGCGTACATTTTATTCATTTCCACCGATCGTGTATTGGTGTCGGGTCGGGACACAACGGAGATAATACAACTAATACTATACAATTTTATTATATTCTCAAATAAAACTTATAACCAGAATGTATAAGTTTATCATCAGAGCCAATAATAAAAAGTCATCAATTATAATTTTAAGAGATTTGGGTTAACCATTTAAAATTAGGTATTTACTTTAACTTTAAACACAAATTGTAACTTTTTCTGCTCGTTGAACGTTTGTTTATTTTCCGGTCTTCCGGTCTCACTCCAATTAACTTTTGATTTTATAATTTGCAGAAGGTTCCGTAATACTAATTAGGGTATTAGCCACAATATTTTAACAAAGTTTACAAAATGACGGGGGACTTTATTCAAAATGAAAAATGATCGCCCCCGAGGCCCTCGCCGATATTTTCGTTGTTTATAAAGTTGTCGAAGTTGCGCTACCGCCGTGTTGTCACAACGACAAAGTTGCCGGCACGTGTAAGGGGAACAACAGATATAAAACACACACACAATATTATTCAAGTAACAAAGTTATATTATTTGAACATGCCTTCAATAATGCTCAAGTGAAATAAAACGCTCATTGTTTCTACTCGGTTAACCCAGGTGAAATTGTTTTATTTACGAAGTATGGAATTTTGTGACTCATTTCGTGGTATAGAATAAAACGGTATAGAATTATAATAAGTAGATGTGTGCGTGTAAGTGAAGATGTATATTACATTTTACAAGTTCAATGGGAGTCACCCTGCAGGTGTTAAATATTGTAAACTACATATTTGCAATTGAGTTGCACCATTAATACGTTACTCGCGAGAACCGTAAATTTTTCCGGGATAAAATGCGTCCTTTCCCGGGACTCAATAGATTTCCATACAAAATTTATTACAATAAAATCGGTCCAGCCACAGATTTCTATCTATCTAGATCTTATTTCTGTGGGTCCAGCGTTTTGGGCTTAGAGGTAACAGACGGAGAGATACACATAAACACTTTCGCATTTACAATATTAGTATGGATTGTAATATCTGTAATCCATACTTACATATCCATACTAATATTATAAATGCGAAAGTGTGTCTGTCTGTCTGTCTGTTACCTCTTCACGCCTAAACAGCTGAACCGATTGGGCTGAAATTTGGTACAGAGATACTTTGAGTCCCGAGAAAGGACATAATATTACAATACTTTTTATCCCGAAAAAATACGGGTCCCACGCGATAAACGAATTTTGGAGCAACGGAGTTGCGGGCGTCACCTACAGTAACATTAAACACATATCGTTATGTATACAATATACACGTTCATTGTATCTGTTGATTTATGACGCATCGTGGTACTGCGCGGCGATTTATGTTGCTGCGCTGTGCTGCGCTTCGGCCTGCGGGCAATGTGGTGGAAGTATATAGTAACTTATGAGCAGCGCTACGCCGTCATGTGTGTGAAATATTAACTGAATGTTACTGCTTTTGTTGACACAAAATCGTCAATAATAGTTACATTTTGCCGAGTTTGTTTTTCTGCGGCGACGCACGACTCACGAGTGCAAAACCTTTGAAAGAATCTGTATTTTTCTACTATATTATGCAGATATTAGACAAATAATAAATCTTCTGGTAAAATTAATTATATAAGAGGACAGATAGAGGAAAGCGAATTTAAAATAAAATTCAATGTTAACCAGTGAAGTCATAAAGATTCGAGAATTTTTAACTATTTAATAATATTTTGAACAATGTAACGTACTTTTTCAGTAATTAGGCCACAGTTTTAGACAAATTCGCACAACGTATGCATAATATTGCTAAGGAATAAGGCCGGCATCGCTCAACGCCCAGCATCTGTTGACCGTACAAACAAATTTTCGGCCTTTGGGACCTTTTAGAGAGTTTAGTAAGTCGTAAGTAGGTATTAGAAGCGATTTCAAATTGCCCTGATAGGTTAAACCCTTCGTAGAACTAGTCAGCATTTCTATAGAGTAGTAAGCTCCCAACTATGATAATTAAGCCGCAGCTGTCAACTGGGAGACATTTCTCGGGAAATTATTTTGAGAGTCTTATCAGTTTACTGTGGCGATTGGACGGATATCTGTGGGCTTACGGTCAGTTAAAGAAGTTAGCCCAATACCTCGATATGAAGATGGCACTAGATGATGATGATGATGATGATGAGGTTCAGTAAATATTACAACGTTGCGCGTAGACGCAAAGCGATGCATATTTTTAATGGCTCGTTTAAAACTTAACTTTATCATAGCACTCTGTTCTGAATTTGAATTTTTTTAAAGAAATTCATTGCAACGCAGTGCTGCAGTGTGAATTGACCCCTCAGTTCCAAAAGTTACATACATTCGAGGAAGCCGGTATTTATTTTTAGCAAATGGTTAGGATTTTTGTTTAGAGTTTATGTAACGGTATATTTCCGTGGACGTGAGTCAGCTAGGTGTCAACTGACATTACGCGACGGTATGTGGCGGCCTGTGACTTTATACGGAGACCGGTGTACGAAGTCCACTTGGCTACTGCATCATTGTGTACAATCGACAATATATTTTGGAAACACAGTGGTGGTATTTTCACATTTTAAAACACCTCATATAAAACATACTTTAAGCTAAAAACCTTACACGCTGGTATACTAAATAAGAAAACTTGTGCGAAATATATGCATGTTTATTCGTGTGTGTGTCATTTGAAACTCACATAATTCCCCACTGGTCGCACATGTGTCTTTTTTGCACACATATTTGCGTTCTGGGACAAGTGGTAGGTAAAATAAAATTTCTTGGGTATATGGATTTTAGAGATGTTAGGTACGGGAGCCCTAGAACAAATTTTTTTGTGATTACTAACCAGCAAATTTTTTGTGAGTAGCTACATTTTGATAAGACGAATAACATTTTTATTAAATGATTTCTTAAGTTTTCGCGAGTATCACTCATGATATTATAAGTTTAAACACTTACGGATTTTGTCGCGGAGCACTTTTATTAATCCCGACGTTTCGGCTACTTTACAGCGCCTATGGTCACGGGCGGACTCTCCGCCGTCTCACAGTCCGCCCGTGACCACGGCGCGGCCGCTGTAAAGTAGCCGAAACGTCGGGATTAATAAAAGTGCTCCGCGACAAAATCCGTAAGAGTTTAAACTTATAATAACATTTTTATTTTTGAAAAATCTCGAAAGTGGTAGCTAACAGAGATAGAAAGGTTTCCATACTTTGACTTGATGTTCCTTAAATATGGATTGTTTTATTTGTAGGACAAGGTTACTCTTAAATTATATGTATAACTATGGACCTACCAATATACAAAAAAACAGCTGGTTAGGGTTCCGTTTTAGGGTTCTGTAATCAACAAACTTGGTTGACTACTGTTCTTCTCATCAAAATGTAGCTACTCACAAAAAATTTGCTTGTTAGTAAGCACAAAAAAAATTGTTCCAGGGCTCCCTCACTAAAACCCTCAAAAATCGTGGAAACTCCTGTGTTCTATGAGTGTCTATAATGAGTACCAGTAATTGCCTTCCATGAGGTGATTTACTTGTTTGACACCAGCTTTGTATTTGTATATAAAATATGAACATTAAAATGCTTAAAACAAATAACATAATATTATTATATTTGCCTCTCCACAACAACGCACTTGTTCAAACATATACTTAACGTTGGTTAAGTAAACAGGTAAAAGAGATACAATCGGTCTTTAATCCCTAATATTTTTGATGTTTGCTTTGAAATAGTTTTCGTTTGAAGTCCAGGATGATCCCTAGCCCTATGTATTGACAAAGGGGCCTTTTGTAGCGAATGTTAGGGCCTAGTGAATAAAGCATTCTCTCTGAAGTAATCTCAGGCTAGGCCTTTATAGCTCCGTATAGCCCCGAAATAAGTTCGCCCCAAACTAAATCCTACTTAAGACAAATTAAATAAGCCTTATGTAGTCTCGTCTTACTTTTATTTTCTACTTTCGACTAACTTACGTTGGTCTAAATACCGACTAATTTATTGTGTAAAAGATAGTATTTTAACTCAGAATCGCGGGACTATTCCTTAATCCTTCACAATATACTGTAACTTAAAAAAAAAATTAATCCTTCGATCGCGGATTCTTGGAAATGCTATTGTATTCTATTATTGTCGCAATCACATCGTTATGGGGTTTGAAGGATTAAATCAGATTAGCAGCAATAGAAAGGGTGACTCGCATATTAAATCTATTTCATTCCCCTGAGAATCGTCGCTATAGCGTTGCAGACGTCTCACTGTATCTGCAGAGCGTCGTAGTTTCTCGGAATAAGATATAACATGTAGATTGTATCCCCACACGCCGAACTACAGCTACGTGCTGCGCCAAACGGCGGTGCTTGTTAATATTTGATGTGGACTGAGCCGTGAGCTCGCACGTACGTCACACTAACACTCTATTGATACATTTTATGTAAATCTACAGTAAACTAGAAAATTGGTTAATGCGTAGACTGTACATCTTTACCTACAGTATGTACAGTTCCTATGTCCTTTGTTTACCCTATGCCCTTTTCCGGGACTTAAAGTATAACTAAATCAAAACCGCCATGACCCAGGTTGGCCAGACTGATTGGCAATCATAAGTGTGTCAAATGAGCAGTGCCGTTTTACTGTACTGAATTTATTATGTTAACGTATGAAATATATTTTAACATAATGATGATGGCAGCTTCGCACTGCCATTACGGCTGACACGGCGAAGCACTGAGCCCCCGCAACTCTCGCGGGTACTCCCGTAATTCGTCTGCAGAGCTTACTATTTGCACTTTTATTTGCTGCACCTTTATAGTTTAGCTAGCTTATCCAACGGAATCATCGGGATAAAAGTAATGAGAGTTGATTTCAAAATAACATCAAAATCATTTGTAGTTTTTGCTAAAAAGTAAATGGTATACACACAAAGAAACACAAATGTTAAACGTTCGCCTTCATTATTAGAAACCGATATTTTGTATTATTATCATTAAACTTAAAATTTTAAAAGGTACAGTTAAAGTAATTTTAATATAGCTATTAGACTTTAGAGGCTATGAACTTTTGCAAGAACAATGAATAATCGACCTTTTAAACCAGGTTTAAAGTAAAATGTTTAATTTAAAGCCCTGTGCTGTTTACAGAGCTACTCGAAATTAATTGTATTTTCATATTGAAGCGAATTTTTGCTGAACAGGTTTTGTTTGTACTGTAATAATGTTTGTAGAATCACGAAACAGCTTGCTGCTGTGTAAATTATTTTAAAGTTTATACTGTTTATAAACAACATTGTAAATTCAGATATTACATGTTTTCCACGGTTTTTAGGTACTAACAACTTTTTGTAGGAAAGTTGTTGCGTAAAAATTAGCAAACATACACATTACACACTCACAAACTTGCGCAGTTATATTTATAGTGTGTGTGCTAAATAACTTTTTTTAATAGTGGTTTCAGTATAAAAGAGGTAAAAAACAGAAAGAAAGAGACAAAAATGGTTGGTCCGGTTGAGGCTCCGATGCCTGGACATACAGACATACTCGACGTATTTTATTTTTAATTTTTGTAAAGTTTTCGCTCTCTTAATGCTGAAAAAAGTTATTTTTATACATATACTAAAACAACCCTTCTTATTTTTGTCTGGGCTTAAAAATAACAGAAACATAGAGAGCGAAATCTTTAGAAACGTAAATAAGTTAAAAAATAATCTTATGACATTTTACCATCACAGTGTCTATAGCTGTAGGCTGTAGCGTATTGTTAGTTCTCCTATGGCTTTTATTTTACTTCCTTATCAACATCGTATATTTAACAGCGCTGTTATGATAATGGCGAACATAAAATAGAACATCACTCGAGTCGTAAAAAACAAATAGATATTTCGGCGAAGTAGGAAGTAGGTCTGTGGGGCGCGGCATCTTCGATATGCAGCAGGGGCGTAATTAGAGCGGGGGGGCCCGGGGGTGGGGGCGGGGGCACGCACGTGGGCACCGATATGGGCAACGTATCGCCCCGGCCGAGTAAACACGCCGGGTGGATATTTGCAGTGCAGTTGCGAGCTTTACGTTAAACGCGATTTACTGGATCGAGCTGTTATTACGATGCTCGAATATACGCCCGCCGCTTGGCTTCGATATTAAACCGTATAGCCGATGAATTCTGTATGCTCTTGAATTTGTAGTTATATTATGTGATAATATTTGGTTATAGAATAGTAGCTAGGTGGTTAATCACTTCTATTGCGCTAAAATCCGACTATCGCACGAGAACCGTACATAAATTGTTTTTGTTAAACTATCCTATTTTCTTTCAAAAACCTCCATGTTACTCAATTTTTCTTCATTAACAGTTTCATTGAATTCTTTTAATGGCTCGAGCGTGACGAAGCTATAGATAGGCAAACGGACAGAAAGATTGACATACACATGTATAAATACAGTAATTAACAATTTCAGTATAAAATTAACCTAAACTCTTAAACCCAGTTTTCCGACCGACATTCACACTATAAATATCACAATTTCAACATTGTTTCGCACTATAAATATCACAAGTTATCTGTACAGTTATCTGTTCAAACGGATCTAAAATACAGGAAATTAATTCGCCGTCTTCGAACCCTTTGAGTCAGTTGTTACAATGCGAACTGTCGGCGCTCGCAGAGACAACACAATCAGCGCTGACAGCCGAACTTACTTCGCTTTGAACCCACAAATCAACCCGACAATGGACCCCGGTGAATAGCGCCGAAGTGCCCCGGGGCCCCCGCGCCCCTCGCCCCGCGCCCCACTGCTAGCTCCGCCACCGGCGCGGGCTTTCAATTGAGTTTTTAATTAATAAACTTTTATCAATACCGCGGGCCGATCTTACATCTGGCCAACTTGCGATTTATCTAACTCCGAACCCAACTTCGGACGGAATCGACCGAAACCGGCTTAAATAATGAAACCGTCCGAACAAAGATTAATATTATTCGATCCGATTTATTCAACAGCGATCTTGGTTTTTTATGTTCAACGCATTTGTATTAAAAATAGTAAAAAAGTAACGTTTTATGTCGCAGTTAAAATGTAGTCGGTTTAAAAAGCCGTAAAATACGCCGTTAAAGTATCGGAGTAAATTGTTCAGAATTAATCCGCAGCAAGCGGCAGCCGCGCCGCGCCGCGACAAGCTGCTACAGATTTGCGCATTTTTATTTATTTATACTTTTTAGGGCTCCTATTCATTAGTAATATTGAGGAGCATCCAACGAACAGTAGTATTCCTTATTTAGTATTCTGTGTTTAAATTTGAGTAATATGGCTTCGAAATTACAGAAACTTGCTTAATTAAATTTCGTCGATCTTAGCTGAAAGTACGAGCTTAGAAAGATTAAGGGCCTGTTTCACCACTTCCTGATAAGTGCCGAGCTTTAGCTATCCACCACCTAACTTGACAGATAAAGTATGGAGAATCTGTTAAATAAGTTGTGGATGGCCTATCCGGCACTTTATCAGGAAGTGGTTAAACAGGCCCTAAATCGAAGATGTCTATATCTCTCCAGCTCTATCTACCTCGAGTCTAACAAATTAGGTCGAAGGGCAGCTATCGTCCTACCTAATGAAACTCAGGATTTTCCTAAAATACAAGAAGAAAAGCCATTTTCCGGGGAGACTCCTTAGATAATTGTCCTTTTCGGGCTAATGTCGAATGAAAACAACCTACTAATTAAGACCTTTTCCTAAGCCGGCGCAAACAGGATACAAGCGACCAGTCGCAAGAGCTAAATATTTTTTTTTCGCAGCGAACGCAACATATTAAGATCAGTGCATGAGAAACTATAAAACGAGAGTTTTAAAGCTCATCTACATTTTAATTATTAATTAAATGTAATTATGGCTCTATACGCATCACATTTTTTGTGGTTTGAAATAAGTACGAGAATATAATTATTATTATAAAATTGATATCACACACAACTTCTAAGCGTGAAGGGGTCACAGAGCAACACACTTTTATTTACAATATAAGTATGTATTTAAGTGTTACTGGTTATCGTGACTACTCGTGTCCCGTCTGCGCGGCGTAGTTCGGAAAGTACCGTGCGCCACTCTGTATGGTAATGTAATGTTTACGTCCGCGAGATAAGCCCGCCGAATTAAACCTGGGCCTTCCCCAAAATGAAAACACTAGTCATGTCTCGTACAATAAAGACGCCATTTTAATCAAACAGACATTAAAATAATGATATTACAATTTAAAAAATTCGGAGAATTCGTCTGCAGAATTTTCAGTTTTTTTTTTGGCTACCAATAAAATCTTGTACCTCATTTTATTTTATTTGGTATTTTAATAAGTATGATTGCTTCTTCATAAATTAAATAATTTTAATATTTATTTACAGGTACCTGAGCAGACGAGATATGTTTTTTTAAACTTTACACTCTGACCTACCTTTTAAGCTTAAACTGAGCTGACTTCACCTACCCTGTTACAAAACTATCTTCAAACAGCATGAACAAGTTGGAAGACCTTGTTTATACTTCAATTTATACAAGAGTTTGGCAAATTGTATGTGGTTTATGTTAAACTGTTCAAATAATAGTCTCTAAGTATGGAAGTAAGTCTCCATATAAGTACGTTTATGATATTGAAGATGATAACCACAATGTGTCATTGCTGTGTGTTGGGTGCAGTAGCTCAGTGCTGTGACAAGTTCCCTCAGTGACAGCTCGGTGCTGGCATCAGCTGGCAGCAGCTGGCAGCGCGCCAGGTGGCAAATCCTGACTTATTGACTGATACTAACTTATTACCTCGTTCTTCCCATTAGGATTAAGTACGGTACATATGGGGTGGGTTTACACCGTGATGAAAAATTAGGCGATTATAAAAAGAGAAACGAAGACATTGTAATTTTCTTCAAAACCTCTAAATAAGTATTTTTGTACTAAATCCATACTTCCATACTTAATATTATAAATGCGAAAGTGTGTCTGTCTGTCTGTCCGTCTGTCTGTCTGTCTGTCTGTCTGTCTGTCTATCTGCCTGTCTGTCTGTCTGTTACCTCTTCACGCCCAAACCGCTGAACCGATTTTGCTGAAATTTGGAATGGATATACTTTGAGTCCCGGGACAGGACATAGGATACTTTTTGTCCCGGAAAAATGTACGGTTCCAGCGTGATAACGAGTTTTGGCGCAACGGAGTTGCGGGGGTCATCTAGTTACCTATATGCATAATATACTACACATAAAACTTCCTATTCAATCAGTGCGTTGATTAAAAAAAAACGACATCAAAATTTTTGTGTAGTTAAGGATTAAAGCGTACGGAAAAGCGATCAGACATCGGAAAACAACTTTGTTTCATACTGTGTGTTGTGTAGTCATACAAGTATACAAAATCCTTAAAATTTTTCAGCTTTCGTAATACATTTGCTGTGGCTGATATTACATAAATCTATTTTAGAAGTGACATTTTGGGTTTTGTTCTCTTCGCTGGTAACGTACGATAGATATTATTAATATTCTCGTAATATAAGTACACCCTCGTGTAATAGGGTACGAGCTTAGAGCCTTATCCGAGCTCATCCCGGCTTTGTTATTACCGCAGCAGTTCTTTAATATTCAATCGATAATCCAATTTCAAATACTTCGCCTTTATTAAATTTCCGATTCAAATATAAGTAAAACAAGGAGCGGAAAGAATTGGGCTGGAGTATGTGTTTTTGTCGGCAAGCAGGGCCTGCGTTTAGGGCTTTAAAATGTCCCCATAGAGAGTGCCCGTGGGGCCAATGAAATTAGTAGGGCTAGTTTATCTGTAAGGTAAGGGAAGGTATAGTAAAATCATTTCTATTTAGAAAAAAGTACTAGAAAAAAGTAAGTAGTGACTTTACAATGCTAAATTACGCTATCGCAGTTTTTTGAATAGGTACATAGTATTTAAATAACATTACTATACTATAAAATATAATATATAAGTCTGAAAGTGGGTTTCAGTTTGAACGAATAATGGAAATTATACTCCGCTAGCTGATTCACTACAGGCTCACCCTTACTTTCGATTGGAAATCGAAAGAAGTTGATTTTATCTAGTGCGGAGTCGGCCAATATTTGATATTCAAATGTAATCGTCGGCCGCAGATTTCACAATTTGATAATTCCAATTAATTGTTTACCGACCTCCGTGGAATTCATGATGTCTGTGGAGTGTTGACTGCTAGGTGGTGAAACTTGCACTGTTCCCCAAGTTGAACAATATCTAGTACAACAAAAAAAGAATTACTGAACTCGGACTTGTAGTTCCGGAGATACGCAAACACAAACATAAAAACATACATACATACACTTTTGAAATTTGGCACATTTGTTCAGACGCTGATATAGATTAACATATACAAAAACTGGGCAGTTCTGAAGATATTACATTACATACGCGTCGAATTAATAACCTCCTTTTTTTGAAGTCGGTTAAAAATACACGGTGCACTCGGGGACTGCCGCGGTAAAGTTCTTGGATAGCATTTTTATTAACTTTTTTTTTAAAGCCTATGCTGTCCCACTGCTGGGCAAAGGCCTCCCCCAAAGTCTTCCAATCCTGTCGATCTAACGCAGCCGTAGGCCAACCTGGCTCGTATTTGTCTAGCTCATCGCGCCATCTTTTTCGAGGCCGGCCACGGTGGCGTTGTCCATCGTCTGGTACCCATTCTGTGGTGATCTTTGCCCAGCGGTCAGGAATCAGGATACATGCGGCTTGTATGGCCCGCCCAGTCTCATTTTAGCTTGGCAGCTTTTATTAACACATGCAATAATTATAATTTATAATAATAATAATATAATATCTATGGACGTTTCACACCACGTCAGTCTGGCCCTGTGGTAAGTACCTGAAGAACTTGTGTTACAGGTACCAGACAACGGAAATAAACTTTAATAATAAACTTTTATATTATACATATATTTAAGATTTTTATTATATGATACACATATATTTAATACACATCCATGACCCAGGAACTTTGAAAAATTGTTTGTTCCATCGGCGGCATTCGCGTCTAGTCTAATCAAATTATTTAAAAAACTTTCAATAAATGATTCGAAACTGAGTCTACTGCAATTATTTTTCATAAAAGAGGTTTTGCACGGATCAAATTTTGAAAAAACCATGACTGACTATATTCAATATTTGTTTGGGTATTTAATATTAATTATTCGCTTCGTTAAAATACGCATAGACAATTCTAGAGTATATTTCAATAGATGTATATTACAATTTTCAATTAATTGTCTGTAAGCTGAATGGAATTTACGGAGTCGATGACTTTGATCTCGGAGCAGATAAGTAACAACTAGCTATTGTCTAGCGCACCTTCATTAATGCTCGTTCTCTGTAAAACCCGTACACGTTGGGCCAACGCATTGTGCCAGCCCATTCATTGGGCCTGTCGCTGTGTGGGATGTTGCTCCCAACTTATGACCAAGTTGGGAGCGAGACGTTGGCCCACTGCGCTGGCAAAACGTGTTGAACCAATGTGTATAGTGAGCTTATGAAGTTTAACTTAAAATCGGTATCTTGCGTTCTAGTAGAAAGAGACAGATAAGTAGTACTCGTATGGATACTGTATATTATCTAGATATTCTTTTGTATTGAGTTATGCCCCTTGGGGACGACTTACGTCCTATCTGTTAAAGTATAACGTTACACTTCACTGAGCATTCTTTATTATTTCCTAGTCAATAAAACACGCTCTTGTTCGAACTTTATACGTTGTCTTGTTCTGAATACAAAAGATGAAAATATAATAATAACATAATGCGTACATTTTCCGGACATTTTTCCTGAATAAAAGTTACGTCCTTTCCTGGAAATTGACATACCTATCTCCACACCAAATTTCGTAAAGCCGGTTTAATGGTTTTAACGTGAAATGGAAACAAATAGAAACTTTCGCATTTATTACAATATCTCAGTGTTTAAGTAGGTATGGAATATATTATATTACTAGCTGTCCCGGTGAACTTCGTGCCACAGGTCACTTTAAAACCTTCCCTGGACTTCTACGAATATTTTAAGACTAAAATCAGCCCAATCCGTTCAGCCGTTTTCGAGTTTTAGCGCGACTAACACATTTGAAAATCCATTTTTATATATAAGATATTATATTATATTCCTTGCAGTTCTATAATACTTCCATTAGTTTATAGAAATCTAGATAATAAAAAGCGTCTTATCTAGACAGTAACACAGTGTCAAAGGTATAATATTTTCATTATTGGTAAATAATATAAATAATTCATGAGCTGTCATGGACGTATATTATTATATAATACATTATACAATGTAAGGCAGCGCTCGATACCCAAATGAAGGCAGTCTCGTATGATAATAACAAACAAGTAACCTCCCATGAATAAAACATCCAATAATTTTTATTTTTATTTCAAATATAACGTACTACGAGCGTCCTCCGGATTCAATGATAGACAAAATATATTAATTATCCGAAATATTTATAAAGACTTACTAGATGGAGTCCGCAACTTGTTGCACCAAAATTCGTTTATCTTGCGGGAATCGTGCATTTTCCGGGATAAAAATCATCCTATGTCCTTTCCCGGGACTCGCAGAATCAGCGGGTTGGGCGTAAAGAGGTAATAGACAGACAGATGGACAGAAAAAACATACTTTTGCATTTATAATAATAGCATGCCGCATGGAGGGTTATTCGACTGTGCACATATGCATGAATATTTTATTTAGCACGCTCTTCAGAGCTTCAACAGCTACAAAAAGTACTAAAAGTATTAAAATTTAAAAAATTATACAGCTTAAACTCCATGTTGGTATTGTGTGTAACACTTAATAATATTAAAACGTTTCCAGAAACTTTTAAACCGCCCCGGCGCCCCGACGAGACACAGCCCGCACAGGAAAATTATATTCCGCGGCCGTCTCTTTGTTCAGAAATAAAATTCTAATTCATAAAGAACATAACACTCAGCTGAAATTTAAAAGGTGAGCTCGGGAATTCAAATCCCGAGCTCTTTTTGGCGAAATCTCAGAAACGTAACACGATTTGCCAGGGCAGCAATCAACGTGTATAATGCTCTTACAATCAGATGTAATGTTATAGTAAGGTGAATAAGGCGTCTCGTTATGTAAACTAACTTTATTATGCTTAAGAGCGTTCCATAAATTACATTAGTAATTTGGGAGTATCACAGCGAAGGTAAAAATTCATAAGATGACTAGACTTTGCTAGACTACAGCACAACCCCTCTTTTCAACATGGGGTTTCACGGAATTAAAGGTTTTTTTTCCTTTTTGTCTTAAAAAAAAGGGGTTGATTTTAAGAAAAAAAAGGTATTTTTTTCTTCAAATCAACCCCTGCTCCATTGTTTGTCTTGATCTAATTTCAAATATAAGTACGCAAAAAATCACTTATTCTTCTAATCACGTATCCTTTAAAACTACAAATTGTAAAATAATTAATTAAAAATAATATGATTTGTATCGAAAATAAAACCGAGATATATAAATTAGGCCCTTGCTTTATATCCCCTGTTAATGTCCCTCGTATAATATGTCCCCTGGAGTTGTTTGTTTAAGTTTTTCCCTCTGGTGGAATTTGTACTCTGTCTTGTTCTAATATAGTTTGTGTTATATTGTAATTAAGTATCACTTATCCTCACTGATGTGAAGGGGAAATATTATGTGAAAATAAGAAGGTTTAAGAAGTTTCATAATCTCACTACAGTATGTTTTAATAAACGGATTTAAATATTTTTATACCGTAAAGAGTATTTACTAGTTTTTTTAATAAAATGATTCATATAAGATATACACAAACAGAATGAAATAAACATTTTCTTCTTAAGTTCTTAGCTAAACTTTTTTTGTTTCAAATCGTAATATATCCTATAGTGTTCTCTTGTATAAAATAACAAAATGTATACATAAGTGTCAGGTCTAGTTCTCAGACGTGTGACAGCCGCGCTAGATATATTCACTGTATACTAACTGTATAGTATAAGTTTGAGCCCGAACATAAACGTAATTTAGTCGTATCTATTTTTGATAATGTAGCTTAAGTGCACAGCGGTGCACATCTTTTGGGGTGAATAGAAATGATAAACTTGTGTTAGGAAACGTGATTTCTTGAGATGGAGGGAGAGTAGACCGCCTGCGCGCCCGGAGAGGATAATATCTCCTTCTTATGTCGCCGCGCCGGACGGAAAGTAGCCGAAACAATGGGAACAAAAAAGTGCAACGCAAAACGATTTGTAACAGCTGAAAACTAAAATTATTCGTTCTTGTTGTAGTTGTTAGTGCAATGTAAATGCATTTAGTTTTTTAGGTTTGCCACACTATTGTCTTTGGTTACTGTTCTCTGTGTTGTCTATGTACACTATGGCCTATGGCGTCGGTTATGGGAACTAGCTGTGTCATGTGTGATATTTCTCAGAATAAAACAGTTTCATCGTTAATTAGGCTTTTATTTAACAACAGTTCTCGTAGTTTTTACTTCAGTCCCCCTCTGTGGCCTGTGGGGATGCAGGGGGGTAGAAGGGGGAGCTCGTTATGTCGTTGTATCGACTGATGCATATTATATGAGCCGCGCTCTGTCTGTTCACTCTTGCAGAGGTGTTAATGATTGTGACTGATGTGAATGGTAAATTGTATATTTACGTTTTTATATTCTACTAGTATTTTTAAATATTTTTTGCTAAATGGCACAATTTCACTGGTGACGTTTCTACATACCGGGCACACGTAAAATGATTACTTTACTTTAATGAAACAAATGCTGATAGCAAAAAAAGAATAGGTTCCTAACTAACACATATTTTAAATACGTTATGTCGTAGAAAATACACGTGTTACAATAGTCGACAATACGGTAATGATGATGATGATGACAGTCAGGTACGATAAATAACTTCCCCCATATAACACGCAGTTGTTTTGTTCATAATCCAAGTTTTCTCTATCTGTTATGTTCGTCGTATCTACAACTTTTATCGCGCTACTTCTGTGACGATCCATCTTTAACTTTTTACGTGGTCTGTTATTTTCGAGTTTGGATACCTACTGATAAGCGTTGGCCAAAATCTTGCGAGCATATCGTATAATATAGAGGAATATTGGGACTATTGGTTTCATATAAATGTTGTACCTAAATAATCTAATAGATAATATAACGATGACATAAAAGGGAAAATTTTCATGTCACGGTGTGCGTGGTTGAACTCCTCTCAAACGGTTCGACCGATTTTCGTGAATCTTAGCGAGCATATCGGCTAGGGTGGAGAATCGGACATCTAGTTTTTATATTGATCAGTGTATTTGTTGAATAAATAATAGTAAATTATTACAACTCGAGACTGGCGATAAAATATGGGCGAAACACTTTATGTTATGACAAAACATTAATACACAACATATAAACATATAACACATAAACATAACAACTTATAAAATTACATGTCCTGACTGACTGACTCACTGATTAATCATCGCTGAGCAAAAACTGTTAAAGTAACAGCCACGAAATTTGGTAAGTAGGGTTGTTTTATTAAGTAGACACCCACTAAGGAAGGAATTTAGAAAATTTTACCCCGAAGGGGGTAAAATTCGGGTTGAAAGTTTGAATGAAAGTCAGTTATTTCTTAAGTTAGAAACTTGAAATTTTATCTTTGGGCTACTGATTAAAAATGATTTGATATGTGTTTAAGCGTTTTTGGAAATTCTACCCCCAAGGGGGTGAAATAGGGGTTGAAAGTTTAAATAAAAGTCCGTCATTTCTTAAGCTAGAAACATGAAAGTTTATTTTTGGATTGCTGATTAAAAATGAATGGATAGGTTTCTAGAAATTCTACCCCCAAGGGGCTGAAATTGGGGTTGAAAGTTTGAATGAAAGTCCGTCATTTCTTGAGTTAGAAACATGAAACTTTATTTTTGTACTACTGATTAAAAATGAATGGATACGTATTTAAACGTTTCTGGTAATTCTACCCCAAGGGGGTGAAATTGGGGTAGAAAGTTTCAATTAAAGTCCGTCATTTCTTGAGTTAGATACATGAAAGTTTATTGACGTTTGCGTTTGACGTTTGCTTAAATAGGGTCCCGTTTTCACCCTTTGTATAAGGAATCACAAAAAGGGGAAAACTATCCATCTTTGTTATTATACTATGTTAACGCGGACGAAGTCGTGGGCAACAGCTAGTTATATTATATAAATTCAAAATCGAACTTACAGCTTATAATGTCATAGCGTTCTAATCTAAAATATCACTTGAAAGATAGATGTTTTACACTCACCTGCTAAATAAGGGTATTTACACACGCGTGTAAACAGCCTTCCTGACATCCAATCCAACAAAAATTCTTTCAATGTTAGATAACACTGAAAGAGTTTTTCAAATTGGATCCACTGGTCCAATTTGTAAAATTCTTGAGATTAGCGCGTTCAAGTAAGACCTTTCAAATAATTTTCCACGTTTTTCCACATTTTCCTCAATTTCTTCGCTCCTATTAGTCTTAGCGTGATAAAATATAGCCTTCCTCGATAAATGGTCTATCGAAAACTGAAAGAATCATCAAAATCCGTTGCGTAGTTTTAAATATTAATGGCAACAAAAGGACATGAGGGAAAAAAGCGACTTTGTTTTATAATATTATGACGTATAGATTGTGGTTGAAATGAAAATGAATGCTGGCATTATTAATAGGCAGTTACTTTACATCCATGCCGCCATGATAATATTGTATGCTCGTAGGACTGTACTCGGTATAAAAATTCAAATGAAATTGTTTATTGTGTTATTAAATATGTGCAAATGGAATGAAATGTGTCAGTCTGTCAGGCACGCTCGAATGAAATATGAATAATTGAATTTTTATAAATTACCAGTATCGTTCACTGTTACGTTGAGTTGAATATAATACATAATATTATGACATTTCGTAGTGTCCTGGAACCAGCAGGTAATGCTATCGGATAAACTGATTCAGGCAGATCGAAGCCAAATCCAATCTGCCAATGAGTCTAAGGACCCTGAGCCATGTAAGGCCAATCTAACGGGAAAATGCGTATTATTCGCTTATAAACTAAATAAATTAAGAAAACAAATTATCAAATAATGCTCTGTTTGATTAGGTATCATATTATAAATCTCTTTTTAACCTAGCTTCAATAGCCATTCAATAAACTTAAGTTTTGTTAAGGCTCTTCCAGTAGATTTTCTTTTATTAGTACCATACATAATATATCCCTATACGATAATGCCCTGTAATAAAATTTGAGATAGATATAGGTTATGTAACTAAAAACTAAAGTTTTTTAGGGTACGGAAATTACAATTGTAGCCTCGACAATCAAAGCCTACAAACAGTGAAATCTTGACTGCCACAATAGCGGCGCGATCGACTCGGCGCCGCGTTTGTGGCCATAAGTTTGATGGATCTAAGTGTGTAGTAGAAGGAAAATGTCTTTACATAACGATAACTGCGACTTTTTGATAACTGGCCTTCAAAGGAACATGGCCTTACATGGCTCCGGGTCGTTATGTTAATACTCTAGCTATTGATTACCTAACGTAACTGAGAATTACGTAGCATAATAGAAATTTGGTTCATATTGACTAGTAGAGTAGCAGGATAAGTAGACTAATGCCCAGTTTCCAAGTTTTCTGTTCACTAGCTATTCGAGTGGCAAAGTCACTTTATTATTAACGAATTATCAACGCTAATTTACCCCTTGTTAGAGCGTTTTAGTTGCATTCTATTAAATAATTCCGGTATATAATTCAATTTTCTGGGTAAGTTACTTTGCAAATTTACTCCACTAACTTTATATTTCCAAAAATAAACGCTCAGTCCAGTTAGTTGTGCGGCAGTCGGCATCGCTGGTCACCAACACAGGTGATGAACAAACAGGCTCAAAACAGTTACAACAGTACCAACACAACAACAACAACAGAAGTTGCTCAACTCCGCCACGAGTCAGGATGCAACCACAGGCTGCCCAACAATAGATACATTTAATACATTTAAATTTTAAATGTAGGAGATACAAATCATACAAAACGTGTTATGATAATAATAGTCAAGTGTAAGTCTAGGGACCAGAAGGTGATGGATAGATAGTCGGACGACGGACGGCAAATACGAAGTAGACACTGAAGTTTCATGAATCAGGACCTGTTAAGAACACACATGCTTACCGAATCTGAATAACACACCTTATAAGCCTCTGGTAATGGCGGATGCTCATCGTTGCTGGCGTCCATAGCCGCTGGCTCTTACCATCAGGCGATTTATCAGCTCGTTTTCCATCGAAATAAGCCCTGTCCAAACACGTTTATGAAAACAAACAAGGGAACAGAGTAATTTAAGATCAATACAGAGCAATCGGCGGTACCCTTGCCCGGGGCAGGCGGCAGGGGGTGAGCGGGAACGGGAGGGGGTAGAGGGGGGAGGGCATCAAAATCCATGTTTTTTAAATAAACAAAGCACTCGTTTTCACTCAGCCCCGAGTAAAGGTGCTTGTACACGAGGAAAACGCGTCGCACGCCGTCGCGTTGTCGGAGTAAATAATGGCATGTTCAACTATTACACTAAAATTACTCTCCGTAATAACTTAAAATATACTATATTAGTATACTGAAAAAGTTTTTTTTTTATTTCCTTTAGGTTAAAAATAAATACTTTTGGAACGTCTACCTGAATAGAATAGAATAATTGTTTATTTGCAGCTAAAATACTATAAGATACAAAAAAGATAAAAAAGAATCTATACTTATTATAAAACAAAGTCGCTTTTTTTCCCTCATGTCCATTTGTTCCCTTTAATCTTTAAAACTATATCTTATCACGCTAAGACTAATAGGAGCGAAGAAATAGAGGAAAATGTGGAAAAAACGGGGAAAATTATTTGAAAGGGGTAACTTGAATGCGCTAATCTCAGGAACTACCGGTCCGATTTGAAAAATTATTTCAGTGTTAGATAGCCCATTTATTGAGGAAGGCTATAGGCATAATTTTTTTTAGTGACTATATATTTTATACCCGTGTGACGCCGGGGCGGGTTGCTAGTATATACTAAACTTAAATTATGAGTTAAACAAAATAATAACATTAATATTCCCAAATAATCAGCCGCAAATTGGACCAAGCTTGGCAGTGTTGGCACACCTAACAGGTATCCAACGCCGATCTTCCGCTTGACCCAATATTCTGTGACCTCACAGCCGTCCCAAGTCTCCATTATTTCAACAAAAATAAGGATCATTATGAAAGAATCAGGTAAACGTTCATAGTACAATATTATAATTGCCTAGGCTGTCAGCGAGCGCGAGCGGCGCGGCACGGGCGGCGCGGGCCGGGTACTATGTGCGATCAGCGATGCGTCACGTGCGCGGTGCGACAAGTCGAGCGAGTGCCAGCCTATTGAAACTAGTCCGGTGACCGGTTACTTAGCACGTCACACATGTTCACTTCGATTTTTTTAAATGTATTGTTTAAAATTTTTAATTTAAACTGCAGGCTGCAGCTGATATTATATTTTGTAAGTGTGACTGTAATAAGATACGTAGAATAATAATATACAGGTGTATTATTCTACGTATAGTACGCGTTGGCTTACTAGGTAACTAAAAAGAGTGAAATTATTATTTTTAACAAAAAATTAAAACCGACTTCCAAGGTAAAAACAATAATAACATCCTTATAATATGAACTAAAAAGTATAATTATTCCTATCTAATAGTGCCTTTATCCGAATTCGGCTAAAACTCAATTATTTCTGTACTCAATTTTCATAATTTTGAAGTCGGTGCCAGTTCCAAAAGTTTCAATTAATATTCTCTGAAGATTCATCTGGTACCGACTTCAAAATGATGAAGATTGAGTACAGAAATAGTTGAGTTTTAGCCGAATTCGGAAAAAGGCACTATTAGATAGGAATAATTATTTAATACTTTTTAGTTCATATTATAAGGATGTTATTATTGTTTTTACCTTGGAAGTCGGTTTTAATTTTTTGTTAAAAATAATAATAAAATTTTAGATAGGAGCTCTTTTCAAACAATGTTTACGTTTAGATGACAGATGACAGATCGATATGTTTACAAACAGTGTTGCCAGATATACAGATTTCTCCGTATTTATACATATTTTTGGTGCCTAATACAAATAAGTACTGGATACAGATATTAATACAGAATTACAGATTTTTGTTTCAACAACGAAACAGGCTAAATACAGACACCATTGAAGGTCTTTTGCACACAAAGTAATTGATTGGTACAAAAATTGGTGTTGACGAGTAGTTGCTGTTGAAATTTAATAAAAAAATGTACAAATGACAATTTTTTATTATGTTAAGGGCCTGTTTCACCACTTAGTAATAAGTGCCGGATACTTAACTTGACAGATAGAGTATGGAGAATCTGTCAAAAAAGTTGTGGATTGCCTATCCGGTACTTTATCAGGAAATGCAGAAGCAGGCACTTAGTACATTTAATTATTTTTTTTCTATTTGATTTTAAATTTTTGTTTAAAATAAAAAGTTACCAATTTATATATAATATTTTTATTTATTATACGATTATCACCTTATCACGTCTATGTAACATCCCTTTTTATCATAAAAAAACGTAGTTATTGATTAATAGGTATTTTTTTTTGTTGAACATGAGGTATTCAAAGTAGGTATATTTAAAATGTTATACGAATACATAATATAATAATTCTGCTACATCTGCTCCTTAAGTGCAATGAATAAATTATATTTAGGAGACGCTAATATCTATGGACGTTTCACACCACGTCAATCTGGCCCCGTGCTAAGTACCTGAAGGACTTGTGTTACAGGTACCAGACAACGGAAATATATTTAATACTATTATACTATACATGTATTTAAGATTTTTATTATATCATACACATATTTAATACACGTCCATGACCCAGGAACATTGAAAAACTTTTTGTTCCGTCGGCGGGACTCGAACCCGCGACTTGAGCTGCCACACACTCAACCCATTGAGCCACAGAGGTCGTCAACTAACACTAATTCTCAAACTCAAACTCAAACTCAAATTTTTTTATTCAGAATAAATTTTTGCAAATATTTTCTGAAAGTCTACATGATGCCTACCACCGGTTCGGGAACTAACCCGGCGAGAAGAACCGGCGTAAGAAACTCGCAGGGGGCCCTGCGTTTATAAGCCGATCATTTAACTTTTCTCGCGCTGGACTAGATGAGATACACTTTGAATGTGGTGTTACTCCTGTGAATAAGGGCTCTAAAAGTAAATATTACGAAAATAATATGTTGAATCGTTTACTAAAAGAGAATCTCTCCGTTGTGTTGTGTCGTTGTGTTGTGTTGGTGTGTTGTGTTGTTTCGTTGTGTTGGTTGTTGCTGTGTTGTTGTGTCGTTGTGTTGTTGTGTTGCTGTGTTTTTGTGTTGGAGTGCCGCTAAATAAATAATAATTAAACCTTTTAATCTCTCTCAGTGTACGCTGGGTATTTGGAAATTGGAATTTATTATTTTAAACGTTTTTTAATAAGTAAAAAGCTGAAAGGGAAAATGAATTTTCATTTGACGAATACCAACACGACTTCACTTTCAGTAAAGTGGATTTTTAAAATGTTGATATAATTTTTTAAATATTTATCAAATATTACAAAGCTTTAAAATATAAAGTCACAACAAAATAGAAACATTTCACCCTAATATCTATTAAGTCCGCTACACACGTAACGTAGATACTACGAGAACACCGCGCCGCGCCGCACTGAATACGTAAGTCTGTAGCGGGCTTAAGTAATATTTCTAACATGACCTCAGCTTTTAAAACAGCGTAAATACTTATAAAACTTATTTTGTAAAAAATATTGCTGTAATTTTAGAAAATTATTCCCATTTGTAAACTGTGCAATGTCCAAAGTTATTAGGTAATTTAATATAAGTTATTTTAATGATAAATTGTAGTAATTCTAACATTTTAGCGTTAAAATGTTACAATCACATTAAATATTCTTAGAATTTGTCAGCGAGGCACTTTTAAGAATTTATGGAAAAAGAAAGAAAGATATATAAGTATTTTCTCCATAATATAATATTTATTAGAGAGTAGGAAAAGTCTTGAGTTATACATTGAGTAGTATTTATTCGAGCAGAGTTTCACCTTACACATTTCAAAGTTAATTACAGAACGAATCAATCAATGCAACATGGCTGGCTTTTATACCATTTGAACACAAAGGAAAACAAACTTCCGTTGACAATTCAAATATAGTAAAATCATATAAAATACATTAAAAATTAAGAATGGCCAAAAACTAAGTTAAGTATATAATTCTAAATATTAATTCTTGTACTATGATAATTATATACTGAAATATGTGAAGAGGAAGTTATAACGTAAGTAAATAATCTATTTGTCAAAATCAAGTACCTTACTTATTACTTTTTAAAATATAATTATCACTTATCAAAATTATATAAAGTGACTAACATAATATTATACCGATTTAAATACATAAATACTATCATGTAGCATGGCCATTGACATCCGCTAACACTCGGCCATCCTGCATTAGGCGTGTCCTCACGACGTTCCCATGGTTTGCTCCCCTGTGCTGTACCAGTGCCAGAACTGCCAGTGGTCTGAAACAGAGTAAGGGACCGAAACAGTATTTTGTAAAAATTAAAAAAAAGAAGTAAAATATCCAAGTCAACATGGCATTTCTGAAGCCTAAAGGTAATTTTTATATTTGTTGTATTGTAGTTATCAGTAACAAAATATTTTGTCACGGAGACAACTTAACTATAATTGTAGGCAGTAATTAAAGCTCAATCTTTAGAATATTTGTAAGGTCACGTAGACATCGGTCACGCAGACGCCGGTCACACAGACAACAGTCACACAGACACCAGTCACACAGACACCAGTCACATAGACACCAGTCACACAGACACCAGTCACACAGACACCAGTCACACATACACCAGTCACACAGACACCAGTCACACAGACACCAGTCACACAGACACCAGTCACACAGACACGTCCAGTCACACAGACACCAGTCACACAGACACCAGTCACACAGACACCAGTCACACAGACACCAGTCACACAGACACCAGTCACACAGACACCAGTCACACAGACACCAGTCACACAGACACCAGTCACACAGACACCAGTCACACAGACAGCAGTCACACAGACAGCAGTCACACAGACACCAGTCACACAGACACCAGTCACACAGACACCAGTCACACAGACACCAGTCACACAGACACGTCCAGTCACACAGACACCAGTCACACAGACACCAGTCACACAGACACCAGTCACACAGACACCAGTCACACAGACACCAGTCACACAGACACCAGTCACACAGACACCAGTCACACAGACAGCAGTCACACAGACACCAGTCACACAGACACCAGTCACACAGACACCAGTCACACAGACACGTCCAGTCACACAGACACCAGTCACACAGACACCAGTCACACAGACACCAGTCACACAGACACCAGTCACACAGACACCAGTCACACAGACACCAGTCACACAGACACCAGTCACACAGACACCAGTCACACAGACAGCAGTCACACATACTTATATTGTTAATGAGAGGTCACAGACTTTTTGATCACACAGACTTTGGTCACACAGACTGGTCACACAGACTTAGGTCACACAGACTTAGGTCACACAGACGAGTATTTTAGATAATAATATTACTATGTTGATTTTAGGATTTGATCACACAGCCATCCTATAGATAATATTACTGTTGATTTAAGGATTTGATCACACAGCCATCCTGTAGATAATAATAATAATATTATTGTGTTGATTTAGGGATTTGTTCACACAGCTACCCTGAAGATTATATTATTGTGTTGATTTAAGGATTTGATCACACAGCCATCCTATAGATAATATTACTGTTGATTTAAGGATTTTAACACAGACATCCTGTAGATAATTATAATAGTATTATTGCGTTGATTTAGGGATTTGATCACACAGCTACCCTGTAGATTATATTATTGTGTTGATTTAAGGATTTGATTACACAGCCATCCTGTAGATAATATTATTTTGTTGATTTAAGGATTTGGTCACACAGCCATCCTTTAGATTGTTAAGGATTTGATCACACAGCCATCCTGTAGATAATATTATTGTGTTGATTTAAGAATTTGATAACACAGCTATCCTATAGATAATATTTATTAGAGAGTAGTAAAAGTCTTGAATTATACATTGAGTGGTTATGTTGTTAATGAGTAGGTCACACAGACTTGAATTATGTAATAATTTTTTTCTTTAGGTGCAACTTCAGGACCAAATAATACTCTTAAGATATCTTGTAAGATGCAGGCCACATAGACTACTTTATCAGGTCACATAATATATACTTTATTTTAATTTAAAACTAAACTGATGCTTTGACTATGTTTCTAATATTTTTGTAACTGCATTTGGTCACACAGACTTGAATGATGTTAATAATATAATATATATTTTTTAGGTGCAGCTTCGGGACCAGTTTCTTAATAATATTATCAATTGTGAAGAATATAGAAGCAGAAAAGCTAAAGTGTGATAATAATAAAATAGTTATTAAATTTGTATATGCCTATTCGATCAATAAAACTTGTTTCTGTACACATGATACTGTATAAGTTATTATCCCTAATCTTTTTAGTTATATTATACAAAAATTATATTAAAATAAACTTTCTAATCAATTAATTAGATCACCGTGTCTACCTCAGTATCGCTAGATGAACTGTCAGTATCAGAAGTTACTGATTTATAAGGCCTTAATATCTTACTACAGCTGAAAACTTCTTATTTTTAATTTTTGGGTCACTTTGGCATTGGGGTTTACCATTTCCACAATACTAGATCACCGACTGAATTTTCCTACATTTCTTGTTAGTTTTGTCAAATCTATTTTTCATAACAGTCATATAATTTCTATCAATTACTAGTTTTGCTGTTGCCCTTCTATCAGTTAATGCCTGTCGTTGCGAAGTACGGTCACTAGGACCACTGGATGGAATAGCTGGTAATTTAGAGTTATCATTGCTAAACATAAGCTTAAACGAAAGGAAGGAAGTAGTAGAATTAGGTGAATTATTTATCCCCATACTATATCCATTAATTTGTCATCCGAAACAGTTTCATTTTCAGACATCGTGTTCAGTCCATCAATAATGGTACCATTTACTCTTTCCACTCTGGACCATTTGATCTGAGATTAGCTATATCATTCAGAGCATGTTTTAATTGCATGTCTTCTGTAAATTTGATTAAGGTATCGGCTAGGAAATGCTTTGGCTCTATGTTATTATGCGGACTGGGTTTCTAAACTGGGAAATAATATCTTTAAGTATTTTGAGGCTTTTATGGAACAAGAAATTTTTGGCAGGCTTAGCAAAAACAAATTGTGAACGCATCATTAACGACAAAACGTATGTGTTGCCATTCTTAGTCTTAACAATACAACTGGACGGTACTCAATTAACAGGTCATAATTTTGTATGCTAAGCCACCATTCGAGCAATATGAGGAACAAGATCTTTTTTTTGCTAAGGGTTGTGCATAACGGTGCATAATCTGTTATAACTTTTACTTGGATACCTATTATAATAAATACGGGAACGCTTTAAAGATTCCACAACGGCTAATGTTTTTAACTCGTAACTGTAGTAAAACCGTTCTTTGGAAGTGACCACCAAAATAGCCTATAGGTTGAAATGTGCCGTCTTGCTGTTTTTGTATTAGTATACGCCCTAAACCAAGTTTACTAGCATCCGTATTAACCTAGAGATCACAGCCACATAATTTTGACACTTGGTCCTCAATATGAGGCAAAGGGTAGATCTTTGAGTGTGTGAATTTAAATTTCGGTAATCAATGCACAGACTGTTATCTTCACCCTTCTTTTTATCTAAAATCACTTCCAAAAGATTGTTAACCTTTTCATCAACTATTGCATTTTTTTAAGACATACCTATCCTATAGGGCTTACAAAGTATGACTTTATAAGTTTTCTTTATTTTCATTTCTAATAAATGACTGGATTTCCCAAACCGATTTTTTTTGCACGGCAAGGCTGAAAACTATCCAATTTTTTAAGATAAGGTTTTCTTTTTTGATTTTAAAAGTAAAACATAATGCTTATAATTAGGCCCCGTCGCGTCGTTATTTTTTTAAATAATAATTATTTTCCAAGATAATAAACATGAATAGGCGATTTCCAATTTTGGTGGCTTGTCGCCGACCCATTTTACTCAATATCTAGACCAATTTACAAAAAACCTGACACTGGATTGGATTTTTATCTTTATGTAGTCGTTTAATATAGTTGACTCTTGATAATATATGAATTTTACTGTACTAAGTTCTGTAGTTTAGTTTTTATGACACAGTTTAGGTCTGTCGCGGAGAATTTTGAAATCGACGAAACGTTGTTTCTATAAAATACTATTGATCCCTTAAATATAAAAAATACGCCATTTACTGCTTTCAGACACACGCTAACCCGTTTAGGAGGGGGCTGTCGCACCAGTTTCCCGTAAACACTTTCCACCAAAATTATATACCTAAGAAATGCAAGTTATTGAAATCTACTCAAATCTGTGCCTCAATCTTTTGTATCCCTAGAAAATAAAATATGTTCATATCTACCTAATATCATCATCTTTTTTTTATCTAAACTTTCACCTTACCTAAACACTAATTCCCGATTCAATGCCATATTTTGTGATTCAATTGATAAAGTCTTATTTTCTATAGAAGTATTCGAGTCGATAATATTATTAGCTAGTTAGCTGTCCCGGTGAACTTCGTGTCACTTTAAAACCTTCCCTGGACATTTAAGAATATTTTAATGCTAAAATCAGCCCAATCCGTTAAGCCGTTTTAGAGTTTTAGCGCGACTATCACATTTGGAAATCCATTTTTATATTTAAGACCTCAGCCCGGGCAAGTATCGTATGTGCAGGCCAAGTTATTTTAATTTAACCAATATTTATAACTTTTATAAATGAACCTCAACACTGACAGCTCCTCCAGGAATTATATACCTAACACAAGTAAAAGAATTATATAGCACTTTAACTGTTCCATTAAATTTTTCCCATTTGAATCGATATCTACAAATACATCAATATTACAGCAACTATTTTTAGGTAAAATTGTATCATATCATGAAGTGCATTTTAGTTGTATCTATCACTTATATTTGTCAGCTGTTTGTAATTGTCAAACAAAATGTAAGTCTCTGTTAAAGTGGCAGAATTAGCTGTAGTAACTAATAACAGGCTGGTGGATCATCGTTTGTCCAATAATTAAGTCTGTCACTTGGCAGTAGTTGTACAGACTCAGATTTCATTATTCTTGTTCATTGGCTCCTACCCACACATTTCTTTTGTGTAATTATTATTCACTAAGATAGTGTTGAAGTATAAAAAGTGTTACTCACTTGTGTTGAATTCTGCGATTGTCGAGTTGTTCCTGCTGTATTTGCGAAATAGCAGTTAGCCGTTGTAAGACCCGAGGCGTTGAAAAGCTTCATCGTCTACTATTCGACACTTGTAGCAGCGTTTATTCCTGGCTGAAGAGCTGCTGTCAATTTTCCATCACCTGCACCTTTCCTCCAAGTAGACTTTCGACATTGGCTTATAGTTCATTCGGCCACCCTCGACGCAAGATATTGCATGCTCGGCCTGGATGTTGCATTTCTTAAGCAAAGAGATTAATTATCGTGGTAATATTTGGTCATCGTCTCGCTTTCAGTCTTCGTTCGAACCATCATAGCTTCTAGGCAGTCATTGTCTAGCGGACCCACGTAAACGCAATTGCACGATGAACTGTCGATCGGTACTGTACCATCCGTAAACCTCTCCTAGCTGGACGCTGGTCGATTTTATGCAGCCATGTAGCTAAATTATAAACGTCGTCTTCTGGTTCAAACTTGGGTATCCCTAATTCTGCATCAGCTTGGGTAATTCTGCATCGTTTTGTCACTGGTTCACTATCACAATCACTATTGCTTATGTTCGAAAAAAAAAATCACTTTCTCCCAACATCCCACTTCTGAAATATTAGAGAGTAGGAAAAGTCTTGAGTTAGACATTGAGTAGTATTTATTCGAGCAGAGTTTCACCTTACACATTTCAAAGTTAATTACAGAATGAATCAATCAATGCAACATGGCTGGCTTTTATACCATTTGAACACAAAGGAAAACAAACTTCCGTTGACAATTCAAATATAGTAAAATCATATAAAATACATTAAAAATTAAGAATGGCCAAAAACTAAGTTAAGTATATAATTCTAAATATTAATTCTTGTACTAAGATAATTATATACTGAAATATGTGAAGAGGAAGTTATAACGGAAGTAAATAATCTATTTGTCAAAATCAAGTACCTTACTTATTACTATTTAAAATATAATTATCACTTATCAAAATTATATAAAGTGACTAACATAATATTATACCGATTTAAATACATAAATATTATCATGTAGATATTATCATGCCATTGACATCCGCTAACATATTTCTATGTTCATTGTACAGGTCGTAAATAATTAACTATCTTCATTATAATAATACTAGCTATTTGACCGAGCTTCGCTCGGTATTCGATAAAACACGAATAAAATGACATTTTCTAAAAATGATTCCTAGCTAGATCGATTTATCGCCCCAGAAATCCCCTATATACTAAATTTCATGAAAATCGTTGGAGCCGATTCCGAGATTCCAATTATATACAAGAATTGCTCGTTTAAAGATATAAGATTATTATTATGCCTCTGTTACGAGTATTTATTCTAAATCATTATTTCAATTCGTTCGTTCTACTTTTGAACCGTAATTAATTTCTGTCGCGATTTAATTATTCGTCGCGTCGCCAGCTTATTTATCTGCAAGAATATCTGTTAATGTCATTCCTAATTACTAATAGTTAGTGTTACATTATTAAGAGGATCGGTTTGGAAAAAAATATTATTTCTTTAAAACACACAATATAACATCTCGTATTACACGAACTACAGAAGACAGTTATAAAAACTTAATTAACACATTCAAATGGGACTTAATATATTAACACACGAAATAACAGTAATTATAAGATATTCTCGTATGAGTCCAACGATAATATTATTTCGTTCAAAGTTAGATAAACTTTTACAAAACTGCACTTAACTCTGAAAAGGGTTCGCGTTTTAAGGACATCAAAGTTGATATGATCCCAGGTAAACAAAAATGGTTAAAGTTTCAGTACTGCTAGTTAATGGGGGCCCACAATTGACAGTTTGCGAGATTGTATGAGAGTGCCCCTCCTCCCCCCGCCACACCGGCACTCACCACGATCGAATACCTATCCCGGGGTGAAAAAGGGTAAGGCCGATTAATTAGGGGATGGGACTGGCAGGATATTGAAGATTTCCTGAAAAGGGAAAATCAAAAGTACCATCCCCAATCGGAATTGAATTGCGCCGAAAATAATTACGTGACGTCGTTGAAATGCACATATACAGACAGACACTCGCGCATACATCACAAAGCAGCACTCGACTGTTTTATTACATTCGCAGCAGCAACAAAGGAGCAGCGGAATACTGGAGGTATGCAATATATAGTCCGGTCTAATTAAACGCAAAAAAATCGTAACCACGGAATAACTAGCATAGAGCTGAAAATTGGTAGAGACGTTAAATACACCATTACAAATAAAAACTCAAAAGTCCCCGGCCATCCTCCTTGTGCAAAAATTTTTATTCAAGATCAGAGGTATGAAAATGAGGTTTTTCCTGTTTTTTTCAAACTATACATTTTATCACAAAAATAAGTACGACAAGAGTGTAGATCATAGAATTCTCTACAAAAAATATTCAGATACTTTTTTCATACGACTTACCATTCCTTATAAATGGCGGGCTCAAAGTTTGGGAAAATCATATCTATGCTTAAATTATAAAGCTTAAGAACTTGTGGAACTACTGCTTTGAATTGAAAAATTAGTTTTTTGTTGGATAGTCTTATTTATCGAGGGAGACTTGAGATATATAACATCACGTTGGCACCAATAGGAGCTAAGAAACAGAGGAAAATGGGGAAAAACGGGGAAAATTATTTGAAAGAGCTTATTTCACAAACGGCTGAAGCATTTTTTATGTTATTTGGCACAGATATAAAGTAGACCACGAGGAAGGACATAGGCTGTTTTGTTTCTCGGGAAAATATACGGTTTCCGTGAAATACATAATTAACAGGGCGGAGCGGAACTTCTTGTACTACAACATACGAGGGCTGTTCACAGCCAAACATACTTCGGCGTGACTTATAATCTAAACTTTTTGAGTCGCGAAGAGCAACAGTACGCTTGCAAGTCACTCAGAAGTATGTCAGACCGAGAACATTTCAATTTTTTCAAACAACCCTAGTATGAAGTACTAGATGTTAAGCGTGGCTCCGCCCGCGTTAATTATAAATTTCACGGAAACCCTAAATTTTCCTGAAAAACAAAATAGCCTATGTCCCTCCACGTGGCCTATTCTATATCTGTGCCAAATAATATAAAAATTGCTTCAGCCTTTTGTGAGATAAGCTCCTTCAAATAATTTTCCCCGTTTTTCCCCATTTTCCTCTGTTTCTTTGCTCCTATTGGTGCGAACGTGATGTTATATAGCTCAAGTCTCCCTCGATAAATAAGACTATCCAACAAAAAACTAATTTTTCAATTCAAAGCAGTAGTTACACAAATTCTTAAGCTTTATAATTTAAGCATAGATATGATTTTCCCAAACTTTGAGCCCGCCATTTATAAGGAATGGTAAGTCGTGTGAAAAAAGTGTCTGAATTTTTTTTGTTGAGAATTCTATGATCTACACTCTTGTCGTACTTATTTTTGTGATAAAATGTATAGTTTGGAAAAAAACAGGAAAAACCTCATTTTCATAGCTTTGACCTTGAATAAAAAATTTTGAACAAGAAGGATCACCGGGAACTTTTGAGGTTTTATTTGTAATGGTGTATTTAACGTCTATACCAATTTTCTGCTCTATGCGAGTTATTCCGAGGTCAAATGTTTAATTTTCCCGGGGTAATAAGAGTCTCTATCGAAATAACAATGTAGTGAAGAATTTTTAATTTGCCATTTGTCACAATGACATTCGCTCGCTGTGCGGGTTGCTGCGCTGTGGGGGGAGATGCTGCGCTGAGCTGCGTGATGCTGCGCTGCGGGGTGGGCTGGTATGATATAGGTATAGGGCGTGATTCTACGCTGCTGGAAGGGTTCTGCGCTACGTGATGGGCTGACGCGATGGGCTGGGCTGGGCGACGTGACGCTGCGTGACGTCACCGTCGCCCGTCACAGACTGTGACGAGACTCATCTCGCTAATGTAGCTCTCGTGGGAAATTTAAAAGTGTTTTTTGTTTTAAACACTGTAATATTTTCATGCGGGGTCACGACTGGGGTTGTTACATCTGTATCGGCGTCATTTTCGACTTGCTAGTTAATTAACATCCTTTGGCTTAATAATTATAAAAATGATTTTGAAGTTAATCATTGTTTCGGCGCGTTGGGTGTTACAATTTAAAGTCGCGTCACGACTCACGACAAAAACGTCAGCAGCAGTGAACTACTGCGTAACGTAGCCCGCTGCCCGACCCAAACGTCAGCAGCAGTGAACTACTGCGTAACGTAGCCCGCTGCCCGACTCAAACGTCAGCAGCAGTGAACTACTGCGTAACGTAGCCCGCTGCCCGACCCAAACGTCAGCAGCAGTGAACTACTGCGTAACGTAGCCCGCTGCCCGACCCAAACGTCAGCAGCAGTGAACTACTGCGTAACGTAGCCCGCTGCCCGACCCAAACGTCAGCAGCAGTGAACTACTGCGTAACGTAGCCCGCTGCCCGACCCAAACGTCAGCAGCAGTGAACTACTGCGTAACGTAGCCCGCTGCCCGACCCAAACATCAGCAGCAGTGAACTACTGCGTAACGTAGCCCGCTGCCCGACCCAAACGTCAGCAGCAGTGAACTATTGCGTAACGTAGCCCGCTGCCCAACCCAAACGTCATCAGCAGTGAACTACTGCGTAACGTAGCCCGCTGCCCGACCCAAACGTCAGCAGCAGTGAACTACTGCGTAACGTAGCCCGCTGCCCGACCCAAACGTCAGCAGCAGTGAACTACTGCGTAACGTAAACCGCTGCCCGACCCAAACGTCAGCAGCAGTGAACTACTGCGTAACGTAGCCCGCTGCCCGACCCAAACGTCAGCAGCAGTGAACTACTGCGTAACGTAGCCCGCTGCCCGACCCAAACGTCAGCAGCAGTGAACTACTGCGTAACGTAGCCCGCTGCCCGACCCACACGAGTAGTAATAATCCCGATGTTGAGCAGTCCTTCTCCAACTTGTCGGTCCACCAACCTACAGCAGGGTGTCCCTACTCCCTATTACGTTTAGTTAATCAAAGTCTCGTATGAAAACACATATTGTAAAACAATTATACTTAAATCACAGACAGAATGGCGATTACTAGTGGAAAACACTTTCCTTTTATATAAAAATAAAATCGATGTTTTGTTCCCATCCCTAGTTGAGTGACGTGGCTCGGAGTTCGGCAGGCATTGTGCTCTGCAACTTGTAATGTTATTCATTTTTCTCCCCTCTCCCCCTCCCACACCTCAGCCTCAACCCTCAGATAGATTCGCTAAATTGCTTACTTTTGTCACTTTTTCCTATTTTCGATGTGTTTTCGATGTCATGAGGTGGTTAGAGGTTTTCCTTATTTTTTTCCTCAGTTGCAAAACATAAGGAATCAATTCAAAATAAATCAACAAATAATGTTGATTTATTATTCATATTTACTTTAAAAATCTGAACGTCGAAGCTATAGTGCCTACCATAGTTTCGACGTATTATAAAACTACTTTTAGTACATTAAATGAAGGCAAAAATCAGGTGCAACCTCCGATTTCGTTAAACCTCCATCGATTTGGATGAAAATTTGGAATTAAGTACATTAAGCCCTCTACTTTAAAAGTGGCATACGCTCGTATTACGCTTTTTTATTTTAGGGTTGAAATCCACCCCTTTTGTTGAAAATAGAAAAAATGAAGATTTAACCATTCTGGCTTAAGTAATTGGGTTTAATTCGATAAAATAAATGTTTTAATATTTTTTTCATGATATTTTATGATTATTTAATTAATTTTTCAACCCATATGGCAACCATCCCTGATCCCTTTAATCGAGAAAAACTCTTTTTGTATTTCTGAACTTTAAAATCGCATATTTACATTGTATAAACAGTTTGTTTAATATTTATGATATAATTTTTGGATAAGACTGAAGTATAAACCCCTAAAAGTACCCCTTTATTGCGGAATCACGGTAAAAATTGGGTTCAAAAACTTAATAGGTTTATGTTTTTAACCCAATTTAATTTCAGTTTATTTACTTAGTATTAATTTCTTATTAAGTTTTTTTTTTGCGAAATTTTTTCATCCCTGTAAACTACCCAATGTCTGAAAAATAAGCTTTAAGTTTTTATTTAGGTTTTTTATCAGCATTAATGAGTTCGAATATGTTTTCATACTTTATGATAAATTTTATTAATATATTTCAAACATTGATGTTATTTAGTCCAAAATATTCAAACAACGATTTCAAACTACCCTCTGTGCAAAAAATTTACGCAAATCTGCTAGACTAGACGCACATCATTATAAAAAGCCCCTCTCTTATAGAGTCGACACTTACCGTTTTGTTTACTTTCTGAATATTGAAAGACTTGAAAAGATTAACGTATATTTAGTAAGGACTATAAGACACCTGCAATCGCGCTGGAACCGTACATTTTTCGGGATAAAAAGTAGGTATCCTATGTCCATACCCATTCCCAAGACTCTAAAGTATTTTCATACTAAATTTCAGAAAAATCGGTCGAACCGTTTGGGTGTTAAGAGGTGTAGGCGACGCACTACATCATAGGCCATAAGTTATGATAATTTATTAAAATTAGTTCTGTGTAAGAAAACAGTGTTGACTGTTCTATACTTAAGTTTAATAATAAGCTCCTTTGAATTGGTTTTAAAATATTGCTAACACTTTGTGATTTGTGTACTTTCGTTAAATAAATAATAAGTGCTGAAAGAGCGTTCCCATAGGAAAGGGATCAGGCCCTTAGCCCGACACCGCGGGGGGGCGGGAGTCGGGACCCAGTCGCAACCATAGCCGCACGCAAGTCGCACGCGAAGTGACACTCAATTATTGAACGCTCCGATGCACCATAGTTTTTCTAAGACAGACAAAAACACTTTAGCATTTATAATATTAGTATAGATGTACCTATTGACAGGTTTTCCTACAATATTTGCATCCCAAATCTCCGCTTCAAAATTGTTTTAAAAAAAAAAAATTTTTTTTGTTTTATCACAATAGTTCCGTTAATTATTAAGTTATCAGGTTCATTTATGGACCATTCTAAAGGTAATTTAAAGAGCTTTAAGATTAACTTGAACAATACTTTTTAAAGACCTTGGTTTAAAAAAAAATAGGGTTGAAAGGTCCTGATTTCATGGTTCTTGCAGTACAAGTTAGGCTTTAAAAGTCTCTATCTTCGTTGTTGTTCATCCTATAAAAATCAAAAGAAAATCAAAAGATTTCTCAAAAAGTGGACACCAATTTCATTCATTATTATTTTTATGAAGATTCAATATTATTGGAGTTATGTTCAAAACAAAATAATATTTAGGAAAATTTGAATAATTTCGATTCTAATAAATCATTCTGTTTTTCAAAACTAAGCATTCTAAACCAAGAAAAAATGTTGAGGTCCTTACTTGAGCTAAAATAAAGTAAAGCCTTTGGGGATAACCATAAATTTGAATAATTGCAGAAATGGTCAACGTTTTATTTTTCGATTTTCCCAAAAAAATTTGAAAGTGTCATTTAATTTTTATCATAACTTGTTCAATTTTGATACTTTTCACTTTTTACTATACTTATTAGAATGATATTTTTAAGCACTTTAAAAAGTTTTAAGGAAGTTCATGTCATAAAATGCATCGGTTTACCGTTATTTAAGTTTGAATGCTTAGACTTAGGTACTAGCCGAAAGAAAATATATATACAATCACCTATACCTCACTTTGGATGAAAATAGGAAGGCATTTTAGAATAGATTTTAGTTTGTTTCTTTATTGGCTTTAATTTTGGTAATTACACATTTTTCATAAAAACCTATAGTTTCTTAGTTAATTATGAAAAACCGCTTTAAGACAAGTATTTTTCTCACGGAAAAACCTGATCTTTGATCTTAAATAACTCCAAAAGTATTGATTTATTCAAAAAACTTTGAATAACAAAATTTGCCTACAATTTGTGTGTCTATATATTCCTGGGGTTATTTTTATTTAAAAAAATCCACCCCCCGAGAAGGATTGGCATCCACCCCCAGGGCAAAAGCGCAAGTTGGCACTATGTCACTTTTGTTTCTTAGGGTATCCTCCACCTGTTTGCCAATTTTCATGAAAATCGATGGAGGTTCAACGAAATCGGAGGTAAAACCTTCACTGCCTCCACTATTTAAAAATATTGCAAACACTGTAATAGGCTCTTAAAATATACTTATTAGTTACTACCTTAGCTGGTGGTGAAAATATGTAATAAAGATTTATAGTAATTTCATTTATAAAATTGAGTTTCCAATAAATATAACTTGGAAAATAATGTGTCGATCACCCCGTCCAAATAGTTTATCGTTGCTATTTCAGTCTGAAATAATAAAAATGTTTTAGCTAGAAATATTCTCAGAATATAAGGCGGTTGCCTTTGTAACAAAATAATAGAAGAAATACAACACTATCTTGCAATAATACTTGTCATCACAATAAATAACTTTTAAAAGTTATGTTCTTTCTATTCATCAAAAGAATACGAATCAATAATAATTTCATAAATTAAGTACTGAAAGTAATGCTCTGGCAGCAGGCAATGTAAAATTCCGACTTTAGGGTTAATTCAAACCGCATCGCGACGCGTAGATGCATTTCTAAATTTATATGGATTTGACAGATTCGCAAAACGTCTCACGCAATTCAAATCTGTAAAATCCATACAAAATTTCGCGCTGCGCCTCGCCTCGCCTCGTCGCGTTGCGGTCTGAATTGACCCTAACGCAGGAGGAGCCACGCATAACAGATATTAAATATTATTAACTGACTAGATGATGCTCGCAAATCGCAATAATTCTGTTGCGTCAAAATTAGTTTGCCGAGCGGGAGCTGTACATTTTTTGATACAATGTATCCTTTGTCTATTTAAAGTTTCTAGCACCAAGTTTCATCATCGATTCAGTGATTTGGGCGTGAAAAGGTAACCGACAGACAGACACACTTTCGCATATATGATATTAGTATGGCTATATACGATCTTGCTTTTAATATTTAAGTTATAAATAGAATAAAATGTAATTTAATAATGTCTCGGTAAGTGATGTGCTACTCGAGTGTAGATCGATAAGCACTCAACGCGAATGAGGATATCGATAACACCGAGATTGATCACATCACTCACGCGACATTACGCCGCCGGAATTACCATCTCGAGCCCAGATATATCTGTCGCAGGCGGATTGTGTAATCCGCCGTTATACATTACGGCTAGCTGTTTTAAAAAACATGGCCGTTTTGAGATGCGGTGATTTATCGATTAGCCGGATTGACTGCGGCATGAAAAATCGCCGGAATGTATTCGGCATCATACGTTATTCAAAACGGCTAGCCATAATATTGTAATAAAGCGAAAGATAAGTCGCCGCTTTGACAGTGTTTAGTTTTTGGTGCTGCCTGTCACTGGTCCCTGGTGGGCTATTATGACCTCTTATTTCCAGCCAGTTTACGCCCAAAATATACCGTTTTCGGGCGTAAACTGGCTGGAAATAAGAGGTCATAATAAACCCACCTGTGCCTGTGACATAACAACAACAATGGCGTTGGATATCGAAAGTGTGTTGCTAAATTGCGAAGTTTAGAATGAATTAAACAAAGAAAATAGTAAATTTCAGGACAATTTTCAGGTGCAATTAAAGAATTATATTATATTAAAAAAATATATTCTCGATGTAAAACAGTAAAGAAAGTACCGGTACGAGGAAAGTACGATGCGGCTAAACGTGGACCGCCTTATTGAAGAACGTATCGCAATGACAATCTGGCTAATCTTTAAGCCACCGCATTACAAAACAGCCCTGTTTTTAAACCCTGTTTTTAAAACAGTTAGACGTAATGTAAAACAGCGGATTATACAATTTGCCTGCGACATATCCACCACGATAAAAACGAGGGCACAATAATACGCCTCAGAGCTGAACATATCGAATTAATTGAGAATTATCTAGACAGTTGGAGCCATTGTTAATCGAGCGACGACTTCCATGGCGCAGTGGTGAGCGCGTTGGTAGCTCAAGCCGGGGGTCGCGGGTTCGAGTCCCGCCGACGGAACAAAAAGTTTTTAAAGTTCCTGGGTCATGGGTGTATATTAAATATGTGTATCATATAATAAAAATCTGAAATATATGTATAGTATGAAAAGTATTAAATATATTTCCGTTGTCTGGTACCTGTAACACAAATCCTTCAGGTACTTAGCACGGGGCCAGACTGACGTGGTGTGAAGCGTCCATAAATGTTATTATTATTATTATTGAGAATTATCTAGCCAGTTGGAGCCATTGTTAATCGTTTGTCAAAATATCATGATACTTATATTCCTCCTCTATCATATGTTTATAAAGAATGATTTCAAAATAAATATGATCTATGACTTTTAAATTAGAAAAAAAGAAAAAAAAATGACTTTTAAATTAGGCACTTTTTTCGACCATATTAAAAACAAGCGAACGAACTTGCGCTGACCACTTATCTCGAACATCTCTCGAATTTTGCTTATTTTCTAGACTGTCTTACACGGGGGCACACATCCCAAGACTGCTATTAAAATGATAATCCAGCTTTAGGCTTTGAAATAATAAGAACACAAGATAATAATCCCAGAATTATTTCAACGTATAATGTTACTAAAAGTACCTACAACTAAATCGCTACATAATATAATATTATAGTGATGAGAGGTTTATTTTCGACGAAAAATAGTTACTTTATTTCCTCGTCATTTCCTCGTATCGGATATCAGGCATTCCCAAATACGTGTCAACAGTGCAGGGTTGTGTTGCAGGGTCCTCCCCGGAGTCGTAAAGTTATCAAGAGGTTTATGTGGCGCGGGCGAAATGTTTGCGATCAGTTTTACGACCGCGGCGATGTCACCGTGACGATACAACTTCATTGTCGCGAGCGTCATCGAGATATCGATCGAGTTGAACCTTACACAGAGTGAAAAGAATTCCATTTTGATATTTTTACTAAGTCAGCAAATTATAGGTTTTGACCGAAAATCCCAGGTTTGTTGCGACGTGAATAAGTGTTGTTGGATCTTGCTCGGATCACCTTTTCCCAAAAAAATGTTTAAATAAATAGTTTTGTTGCAAATTATATTAATGATTGTGTGGCTTATAAAGTAAAACCTACACGTGGAGTATGTTAAAATTAAAAGTAACATTCTGATGTGTCTGTAGTCTGTACCCCAGAGATTGCTCGCGGAAATAATTTGGAATAAACTAGTGGAAGTCGGCGCGGGGTGACGCGGACGGCGCGTATATAAAATATCACCATTCACCAGACGGTGAATAAATAATGGCGGCGCGCGCTCGGCAAAATATGAAGTTTTAAAAAACGACGATACAAAAATGATTTCATAATTAAAATTTTATTTTCATAAAAATTATATTATGAAAAGTTAATATTCGCTAAATATTTTCGGTCTATTTCCAGCGACGCTTTTAATAATTTGTTGCTACGTACTTATTAAGCAGAGTGAATTTAGACACAGTATTAATAAATGAAGGTTTATTTAAATTTTAAACTGTGAATAGTTTCCGAGCGAAAATTTATGAAAATTACAAAAGTGCATAACGATGCGAATATAATGTTTTCCCTGACTGTTCGTGCTTAGATCACAAATGCTATACGAGGATCCGTTCCATCAGAGAAATTGATTTATATGAAGATTATATTATATTATGCTATGTCAAAGGGGACATTAAATAACCTAAGTAGTTGCTACTTGCTATATAGGTGAGGTGGAGAATCTGCCTATGGATTTTCTATCATAGAACATAAGTCATCGAGCATATTATAGTAAACGTAGTCCACAATAAAGGTGTGATGTAAGCAATCAGTGCTTTTCCACCAAAAATCAAATCAGACAACAATATAATATTGTTACGTGCTAGGGTTCTTTGGATTCGGAGAGAAAGACCCAGTGACCCTCTTGAAGACTTTATTCACAAACACTAGCTCACACTAATCACTACGTCCAAACACTAAGCACTAAGTCCAAACACTAAGCACTATCACTGTCACTCACTATTGATCACTTGTTCTCGCTTCGAAGTCGCCTCAAAGATCGCTCAGATAAAACTGAATTGAACGCCGGCTTGTTTACCTTTTATATGGCCCGCGACGCTTTCTGGAAGTTCCATTCTGGATTGTTTACATAAACACGTAATTCACATAAACAAGGGTTAGACTTTTCTAGAAAGTACGCGCAGAGGTAAACAACTGTCTGTGTCCGTAACAATATTATGATTTTTAATTCTCATGCGGCGCTGCAAACAATTACTTTGGAGGAATTTGTTTTCATACGAAACACCAAACTTTACCCCTCGAATGTATATTATGTGATGGATGATAATATATTATAATATTATCCTGTAGGCTGTAGCAACACGGTATCAGGTCACCGGGCTGCGGGTCAACAGGCGCGTGCCCGAGTGCCCGACACCAGCGCCCGGCGCACCCCGTGTTCGTGTTTATATTGTGTCAGTAAACACTCTTCAAAATACAGGATAAGAACTATAAATATTTGTCTTGCCGAGGGAATCGAGTGCTAAAGTTTTATTTATAGTGGACCTGGAAATGAGAAAAGATATGGTGTCATTCTGCAAAAGGATCTCAAAATATCAGTGTCTTTTTATTTTATGACATGGTCTAGGAAAAGAGATTGGCCGTAGACTATTTTCTTTCTAACTAAGCTCTAATTGGCAATATAATTATTTAGAATAATAATGCTAGAAATATTGCTTACATAAGACTATTATTTTTACCACGCGTACTGGTGTGTAACCTACACTTTAAGCATCACTTCCTTTTTATAAACCATTTCCACCCTTTATAATAATTGAATTTTTATTTAAGATTCGAAACTTATCTTCCACTGATGTTATTTAAACAATCGTAAATCGAAGCCGAGATAATTTAATTTACATAGATAAGTCAATTTGCGTTTAAAATTGAATTGAAATTTGATATTATTGTATCCGACCGAGTAAGATTCTTGTGATAATAGAAACGCCCTGAGCTCGCAATATAATTAATACAATTGATGAGTTGCCAGCTCGGAACCTCTTCACTTACTCTTAAATTATAGGGTGAATATTTATTCCGGTTTTTGACTTTGCAGAACGATGATACTCCTGATAAAAACAGCTTTTTCAAAGGCAGCACGCTAAGCTTTGTTTACATTAAGATCAAAATAAATTCATATGTAAAGTTCATATATGTATGAGTAAGTGTCTAAACACCCTAGGCAGAAAATACGCGGCCGAAGTTCGGCATGATTACGCTTGCAATGCGCGCATACAATATAACGCAACGTAATTTCGGCATCGTGTGTCATCAGTAATTTAAAATACATTGCAGGCGCAATCACGCCGTAATTCGGCCGCGTATTTTCGGCATAGTGTGTTTAGACACTAGGGGCATAGCAACGTAATGCATATATGCAAAGCGATGCATTTTTAAATAGCATATTCAAAACTGAACATTTACTACACAAAAATCAAAATTAAATTGCCAGACTTGATGCTCGCGGCGTTGGGCTTCTTGTTCCAATTTTGAATGACTATTTTGGGATCACGTCGGGGTCACCACTTTGGAGTCCGTTGAATGGTAGGCGGATATTGCTAAATGAAACTTCCACAAAACCTTGAACTCCACTATAATATAATATTTACAAAATGCGTGTTCGTAAAACATTGAGATGTATGGAGTTGCTATTGCCAACAAAAAACATGTCACACTTGAGGAATGAGCGGGGTGAGAGGCGGGTCGGTGATGGCTATAGATCAGTACCGCAGAAGTGACAAAGTTTTGTGCCTACACTTGAATGAACGCAGACTTGAGTTAGTGGATAAAATAAAACAAAGATTTTTACTAAACATTATTAAAAGATTTTATTTAACTTGCTCTGTATACTATTATTTACATATTATTAAATATATTAGTACATATTATTATATAAGTTCGGGTGGAATTTTTGAACTCAATTTCGAAGTATGTATGTACCTACCTACATAATATTATAATATTTTAACCGATTGAGCTGAAATTTTGTATACACGTTTGGTTTGAATGACTGATTGAAATGATTTTTATGCCGTCGTATAGTAACAGTATGGATATTAACTACTCGGGCGTCACGCCCGAGTAGTTAATATCTATCTATATTTATCTATCGTTAATATATATCTATCTCTAGCTCGTTTGCCCCCCTATTTCATAAAAAAACGCACCGCCCGCTGGCATAAAAAACTAACATGAATGAAATTTTTGAGTATAACTCGAAAACGAATGTAATGTCATTCTACATCCAATATGGCGGCTCATCTAAGATAGGGGAATACAAACAAAGTTTCGTTTATTTCTGCATGACTAAAGAATTGGATTTCAGTTAAAAATAGTTAAGTGAAATCCAACTTTAAAGTCATACACAAATAAACGAAATAATAATATTATAACAAGTCGAATGTGGAAAAAACGGGGTAAATTATTTGAAAGGGCTTATCTCGCGAACTACTGGAGCAATTTTTATGATATTTGGCACAGATAAGAAGTAGACCACGTGAAGGATCATAGGCTATCGATTTTAATAATTTTTTTTGTGGCTTTAATATTACACTCACTGAAAAAATGATCCCGGCGTCGCGTCGCACGGGTATAAAATATATTAGCCGCTATATATTTCATACCCGTGCGACGCCGGGAAGGGTCGCCAGTTTTGTTGAATAAATAATAGTAAATTATTACAACCTGAGACTGACGGCAACCATTAAGTTTATGCGACGGGATAGCAATCGACGTTGCCATGGTGACATACTTATTTAGTCATTTCAATAAAATAATATGGGCGAAATACTTTATATTATGGTAAAGCAACGTTTGCCGGGATAGCTACTTATATTATAATAAGTATGGGTTCAAAGTCCACTATATACTTATTTAAATTACTTAAATAGTAATTATAAATACAATTATAATGTACGCATGTATAATATACACGTAATACTGTATTTATATTACCAAAATACAAAATCGTCTACCTGAATACTTCATTCATTGTCGTCTCATCATAGATATCTGTATTCTGCCTACATTCCCCTCTGAATCTACTACTCTATGACAATGCGAAATGGCCGCGTCTTCGCCTAGTAATTGAAAGTTCGTATTTTAATTGAAAATAATTAAAGAAGAATACTAATCGATAAAATGTTATGCCGTCGCATTTGGAAGTGTTTTTGGAATTATTTTTACAATATCTTAAGACACACCAAGGCATTTTTGTGACTTTTATTTTGTTTGTTTATAATTGTCATACGTCAAGTGCGCAGAAGAGCTCGCGGCCGACTAAGTGCACTGCGGCTATATAGCGTCTCTTGAATGTGACCAAGCATTGCGTTGCGGTGTCAACTCCATACATCTCAATGTCGTAAAATTAATATCTAAAATCTAGCTGAATTCATAATACCATTTCTCTATCTCAATTTTTTACATTCGTCTGTCATTCCTATTGTCTTTTTAATAATGTTTTTTCTCTCCAGCCTAAATTCTAAAAATAGGATATATGCGATCTGGACATAGTCTATGAAAAAGGTTGATGATTACAAATTAACAAGCATTAGTATAAATTAAGATTAAGCTAAAAGGTGCGACAGAGACGCCACACTATTATCTAAAAATGAATCGTATCGATGCATTACTTTGTAAACTGACCCCAAGATGTTGCGAGTGAAAGTTATAAATGTAAAAGGGTAGGGCCCTACAAAGTTTATTTTCTAGAATCTAGCTCAAACTAATAACATTACTTTTTCTTCTCCGACACGACACTAAACCCAACATATGCCATAATAACATGAACGTTAGAGCCAGACTCGCCCTCGTTAGGACCGGAGGGGGAGAAGGGGGGGCAACTTGTTACGTCCACCACTTAGTCGGTTTTACGGGCCACTGATTCAATTAGTGAAGAAAGGGGCCGTAGAAATGTGTGGAGTCCTTAACAGCAGTGACGTCATTGGTGTTCAACACGACGACAATATCACAGTTCCAATGTCACACAGTTACTTCATACACCACCCCCAAAATCATATAATAATAATAGCTCCCACACCGGTTTCGGTGACGGTGGCCGGTTTCATTGAAACCAGGCCAGTTACGCACGAGTAATTTTATAGTGCCCAAGTGTGTTCGCAGTACACAAGAGCACTCTTTATTCCTTTACTCTCATAACCCAGTGGGACGGAAGACCGACACGACCGGCGAGAGATCAGGCGCAGGACCGACTTTTTACATGCCCATCCAAGAAGCATATTTTGTTATGTTAAATGGACAAGTTAACTTAAACTAGAAAAATAGTGTCGAGCCGCGCTAGGAGTTGTGACGTGACAATTCTAGTGTTTACACTAGAGAAGTGACATACTTTGACAGTGTTGCTAGTCCTTCGAATCCACATCCACGTAAGCCTGAATACCTGAACCGCCTTATGGCGCCATGCAATCGATCCGATCAAGCCAGCCCAATATCGAGAAACATAATATTTTAAACAAATTAGACTAAAGGTGAACGCAGATTTGGCCGCACTGCACGTACCGCAGTCGCCGCATTTCGAATTCTTTATATGAAGTTATAGGCAAGCTCGCATACCTACCCGCGCCGCAGTCTTCGCAACTTCTACATTCTTTATATGAAGAATTCGAAATGCGGCGACTGCGGTGCGTGTGGTGCGGCCAAATCTGCGTTCACCTTTAGAAGTTCATAACCTATCATAGTTTAGTATTCCAATCTCTGTCATAATATATCTGAGCCGAACTATCGAATAGTTGTACCGCTCGCGCCGAGCTCACAGACGTAGTAATTAGTAATTACTACCGCCGATTGGCTTCGACAGATCTGTTTCCGGAATACATTATACCGGGGTTCCATGTGAGACGATCTCCGAGTTGTGGATGTCATATTAATGACAGGTTCAGTGTTATTGGATTTGAAACTATATTATATAAACTTGTTTGTATACAGAATGTAACTAAACTGAGTAATGATACTTTAGGGTGCGTACGAGTCCCATGTTTAGAGTTTACTGTGAATGTAGCAGCGCTGAAGGAGTAACTTTTTTTCAACTTTTGTATGGGACAATCCATGACTCTGGGCGCGATACAAATCACAAAAAATTTATGCTTTTTCAGACCTGCTATTTGCACAGTGAACTCTATTCAAGATGTTAGTGTAAACACCGTTATCCTTGATAGCATCAAGCTCGTCAAAATGAACAACTTTTTCTATGATAACAATGCTTTCAATGATAACGGTGTTTACACTAATACACTGGTATAAGGGACATAATATTATACACATCTATAGCATATACAGAGTGTAAAAAACAACACTCATTTTTGTTACACCTGTATATAGATTTGTAAACAGTAATCAGGCCGTATTAGGTTACTCTATTGCATACATAGCATATACAGGATGTAAAAAACAAAGTGATAATACTTTAGGGTGTGTCGTGTTCCTTGTAGAGAGTTTACTGTGAAAGTAGCAGCGCTGAAAGACCAATTGTTTTTTCACTTTTGTATGGGGAAACTCGTGACGCTCGGGCCCTTGTCCATACAAAAGTGAAAAAAAAATCGTCTTTCAGCGCTGCTACTTTCACAGTGAACTCTCTACAGAGTTACACTCTGTATGACTGACTGACTGACTGACATGGTGATCTATCAACGCACAGCTCAAACCACTGGACAGATCAGGCTGAAATTTTGCGTGCAGATAGATGTTATAACGTAGACAGCCGCTAAGAAAGGATTTTGATAAATTTCGATCCCAAGGGGTTAAAATAGGGGATGAAAGTTTATATATGATAATACTTTTTAACGCGAGCGAAGCCGCGGGCAAAAGCTCGTCCATAATAAACTTACCGATTGGTCGGCCGAGAGCATGTCTCTTATCTGGCGCGCGTCCACGGTCCAAGTGTTACGGCGATCTCACCCTCCGCCCTCGGCATGACGACGTCGGTTCAGGATGGTTCAGGATAATGGACGCTCCGGGACGCTTTGTTCCCGCACTGGGTCAGGGTCGATAGGACAGTATTGTGACCTTCAGCAACGTTTTTGTGTAAGTTGGTGCAAATAATTTTTATTACAGATAACGTTTTGTTGTTAATATGAAAGTAATTGAGTACTAACCAAAACTCGTTTATTGCGCGGGAACCGTACATTTTTTTGGGACAAAAAGTATCCTATGTCCTTTCCCGGGCCATATCCATGCCAAATTTCAGCAAAATCGGTTCAGCGGTTTGGGCGTGAAGAGGTAACAGACAGACAGACAGACACACTTTCGCATTTATAATATTAGTATGGATTAATGTTTATGTTACTCTTGCTTGAAAACTACAGAACTAATTTTGATGTTTGGTACGGTTAGTAATTTAGTGTACGACCAAAACATATACTTACCCTACATTTTATTCTGACTTAGAGTAATGGCTGGTTTACACGTATTAAGTAGATAAGTAGTAACTAAATTTTAACTTGATTTGAAGTGCCTGCCCAAAATGTGTCAAGTGACAAGTCCCGCCTGCCAACTTAACAGAAAATAGTCAAAATTCAAATTTCCTTGTTTAGTACTTAACTAAATTTTAACTTGCTACTTACTACTAAATTGTGTGTTTACATGCAATAGGTAACTTAAAATTAAGTGAAAATTTAGTTAACTACTTATCTACTAAATACGTGTAAACCAGCCCTAAGACACGGGCGCAGTCAAAATTTACTGTGTCAAACTAGAGAGCCTACTTTTAAAGTTTCACGGTATTGCTAGTGTGGTATCTAAATTCTGTTGAGCTAATAAAATCTTAACGTACACAAATACAACATTAAATTTTATTTCAAGAACATAATAATCCGGAATATTTTGTCGTTAGGAAGATTTACATTTTAGATTGGATTCACAATTATATTATCTAAATTTTTTTACTCAACTTCGCGCTAAACTGTGTTCTAAAACCCAAAGAAATAAAAGGAGGTAGAGAACAATTTATGAAAGGACATAAAAACATTTTTCAAATATAATTGTGTCGGAATTGCTGAGTTTTAAATATTTTTATGTCGGCGGGGCTTTTCATTCTTATGTAAATACAAAGTATTTTCATTCGGGGCTCGGTTTAAAGTTTTTAATATTTTTCCAGCGGCGCGCCTCCCTCCGAGCTCCGAGCTCCGTATAAAAACATTGTCTGTGCTGAGAACACCTCTCGTGAACGTTGCGGACTCATACGACAATTCAACTCATATTCAACTATTTCGACCGCGAGCAAAACCTTTTAAATTATATACCCGAATAAAACTCTGCGGAATGTGATTCCTAGAGATGTTTAACTTTTCGCCTGAACTCAAAAAACTTAAATAAAAAACAAAATTTTAAAAAATATAATTATCATTAAACGTTTACTGAGTTAGTAATTAATTAAATTTTAGCGTCATATTCTAGCTGAAATGAAAATATTTTGCGTCAGGAACTTAGAGGGGGACTCAGGAATCAGGGGCGGCGCTAATGCCTGTGTTAATACGCGGCCCACACAAAGGCCTAGTCTATCAGTGCTAGACCCCTGACCCCGACACCCACAAGCTCGGTGTATCGTGTGGTATAGACTTTAAACGGCATTACGTCATCGAAGATAAGCTAGTAAATTGATAGTGTAATAAAGGTACATCTCGCATGTATAATGTACTGTCAGAGAAGTTAATTCATCGGCAGAATATGACGGACCTACGTCATTTGGTCGAGTTATATGTCAATTCAATGTTAGACAATATGATGTTTCGGCTGGGTTGGACATAAAGCAACCAAATTATATAGGTCCGCCATATGCCTATGAACACAGAATACATAATAGTACCTTACCTATGAATCAGCTTCTCTGATATTACAAGTAGGTAGCGGACGACAACAGCAACAACAACCTTATTTTTATAAACCCCCTTTAGAGATAAACTACGATAACATGGCGCACCCCTCCAAAAATCAAGTCGTTTGAAGTGCGTTGTCAAAGCGTTTTCTTGCGCGGTCGGTTAATTATGATTAGTTGACCAACAAATCTTGGTAAAAAGTGACATTAATGGCTGGTTTACACGTATGAAGTAGATAAGTAGTAACCAAATTTTTACTTAATTTGAAGTGCCTGCCTGAAATGTGTCAAGTGACAAGCCCCGCCTGCCAACTTAACAGAAAATAGTCAAAATTCAAATTTCGTTGTTTAGTACTTAACTAAATTTTAACTTGCTACTTACTACTAAATTGTGTGTTTACATGCAATAGGTAACTTAAAATTAAGTTAAAATTTAGGTAACTACTTATCTACTTAATACGTGTAAACTAGCCCTAAGTGAAATATAACGAATCCTGGTTGATTGGTTGAATACTTACTACATACAAACTCTTTCATAAGGATGTGACTACACACATTGAAACAGTAATTTGGAGGGGCGCGACATGTTATCGTAGTTTATCTCTACTAGCTTCTCTTGCTACATTCTTGCTACATACGCTACATGTAAACTAGCGGCATAACTATGACTTGTCGTTTGCTAATGCTTTATTTCTGCCAGGCAATACTCAGAATTCGCCAACAGTTTGGACCTATGGTGTATTTAATTATTGAAAACTGTATTATAATAATATCACTTTCTAAAAGTCTTAGTGTGGGTGTCCCCCGGATCCAGCAGTTTAAAGTGGTCTATAAGAGAAAAAAGTTTGGGAACCTCTGCTTTAGGCCGTCCCCCGAGCAAACGACCTTGACCATACATTTGCCACGTTGCCGAGATCGCACCAAACCCCTATTTTTTAACTTATCTTAGTTCAAAATTTTCCAAAAACAATTTATAACGGAGAATATTATGTAGTTTATGATATTGTCGATCTATTGGCGTGTGTTTCAAATAAAAGTAATTTATAAATCCTAAGTAGATGCTGAATGTGTGCTTGAATTTTATTAAATTGGTTTTACTTTGGAAGCTGATATCATGAGTTATGAGTATAATAAACAAAAATAGAAAATTTAAAACGGGGAAAGGAATGTTGATATACTGAAGATTATTGCTGTATTTTTATTATAGCTTTGTAGCTTTCAAATTATGAGTTTATAATGCTTGAAATACGGTAAATTACGGTATCTCCGTAAGGAACGCCCTTAAACAAAAAAAAAAAACAAAATTAAACCGCTTTTAATTTTGTTTCAAAACTAACCAAACCAGCTTCGTGGTTTATGGAGAGAAATTACTATAAAGAATTATGTATTATTTAATAAAATAAATGAATACTTAAATAAAAATAATACTTAATCAAAAAACTATAATTTTAACTTTAGTTTTACTTTACAATTAATGACTAGCTGGCTAACGGCCCCGCGGGGAATTGCGGTGGGACGGGCACATCTAGCAATATATTTTGCATTAAGGCCGTCCCCCGAGCAAACGACCTTGGCCATACATTTGCCGCGTTGCCCAGATCGCGCCAAAACCCAATTATTTTTACTTATCTTAGTTCAAAATTGTGCTAAAAAAAATTAAAACGGCGAATATGTAGTTTATGATATTGTCGATTTATTGGCGTGAGTTTCAAATAAAAGTAATTTGTAAATCTTAAGGAGATGCTGAATGTATGCTTGAATTTTAACAAATTGGTATTACTTTGGAAGCTGATATCATGAGTATAAGAAACAAAAATAGAAAATTTAAAACGACAAAAGGAATGTTGATATACTGAAGATTATTACTATATTTTTATTATAACTTTGTAGCTTTCGGATTATGAGTTTATAAGGTTTTAAATACGGTCAATTACGGAATCTCCGGACGGAACGCCCTTAAGTGCGTAAATAAGTCACAAGTCACAACACGAAAAAGCGCGTCAAAATTGAACCGAAGTTCGGCCGAACTTCAGCCGAATTTTTCATTTTTACCGAATGTTCGGCCGAAGTTCGAATTCGGTTCAAACCACATTCGGCCCATAACTAGTTTTTAGCCCCTTATTAGACTTAAAAAAATATATATTAAGGCCGTCCCCCGAGCAAACGACCTTGGCCATACATTTGCCGCGTTGCCGAGATCGCGCCAAAACCCTATTATTTTTACTTATCTTAGTTCAAAATTGTCCTAAAAAAAATTTAAAACGGCGAATATGTAGTTTATGATATTGTCGATCTATTGGCGTGAGTTTCAAATAAAAGTAATTTGTAAATCCTAAGGAGATGCTGAATGTATGCTTGAATTTTAACAAATTGGTATTACTTTGGAAGCTGATATCATGAGTATAAGAAACAAAAATAGAAAATTAAAACGACAAAAGGAATGTTGATATACTGAAGATTATTGCTGTATTTTTATTATAACTTTGTAGCTTTCAGATTATGAGTTTATAAGGTTTTAAATACGGTCAATTACGGCATCTCCGGACGGAACGCCCTTAATTATTAGATTTAAAATATATTTAAGCGCGGAAAGCCGACACGAACTTGCGGCGAGTAATATAATGTGAGATTTAGGTTGTTTTGAATCGTGTTTTTTGGCACAATTTGTTTTTTTTTTCATTTTTCCTTTTTCTCGAATTGGATAGAATTTTATCTATAAGTAGATTATTTCTGTCGTTTTCTTTTTATAAATTACAGCTCCAAGTTGCCGAATTAACAGCAATACTTTGCCCATTTTCTCTAAAATTTTGCCGAGTTACATATTTTTTTACTCAACTATTTCATATTAAAGTGGTAAAAAGTAATTCCAACATTTTGTAGAAGACTTTCTTAACAGTACATTGTATTTGTTTCATACCGTTAAGACGTCAATACAATCCATAAACAGGCGATATTCTTTTTAATATAATAAGCGATAACCTTTTACAGCAAAAATCACAAATCTGTCGCGGGTTTGAGTTCGATTATTTAAAAATACTTAAAAAAATAAAAAATCTAGCTCCAACGTTAGATTATAATTGAAATGATCTTACATGTTGTGCATTAAAACTTATAGAAATACTGTATTTTAACTGTTAAATCACGTCTGTAAAATCAGTGAAATCGGCAAATTTCGTATACGGACTCATAAATTATTCTCCCCTCCACTTTATTAATGAAATGAAATAAAACTTACTCAGAATTATTATCTTCTGTCGTAATCTCAACACGTACAAAGCACACAACAATACAATAAGTATTACAATATAATACCAGCAAAATATTACATAATAATTGAAGGCGCTACCTTCAGTACGTCACATCAATAACCGTACCTTTTGTCCGGGACACAATGACAGCGTGTTTATATCCCGGCCGCCTACCGCCCCGCGCCCGTCGGCCCGTCAGCCCGTCAACCCGTCAACCCGTCAACCCGTCATACGACAGACAAGAATCAGATCCGTCGTAAAAGTTCTATTGTTACTGTATACAGCGTGTCACCCGTCGAACTTATCTTATGTTACAGTATAATATAATATTGTTACATAAGATTCGACAGGTTCGACATTAAAGGCTCTAAACGGCTTTTCACAGGTTATACTTTAAGAATTAACCAATGACAATTCCTTCGATTTGATTTGTTTTGTGAATTGATTAAGAAATAATAACTAAATGACGCCCGCAACACCGTTGCGACAAAAATAGTTTAGCTCGCGGGATCCGTACAGTTTTCCGGGATAAAAAGTATTCTATATCCTTTCCAAGGACTCAAATTATCTCCACACCAAATTTCAGCAAAATCGATTCAGCGGTTTGGGTGTGAACTGTGAAGAGGTAACAGACAGATAGACAGACAGACACACTTTCGCATTTATAATATTAGTAGTATGGATATAATTTAGCAATGTACAGTTATTGAGTTCTCATAACTTATTATTAAAATAAACATTATACAGTTTACAGTTACCAAGTTATTATTATTTATTAGCAGCAGTAGATCAAAGAATCGGAGAATGATAGTATAATATTATTATAATATATAGGTTCTGTCAACAATAATGCACAATGGTCAATGCACATATTAAGTATAATATACACACACCGGCAAAATTAGCGGAACATAGGTAAAAAGGGCCACAACTTGAACTCAAGTGGGTCGGGCTGTGTGAAATCCTTTTTTATAGTTTCTAAGCTCATTTAAGTAATAAAATATTGAACAAAACTGGCAAGACGACAGGTTTTTATAGCAATTATGCCCTAATAAGTGTTTTTCGATTATTGACGATGTAAGTGTTCCTGATAAGAATAGCGTTTTAGCGGGGTGCAAGGTATGCTAAGCTCATTTGATTGTTTGGTTTTTAGAAGAACATATTGCTTAGATACAAAATTAGTGATTTCCCAGCATCTACGACAGCTAGAGCTGTAACAACGATAGAGAAAGGTCACACTTACCGTTCGGTCAGTCAAGCCTTAGGTGTGTCGGCTTCCGTGGTCTATTGTAACTTTCAACGCTACAGAGAGACTGAATCTTACGTTCGGAGACGAGAACAAGGCAGATATCAGGTGACAATGGTTGAGGATGACCGTTTTGTAAGGAAACAAACCTTAAGTAATCGACCTCAAACTGCTATGCAGACACGAAACCTGTCGGAACAGGTCCGAGATGTATGTGTAAGTGATTGTACAGTAAGAAGAAGACTTAAAGAAGTTAAATTAAACTCAAAAGTGCCAGCAAGGGCACCAAAACTTGAGACAGGACACCGAAGAGCCAGGCTAAGATTTGCGCGTGAACATCAAAATTAGACAAGTGAGTGAAATCTTGTGCTGTACAGTGATGGGAGCAAATTCTATGTACATTTTGTTGACAGGCGACAAATAATGTGGATAAATCGTAAGGAACGCTATAGGCCATCAAACTTAACGGAAACAGTGGCCTATGATGCAGAGTTTGTAATGGTTTGGGGTGGCACATGATTTGGAGCCCGCACGGAGCTGATGATTATTGATGATGGTACTTTGACAGCACGGGGCTATAGCACAGACATCCTGGAACTGCATGGTGTGCCTTTTACACAGTTTTAGGTAGTAACTTCAATTTTATGCGCGTCCATAGAGTAAAAAATCGGGCATTATTACCAAAATGATGCTGGTGTAGCCCGGGTGGAGAGACCAGCACGGTCTACGGATGTGGCTCCGATTGAAGACGTGTGGCACATCAATGGGTGAACGGTACGAGTTTAAAATAAAAGGTCCAAAATGTGTCCAGGAGGAGTAGGAGAATATCCCACAGGGAATGATTGACAATCAAAATGCAAGCATGGAATGGCGTATCCAGGCCCTCTTGAGATCCATAGAAGGCCATGACACTCTTTTAACATGGCATTTCTTTAATAAAAATGGAAAATTTAACTTAAAAACTTACTACTGAAATTTCAAAGATTTTTCTTAATCTTCGATTTTTGCCGATTTTTTTCTAAATTTCACGTTTTTTTGCCCTAAGTTTATATAAAATTGATTCTTTAATAATCAATAAATAAATAAATAAACAATTATAAAAAAAAATTGAACAATATTAAAAAAAATCTAAATTTTGTTATGTTCCGCTAATTTTGCCGGTGTGTTATTTGTAGCAAAAGAGAATTCCTGTTGAAACATTTTGCTTCCGTGAAAACAGCCTTTTAAGCCAACAATAATAATAAAAATATTAATAATATAATATTATTATTTTCCAGTTACTCCAAAGAGTTACCTTCAAAAGTCAAATTTCATAAAATGTTACTTTTAAAACAATTTGAAGCCATTTTAGATTTACAATAAATGAGAAGAAGAATATTACCAGTTGACACTCCGAGTAGGCTCATGATTTGTGAAGTAAATGAGCCACTCTGTTCACATCGTGTAACATGTATCACAGTCAAGGTGTCGGCGTGTTTCTTACACTCATTTATTCCGTCAAAGCCTTTAACGCCTACCCCTCCCCTCCTCCTCTCCTCTCCCTTCGGGGACGAGGTAAAGCCCACGTGATTTACCGCTTTGCTCTAATATACAATTATTATGAAATATATTATACTCGCTAATATAATACATCATTTATACAGTGTATAACAAAACTAACTGATAATACTTTAAGGTGTGTATGACTCTCCTATATAAAGGTCACTGTGAACATAGAACTAAATGAAAAACTTTTTTTACTTTTTTACGGTAAATTCATGACGCTGGGGAGTGCCCCAGCACTGAAATTTGTTATTTGTACAAGCGAGTGCGCTTGTAAAAATAACAAATTTCAGCGCTGCTACTTTCACAGTTAACTATATTTAAAGGGACATAATATACACGTATTGTTACTTTGTTTCGTTACGGCTTGTACATTAATATACTTAATATAATAGCGGACAGTTCCTAGAATCGTCGAAATTAAGCTCAAAACTTATAGTCAAGCTTACAAGGACGAAGTACAAAAGTATCGAATTTACATTTAGTGCAAAATTTGTCTCTTTAGGTGTAAACAGGCAAATGGGAAAGTTTTAACAATGTACAAAAACTTGAAATTTTCCGACTTGAAATTAAATTACCGCTCTGTTTTTGATATTATTATATATTATTTGTTTTTGATATAAAAATGGATATTATTATAAATGTATGTAAAATGATATTATTATATGTTATTGTCTATTGATATTATTATTTATAACAAAAAATTAAAACCGACTTCCAAGGTAAAAACAATAATAACATTAATATGAACTAAAAAGTAATAAATAATTTTTACTATCTAATAGTGCCTTTTTCCGAATTCGGCTAAACCTCAACTATTTCTGTACTCAATCTTCATTATTTTGAAGTCGGTACCAGATAGCTGAATCTTCAGTCCTCTGACAGAATATTTAAAATTTTTGGAACTGGCACCGACTTCAAAATAATGAAGATTGAGTACAGAAATAGTTGAGGTTTAGCCGAATTCGGAAAAAGGCACTATTAGATAGTAAAAATTATTTAATACTTTTTAGTTCAGTTATTATTGTTTTTACCTTGGAAGTCGGTTTTAATTTTTTGTTAAAAATAATAATAATTTCACTCTTTTTAGTTACACTAGTAGGTAAATCTTCGCGTATATTTTACGTATCTTATTACAATTTGTTAAGAGTCACAACTCACACTCACAAAATAATATAATATTATCAGTGAAGTGAACATATTGTAATTTAACAATTTTAATACTTCAAGCCCGAAGCGGTCACCGGCGATTGCGATAACAATGGAAAGGCTATTGTGTCTCGTTTTTCCACGATCGAAGGATCTATCAGATAAAAAATTGTACAAACTTGCATAGGATGTAGCGTAGCATAATATTTAATATTATCATAATTATTGACAGCTGTTCTTGTTATCAAGAATTCAAATCGATAGGTACTTAGTGCACCATCTATCGATTAATAAGTATAACTAATTAAAAAGACACTTAATGACTTTGTTTTGTTTAAATGCTCTTTTTAAAATAACTTTATTTTAATTCTATTTGTCTATTAAAATTTTATAAAGTAGTAAAGTATTCGATCTGTATATAAAGTAGTTAGTAAAGTATTCGATATTCTGTCTTCTGCCGCCATGCGCCGCGCGGCGGCGCGGGGCGGCGACGCCGACCGCCGTGTATTAAAAACAAAGAGGTGTTGTTATACAGTACATAATTATTATTATTAGTATATCCATACCTATGCCTTGTACTATTATCTATTCTGTGCCATGAGACATTGGTGGCCTTAACACGACGTGGTAATGATGATGATGACGATGATGATGATGATTATGATGATGAATATGAATTGCATAGTAGTTTGTGCTTTCTGTTCTTAAAACAACGCCGGAACTCCCAAACGTGTATCTATAAGGAATCAGGAGTTCTCTCAGCATCATCGAAACCATGGTATACCTTGACCCAATATTTGAGTTTTTGGTAGCGTATTCTTAGTACACTTCACATAAAACCAAAATCACCATATGTTTTCATATAAATTTCGAGGAGTTCCCTCGATTACTCATGGATCCCATCATCAGGTCACCACTTTTGTGAAAATGGGACCAAATTGGAGTGAAACCTAATACAACAAAACAAAAATTTCGAAAATCGGTTCACAAACGGCGGAGTAATCGTTGAACATACAAAAAAAAAAAAAAATATCCACAGCCGAACATGTAACCTCCTCGTTTTTTGGAAGTCGGTTAAAAAATACAGACAAAATCTGTTGTGTTTGTCTTACTAATTCACACTGAAACCAATGAACCGATTTTGATGAAGTTTGGCGTAGAAATATTTTGAATACCGGAATAGTACATAAGTTTCTTTCAACTCTCGTCAAATTTAGGATCTTTATAAATAAATTAAATATAAACGAATAAAACTTTTATTTTAAATTAATATAAGATAGTGCTTAGTTGTAGTTAATTATTGTAATTAAGGTTATCCGTTATAATTAACTTTAATAAATAAATAATTAATGACCATCATAATATTATAAGCATCTAATGCTAATACTTTTAACTACAAAATTAAGATATTTTACTCAAAAGATAAATACCACTTCTTGATACGAAGTACGAACAATAATTTTCTTATTTGACTATATCTAGAGTATTATACACATAGTGTGTGAATGTAAAAGTAAGATTAAAAAGGTGTCAGCTCAGTACTGGGTCAAAGTTGATATTTGAAGGAGGCCAAACAAAAGTAATTTGATGTAATTAGCTCAAAAACCTTGAGTCACAGTCGCCGGCTTGACTTGAAAGCACGCTGTAGAGTGTAGAGGAAACTAAGGTAGGGTAAAATATAGTGCCCAAGTTCTATATTTCGCTTCAATTCATTATTGTAGAGAAAAAAACAATTATTAAAACTTGACTAAATGATTGATATATAGTTTGTTTTATTGAGTAGCTAATATGTGTCATTTTTTATAGCTAAAATTCTGTCTAGTAGCCGCCATATTTTGTTAATTTTATGTAAATTTGTTAAAAAAAGCCGTATTCATATAAACGTATTGTCATTCGCAAATGTGAGCAGGCTTACTTAAATAAATAAATAAATAAATAATAAAAATTCGTTTATTATCTCACCACAAGATCAATACAATGTTATGTAATACATACTCAACAAACTTGACACTGGTTTTGTGGAAGACTAAACTAGGCGAAACCTGTATTTCAGGACACCAGGATCTCCAGGCTAAATAAAAGTATTCCAACTACATAATATTTACAACAGAGCAGTGAAACATTTCCATTATTATTATGCTTTTTTTTATTATGTTGCTTATAGGGTGTGATAGTAGTAATGTGTGTGTGTGTGTGTGTGTGATTATTTGTGTGAGTGTGTGTATTAGTCAGGCACAGTAATGAGAGTTTATATCCTCCAAGAAAACCAAAAAAACGATTGGCAAAGCGGGTGTGAAAACGGTGCGCGGTTGCATCAGGGTTATTACGTCTTTTGCAAACGGATGGTGGGATGTAATTGACGAGGCTATGGTGTTTGAGGACTGCATGGGATATATACAGTTGGCGTACCATCAAGGTTTTTGTTTGCTTATAAAGAGACTCGGTTGGGAAACGGAATGGAAGGCTGTTTGACACTTTGAGGATTGCCCGTTGCGCTCGTTCCAATTGTAACATAGTGTCTTTGTGTGTGCCTCCCCATGCTGAAACACAGTACGTGAGCAACGGTTGGCAAAGAGTGAGATAGACCACCCTCCTCAGTACTTCGTCTGCCATGTTTCTTAAGTTTTTAAATATTGGTATCAATTTTCTTATTCGAGACGTAATATTGGTTGAGGTTGTTCTTTCCAGGGGTTCACATGTACATGGCTCAACATGGGGGTTACAAGCAATGAGTTTCTAAAATACTAGAGTGGAAATGTCTTACAAACGATTCTCAGAAATGCGTAACCACTTGATAGCCCAAAAGACAATGTCACTTCATAATGTTATTATGTCATTATGTATGGCAGATATGCCTGCAGGCATCTTCAAAGTGGTGACGCGTTTCTGTCGTAGACTGCCAATCTAGTTACGTTAGTAACATACAATATCATTGGTTACAAGTGTGTGCGATCATACTATGGAGGGATAACGAGGGGGGCGTTCGTATCGCGAATGGGATGTATTTGGTTTTTTGGGTGTTAAGGGTAAGAATGTTTTTGCGTAACCATTCTACTACAGTGTCGAGGCCACTTTGTGCCATTTTAAAAATATTAGTCCAGGAATCTGAGTGGAACACGAGAGCCGTGTCATCCGCAAACGTGAAAAATTTTCCGTCACGTATGTTGAGCGTACACAGATCATTAATGTAGATGAGGAAGAGGGTTGGAGCATTTGCGCTTCCCTGAGGGACGCCATGCGTAGTGGTCCGTTCAGAACTTAGGTACTCATCCACCTTAACACTCTGTGTACGCTCGGTTAGGAAGTCCTCAAACAGTTTCAGCTGGGTTCCTCTTATGCCTATATGGTACATCTTTTTAGAAGGATAGGAAAGGAGACCGTATTGAAGGCTTTTGCTAGGTCTAAGAATATTCCTATAACTTTTTGTCCAACATCAAGCTTTTTTACTATGAAGTCCGTGAGTTCGTGTACTGCGTCACCTGCAGGGCTTCAAATGACGTTATTTTTTCATAACGTTACTGCTTCAAGGGCATAGACAACGTTATGAAAATTTACTCGATATTAAAAATAACGTTAAAAATTGATATTAATAACGGTTAATGTTATAACGTTATGTAGGATTAATAACGGTAAATATACACACCGGCAAAATTAGCGGAACATAATAAAATTTTTTTTTTTTGAAAATTAATCGCTGTTTTTTATATATTTATTTATTAATTTAATAATTGATGATTAAAAAATAAAACTTATATAAATTTAGGGCATAAAAACGTGTAAAATTAAAAAAATCTGCAAAAATCTAAAATTAAGAAAAATCTTTGAAATTTCAGTAGTAAGTTTTTAAGTTAAATTCTTCATTTTTACTTAAGAAATGCCATGTTAACAGCGTGAATTGCCTTCTATGGATCTGAAGAGAGTCTGGATACGCCATTACATGCTTGAATTTTGATTGTCAATCATTCCCTGTGGGATATTCTTCTACTCCTCCAGTAGCGCCAACTCGGGCTCCTGAACACATTTTGGAGCTGGAGTTTTAATTCGTACCGTTCACCCATTGATGTGCCACACGTTCTCAATCGGATCCACATCCGTAGACCGTGCTGACCTCTCCACCTGGGCTACGCTAGCATCATTTAGGTCATAATGCCCGATATTTTTTACTCTATGGACGCGCAAAAAATTTAAGTTACTACCTAAAACTGTGTAAAAGGCACAACATGCAGTTCTAGGATGTCTGTGCTATTGCCCTGTACTGTCAAAGTACCACCATTAACAATCATCAGCTCTGTGCGGGCTCCAAATCATATGCAACCCCAAACCATTACGAAGCCTGCATGATATACCACTGTTTCCGTTAAGTTTGATGGTCTATAGCGTTCCTTACGATTTATCCATATTCTTTATCGCCTGTCAATAAAATTTACACAGAATTTGCTCCCATCACTGTACAGCACACGATTTCACTCACTTGTCAAATTTTGATGTTCACGCGCAAATCTTAGCCTGGCTCTTTGGTGGCCTGTCTCAAGTTTTGGTGCCCTTGCTGGCACCTTTGAGTTTAATTTAACTTCTTTGAGTCTTCTTCTTACTGTAAAATCACTTACAGGTACATCTCGGACCTGTTCCTATAGGTTTCATCTCTGCAAAGCAGTTTAAGGTCGATTTCTTAAGGCTTGTACCCTTACAAAACGGTTATCCTGAACCTTTGCCACCCGATATCTGCCTTGTTCTCGTCTCCGAACGTAAGATCCAGTCTCTCTGTAGCGTTGAAATTTACGATGGACCACGAAAGCCGACACACCTAAGGCCTGACTGACCGAACGGTAGGTGTGACATTTCTCTATAGTGGTTACAGCTCTAGCTGTCGTAGATGCTGGAAAATCCACTAATTTTTTATCTAAGCAATGAGTTCTTCCAAAAACCAAACAATCAAATGAGCTGGCATACCTTGCACCCCGCTAAAAACGCCATTCTTATCAGAAACACTTACAACGTCAATCATCGAAAAACACTTAGTAGGGCATAATTGCAATAAAAATCTGTCAACTTGCCAGTTTTGTTCAATATTTTATTTCTTAAATGAGCTTAGAAACTATAAAAAAGGATTTCACACAGCCCGACCCACTTGAATTCAAGTTGTGGCCCTTTTTACTTATGTTCCGCTAATTTTGCCGGTGTGTGTATATGTTCTTTGATAACGTTATAGTCCGTCCCATTTTTAGTCGAAAACAATAACTATTATTTTTATTATTACTTTATGTATTAAACTCCTAAAAGTAAGAGCAGATTGCAGTGTTAGCGAATACAGTGATAGCGAATAAATTAAATGAAGAGGTATGTACTAGTATAATATTATATGGGAAAAGAAAAAAACACATATATCCTGATACTTAGCATTTATTTGATTTAGCAAATAAAGCAAAAGTAGAAATGTTATTGTTTGCAATAAATTATATTATAATTATCATGTATTCTAAAACATTCCAATAGTATTAATTATATAGTCATAGTATAATATATATTTATAATAGTCAATAGTATTAAGTTTAATTGTATATAACATAAAGGCTCTACATTTACGTTCCAGATCACAGAACATATATAGATCAGAGAACATATAAGAGAACATATATATATATATATATATATATATATATGTACTGAAATCAAAAAACTTCCGATGATCCGCTCGAACTAAGACCTGTAAGATAAGTAAAAATGTATCATGTATCATATCGTATCATGTTAAACACTGTAATAACAAAAAGTGTAAACTGAATGTAAAAATTAACGCTAAACAAAGTAAATGTATAAATATAAGTATTAAATAAAAATATTATAATGGTATTAAGTAAAATTGAAAATGTAATTGGATAAAAGTAAAAGTTGTGATAGAAGATGGAAAATAGAAAATATAATTGTTGATAAAAGAATAATTTGTCTCATAAAATGAAAATATATAGATGTAAATAATATTAACATAGATAGATCAGATAGATAGAATCAAAAAACGCACATGTAATAAATAAATATAATATGTAGAAATTGTCCCTTATTATGTAAGAGGGAACAAGAGAAAAAAAAATATCAAGCAGGTTCATCTTTAAGTTTGATATTGTTTTATAAATTTAACAGGGCCGCAAGAGTCTTGTGTATATCTTCTCGAAGAGGCTAAGAGACGCGATGAGTTGGAAAAAAGACGCCAAAGTCGCAGAATACGAAACCTTTGGCAAATATCATCCGACCGCGACTACGTCCTAAATTTCCGACTCACCAGGGATCTCATATCTGCATTGGATAAAAAAAACTCCTAAAAGTAGGTAAGCACAAATCTCGCAAAAAAAGTGGGCTGCGAGTGAGATTTAGTGCACCGTGCACGAATGCATACCTGATACCAGAAAATAACGTTATATTTACCGTTATTATTATAACGATATTTGTTCGTTTAAACATAACGAAAAAATATCGTTATAATAATAACGGTAAATATTACGTTATTTTACTAGATATCGTTTTAAAAAATAACGTTATCTGGCTACCATTATGAAAATAACGGTACGTAACAACATTTTTTCTGTTATTCGATAACGTTATGAAGCCCTGGTCACCTGTAGATTTGCCTTGGCGAAATCCATACTGTGATGTGGAAAGGATGTTATTGTTTTCTAGGTAGGATATTAATCTAGGGTTCATGATTCGTTCTAATATTTTTGATAAGGTTGGTAGGACAGCGATTGGTCTGTAATTCGTGATTAGGTCTCTGTTCCCCGCCTTATAAATTGGATGAATAATTGCTCTCTTAAAAGCTTTTGGAAAAACGCCTGTTGAAAGGGACAAATTTAAGACATGAGTTAGAGGTGGGGCAATAACTTATATGTTATTGTTTATGACCCCTGCTGGTGTATGGTGTTACGGACACACAGAGCCATCTAGCGGCGAACCAGGGGAACACAGATAACCTAAATCCGCCACTCGATACTAGATGGCGTTAGCAGTACCTTCTCTAGAAACATCCCACATTTGTTTACTTGTTTACGCATATCAGGGTTATTCTGGGATGTTCCGGAACATTCTGTGATTCGATCCGGCCCGTATAAATAGTCGCAGCGGTCGAGCCGGCATTCAGACAGTGATAGTGCTTAGTGTTTGGACATAGTACTTAGTGTTTGGACTCAGTGATTTGTGTGAGCTAGTGTTTGTGAATAAAGTCTTCAAGAGAGTCACCAGGTCTTTCTCTCCGAATCTACGAACCCTAGCACGTAACAATATTGTCCCAACCCACGGCACAGTTACTTCTTAAGGACATTGCAACTTATATATAGATAGCTTTTTTATTTTATTGTAATATACAACTGTTGCTACTTGATATTGCAACGACTTTGCATCGTTACATTTTTGAAGTAGCATAGTAAAGTGTCGTTTTTGGTGTAAAGTACGAAGTGAAAAATATACATTGCATTGCAATGAACTGTAACTCATTCTCACGTTGAGAGGCTGACAGTCAGTTTGGTGTGAACACAGCTTGAAAGTCATATCTTTTGTCAAGTCAACAAGTGGTCCATCTTACCCCACCCTCCCCTACCGACGTTTAGCGCGTGCTTAGCGCCGAGTTACGCTTTACGTTCTCGCGCGAGATTTTATGACATCTCAGACACACTTTACGTCTGTACTCTGCTCTGTAGCCGTAAGTGCGGACCCAGGATTGCAAAAAAACGCTGCACTTAAAATGTGCTAAGATAATAATCACAAATCGGTGATATTAAAAAATAAGAACAAAAGTAAAAACTATTAGAAAATAAACATTTTAATTTACAAAAATACGAATACTTACTTAATTAAAGAATAAGATTTCACTTAATCATTTTCTTTACCCAAAATCTTCGAGTTCAATCCAAAATATTACGTATTTCGAAAATTCTTACAGACGTTTTTAAGATAAACTCAAACTCAAAAAATTTTATTCGGAGTAAATTTTTTCAAATTTTTTCTGAACGTTGATACTACTGGTGCCTCCCACCGGTTCGGGAACTAGCCCAGCGAGAAGAACCGGCGTAAGAAACTCGCACGGGGCCATCTTTTACTAAAAAGATGGTAAATTACAATGTCATTGTGACTATATATTTTTTCTTATTGTTACTATTATTTTAATTTATTGACATCATTTACAAATAACTTTATTTTTATATGAATTTTATTTAATTTAATATAATCCTTTAATCTGACTTTTTTTTTTTTTTTTAGGGAATGTATGAGTTTTGCTTTGTTTTATTTAATTTTTTTTTCTCTGTATTGCAATATATTTTTATTTAGGCTTCTTGCTCACAATGAATTTATTATAATTATTATTCTTTGTTTTTGTAGTTATTGATATTAAGTATTTACATAAGTATTAAAAACATGTGTGACTGTGACAATCATAATTCTAATAATTATTGTGGAATGACTTATTTAAATATTTTAGTGTAATTGAGTACTTGACATTTGATATTATTATTATTATTGATATTTTTTTTAATGTTGTGTATAGTTTTTATTGGATTGCATGGTAAAATGTTACTTCTTTTCGTGTATTTTTGTTAGCTATATTACTTACTTTGCTGTCTGTTACTATACCGAATTAAAAAAATAAAAAAATAAATAAAATAAATAAATATAAAATAAAACTAAATACAACAAGCGTATAATATTGCATAATATATACAGAAATTACAGCTCTGCAGGGGGCGACCTTATTACCACGGTGTACTATCATTCATGAAATCAGTAACTTTATAGTATTAATTGACAGATTTTGAACGTTTTCTGGGATCTTATTATAATATAAAGGCGTATACATTGACCTTTAAAAGAGTTTTTGACTTTAGTAAGTCTAGTCACCGGAATTTCAAGCTTATGTTTATTACGAGTATTTCTCCCATGGGTATCATATTTTTGACGTGACAACGTCTTATAACTCGATGGGGTCGGCTGCGCGCACGAAAAAACATGACGCAATGTGCGGCGTTACCTCGCTCTGAGGCGTTCCATTTTTTTTTTATTTCTTGTCCCCCTAACTGTGTCAGGGCTTGTTGATATCTTATTAAATTATTTTAATATAAAAATGTTCTTTTCAAGCCATAAAAATCCAATTATTATAGTATTACACTACATTATTAAAGTTCGAGTCGAGTTCGAGTTCGAGTTCGACACAAAACACTACTCTCCAACCGTCTTTTTTGAATTGATATACTTATATTCTTTTAAACATACATTTGATAGGAAATATCGAGAAGCAACTGTTAAGATTCCAGTTTCCTTAAATTTTTGCCCGTAAAGAGAAGTGTTACTGGCCAACTTGTAGATTGACCGAACAGCTCGCTTCTGCAGCACGAAAATTGTATCTATATCTGCAGCATTGCCCCACAGCAAAATGCAAAATATGCCTCTTGGCTCTTACTGTAATTATAGGAGAATGTCTCGTTTAAACTACTGTTTACATGCGAGATTGTATAATTTGCAAAGGGAATATTAATTTGATCAATAAATTAATACCACCAACATCCCGCAGCATACGCGGAAGCAGTTAGAGAGCGAATTGCAAACGATAACTAATGAATGTATGGTAATGTTTGATTCACATCTTAATTGTAGATAAGCGGCGGCGCCTGTTGCAGCCGCAATGTATCACGCGGTGTAATGTTGTATTGCCCACTGGCATAGTATAAATAATATACAGTATACTTTATACACCAGACGTAGAGTTCATGTACGCGCTAAATATTGTTTCAAAATGCTCAGAGTGCTACGCAGAGTGCTACGTAGTGGTAGGCAAAGGCCGACACGCGCTACGTCCGTCGTTTTCGTGATAAGTCTCTATGAATTGGGCGCATGCACACATAAACATGAATCTAGACAACTCGAAGTAATCACACCACAATGTGGTATCCCGCCGTACACGTGTACACGTTTTCTTAGTGATTAGCTTGTATAATTTCAATGACAGCTGAGTTAAACTACTGTATGATATTTAATTGTGATATTGTATTGTATGTGTAATGTATTACATGCGGTATAATGTATGTGTAGTATAATTTACGATGGCGAGGGAGGCAGAGGGGGATGAGGGGGAGGGTGCAATCGGCGGGCGACGTGCGTTGATGGATGTGCTGGATTACCGCACAGCGCGCGACGGGGCCATGCAGGGTGCATGAGCTAGGGTCACTTCAAATTGATGATGAGGAGATCGAAATCTTTCTGTTCCCTCGTTTAGCGAGATTCGAACCTACAAATTCAGCTTGAGCGTTGACGCGCTAACCAAGAAACCATCATCCTCAAAGAGGAACAGTGAATCCTTGGGTTCTGATTAAACAAAAAAATTAACAAAGACCGTAGGTGGCTCAGTATTCAACAAATTTTGCCGCACACTAAAGAAATGCATTTGCACATGACGTTATTTGCATGTATTTAACCTACATGTATTATAAGTTTTAGCGTTATTCGTTTTATCACGTGTAAAAAGCAGTAGGTACTTTACGTGGCTTTATATTACTTCTAACATTTCGTAGTTCTAAATTAGGTCCAACTGTACACGAGTGTCGTGTGCGGTCCACCGGCCCGTGCGGTCCGCCACGGCCCCCGCGCGGTGGGCCAGCCCCCGGCGCGGCCCCCGTGGCCCCCGCGGCCCCCGGATGACGGATCACCCGCCTAAATTCACTTAGCGAACTACCGGCCTTCCTGTTTGTGCCACGCGCTGACTTATTACCTCTCTCCTGACGAAACGAAAAATACCCGACCATTTTACTGTTGACATTCCCCGAGTTTGATGTTTACAGGTTACAGTTCATATTAGTTCGCTCTCCTATGTTTATACTACGTACAAGCTTAGAATAATATTAGTTTATATAATTCTTCGTACCAAAATTCGTTTTTCGTGCGGAAACCGTACATAAAGTATCCTATGCCTTTCCCAGATCCATGGGTGCCGGCAGAAATAATTTCCAAGGGGTGCAGATTTTAGTTTTCTTTCTTTTCTTTTCTTTTTTTATTTTTTACGAACAACAGTGACTACCAACAGAACGTCAACAGAATACTTACATTTAGTGCTGAAACTTTACGAACTATCTTTGTACAGCATGGTAATAGGGTTACATATTATTACGGTTTCATTTCAATAATTTCTTTTGATCCCGAGATTCCCAAGGGGTGCACTTACCCCCTGGCACCCCCCTGCCGGCGCCCATGCCCAGATCTTAAAAATATTTGCATACCAAATTTCAGAAAAATCGGTTTAGCGGCTTAAGCGTTAAGATGTAACAAACCAAAAGACTATTCATACAAATATTATACGCATTTATAATATTAGTATGGAAGGATGTATTTTATTGAGCGTAATGTGGTTAAGCTGCGTCGTGCCTCGCTGGGCATGTTGCCACTCGCGAGGCAAGTCGTTCGTTACGAGAGCTCTAAGCACGCAATGCAAACAAAATTGTACTTACTTATTATAAAATACATTTTATTCAGTAAAGTGTTCACCTTTTCCATATTATAAAGAACTTTTTGACTTTCAGTAAAATATCTTTATTTAAAAATGCAAAAGACCTTTATATTATTAAAATGTGCTTTTAAAGTTTACTTACTTATTTCAGTTTTATTTATTTTGATATAATAATTTTAGTGCCTAAAATACTGCCAACACGAATCACTTAAACATCCATGATCCATACTAATATTATAAATGCGAAAGTGTGTCTGTCTGTCTGTCTGTCTGTCTGTCTGTCTGTTACCTCTTCACGCCCGAACCGCTGAACCGATTTTGCTGAAATTTGGTATGGAGATACTTTGAGTCCCGGGAAAGGACATTAGATACTTTTTATCCAGGAAAAATGTACGGTTCACGCGCGATACACGAATTTTGGCACAACGGAGTTGCGGGCGTCATCTAGTAATCTATATATATATGTCGCAGTCCACTGGTTAAAAAAGCCGTTCAATCAAACAGCTAGCCCTTTGACTGAACAACGCCATTCAATCACACGGCTATACGTCGTTTAGTCGAAGTGTTGACTGCAACGTTCAACACTACAGCTAGACGACGCTTAGCTAACTGGTTAAATGGCAAATTAACTAAGATGACCATTAGTTTAGTGTTATTATTATACAAATGTAATGATTACAAGTAGAATAAATTATTTCATTCTAACTCATTTTGAACAAAATTGCAATAAATACCTTGGTAATGCACTTCACAATCCCGTAATTTCTCCTCGAATATTTGTTTAAATTTTGATTCACTCGTATGTGCTCCCATAATTTCTGTCACTTTAATAACACTTGTAAAGTATATGAACGAAAAATATCTTAATACAATCACAAAATACCGGCTAGTTGACGCCATATTGTAAACAAAGCGCACCTAGCGCCGCGGTGGTGAGCGCTGAAATAATTCAATCAAACGGCTGCTTTTGAATCAGCTGTAGTGTTCAACGTTTTGAGCGACTGAAATATTCAATTAAAAAGCTAGACGTGTGATAGAATGACGTTGTTCAGTCAAAGGGCTAGCTGTTAGATTGAACGGCTATTTAAACCAGTTGGCTGCGACATATATAAAAGAAAGTTGTGTTAGTTACGCCACTTATAACTCAAGAACGGATGAACCGATTTGGCTGAAAATTGGTGGAGAGGTAGCTTAGAACTAGGAATAGCACATAGGATACATTTTGTCCCGGAAAAATGTACAGTTACTGCACAATATACTTTTATGATTTGCGCGTAAACTATTCAATCGATTTTGATGAATTTTGGTATGGAGATACTTTGAGTCTCGGGAAAGGACAAGGGATACTTTTGGTCCCGGAAAATGTACGGTTCCCGCACAATAAACTTTTATCTCAAGAATGGATTAACCGATTTGGCTGAAAATTGGTGGAGAGGTAGCTGAGAACCAGGAAAAGGATATAAGATACATTTTGTACCGGAAAAATGTACGGTTACTGCACAATATACTTTTATGATTTGCGCGTAAACTATTCAATCGATTTTGATGAATTTTGGTATAGAGATACTTTGAGTCTCGGGAAAGGACAAGGGATACTTTTGATCCCAGAAAATGTACGGTTCCCGCACAATAAACTTTTATGATTTTTGCCTAAACTATTCAGTCTATTTTTATGAAATTTGGCATGAAGATACTAATTTTAATCTATTGTTTTCTTAATTATACAAATTCGAATTAAATAATCATCGTTAAGACAGAACAACGCTGTCGGGTCAGCTAGTAATATATAGTTCGACAAGACTGTTTATGAACGTGGCGAGAAAAGGAACTAACGCTTCTATCTTACAAAAATGTCATTTTTGACAGATCTCCTTTACCAGCCCATTGACATCATGGACATATTCATTTACAGCCTTGTCGAAATGTAATCCAATATAAATCAAATCCAATTGCATAATAATATTATGAATTTCTAGGTCTAGTTAGTATTTTTTATTTACAATTAGATCAAAATAAACTAAAACATAGTAAAGTATTGAACCTACACCACCTAAACTTTTTAATAGCCCTCCCCTCCTAATAGAAGTGTCGTAACTCACTCGGCTCGTAAAGGAACTTATGACGTAATGACTTCCTGAAACTTTGCACTAAAAGAACCGAATACCACTGAGCGATGAAAAAGTGGAGTGGTGTTGCTGTACTCTGTAGCGTAGCAAATGGTAAGGTACTATTATCTATTTTGTGGCAAATGTTGCACGGAGTTGATTCAGATGGAATTGAGGTTTTGGTCACTATAAATTATTATAATCCATTTCAATAGTAATTTGTTTTGATCTTAATTTAATTTCCACTTATTTAACCTATCAAGAAGCCCCATAAGATCACAGGTGATCGCGACAACAATAGGATAACAATAGATTTCCAAGAATCCACGATCGAAGGATTAATGTCCTCTTTTTTTTCTTTTTTGCGCTTATATTATTATTTAATAAGACATTACATGACATCTCGACTTATTTTGGTCAAGATATACCTTAACTTTGATCAAAAATCAAAATCCACAAAGCAATTTTATTACATTTTACTAAAATAATGTGATAAAACTAGCTTTGTGGATTTTTTTTATTTCATTTATGTTTTGTTTTGTTATCGTCATAAAATTACATCTTTAATTTAGTCATCAAATCTAATCCTAATAAACGAAAAGATTTTGGACATAAAATAGCCTGTAATATTGTCAGAAAATAATAAAACTGAATTTTATGACTTTGACTTTGAAACATCTAGACCGGGATAGATGTTAGATACATTCACAGATACATTCACAGATACATTTAACAAACAAAATGTAATATAAAGTTGTAAAAACTTTCCTGATATCAGCAAAATATTTAGGCTATTTGGGATAGGCTCATAATAAACTTACTATATTCTGTTACATTAAATTACTCACAAATTAAAGACTTACTTAGTTAAAATTAATGAATATAAAAGTATATAAATAAAAATAAAACAAAGGATATGAATAAAATAAAAACTACGTAAAAATGCTAAATGTTAAAAAGTTACAAAAATCAACCGTGTTAGCGCTAATAATGACACCTCATTAATTTTGTTGAAATTGGATCAGTACTCGGACAGGAGTTTAGTCGTGACAAGGGCACGTACGTATCGACATACATTTGTTCATTCTATTATAAATGTTGATAAAGAATAAATTAACATATTCATGTTGTTTAATTAACATATTTGATATTTTGTTGAAATATATTTTTCTAATTCAAATATCTCGTAACAACCCAATTAGGATCATAATATTATTATTTTGTGTCGTCAACTGACGCGGATCAGAGCACACGTACATGCGCCCTTTCCTTTGTCTCGAAACGTATTATCTTAATATTATCTTTATATTCAAATATAATTTTACAACCAACTGTATAAACGTGACCTCTTTGTCTATATTTGGTCTTAGAACTTGTAACTATGTTTGTTACGTACCGTCTTAAACTTATTAGCTACAAAGTTTACGTGAAATTGGATATTATGTAATCCACCCCCTTAATATTAATAAAGCATTTAAGCAGCAAATAATTATACAAGTTCTGATTGTCTTCGTGTGGAATAAAAAAGTCATACAATAGACAAATAGTTATACCACAGATTACTAAAAAGTTACTACGTAAGTTATAAGTCGATTAAAACTAGGTTCATGGATTTACAGACACAATATTTAAGAAAAAGGAATAATATGTTTAGCATTTTTTGTTTCATCAAAAATGTGCACTTGTACTTATAACTGTTGTTGATAAACAGAATATGGGCGTTCCGTCCGGAGATTCCGTAATTGACCGTATTTAAAACCTTATAAACTCATAATCTGAAAGCTACAAAGTTATAATAAAAATACAGCAATAATCTTCAGTATATTATCAACATTCCTTTTGTCGTTTTAAATTTTCTATTTTTGTTTCTTATACTCATGATATCAGCTTCCAAAGTAATACCAATTTGTTAAAATTCAAGCATACATTCAGCATCTCCTCAGGTTTTACAAATTACTTTTATTTGAAACTCACGCCAATAGATCGACAATATCATAAACTACATATTCGCCGTTTCAAATTTTTTTTAGGACAATTTTGAACTAAGATAAGTAAAAATAATAGGGTTTTGGCGCGATCTCGGCAACGCGGCAAATGTATGGCCAAGGTCGTTTGCTCGGGGGACGGCCTTAACTGTTGAGCGTAACGTTCACGTGAAGTGAATGTAGCACGTTACACTCAACAGTAACATATAACATAATATTTGTTGATTTTCTTTGTCAACATTTAATATGAAAGAATACACGTTTGTATGTACGTACGTACACCACACTTGATGGCGTCGGCAGGCGCCGGCAGTCGGAACACTGTTTGTTATCCGACACTAGAATGTGCTGGAACGTCGCTAAACAAACATCAATGGGAATAGCGCACTGTCACAGACCAGCAGCTCGTATTTGCAGAATGTACAAAATCTTTCGCTAAAAATATGTTATACGGATGTTTGAAATTGAAACGTCATTCTTATGGTTCTAAAATATCAGGTTTTTCTAAATTTGGAGACACATATTGTCACAGAACACGTAAAATATAGCCATTAGCTATGGGTTGTTTTCTTTTTATCATCTCCACCAGACGGCGCGACGGTAGACACTCACTAATTTTCTATTGGTTCCCCACCGATTTGAAATTATCTGCAGGTTGGCATTACTGACTACATGTTGGTCGTGTTTCTATAAAATATCAGTGTACTGTCAAGTGTAATATCAATCAAAATATCATACTCCTAAGCGATCATTGGCCTAAGCAATTAGACCAGTATACTGGTAACAGCTTAGGAACACGCTTGCACTTGTCAAACTGAAAACATGATAACTGAAAGAGTTTTCTACTTCTACTTTTTACTGTCGGTGTAGTTTTTATTATTTTTCCCCAAATTGTATTATTTGGGTTTTTGATGTTCATTATTGGTAAAATATTAGCCACTAAATATTTGTTATCTTGCACAAGTGCAGGTAAGATGTTGTCAAAACCAAAATGTTTAATTCCTGTGACATTTGGTGTGAACAACGGTAAATAGGGCTATTTCTTCCGTGAGTTTTAACTAAAACATCGTTATTATACCACTACACAAATTTTACCACTTTAGAAGAGTCTCTCTCGCAAACTATTCAGGTTAGAAAAAATTGATATTAGAAACTTTATGATTTTTAAAGACCTATCCATAGATACCCCACACGCAAAGGTTAGATGAAATGTTTTTTTTGTTTCAGTTGTACCTATGGGGACCCCTAAATTTTTTTATAATTTTTCCATTTTAGTATCAAAATCTTAATGTGGTTCACAGACTACATCTACTTACCAAGTTTCAATAGTATAGCTCTTATTGTTTCGGAGAAAAGTGGCTGTGACATACGGACGGACAGACAGACAATCATACATGAGGAATCTATAAGGGTTCCGTTTTTTGCCATTTGGCTACGGAACCCTAAAAATATGGGTTAGGGCACTAATGCTTAACAAGCGACCATAATATATATTATAATTATTTAATAAGTACATATATAGTATTTAATTGTCCAATTAGATTAAACACTACGTTATATAGTAATATTGTTTTAAAAAGAGCTGTCGAAGACGAATGGCAGTGTGCGGAAAAACCAGTAATGGTTTATGTTACACTGTATTAGATTAAGTTCATGTTTGTATTTTCTTTATAGTTTTTAAAATAAATAAAAAAAACCGGCCAAGTGCGAGTCGGACTCGCGCACCGAGGGTTCCGTACAAACCTGCAAGGTTTACAAAGTTCGTTCATTACGACAATCGAGTATGAGGAAATGGGTAGTAAGTTTAAAATTATTAAAAAAATATATATTATGTGATGTAACTAAAAATTTATGGTTTTCGTAATTTTTCCTTTATCTATGCTATAAGACGTTGCTTCGTACCAAATTTCAAGATTCTGAGTTCACGGGAAGCACCCTGTAGGTTTTGATTCCCTTGTAGTGTCGAAAATTTGCGGCATAAACGGCTGTATCTTTTGATTGCGTTGGCTTAGAAGTTTGATTTTTTCACAGCTTCAAGGGACAGTAGACCTGAGTAATTGATATAAATTTCAGCTTCATACCTCCACGCGTTCCTGAGAAAAAGGGTCTTGACAGACGGACAGACGGACAACAAAGTGATCCTATAAGGGTTCCGTTTTTTTCCTTTTGAGGTACGGAACCCTAAAAAGTATAAAATAATGTGGTGGTCGGTCGATCGTGTTTCAGAGAAAATCTGTCCGTCTAACCCTCAACCGGCCGCGGGTCGATCACACCCTGCGGCTGACTGCCGACTTGTGTGTAACTTTAAACGTTTGTTTGTTTGGAGAGGGTCCGTTTTAATCGGCACGGTATTAATTAGAGTTTGAAGTATTTTAAGCTTAATGATGCCCTCAACTTGGTTGCGACGAAATTCGTTTGTGGTGCGTGAACCGTATATTTACGAGATTAAAACAAGATAAAACTATTCTATGTTGTTAACAGGGACTAAAAGTGTTTCTATGTCTAAGGGCCTGTCCACATCTCCACGTCACGACGTAGTCAACGTGCCACGTTAGGTAAGCAAAATACGTATTCTGCTTTTGCTATTTTTAAAAACGGAGAAAGAAAAGAAAAAAGACGTTTTACGTTACGTTGACGTAAATTTATACGTTACGTTAACATTACGTGCCACGTTACCGAACCGTTACAAGTCATGTTGATGTCGTGACGTAGAGATGTGAATTGTGGACAGGCCCCAAGTTGATGAAAATCAGTTGAACGTTTTCAGTGTGTACAGACAAACAAACAGTGGACGAAACATTTTCGGATTTATGAAATTAGCGTGGATTCAAAATAACCTACAACTAGGAGTTATCACATTATTATTCAACGAGTTACGGATTTAAGAGATAAAACATAACGTCCTGCAACAACTCAAAATTCATACTGGTTTCGAAGAGTTAATTATTATATTAGAATTATTGAAAACTAGCTGTTCCGGTGAACTTCGTGTCACTTTAAAACCTTCCCTGGACTTCTACGAATATTTTAAGACCGTCCAATCAAGCCCAATCCGTTCAGCCGTTTTCGAGTTTTAGCGCGACTAACACATTTGAAAATCCATAAGAAGAGGATATAAATTTTTCTTTGATTTCAAGTCTGCCGGTCTCGTCGAACATCGAAAATAATTGATAGCGAGCATGTGATGCTCGCACGAATCATAATAAATAGTATTATGAAAGAACGACTTTCGATCCAATTATCCAAATTGGAATACTAAAATATGTATCTTAGATTTATTTTGTGTTTGTTAAAATTCGCCTTAACGATCTTAACGAGTATGTTTAAAATATCAGTTCAATAAATGAACCAATGTAAAATAAATGATCAAATTACCTTACCAATTAGTGAAGTTCGATAATTATTATATGAGTCGCTTCATTCGAAGATATATAATTATTATCAACCTCTGTATCTGCTAGGCAATCGCGTTTTTTCAAAGACGTATGTGGGTAGTTGAAAAATCACCCGCACGCCCGGCCTCTGGACGCTCCGGCATGTCTCATTATGTTTAGAGAGAAGTAATGCAAAAAAACTTTCTTTCTTTCTTTGGGTACTGCAGCAAACATAGTTTCGTGCAGACTGGGTGGGAGGGAGATTATATCTTCGAATGAAGCGACTCATATAATAATGATCGAACTTCACTTGGTAAGTTCGTTTGATCATTTATTATATTTCTTCGCTTCATTCTTCGATATATAATAAATGATCAAACAAACTTACCAAGTGAAGTTCGATCATTATTATATGAGTCGCTTCATTCAAAGATATATTAATTAACCAGGTAGTCCTTTGTTTATTTGCTAGGCAATCGCGTTTTTTTTAAGACGTATGTGGGTACATAACAAATATCGTATGATCACTCTGTCATCAGCGCGCTTCATTATGTTCAGAGAGAGGTAATGCAAAAAATCTTTCTTTATTTCTTTGGGTACTGCAGCAAACAAAGTTTAGTGCCAGTTACCTCGCGACCAACGCGCTCGGTCCACGCGTTCTCGCACACCGACGTACGCAAGGCTCGCCTAATAGTTATCGTAACTACCTAACTAACATTATCGCGGGTGCTCCTGCCTGCAGGAGCACCTTATTTGTGATGGAGAAGATGTCGAGTACCCCCACTGTAAGTTATGCCAACGTTACCTCCAGAATAATGTACCCCAAGAAAGACCAAGCCTGAAGCCATCGTAATAGATTCGATCGACGGATTGATGCTAAGAGATTATTTAATGGCACTCTCAACCGTAACAAAGTCAACGAATATTCGATTTATTTCCCGGATTGCTTACTCAAGAATTTGTGTTTACATGGATTCCAAAAAACTGTAAATGAACTGATTGATGTAATTAAGACAATAAAAGTTAAGGATTGTTTATTAGAGATTCGCCCATTGATTTCAAGAAACAAAAGGATTGTTTTATCGAATGTTTGTCCGATCATTCCTAACGAGGTTTTGATAGAAAAATTCTACGATATTATCATTAAAATCTCAAGCCCGATAACTTTTATGAAAGTAGGTATACCGGATCCTGGCTTCTCGCACATAATGAGTTTTAGGCGACAATTGTACGTTTCCCACGAGGACGAAAAAAGACTGCCGGAATCATTACAGATCCAGTACGAAGACACCAATTACTGGATATATGTATCAAACGAGTCGATGAAATGTTTCGTTTGTAATACTATGGGGCACTTGGCTAAAAACTAGGTCTCTTGAGTTTTTATTCTACTGACTATTATTATTATTTATGGGCATAATGATAACATTAATTTATAATTAAATTTTATAATTAGAAAGAATATAAATTCTTTCTCGAATATAATGATTACTATTCATAATGTATATACTTATATTATATTATATTATATTATATTGTATTTTGTAAAAAATCTTTCTTTCGTTAAACTGAAAATCTACCTGGTTAATTAATATATCGAAGAATGAAGCGAAGAAATATAATAAATGATCAAACGAACTTACCAAGTGAAGTTCGATCATTATTATATGAGTCGCTTCATTCAAAGATATAATCTCCCTCCCACCCAGCCTGCACGAAACTATGTTTGCTGCAGTACCCAAAGAAATAAAGAAAGATTTTTTGCATTACCTCTCTCTAAACATAATGAAGCGCGCTGATGACAGAGTGATCATACGATATTTTTATGTACCCACATACGTCTTTAAAAAAACGCGATTGCCTAGCAAATAAACACCTGGTTAATTAATATATCTTTGAATGAAGCGACTCATATAATAATGATCGAATTTCACTTGGTAAGTTCGTTTGATCATTTATTATATTATATCCAACAATAAAGCGAAGAAATATAATAATTTGTTGTACCTAATTGTATATTATAAAGAGTTTTTCCTTGAAAAAGCAATGTTTGTAATCAAATAAAAAATAATTATAATTTTCCTTTTCTCCTTAATTTAATGGTTTCAATATAATCAGACTTGTAATATTGGATCTGACGAAAGCAGATTAGTTTATTGTGTTACTTGTGTGTGTGTGTGTAGTCCTGTCTCCTGTCCACTGTAGCTCCTGTATGTGTGTGTTACTTCCTCAGTAATAATTAGTATTAGCGACACTCCCGCGCGGCGGCTGCGGTTGCGGTTGCGGTTGCGGTTGCGGTCGCCAAGTTAGTTGTATGTCTGTTGCGGTCCTTCCCCCCCTCCGCCTGCACTTCCCAGACACTGTTCTATACTAATCAATATATTTATTTATTTATCTATCTTACATATAATTACAATTTTATATTTAGACGTGCCTGAAAACTCGTGTCGAGTTTGTCTAGACATAACGATCTCAACTACAAAGCTTAATTACTTATAACTAAACTAATAAATCTCTCTTTTTACCTGTCACTACGATCTTTCCTTTGAGGTAAGATTTGTTTTTGACACAGGTATAAACGACAAAGTGTGGAAAGGCTATTTTCCATTTCTCTGTGCTCGTTAGTTTGCTTGCTTCATTTGTTAGCACACATCCCCTATAAAGTATAAAGTTTTACTTTCAGAACATCGCTATCCACATGCCTGATATAAAATAACATTTTTCATAATATTTTAAATATGATTTTTAATGGAAGTTAAATTATAAATTATTATAACGACATCAAAACACATCTCCAGATTTTCTACTCGTTATTTAATTCTAATCCGGAACGAAAGTAAATAGGAGCTGGAAATAGAATAATCCCTCTCATTATTTCACCGCCGCGTCACGTCACGTCACGCCGCGCCGCATCGCCCGGCGAGCCCGGACAGGGGGTGCGACTGACGACTCACGGGATCCGGGACTGGGACCGGCCTATTTTTAGCTCTTTCAATCTCATTTAAATGCCCTAATTTCGTACTCATTTTAGCGTTACGTAGTATTCTAATTAACGATTATCTGCGAAGGTATTTCAAAGTTTAAAGCATTAGAATTTCGTTTGAAGTACGATGAATTTCAATTACTAATGAATTTTGTAGCTGCGTAGCTCGCCGCTATGAACTCGTAGCGACTCGTAGCGAGTGATTCGCCTCGTCGTTTGAACTATAGAAAATACAGTATTATTTTGATTTTTAACGTATAGAATATATTTATAACTTAAACATTAATTTTAATTTTTAAGCATAAAATAGCATAGTCATTAGACCCCCTCGACTATGCGGGGTCGTATACTAAAAGTTTGAATTTTGAGCGTATGTGCCTACCAGTTTTACGTCGTATTAAATACATTCAAATCCAGAGGCTTACAGCTGAAATATTAACTACTAACATACATCCATCACATAAGTAGGATTAGATGTGACGTGAGCCTCCATAGCGGGACCGGGGCTAGGAGGATGTAAACAAAACTGCGGACAACAGGCGCTGTACAATAGGATTACAGATTATGACGTAGACGGAAGCCGCTTACCGGCGAGGGTCAGTTCACACTGTTGCGCAGCTGGAGTGCAGCGACGCGAAGTTTTTAAATCTTCTTTAGGCGGCGGCAGAAGTGAAGACTCAGAGGTTAATGATATATTTTTGCCGCGCAAACAGAAGGTATGAATGATATTATTTGCTCTAAAAATTATCACTCCAAAACAATAACACATAATAGGAATGTGATGTAACGAAAGATCTGCCGACCGGGTGATAACTTCAGATACATTAATTGATAGCGCGACTGAGGACTATGTACTGTAAACAGCACACTGCGTCCTAAAATACGCCAGAGTACATTGCAGACATCAAATCTACAATGACGCTAAATCTGTATATGCTATGGTCTGAAAAATAATATATTTTATTTCTACTTCAATGCTTTTGCTACTCTAGTATGAGCTGACCCTTACAGCTAATGTCGTCCCCGGGGACTGGGGTACCGCCGGGGTACCAGGGAGACGATCGTCGTCCACCGTTCAGTAATCCCAAATAATTGGAGATCAAAAACGTCAAACTTAAAAGAGCTTTGAAGAGATCATTTCATAATGTTAATACCGTTGTCCATTTCAGCTCAACTTTGATGAAGTCTTATTTCTTGTCTATGGGTCTTAAAATCTTGAATACATAATTCTTGTATCGAGATGTTAGTTGCTTAACTCTTTCGAAACGGTTGGACTGATTGTGTGCTTATGTTGTGGGTTTGAGCATCGGCCAACATCTACAATGTAATAGTAGCATATAACTTATAAGACGGTGCACAGTCCTAAATAAAAAAAAAAAAAAAAAAAATACCCACAGCCGAACATATAACCTCCTCGTTTTTTGGAAGTCGGTTAAAAATAAACAGCGTTTCCATTAAAACATCTGAAATAACAGTAAGGTTGAGCTACACCAAACCTAATGATTAATTTTAATTGTTTAAGGCTGCTCTTTCGAAAAAAGCGTGCAGATGAAACAACTTTTCATCGGCATTAACAGAGAAATTATATCTGAAAAAAATAATTGGTAATCTACATGATATGATACGTAATTTGGTTTTGCCATATTTTTTCTATCGGTACCTCCAAATCGTTGAATGAAACCACTTTACTCCTTCATTATTTATCAAAAAAATATATAAAAAATATATACTGCTTTGCAATACATAAGTAAATAATTTGGTTTTTTTACTTTTTTGAAATATGTATTATATTAAGCCTTAAAAAGGTTTTTTCTCCTATTTCGCCCTATCATGGACGCGGCGAGCGTCGTAACCGCCACCGTACAGGGCGCGCTATTATGAATGTTATTTTAATGTCATTTACGTCGATATTCGCACTGACAGACAATCGACCTGCTAATTTAGGGAGAGAGGGCCCTTAAATCTTTGCAAGGACTTACAATACGACAAGTATATAAGCCCGAGTATGATGAGAGATCGCGTATACACATTATGTCCCGCAGAATATTCAACTGATAGAGAAGCCAGTAGCCACGTTGCTGCGTGCGTCTGCGGCGTCGCTACGTCGTTTACTCATCATCATCAGCATATTGCCGTTCACTGCTGAACGTAGGCCTCCCCTGACGAGCGTCGACGTCGAACGTCGGCCGTCGCACAGAGACACATTCAATTATGCTAATTCAATGCAAAATGCTTATTTGGACAAAGCATTTTGACGGAACGACGACGGGAGATGAAGTGGATGGCTGAATGGTGAGTTGTGCTGTTCACTTGTGTTGTCGCGCGTAGCCGTAACACACTTTACGTCATTCCGTTCCTACAACGCAACGCACCGGATTACTGTAGCGGGTAGCACCGCTAATGTAGTACATTAGACGCACACTTATACTGTCATTATGTGTTCATTAGCGCGCACTCAGCCGACTGCCGACTGCTGACGTCACTGTATAATCATAATGAAGCTGCTATACACTATAGTCTATACAGTACACCACCACGTCATATGAAACACACATTAATCATCGCATTAACATTTATATGACAGTACATAGCTATTACATTAATATTATGAGTAGATGAACATAGTAAGCTTTCAATTTGCATTAATAGTAACATAGTAAGCTTTCAATTTGATGAGCTCGTACGTAATTTGTAAACAATTAACTTCAAATAATAAATACCTACTATAGCAATGTAACACAGAGCAATGAATAGTTTCATCGAATGCAAATCTAGGTATTATTTGGTGGAACTTTCGTAGTTTCAGTAGGCTGTCAATCTGACAATTTTTGAAGCACCAGCTACGTTTTTGTGATATTAATTGGAGCTTTACTTGAGTGGTACAATGTATGAGAGTTATTGTTCCGTATTATATTATTTAGATGACAATGGTGAAACATACAGATATTAAAATGTCCACCTTGCAATGTGGTAAATAAGAGGCAGTTCTGTCGGCTATAATGTAGCTTGTACAAGTTAGCGCCGCGGGCAGCGCTAGGCGCTAACTCACTAAAACGCCTAATAAATTACATTGACCACACGTTAACGCCTCGGCCCTCGCTAACACATAGTTTCAGTACTAAACGAGTTAATTACGATCTAATATTATTTGCACTAGAAAAGCTTATTCTACAGAAAGTCTTATTTATTATTCGGATTCCTAGGCGTATTTGCAAACAATCTAATGTGCTAATAACAGGACGACTGGCATTGATTAGCTAGTTTGACCAATCTGATGGACAGTTCATATCCCCGTACCTGGTACCGTCGTTTTCTTAAAAATCTTGAATTAGTTTACCTGAACTGGAACCAAATACACGCGTTTTCACGAAGAGGTTTCGCTCAAATTCTCGTTTATGTCGCGTTTGTTACCGAAGTAATTTGGCCCGCAAACCCACTGGGCCAGCCCCGGCCCCCGGTCCGCCGGTCGCGGGCCGCGGGTGGTCTTTGTGCTGCGGCCTTCAATTACCCGTTTCAATGTTATCTTTTGATTACTTCGAAATTTGTCGTAAAGTATAATTAATGAAGGTTCATTGAAGTCGCCGATGAGTGTGTACACTGTACAGTCCCGCGCCACGCCGTCACTTCCATAAACACTTTGTTAATAACATTTTCCGCTGAAAATTGGTTAGTGCTAATCGTGCGCTAAAATATCACTCTTTTGTTTTATAAAAACAATCAGTGAACGAGAGATTAAAGTTATTTTAAGGCACAATTATTTGAATTAAAAAATATTCCGTTATCTTTTTTGTTCTTCTATGCATTTATACATGCTATAGTGTGTCTACTTATTTCTATGTTCGTACTTCGTTTGTCTTTATTTCGGCAAATCGTCTGGCCACCGTGCCATAAACACTCCTTAAGGTGACGCCGCGTTAAAGTATAAAACCGTGTTGGATATGTTTTAGATTGCTTGTTTTCTATTCTATGGAACAGCAAAAAACGTAAAGGGCCTAATGACAAAATGGTTTTTGTCGCGTAATTTAAAAACCATAAATACATTTTATACATGCTATGGGCAAATTAAAGTGTATGCTTGAACCAATCTATATGTACAAATTTTGGAAGCTTAATCCTCTGTTGGCAAAATAGGAATCCTTTTTGATTAATTATTCTGTGTTATAAAAGTTGACCAATCGTGTTATGCTCTGGGTAATTCAAAAACAAATACATGATGAATACTGACAATGAACTTTAATTTCTTAGCTCTGGTCATTCCTGAAAAAAATCGATATCGCTATAGCAAAATTATCAAGGCGTCGCGTCGCCTTAAATGTTAAAAGTTGTGGGCAACATGTGGAGCTGTTATAACTTGAAGCTCAAATACACGTTAGGGTTAAAGCGTCTATCACAAGTGACCAACAAGTGCAAACTCATTTGCGAGTAATTGCCTTCGAGAATTAGGAACCGCCGGACTCCTACGACTCCATTTGCCGCTCCAGTGGCTGACTACACCCGGTGACAGATGCCGAACTTGTTACTAGTTACTCGAATTACAGTCGGGTGTGAGGATGAAGAAATTGTACAGTTGTTTATAAGACTTCGCGCACGTAAGTGTCTCCGTTGCCCACCACTTACCCACAAGTAAGTATTATACGTAATGGAAGAAACGAAAGACGTACGTTTATTAAATTGATTAAATTCTATCAATCTAGACACAAGGGAACGTGATCAGTTAAGTCGAATACCAATTATTATAACATATTTTCAAAATTATATAAGCGAAAGCAATCTGTGCTTTCGCTTATATATTTTTTTAACTTTTAAAGTGGTATCAACCATGATTTAATTTTGGCTCAGACCAACATATATGATCTAAAATTCTTAACTGTTTCATTCATTGTATCTTTTACGTTTATAATAATTAAAAATAAGTTTAACCACGGACGGCTAAATTGAAATTTTACGAAAGTTAATTTCAAACAGCAATAAAACTCCAACATTTCGATACAAGTTATATAAGAAGGTATATTTTTGTTCTACGAAGTTCATTAGCTTTGTATGAAGCGGGGTACCTCAAGGAGCGAGTCACCTTGTCGCTCGAAGCCTTTACAGCAAAAGTAAACGTAAGAACTTTTCACTTTGTATAATATGACTTTCATTTTAATGGTCGCTTAAGCAGCTTAAAAATACTAAAATATGATCTCAAATATAGATAATGATTGCTTCGTCCTCGTTCAAAGACAATTTCAAAGAATTTCGATTTACGAAATATATTATGATATAATATTTTCTAACTTGTACTAGAAATACGAGTATTATGAAATATTTCATGTTCTTTTGAATTGAACAATATGTTATCGTGAGGCCATAGGTACATACATAAAAAATCTTAATTAAAAATACAAAAAATTAAGTTATTACTTGCAAGCTCTAAAGTCGGCAACCCCTTACAACAAGAAACTTACACATAATATCTGATATTAGTCATAATACCTATAGATATACCAAAAAATGTCAAAACCCAAATTAGGTGGAATTTAGGGACGGTATATTATTATTATAATTTATAGGTTATGTTTCTATTTTTTTCATGGAGGGATTAGTAATTTAGTACGTGCGGACGAAGCCGAAAGGGCAAAGTTAGTGTAATCATTAATCACCAATATCAGTTCTGTTTTATCTCTGTTGTGTTTTAAAACATTGTGATTATATCTGCGTCCGGGCGGGGCTGCCGGGGATAATTACAGCATTAATACAGCGGCCGCCATGATTAATGTCCTCTTGTAACTTTCTCTCTAATCTGCCGGTTGTATCTCTTATCATTTGTTGTCGAAAGAGTTAAGGTGGTCTAGAGATAATTAGTAAAGATTATAATTGCCCCTCTGAATTTCAGAAACTAGAACCTATTCGCTGTATAGCTACTAGATTCTGAATGAAATTAGGCTGAAAACTAGCAAACATACTTAACACTAATCCAAACTAGAATTAGGCGTTTTAAAAATCCCACGAATTTTCTAAGTATAATATTTGTATGGTTTTGTTTTATATCAAATTCGTATCGTAAGAAGTATATAATATGAAACTACTTCTACTTTAGAACAAACTTTTGTGTAACTATGATCCCTTGTAGTTTTAGTTCGTGAGGATTAAAAATTCGTCCCGCTTTGTGGATGTAGCCGGGCCGGGCGGGCGGCGCAGGGCGCTAGGCGGGCGGCCGCGGTACAAACTCCAAGTGTAACAAAGTATGATGCGCCGTGAAATGGAAACCCCGACAAAGTTTAAATCTCCGAACAAGCGCGGGCACAGTTCCCCGAAACATCGTCCTTACTGCTACAGTAATAGGGTTCAGAGTGTCGGTATAGAGTGGGAACAGAAGTTTAATGAACATGGAGCGCGGGCGGCGAGTCCGCTGATAAGTATGCGCGTCGCGGCTTAGCGCCAGATGGTAAGGTGTGAGCTGCTTTGTCGTAGTGTAAAATATGTTTTACAGTCAAACATGTTCTGTAGGTCAAAACAGATAAGTTTTTGGCGCTTCAAAACTTCATACTTCAATGTAACCACGCTAATATTTTGCGAGCACCTAATTCGGGCAGCTTAGTGAAAAGATAGGTATACTATAAATTATAATAATTATATTCTCTTGACACATAAAAACTAGAAAATATTGCCGACACTCATCAATTACTATAGAATATTGCGGTTGTACATCTCGCATATTATATACGCGGACAAAGCTCTGAATCACTTTTGTGGCAAATAATAATTAGCCTACGCCTAAGATTATCACTTTGAAGTAAGTTATATTTTCAGATCGTTATTTCTAATAACCTATTATAGTCCTTGAATTCCAGGAGCTATCATAAACAGTGAAAATAATTACTTCCAACGTACAGGCTGTGCTGAGTGGTTTAGGGGGGAGAGGGGAGAGTGGGTGTGGGGGTAATTACTTTCCGCTGTGATTGACTTTGTAATTAATAAGCTGACAGTTGTGTGAGGTGCGCCCGCCGCTCGCCACTTTGGCGGAGTTCGGCCGCAGACGACTGGTGTGTGTTGATACCTTGTCATTAATCTCTACGGTTTGTGTATTATGTATTGCTCACACAAGCAGCATGAAAATTTACGGCAGAGCCTAAGGAAGTGTAATGCAAGTGGCAGACTGAAGCTAGCGAACTGCGTTTTCACTTTGCGGTATAGGAAGAGAGGGGGAAAAACTTCCTCTCCTACGCCGCACCGCAGCGTTCACGGCGATCTAGTCTATCGCGCTGTGAAGAATTTTTGATCAGGTCACGTGATCCGAGCGACCTGACACGTGAGCTTGACATTTTGGACTCTTCGGAAAAAGTACACAATGTCGCTAAAGCAGTTTTCACTACAATAACTGTAGAACTTAGCTAGCCTGATTTGAGTAGATTATGGCAAAGTCTTCATATTTTTCTAGTTATAAAAAATAATGTCAATATCTAGATCAATAAAGAGTTATGTAAGTATGAATATGTAGCCTATGTCTCAAGATATAAGAATATCTTGAGACATAGGCTACATATTCATGCAAGAGCATTACCTAGTTAATATGCATTACCCACGCCGAGCCGGGCATACAATTTTCTACATAAACCGTTTTTATACGACGAGCTAATAATGTAAAAATTTCTTCTCACCTTCAAAGCCAGTGCAGGTTTTTAGTCATGGTTCCATGCGTAATAAGTCGTGAAGTGATGAAAAACTTTTTCATCATTTTGGTAAAAAATGGTCCTGAGCGAGTTTCTTATGTAAGACCGGTTCCTCTTGCCGGGCTAGTTCCTGAACCGGTGGTAGGTATCATTGTAGATGTTCAAAAAGAGAATACCAATTTTTAATATAAATATTTGGTAACGTTTTATTTCTAAATGTATCAACATTCAAAATACAAGTTCAGATATTTGACTTTTGAATTGAGTTTCTCGTAATGGTGGCTGTACACACTCGTCGAGACACCCCGAGACAGGCCGAGCGCGAGTGTGTACACTGTACAGGGCGCTCTCGTCTCGTCTCGCGCTCTCGTCCTCGTCTCGGCCGCTCTCGGTGACTTGTCGGTTTTTGGGTTCGAGTCAAAGGGTCTCGTTTGCTCTCGCGAGGTAAACGAGAGCGAGCATGTACACACTCGTTCAATTAGTAGCTCGCTGACAGTATATTTTATGAACAGACGTGTTTTACAATATGGTCCGACACATATTATTTTTAACCGACTTCCAAAAAACGAGGACGTTATATGTTTGGCTGTGGATATATTTTTTTCCTCATACCTTACAAATTACTTATAATAGTAAATGTTTTAAAAAATGTAATAGCTTGCCGCACAAAATATTGCGGCAGCAATTTCCACGTCCTCCATCTCGTGAGTCTTCAGTTCAAATGTTAGAACGAGTGTGTACAGGCATGCCTCGACGAGAGCAGTCTCGGCCGAGGGTCTCGGCGAGAGGCTCTCGTCGAGTGTGTACAGCCGCCACAAGGCCGAGCCACGCGTCGGTCGGTATTTTGCCAGAAAACCAATCTCAGCAAAGCTCCACCTTTAATATATTTTAGTTGTTGAATTCTCAGAAACGTAGCCCGTCGGCCCGGGACCCCCGAATGTTTCATAAATTAATAATGTTTTAAAAACAGTCGTCAAAGCGCCGCGCCGTTACCAGATTAAAATTTCTGGGACTCCCTTTGAGCTAATTCTCAGAAGTATTAGGTTCTGAATGTTTTAGCTTTCAAAACATTTATAATCACAAAATAGTCGTAGTACAGGTTCCCTAGAACATATTTTTGACTTGATTACTATCAAGCTAATTTTTCGTGAGTTTGATAAGACGAAAAACATTTTTCTCTGCAGAAATTCTCGAAAGTGGTAGCTAACAGAGATAGAAAGGATTTAATATTTCGATTTGATGGTCCTAAAATATGGATTGTTCTATTTGTAGGACAATGTTATGTTAAATTATGTACTTAATATAAAGTTTTGGCCCAAATTAATAAACCGCTCTTACTGGTATGCTCAATATGATTGAAATTCTTTACAAACTGTAGCTTGAAAGGCTGTTGTTGTGTGGCCCAACCCAGGCTTAGCCACCTACGCTCATGATAATATTATGAAACTCATAATAATAATATTATAATTTGAAAGAAAAAATAAAGAATTGGGAAGAAAATTAAAAAGCATCTTTTTCTATTATTACGAGCTTTAATCTTATATCTTTAAACGAGCAATTCTTGAATATAATATATAATTGGAATCTCGGAATTGGCTCCAACGATTTTCATGAAATTTAGTAAATAGGGGGTTTCGGGGGCGATAAATCGATCTAGCTAGGAATAATTTTTAGAAAATGTCACTCTCAGCTCTCTTCCTGTCAGTCGTAGAGAATAAAGACGAACACACGTATACATCGTCCAATGTCAAATAATATATTATGAAGATGATATAAATTATAATGTATGAATGCCTCAGGGAGTCAATGAGTGTGTGTGAGTGTGACATGTTTAGCGCTCAACTTCGCCGCTCTGCGCTCATATCCGCCGCGGGACTCTCCAACATGTTATTTAAGATTATTTAATATATTATTTACTAGCTGTCCCGGCAAACGTTGCTTTGGCCTAGCCCATAACATAAAGTATTTCGATTTTCGCCTATATTATTTTATTGAAGTGACTAAATAAGTATGTCGCCATGGCAACGTCGATCGCTATCTCGTCGCACAAATAATGGTCGCCGTCAGTCTCAGGTTGTAATAATTTACTATTATTTATTCAACAAATGCACTTATCAATATATTTAAACTAGCGACCCGCCCCGGCGTCGCACGAGTATAAAATACATAGCCACTGAAAAAAATCCTATAGCCTTCCTCAATAAATGGGCTTTCTAACACTGAAAGAATTTTTCAAATCGGACCAGTAGTTCCTGAGATAAGCGCATTCAAGTTAGCCCTTTCAAATAATTTTCCCCGTTTTTTCCACATTTTCCTCTATTTCTTCGCTCCTATTAGTCTTAGCGTAATCAAATATAGCCTATAACCTTCCTCGATAAATGGGCTATCTAACACTGAAAGAATCATCAAAATCCGTTGCGTAATTTTAAAGATTAAAGGGAACAAAGGGACATGAGGGAAAAAATAGCGACTTTGTTTTATAATAAGTATAGATAGATAGATGGTTAGTTACTTTAATGCTCAGCTTTTGGGTGACAATGCTCTCTAATCTGTTACTGAACTTTAAGGATCGTGGGGGACTTAGATGATATCGTCATAAGGGAGTGCAAATCAGCAGTGAATCAAAATTACATTATTTACTTATTGGCTACATACAAAATGATACTTGGATGACAATAAGATACATGTGTGAAATGACTCTTCCAACGATTTCATATTAAATATGACCTGAATAGTTTTATAAAAGTGTATTTCCTCTAGCTAAAAATAAATCCTCACAAAGTAGAAACCGAAGCAACCTATTACCGGGCAATCTATAAAATTAACTCGGGAACTTTAAGAGGAAATAAAAAGCGAATAAATCAGAGATAGCTCGCGGTCGGGGCCCACCGGAGTCGGGCTTTTAAAAGGTATTTACCGGCTCTATCTCCGTAACGAGCTTTATATACCCCTCCCCCCGCTCCGCCCTCGCCACCCCCTCGGCCATTAACGACCGCCCCCCCCCCCTCGCGGCTCCTCGAGTGGCTCCTTAATCAATATGAATGTGGTCGTTCAGTTCCGTGAGGTTAATTAATAAAACCCTCCACTCACCGGAAACAAAGTCTGAAGTCCATACGCTACTTATTTGTGATCGTCTTTGTGCACGGACCGGAGCGTGGCCATACAGCTTGTAGTGGGGTCCTGGTGATTTCAAATCATGCTAAATTAGCAAACAGTATGATAATTTAACCCGTCAAGCCCCGTAAGGATACCGGTGACCGCGACAACAATAGAATACAATAGCATTTCCAAGAATCCCCGATCGAAGGATTAATATATTGTATTAAATTATAAAGAGTGCCACTCTGTAATGATTAACGTTAACGTGATCTTTATGTAATTTTATTAAATCCCAAAAATAATTGTAGTCTAATATTGCTCAAAACAATAATCATCTTCACATCGACCACTTCCGCGGCATGAGAAATTACAAGTTTTTACTTTCATGTCACGGAATCTCGACAATGACGAGTCATATTATTGAAACGGTTCACAAAAAAGTAATGTGTATAGCCTAACGGCTTAACCTATACTTTAAAAATATGTAACTGAATTATTATACGTAGGAATTACAACCCAAAGTAGTGTTAAAATAAAACAGTCTTCAGTCTTCACACAAAAACTCTTAGTACGAACTTCAAAGAACTTACGTGGCTGGAATGTGTTGACCGTTGGCTGTATTTTAGTATACTTTGTTGAAATATGTTTACCCGACGCGGGAATGAAAAGTATTTGTTTTTTAACGTTGCGTCTGAAAGATTCCGATGTTTATTAAAAACGTTGTTATAATGTATCTAAATTAATTAGGATGGGTTTAATAAAACTTTCGTTTTTCATAATCTTAAATCTTTTCATGAAAATCTCAGCACAAAAGTTGTCTTACTAAAATATTCTCCTACATACAAAGTTTGTCCTTCATTAATAAAGGTTATTCCTATTATATTTGCTTGTATTTCATACAAGCTTTTGCCCGCGCGTTCGTCCGCGTGGAATTCTGAGGACGAAATAATTTCAGCCTATGCGACTCAGGAACACATCCTTTTCATCGATGTCAAACATTTTTTAATCAGACCAGTAGTTTCACAGAATCTCTGAAACTATCTGATAACTTCCTACAAACAAAAAACCAAACTTTACTTCTTTATTATATTAATTGTGTAGATTGAATGCAGGTTCAAGTTTAGGAGTTGTTTGTCAATGAGTCCGAACTCTCCGCTGAGCCGGCACTTTTAAACTTTCTAAATAAAAGTTAAGTAAGTATTTTCAGTTTTTGTCTTATAACAGCATTTACTAATTAACAGCCACCAGCCACCAGTGCAGCGACTGAGCCAAACTTCCTGAATATTGCCAGCAGGGGGGGGGGGGGGTGGGGAAATGTTCAGTTTAGTTTTATAGGAGTAGTTTTATATGGCCGCACTCAGAAACTTTTAATAGAAGTAATAACTTAATTTTATTGAAAGTTTAAGAGAGAATGTATGGAGTATATATCAAAATTTTCATGAAAATTAAAGTTAAATATTTTTATAAGGTTCCATGTGGTTCCACGACGTATAGAAGCAGTACAAAATTAAAATAGTCAAATAGAGTGACGCCGTTTCTTAATTTCAGCTGACCCGGCAAAGTTGTTTTGTAAAATACGGTATTTCGGGGGCATTAAACGTTGGCTGTTTCTCAGCTAGCTGACTTCTGTGACGATCTTAAAACACTGCGACACGTCATCATATTAAAAAAAAAGACGGGTTGCACTCCGGGAGTGCCGGCAGAGGTGAAAACTTGATTATCACGTTGTGCATTTTTTTCATCCATTTTTTATGAAAATCGATTTTAAAAAAATCGTTTTTTTTAATTGATCGAAACCCTTATATTTCGAGTTTCCATAGTGCCACTAAGGATACACCCTGACCGAAGTTTTCACTTCAAAAATATAATATGGTGCCTAGCCGCGTCGCGCCTCGTATTGTCACTGTGTCACCTGATCCTAAGTCTACAGCAGCATGTGTAATATTGTGGTACCTCAGTAAACAGTAAACACGTTGAATACAATCGCGATTGTTCATATCATTATGCACTCGTGTATGACTGCAGCTCTGCAGTAATATCGTGTGTACGTGTAACGTGCCGCACACCCGGGAAATATGTTACTTCAAAATGTCGATGTTCTGTTTAAAGTTCACACCTACACTCACCTGTAGGTACACAGAGTAATATACATAGTTACGAACAAAGGAAAAGTACGTACTACTTATTACGCTATAAGTTGAATAATTGCAGTACTGCAAGTAGCATTGGGGCATATAACGATGCATACAAATTACATTAATTATTTATAATGCAGCGTTATAATATTGTGCCTGATCATTGCTGCTGTAGCTCAAATTGACAGCTCACTGCAGCATCGTGGTGTTCCTCTTACTAATCAGTCTACAATCGTGCTGAAATCTGCTTTAAAAACTTCAATAATTACTTGGGTGTAGAGTGGCAGTGATTTTAAAAAATCAATTGTCGATCAATCGCTAATGCAATAAAAGTCTGCGAGGAGCCGCCCTACAAAAGGAACGTTCCATTTCCGAAAGCTTAAGGAAAATTAATTCAAAAATCGTTTGATCGCGCCGCCTCCGGCATCAAAGCGAGTTAAATGAAAATGCAAAAATGTTAGCTTTGGCCGAGAGACGGGCCGAGCGCGGCGCTTCGCGGCGCAGTACTCGTAAAGCGCGCCACAATACAGCGTAGCGCTGACGCTGAGTATTGCGTATAATGAAAGATCCAAAACATTAAAAGGGGGTGACAGACGTATGAACTTAAAGTACGCGGGTTTTAAGTTCGCAAACTTACTCGGCTCGCGTCGGTGATACTCGAGAATCGCTCACACTGGATTACCATGCCCCCAGGCTCGCGGCTCGCGGCTCTTTGCTGACACACAGGCGAGTAAGATCGTCGAGCCATAAGTCCGCGTACTTACTACTTACTCGCGTGTCTGTCACCCCTTAAGACCAGAAGAGCTTAATAGTTAGCAGCATTGGAAACCATTCCGGTAAGCTCTTCAGCAATAGCGCCGGTTTATTATTACGGCAAAACATAAAATTCAAATAACACTTGCCTATTAAAGTACATTAAGCTGGTCTGCAGGCGTATTCTGGATTATGGCATTGATGTGCTCGTGGGTGACGTCACATTTTCTGTAATGAAGCTTTTTGCTTCCGAATGGGTATACATCCAGTTTTTTAATATATTTTGCTTAAAAAGTACTTACAATGACAATAG